>ML677353.1:4911781-5134409 GCA_007922305.1 Dermatemys mawii
TGTGTGTGTGTGTGTGTGTGTGTGTGTGTGTGTGTGTGTGTGTGTGTATATAAAAAGCTTGTGGTATTACAAAACTAATAACTGATAAAATTAGCAAATTCCAACTCAGGCAGTAATATCCTGCCTACCTAAATTCCCTCTGTAGTTTGAATTTGGAATCATATTCTTCTCCATTTGCTGTCCATACAGTAATGTTGCTGTGCACCTTAAACAGTTCCTGAGTTCAGAGGTGGGTAAAGAGGTCTCTATGTGTATTTTATAATGGCATATGTTCGATTACTTTAGGAACCTACACTGTTGATCTTTGAAAATCTTTATGACCTTTAGTCACCACACATGAGTGTCATCAAGTTTAACTGGCTAATGTCTGCCAAGTGCTTTGAGTTCTGTAATGGATGTGCAAAGTGTAGTTATTTATGTATTTTCAAATTTCCATGACTTTAGTGCTTATAATTGGTCATGGACCTCTGGAAAACCTTGCATTTGCCCACAGAACAAGAATAGCACAGGGAAAGGCCGTGCAAATTTAGCCAGACAGAAACACCACCGCATGACCCGTTCAATCTCAAATTCAGAACAAGAGCCTCAGCAAAGTTTCGGAGACGATTCTTGAGCATGAGCCCCAACAACAGAGACCCTTTTTGCAACCACTTCTGAAACATCATGAACTGTCCTCAGATGTTACAGTAACAAATCTTTGGAATGCACCAGGCCAAATCCTACACTAACTTTCACCCCACAGCTATTTTTAATGCAGCAACTACAGACCCCCATTGAAATCTAGGCCCTGGATATATTTTGTCCTGAGAGAATCCCTGCCTTGAAGATCTTACAATGCACATAGGGTAGAAATAGAAGAACAGAGAAATGCAATGACTTGCCCCAGGGCAAATAGTTAGTGGTGGAATGGGACTAGAAGTCAGGAGATCTGGGTGCTAGTCACGCTCCACCATCAGAGCACATCAGAGCACACTGCCTTGAGCGTCACTTTATTGACTACAGCAAGCGGGAATGATCAGAGCAGGATTCCATACTCCATATTCATGTAGGTTCTAAGTCTGAGATTTCAGGGTTTAAACATCTTGTCTGGCTGAACCTCTCTTCTTGCCAGTCTCAGCACAGAGGCCACGAAATGAATGTCACCGAGTTACACATAGACATCGTCCCTTCAGATAACATCTGCAGCACATTGGTGGGGAAGCAGCATGAAAATGCCTACATGCCATTATAGTTGTTGTGACTTTAGTTCTCAGGGTGGCCATTCAGCACCTGCAAATACCAAACCTGTAAGCTATGTTAGTGCCACTTTTGATAGTGATTTTGGGCTGTAGACCAATGTTCCCTCTAATTTTTGACAGGCTGTGTGTGCAAAAAATTGCTTCTGTGCATATTTTTGTGTTTCTGTGCAAATTTTTGTGTGTACAGTGTTTCGCCGTGTGCGCAGAGTTCAGGATCTGTGTGCGCTTGCACAGCTTAGAGGGAACAGTGAGGTGGACCTGTGGCCATGATGGGGAATTGGATCAAGGCCTCCAAATTATTCCACACGCCCTATGAACAGCCTTCAGATTATAAGGATTTGGGGACACTAGCTACCCAAGCTAGGGTGTTTCATATTCAACCGTCGGCAATCACAGGGGGCACGAGGCACTGAAAATTTTATTACAGTTCAAAGCAAAGAAAATCTCACTCCTCCACTTCCCACACAGCTTTTCCCTTCAGAGTCAAGTACCCCCTGTCAACCACTCGAGATACACACATAGGTTTACCATTGACACTATTGACAGTTTTATAGTGACTGCAAGGCATTACAAACATTTTTTATGTCAAAGAAGGGTTCATATTATCAAGGAACACTGAATAATACAGTGCATTTCAATTCCTGCATTTACATTTAATTTATTGCCAACACTTGTAAATTGTATGCTTTCTCCCTGCCACCCCTCCAATCTAGCATTAATGAATGCAAGCTCAGGATCAATAATTAGGTGGGAGAATAAAACTCCTTTTCACTTGGTACCGCACTTCCATACTGTGCAAAGGCAGCCAGTCAGGATGTCAGTTGTCGGTGATTAGAGCACTAAGGATGGATGTGAATCAGGCAGGCCGGCATTCAACTAGCAGGACAAAAGGGCGTTTACTTATCACTCTTGGCAAAGAAAGGTGTTTCCCGCACAAAGGCACTTCATCCATTTATAATGAAGGGGAGAAAAGAAGGAAAAAAAATGTGCAAATTTACACCCACGCTCGTAAATATGTTCATCACTTTAAAACGTCTTCATCCATTAGGCCAGCTGAGGAGATGGGGAAAAAAATAAAAGCAAATGTAATCTCCGGCTTTATGAAATTGTTTATGGAAGACGCTTAAGCTGATGAGACTATCTGGCACATATGATGATTTCATAATACAATTTTTTTTTTTGCCAGTTCAATAATGACATTAAAGAGGCAGGAAAGAAGCAGCAATTTAGCTCTCTGAGACATAGTAAAAAGGTCTCATTTATATTTTTAAAATGCTTTGCACTGGTGCCAGCACTGTTCCAGAAACTATGGAGTTAGGGTGAAATCACGCCTCCGTGCAGCAAGCCGGTTCATGGAGCTTGGGTCATTTAAATTCCACTGAAACCTTAGCTGAGGGCTTTTGTGGTGCAAAGGTCACCTGTAGGCTGTTACCACGGTGGGGACTGCCTTAGATATGGTCTAGATATGGTCTAGATATGGTCTTGAGTCATAAGGGTTAGAGCTGATGAATGGGAGCATGGAAAGAGTCAGATTTAGAGCTGTCTTTATATCCAGGAGGTTGCTTGTGTCCATAGAGTTCAGACCTACATGTTGACACAAACGTCTTCAAAGAGTAGGGAGGTGGGGGAATGGGATATTGCTTCAGGTCCTTCTTTACAAGTTAAAATGAGTCATATCCTGAAGTCCTTATCTGGGGGCTGATCTAGCAAGCCCTTATTGCCAGGCACTGTTCTTACAAGGCTATCCATTGTAGTTAGCAGCCTACCTGGCTGTGTTTGCTGATACAGGTCATTATTGCTCACTCACTCATTGGAAGTTTTGCCTCAGTGAAAAAGAGCAATGGCTCTGAGCTTTGTCCTGGCCACAGGTGTGACTCCCCTATCACACCACCGTCTGGAGGAACGTGGCCATACAGGTGCTCCCTACCTCAATTTACAAGGTGTGGCAGCCGGTTCGGAGCTCGACATCAATATTTAGACTGTTAAACCATAAACTCAGCATTTGGCTGTCTGCATCTTTAAACTAACAAATATGGAAATTTAACTACTTGGTTTCAGTGCTTTAAGCCAAGGTGCTGGTTTGGCCTTGCTGCTCAGGGCTAGTGCGGAGATGCTCCTGCCCTGTCCCAGCTTCACCCAGCTCTTCTTTTCAGAGGAAGCAGGCAAGCCTTCTTTACTGGCCTATTGGCTCCCGATTGGTCAGTGTCTCTTCCTGGCCCTTCTAGGCCTTTGAAGGAAGTCTCGTTGGTACTCCATCCTGAGTGGGTTTTGATAAGAAGGGGTGGGGTTTAGGACATTCAACCCTCCAGCCGAGGGCAGAGGAAGCTTCATAGATCCTATCACAGTCATGCATTGCCTATAACAGAGGTTTTCAGTGAAAGCGAGGGCTTGCTTTATCTCCTTTCCAAGTTCATCCCTTACCCTCAGACATTGCATCATACATCCTTTCTGTGAGGTGGCCTGCACACAATCATTTTTTTCAATCTTTCCTCATTGGTCATGTTTTGTAGGCCTTTAATCATTTTTGTTGCTCTCCTCTGGATTTTCTCCAATTTGTCCACATCTTTCCTGAAATGTGGTGTCCAGAACTGAACACACTACTTCAGCTGAAGCAATATTGGTACAGAGTAAAATGTAAGAATTACTTCTTGCTTATAAAACTCCCACTAATACATCCCAGACTGGTGTTTTCTTTTTTTGCAACAGTGTTACAATTTTGACTCATATTAAGCTTGTGATTCACTATGACCCCCAGATCTCTTTCTGCAGTTCTTCTTCCTAAGTAATTTCCCATTTGTAATGTAACATTGGGCATTCACTCAGAACCAGATTAAGAATAGCAGATGCTAATGGAAATTTGGAATGGGATATTAAACCTTATGGGCCAGCGCTTGAGCCAATATCTAACTACTAAACTGTAGACCTAATGTATGAGCAGATTATCCTACATCTGACTATTGTGGGATTCTTAAGCCTTCCTCTGAACCATCTGCCATTGGCTACTCTCAGAGATAAAAGGCTGCATTAGCTGGAACTTGGGTTCAAGTTAGTCTAAGAGAAAGGTGAAGTGACATGCCCAAGGCCACAGAATTAGTCCATGGCAAGAAGTCAGGACCTTCTAACTCCCACCTTTATGGTCTTCCAAATGACTCTTGGCTCTGCATACTCCATGGAATGCTCTTCAGCTTTATTAGGATCAAAGGACCTTAGGAACTGCCACACTGACTTGGACCCAGTTTTGTTCAATATCTTTATTAATGATCTAGAAGATGGTGTGGGCTGCACCCTCAGCAAGTTTGCAGATGACACTAAACTGGGAGGAATGGTAAATATGCTGAAGGGTAGGGACTGGATACAGAGAGACCAAGACAAATTAGAGGATTGGCCCAAAAGAAATCTGATGAGGTTCAGCAAGGACAAGTGCAGAGTCCTGCACTTAGGACAGAAGAATCTCATACACTGCTACAGACTAGGGACCGAATGGCTACATAGCAGTTCTGCAGAAAAGGATATTGGGGTTACAATGGATGCGAAACTGGACATGAATCAACAGTGTGTCCTTGTTGCCAAGAAGGCTACCAGCATTTTGGGTTGTATAAGTAGAGGCATTTCCAGCAGATCGAGGGACGTGAGCATTCCCCCCCATTTAACATTGGTGAGGCCTCATCTGGAGTACTGTGTCCAGTTTTGGGCCCCACGCTACATGAAGGATGTGGAAAAAATGGAAAGACTCCAGCAGAGGGCAACAAAAATGATTAAGGGGGCTGGAGCACGTGACTTACAAGGAGAGGCTGAAGGAACTGGGACTGTTTAGTCTGCAGAAGAGAAGAATGAGGGGGGATTGATAGCTGCTTTCATCTACCTGAAAGGGGGTTCCAAAGAGGATGGATCTAGACTGTTCTCAGTGATAGCAGATGACAGAATAAGAAGTAATGGTCTCAAGTTGCAGAGCGGGAGGTTTAGGTTGGAGATTAGGAAAAACTTTTTCACGATGACAGTGGCGAAGCACTGGAATGAGTTACCTAGGGAGGTGGTGACATGTTAGCGACAACTAGAATTCCTTAGAGGTTTTTAAGGTCAGGCTTGACAAAGCCCTAGCTGGAATGATTTAGTTTGTGATTGGTCCTGCTTTGAGCAGGGGGTTGGATTAGATGACCTGCTGTGGTCTCTTTCAACCCTTATATTCTATGATTCTATGACCCAAGTTCCATCTAATGGAGCATCCTGTCTCTGTAAAATGGGGACAATAATATTTACCTTCCTCCTTACCTCCTAGGGGAGTTGTGAGAATTAGTGTCTGTATATTCTTTGAACATAAACATGCTAACAGTTATTAATATTATGCACCATAAGTATCAGACCTTAACATGTGGAGCATTGAAAAATGTGTATTCTGTGCCCATTGTTGGAACTAAAGAGCAGATAATTTATTATTTGGACTTAGCCCTACTATCTTCTTTTGTCTATTCTGTTTCATCAGCTGAGGATCATTCTGTTACATTTAAATTACTTTATTTCCGTGTCTGAAAATACTAATTCAAAAGGCAGATTATTTTTGTTTAGAGTTCACTGAATGAATATTTATATATATCCGTGACAATAGCTGACACTTCGAGCCTGTTTTTACATTTAAAACATATTGTACTTGCAGAATTGTAGCGGCTTCACAAGAGATCAATAAATAGAGCATTGTTTGGCAAGACAATATACTTTAAAAAAAGGCTTATGCTTGAATCTGCTATTAAGACATGTGACCCAAGAACCTCTCAATGCCAGGTGGCAAGGAGATTACAAGAATATTCTAATCTTGGTATGTACAGTATGGTTCACCAAAAAGTGTCATGTAAGATCTTAAATGAAAGCCTGTATCATGCTGATCATTAATATCATTGTGAAATGTATGTACAGATACCATGTGAAAAGTTATGTATGAATAATGAAAATATGTTCCCTAATATATGATCCAGGCAGAGTTGACACACAGACAGGTGACTATACATCCTTTGTCTAGGCTCACATGTAAATTAAGCATTGAAAGCTAACACAATGGAAATCCCATTTACATGGGAAGTCAACAAGGAGACAAGACCTCAGAGTCTGAATCACAGGGGCGTGTCCTGCCTCCAGGGGCAGACAATGAACTTTGAGAAATATAGGCAAAAAGACACGCTTTTTTGTTGCACCTATAAAGTAATCAGGCACTGTGATTACATTCATGAAAATGGGATCTTCACCAAGGTTTGGTCGAAAGGCTGCAAAGGATATTTTGGGAGAGAGAAACTTCTTTAGACAGCTGGTTAGGCGTTAAAATTCTGTTTAGTCTCCAGGAAGCATGAATGATTTTGTTTTATAGGTAACCCTACTGTTTCCATTATCCTTACTGACTATCTCTTAAATCTTTATCTTAGATAATACGTTTAGGATTGTTTTCACTATAAATATATCTCAGTGCTGTGGTATTGTATAAGGAGCTGATTTGATGTTAAATCAAACAAGCTGGGGTGTACGCCGTTCCTTCAGGGAGAGCAGGTCTGGTATTATGGTGAGTTTTCACTGGATAAGGGGCTGGACTCTACAGGGAAATTCTTCAAATGGGCTCTAGGACTGGGATTCACCTATTGTTAACCTGCAAGGCAAAACAAGGGCTGGCTTTAGCCCCGAGGAGAGTGTTTGGATGGGCAACAGACTTGAGGTATCAGAGGCTGACATCGAGTTAAGCATAAAGACGTCTCAATGGAGGCGGCGGGGGGGTAACAAGATGGCTCAAAGTCTTGGCACTTTGAGACCCATCACCAGACTACAGGCAGTTTAATGGACCCTTAACTGAACAGACAAAACACAGACTCAGTGTGGCAATACAAAGTTTTTCTCTTTTCTAAAATTCTTACAACTATGCTTTCTTGTTGCCTTCTTGGCTCACATTTAATTGTTCACTATAACATTAACCATGTTAGCGACAACTAGAATTTCTAAAATGACTGAGAGGAGGAATTGAGAGAAGTGTTATTTGAGATGAAATTTGCCCAAAATACATGCCTAATATTCTGAAAATAGAATAATGAGTAGAATAATTTGCCTCCAGCAGCACCGCACCCCTTAACACCATATTGGGGCATTCACTTTGAACTGGTTAAGCCCCTCATCCTTTCATCTCTTATGTGCTTAGCTTTAAGCACCTCAGTCATTCAGGATGGATGGACTACTCATATGCTTAAAATTAAACACGTGAGTGAGTGGTTTTTAGGCCTAAAAGGGAAGTGTTCCATTAATTGGACTTCCAATGCCAATTCCAGAAGCACCGGGGTGCCTAATGTCTCCCATCCAAGAAGTGATTTAGCCCAGCCCTTATTATACAGAGAGAGAGAGAGAGAGAGATTCCCACTGGAGTTCTTTCCTGATCTTTCACCTTTCCCTTCTGCCCCATGTCACCACTGTTCCAATGGAACACTGCTGACTGGACTTCCCTAACCTGCTGCTGCCTGGGGAATGAACATTAATCAGAGGGGTCACACAGGAGAGAGGGCAGAGTGACTGCAGCTGCATGTTCAATGATTTAGATCAGGGGTCTCCAAACTTTTTGAGATGAGGGCCATATTAGATTTTTGAAGGGGTTTTGCAGGCCGCTGACGTGGCACCTCACCCCTTTGCTCCTCCAGCCTCTGCCGCAACCCCCGACCCCCTTTGCTTCTCTGGCTGGGCTGCAGGGGCACTCACCCCTTTGCTCCTCCAGCCACACCACTGCTGCGACCACCCCCACTTTGCTCCTCCAGCCACACCGCAGGTGCACTCACCCCTATGCACATGGGGCCACCAGGGGGCAGCGACGGCTTCTCCATGTGCCTGCTCAACTGGGAATGGGGGGCCGGACAAATCGACGCCGTGGGCCAGATCCAGCCCCCTGGGCCATAGTTTGGAGACCCCTGAATTAGATAATGGCATAAAGAATACACTTATAAAGTTTGCAGATGATACCAGGCTAAGAGAGGTTGCAAGTACTTTGGAGGATAGGATCAAAATTCAAAATGGATTTGGACATACTGGAGAAATAGTCTGAAGTAAATAGGATGAAATCCAATAAGGACAAATGTAAGGTACTCCACTTAGGAAGGAACAATCAGCTGTACACATACAAAATGGAAAATGACTGCCTAGGAAGGAGTGCTTCAGAAAGGGTTCTGGAGGTCACAATGGACCACAAGCTAAATATAAGTCAACAGTGTAACTGCTGCAAAAAACCCCGTACATAATTCTGGGATGTATTAGCAGGAGTGTTGTAAGCAAGACACAAGAAGTAATTATTCCACTCTACTTCGTGCTGATTAGGCCTCAGCTGGAGTATTGTGTCCTGTTCTGGGTGCCACATTTCAGGAAAGATGTGGACAAATTGGAGAGAGTTCAGAGAAGAGTAACAAAAATGATTAAAGGTCTAGAAAATATGACCTGTGAGGGAAGATGAAAAAAATGGGTTTGTTTAGTCTGGAAAAGAGAAAAGTGAGAGGGGACAGGATAACTGTTTTCAAGTGCATAAAAGGTTGCTACAAGGAAGTGGGAGAAGAATTATTCTTCTTAACCTCTGAGGATAGGACAAGAAGCAATGGGCTTAAACTGCAGCAAGGGCAGTTTAGGTTGGACATAAGGAAAAACTTCCCAACAATAAGGGTGGTTAAGTACTGGAATACGTTGCCTAGGGAGGATGTGAAATCTCCATCACTGGAGATTTTTTAAGAGCAGGTTAGACAAACTCCTGTCGAGGATGGTCTAGATAATATTGAGTCCTGCCATGAGTGCAGGGGACTGGACTAGATGACCTCTAGAGGTCCCTTCCAGTCCTATGATTCTAATACAGCAGTTAATACAGCTCTTTAGGTAGAATATTTAACTGGAACTCCCAGATCATTGTTGTAGTTAGCACTACAGAGAAGACTAGACAAAAGGAGAACATTAAAAAAAACATAAAGGTTAAAGAAAGTGTATATATTAAGAAGATAACCACATAGAGTATGTTTATTGCCACCTAGAGACATTAGTAGTGGGTGCATAAAACATGCCCAAGATATTTATAGATATACACACATATTTAAAGATACATTGTCTCAGCTTCCAACCCTCTCATTTGTCTTTATCTGGGTTTAAGATTCTTAGTGGCCTCAGATTGCAGCTGTGAAATTTGCAGTTTTATTCTGAGCAAGCTGGCTGTTTTGAAAATATTGACAGGAAAACACCAGCCACAACACCAGATGTGAATGCACCAGAGTAGCATCTTGTGTTTATATTTAGACTTCCGGGATAGGAGCGCTACAGTCTCATGCACCAGGAAGCATCCTGGGTGCTACCAGAAATAACAGTACCTGATATTTATATGGTGTTTTTCATGCACAGTCTATCTCAGAGCCACACCCACTAGAAACATGTGGCTACCTGAGCCGTGGAATAGAGTAGGTTTTAAACAACTCTACAGAATTACTCCTGTCCTGCACTAGTAGAAGGGGAACCACACTGCATCTAATTGCAGCTGCAAACATGGTTTAGGTAGCAGGTCTATGGTTACTTGCATGTATACCCCAGAGGCGTGGTTATGTCAGACCCAGAGCACATGCAGGGCTCACAGACTTCAGACGACTATGATCAACATCTCTAAAAATCAAGCCCTGAGTGTCTGCATTCAAGACCCACAACATGGAAACGAGAGCTTCCTTTTTCTGTGGAGAGACTATTTTCTGCAGAATACGTCTGGAGGGGGCAAATGGTACACAAGGCAACAAATGAAAGCACCTCGCGAGGTGGCAGTCATTTTGACTAACTGCACTAAACATCCTGCCAGACTGTTTTAAGGACCTAACCAGAGATCCATCCGGCGGCCGCTTGATCTGCAAGGAGGCTGCCTCCCTTTGGGACGTGCCTTGATGTGGATGATGATGAGTTTGTGCCCAGATGAAGAATTTGATTCTAAAATTGGTCCCAGGCTTCTTGATGGGAGGGAGGACCTTGTGCTGTGCTTGTAACCCTTTGTCTCCAGCCAGTAATCTCAGAGTCGCATTAATGTGCCCTGCTCAGTGGTTTTCAGGCACAAACCAACCATGGGTTGGGAGCCGGAAAATGGAATAAGGTAGAGGCCAGGGTACAGAACCCTGGCCTCTCTGCACAGACACCCTTGCTCTGGTGTCATTCCCATTTACCTTCTATGTTTGTGCAAGGGAGGGGGTGGGATGTGGGCCTTTGGGAGTCAGAATCATGGAGTTGTGGGTAACATCGGCAGTATTAGAGGGCATGTCCATGCCTAGAACTGGTACCGCTAATGGGGAGACTCAAACTGTCACTCCGAGGCTGAAGCTCACTGTGTACTGCCAGGCTATGAGAGAGGGAGGATATTCCCCACTGACATAAAGACCTCATAGACTTTAAGGCCAGAAGGGACCATTGTGATCACTGAGTCTAAACTCCTGCATGTTGCAGGCCACAGAACCTCCTGCCCTGCCCACTCCCATTATAGACCCACAACCTCTCACTGAGTTACTAAATTCAGATCATGGAAAGGGAGTTAAATCATGATTTAAAGACTTAAGATTACAGAGAACCCACCATTTACTCTAGTTTAAACCTGCAAGTGACCTGTGCCCTATGCTGCAGAGGAAGGTGAAAAACCAGCAGGGTCTCTGCCAGTCTAACCCAGGGGGATATTCCTTGCCAACTTCACAAAGAATCACAGAATATCAGGGTTGGAAGGGACCTCAGGACATCATCTAGTTCAACCCCTTGCTGAAAGCAGGACCAATCCCCAATTAAATCATTCCAGTCAGGGCTTTGACAAGTTGAGCCTTAAAAATCTCTAAGGAAAGAGATTCCACCACCTCCCTAGGTAACCCATTCCAGTGCTTTTCCACCCTCCTAGTGAAAAAGGTTTTCCTAATATCCAACCGAGACCTCCCCCACTGCAACTTGAGACCATTACTCCTTGTTCTGTCATATGGCAATCAGTTAGCCCCGAGCATGTGGGCAAGACCCACCAGCCAGACCCCTGGGAAAGAATTCTCTGTAGTACCTCAGAGCCTCAGACTTACTGAGAGTCTATCTGCAAACGTGAGTGCCTTCTTCCTACAATTTTGATCCCCTGGAGAATAAATCAGACTCCAAAGTTCTCTGTGAACCAACAGTCCCATCACAGTCCAGAGAGCAAACGTTTTCCCTTTAGAGAAGACCTCTAATTAAAAGGAGGGAAAAAATGAAATCTCCTTGTCCTGATTAAATCAATGAATTTCACAGTGGCTGTTGAAATAAGGGTTCAAGGAGCCCTGGAGTATTACATGCTTGGAAAGAGACCTACTTTAGATAGAATTGATTGGATCCCAGTATTTCATGACGGGCCCATGTGTCTGATGGCATTCTCTCAGGACACTATCCATGCGCTATATCCTTTGGCTAATTAAGGGGACTGTGCTAAAAGACAAGGTTGTACAAAAGATTTAAAGCAGTGGCTGTGGTGGCAAAGGGACACTTTGCGATTTAAAACAACACCAGTTACATCATCTAGCTTTGGTGTAAGCTTCAAAAGCAGTTCCTACCAAAAAGGGCCTCCTGCCTTCCTAGACATTACAGCTATGTTTGAAATTTCCTTCCTAAATCTTTAATGACAGCAGAATGTGGTTTGAAAAACAGCTGGAGGACACTGATCTACACATTCCAATTTGTTTAGGTATAAAACATGCATAAAAGATTAAATGCTGCTTAACAGTTTGTCTGCTTTCCATTGCCTCCGTGCCTCTGCTCTGCTACGGTAGCAATCCATGCCAGAAAGTGCCCTTGGGGGCCTTTTAAATAATAAATAGGTTCCTTTGGAGAATGTTGGGTTTTTTTAAAATTTAATATTAATTGGAGGATACAATGGTAATTATGCCTACACCATAAATATGTCATGCCACTCATTTATCCCTTGTTGACGGCACTTGACCTGTCTAACTGTGGCTGCTGGAGCTAGAGAGATCTGTACCATGGGCCGGGGAGTGACATCAGATTAAACTAAGTGCTCATGCATTTATGTATCAGTACAAAGAGATGCAAATGAATTTATAAGATATGAATGATTTATCAGGAAGTCATTTTGAAGTCTTTCTGTCATATGTGGCTGATATGGTGAACAAGTCACTTCATTGATTCCACTTCAAGAGCCTGGCTCATCTGTCATTATGAAGGAGAGGCTTAAAAAAATTCAGAATTTCAAAGGACTTTTTTCCATCTGCAGAGGCTAGTTCACTTCGCCTGGTGTGAACGATTTGTTCAGCCAAAAATATTACTGGCCACACTTATCAGCTAAAGTCTGCAAATAGTTTCTCTGAAATAACACATTGCATTTGAATGAGGTCCCAGAGGACTGGAAAAGGGCAAACACTGTACCTGTCTTTAAAAAGGGGAACAAACAGGACCCCAGACCAGTCCAGCTAACTTCTATACTTGGAAAAATACCAGCACAAATTATTAAGCAAACAATTTGTAAGCACAGGGGGGAGAAGAGGGTTATAAGGAATAGCCAGCATGGATTTGCCAAGAACAAAATCATGCCAGACCAACCTCATTTCCTTCTTTGACAGGGTTACTGGCCCAGTAGATGGGAATAAGCAGTTGACTTGCTATAGCTTGATTTTTGTGATGCTTTTGACACAGTTCCACATGGCATTCTCATAAGCAAGCTAGAGAAATATGGTCTAGATTAAAGTACTATAAAGTGGGTGCACAGCTGGTTGAAAGGCCATACTCCAAAAGTAATGTCAATGGTTTCCTGTCAAACTGGGAGGTGTAACTAGTGGGGTTCTGCATAGTCAGTCATGAGTCCAATACTGTTCAATACTTTCATTAATGACTTAGATAATGGTGTCCACGCTGGGAGCGGTTGCAAGTACTTGGGAAGTCAGGATTAGAATTCAAAATGATCTTGACAAATTAGTCTGAATTCAGCAAGATTAAATTCAATAAAGATAAGTGCAAAGTACTTCTCTTAGGAAGGAAAATCAAATACACAACTATAATTCTTCAGTCCTCGATGCTGCATCATCTTAATCACCTATAAAAGAGCTGGTATTTTATAATCATGTATTACTTCTGAATTGCATCCACTCGTGAAAAGAAGTTGTGTTTTTCTTCAGTGTCCTTATCCTCTTTAATTGCTCCCTTTTCTTCCTGGTTGTCCAGTGGACCCACTACTTCCCTGGCACACTTCCTGCTTCTGTTTATGCTTTATGAAAAAGATTACATGAGAGCTCTGCACCTTTAAGGTAGGCTGTTTCCACTGGAAAACTGCTCTACGGTCAATACGGTTTGAATGCTTTCCCCCCAGATTGAGATGACAGTTTCCAGGACTGGACATTTGTAAGAGCATCTTTTTACCTCTTATGGCTTGAGACTGGCTCCCAGCCCTGATCTGCAGAAAAGGATGAATTTTCTTGTTAGGTTAATACGTAATTTATTCCAGGGAAGGCAGGAAGGGAGAAATAGTTCCTTACCCTGTAAATAGTAGTTTGATGAGACACTTCACTGAATCACTTAATAACTGAATCACTTCATCTATTTAAGTAGTTCCACTGCCCTTAGTTTCCCATAGTTACATTGTAAATCTATTGTAAGGAGACATTATTTTTCTTCTTAAAAAAAGACCTGTTAAAGTATGATGGTAAAAGTAGATTGCACAAATCAGCCAAACAACACTATAAACCACTAAAGGTGTATTACAGAAAATAGAAATGCATAGATGATACATTTTCTATTGCTATTATCATTCTTATTGCATTAATTATTTATTCTACAACACTGCATACTTCCATGGTCTGTGCATCAGATGTTACAGAGGAATAAATGACAAATCTCCTTGTAAAGATCTCACAGAGCTAAACCTGAAAGCATGAATGGTCCTGTATTCCAAGACCCTTGAAATTCCCACAGGAGAATGACAATGCCTTCTTGGAGCAGAGACTTCCCTTATCCTGTACAATGGACAGGATTTCAGTTGGTGGGGTTACAACTATCTAGGACTATATTTTTCAGTTGTATTATAGTTCTGTGCTTGTGTATTTCCAGCACTCAGTGCAAGAGTTTACATAGTCAGTTGGTTAGAATAGGCTACAGACCATGGCTAAACTACAAAACATTCCCACCACTCAGCTTAAAGCAATGGCTATTTAACCTTTTTGTCTCATAGTTAATCCATGTCTGGAAGTGCATAGGACCTCACTGAAAATCAGATGGTATATCTGGGTGGCACTGAGAGGTTAAATGACTTGTCCCAGGTCAAAAAGGAAGGCTTGAAGAACAGTTGGAAGATGAAACCAGATCTCCTAAGTCCTACAACCCTTAAACCTTAATCACAAGACCATCCTTCCTCCGAGACGCCTGTACAAGTACAGAACCCATGTCACAAGATTTGTGTAGCAGTCGGAAAAGCAGAAAGCTTATATTTTACTATCTGGGAGTTTATCTTTTGAATAACAATATGTCTGCTAGCTCCTTTCTCACCGAAAACATGATAACTGTCATTTCTCTCATTCAGTTTCATTTGAATGCTCCATGCTTCCAGGATAATAGTCACCTAACCTTACTTATATGTGGATCCAGACATATAATTAAGAGAAGTGAGAAATATAAGGATTCTTACTGTTTTCTCTTCCCTTTCCCTTACAGCAGTGGGTAAGGAATAGCTTGTACTTCTGAATTTATTTCTCTGCTGTTGTTCCTGGCTGTCGCAGGCTATGGCTGCGCTACAGATTAAGTCCACATAAGTTGTGTTGCTCGGGGGTGTGAATTAGCCATCCCCCGAGTGACATAACTTATGCCAATTTGGACAGTGTTATGTCAGCAGGACAGTATGATGGACTGCTAATCCATTGTGCTTTACATCCCTGGGTTCCAGGGATAGCTAAGTGGTTTGAACATTGGCCTGTTAAATGCTGGGTTGTGAGCTCAATCCTTGAGGGGGCCATTTAGGGATATGGGGCAAAAAATCTGTTGGATGATTTAATGGGGGATTGGTCCTGCTTTGAGCAGGGGGTTGGACAAAATGACCTCCTGAGTCTCTTCCAACCCTGATATTCTATGATTCCTGTCAACATAACCACCACTGCTCGTGAGGGCTGTAGTAATTAAGCCAGTGGGAGAGCTCTCTCTCATTGGCTTACGGCAGTGCTGGGCAATTGGCAGGCCACTAGACAGTTTGTTTATATTTGCATGGCTGCCTGCAGCTCCCAGTGGCTGTGATTCACTGTTCCTGGCCAATGGGAACTGCGGGAAGCGGCGGCCATCACGTCCCTGCAACCCACACTACTTCCCACCTCTCCCACTGGCTTAGAACGTCTACATTAGAGCACTTATAACTGTGCTGCTATAAACTGTCTAATGTAGCCATAGCCTCAGAAGTTGTTTAAGATCATTCTCACAAACAGAGCACTCATCTAAAAAAAATCAAGGATCTCTCATTCCAATATGCTGTCTCTCTTTGAACAGTGCCTTCTTCTTCCATGGAGTAAGGGGACTACTTGTGGAGAAAGGCACTACTCACATGAGTAAGGGGACTGGAATCTGGCCCTAAAGACGTAATCATTCAGGTTTAAAGACAAAAGGTGATAAAAAACACTCAAATAATACTGGAGGATTTCAATTATCCCCATAGTGACTGGGCACATGTCACCTCAGGATGAAATGCAGAGACAAAATTTCTCAATATTTAAATGATGGCTTCTTGGAGCAGCTGGTACAGGAACCCACAAGGGCAGAAGCAACTCTTGATTTAGTCCTTAGTGGGGTGCAGGATCTGATCCAAGAGATAAGTATAACAGGACTGCTTGGAAATAGTGACCATAATATAATAACATTTATATGGGAAGAACAGCTCAGCAGCCCAACACTGTGGCATTTAATTTCAGAAAGGGGAACTATGCAAAAATGAGGAGGGTGGTTAAACAGAAATTAAAAGGTATAGTGACTACAGTGAACTCCTGCAAGCTGCATGGACACTTTTTAAAGACACCATCATAGAGGCCCAACTTAAATGTGTACCCCAAATTAAAAAAAACACAGTAAAAGAACTAAAAAAGAGCCACCATGGCTTAACAACCATGTAAAAGAAGCAGTGAGAGATAAAAAAGCATCTTTTAAAAAGTGGAAGTCAAATTTTATTGAGGTAAATAAAAAAGAGCATAAATACAGCCAAATTAAGTGTAAAAAGGTAATAAGAAAAGCCAGAAAGGAGTTTGAAGAACAGCTAGCCAAAAACTCAAAACGTAATAACAAAATGTTTTTAAGTACTTCAGAAGCAGGAAGTCTCCTAAACAACCAGTGGGGACTCTAGATGATCGAGATACAAAAGGAGCACTTAAAGACGATAAAGTCCTTGCGGAGAAACTAAATGAATTCTTTGCTTCAGTCTTCACGGATGTGGATGTTAGGGAGATTCCCAAACGTGAGCTTTCCTTTGTAGGTGACAAATGTGAGGAATTGTCGCAGACTGAAGTGTCACTAGTAGAGGTTTTGGAATTAATTGATAAATGTAATGATAACAAGTCTCTGGGACCAGATGATATTCACCCAAGAATTCTGAAAGAACTCAAACCTATAAAAGTGTGGGTTTTTTTCCCAAAACTTTTCCACTGTGCTAAATATAGATGCACAAACAATAAAACTCTGCTAGATAAAGATAGTAACACACAGATGGTGTAAGAAACAAAACATTTTGCAAGCTCTAAGACAGCCTGTACTCATGCATAGTTTGTATTACATCCTAGTGGCAATTAATATCTTTCTACAACATGGTTGAAGGGCCACTGAACCTTGTGAATTGTCTCACTTTATCAAAGTTACACAAACACCTGTTCTAAAAAGCTTTCTGTGAAAAGTCAATGTCCTTGGGCCCTAAAAGAATTAAAATTTATTCTACAATTAGGGAGGGAACTTCAGGTTTCAAAATGTGTAGATACAAAGACTCTCCTTCCTCGTCAATATATCTTCCCACAGATATATTTAAGTTGTTTGTCCTTGGAGTGAATCATGAGTGCTGGGCACAGAGCACTTTAGGATCATAGACTCTTTCCTTTAACATCCTTTCCTGCTTGAGTCCAAAGTTGGACATGTTGGAACATAAAGTAAGATGTATCACTCACTTCAGGGCTTTCCACTAATTGGTGGGCTGGATTCTCCGGTCATTTAGCTTGCTGGCTAGTTTTCTCCACATCTAAAGTTAGCTAGAATGGTACTTAGGGAGGGTTATGTATTTCTTTCTCACACTTCTATTATTTACACACACACACACAATATTGTGATAGACTAAGGCCAGTTGGATATAGCTGAGTAGTAGAAGGCAGATATACTGGCCACTGGATAAGCAATTTTCTGTTCCTTGATTGACCAGAGCAGGGGCTGCTCCAGGCTAGGGTGGACATATGATTCCAATGAGCCTGCAAAGAGTCAGGTGAGGCTGTTAAGTAATGCAAATACCTGACTTTAAGACCCCTCTGATATTGTAAAAGAGCTCATTCTGGTCAGGCCGGGCAAAGGAAAAGGGAGCCATTGGAAAGGAAGTGTGGTTTAAGGCTGGGTAATGAAGACACCCTCAAGCCACTAGAAGGGAGCTCTCAGGTAAGGTTGACGAAGGCATTGAGAGAGAGAAGTGGAAGAGCTGCGGGGCAGTGGCCCAGGGAAGTGTAGCAGCTCTGGCGGTGAAAGGTCGGCTGCCAACAGCTGCCGCCACTAAGGTCCCTGGGCTGGAACCCAGAGTAGAGGACAGACCTTGGTTCCCCACAACCCACCACTACAGAAACACCTCCTGGAAGGGGAAGACAGGCCCCTGTCAGGACAGGAGGCTAAACTGTTCTTGAATAAGCCCACAGGGACAACAGAGACTGTGGGATTTCTCTCACCAACCTCCTTGCTGGCTTATGATGGAAAGGGCTCAGTCAACTGTAACCCAAGCCCTAGAGAGACTAGGGCTACATGGAGGGTCACAGTGAACCTCTAAGGCTAGTGAAATCTGCCTGGAAGCACAGGACCCAT
This sequence comes from Dermatemys mawii, assembly GCA_007922305.1. Taxonomy (NCBI): domain Eukaryota; kingdom Metazoa; phylum Chordata; order Testudines; family Dermatemydidae; genus Dermatemys; species Dermatemys mawii. Next base: position 4,930,042 of record ML677353.1, read on the forward strand.
GGAGAGAAACGCGGAGCTCTGCCACTAGATAGATAGATAGATAGATAGATAGATAGATAGATAGATAGATAGATAGATAGATAGATAGATAGATAGATAGATACACACATACACACACAAAAGGAATCTTAACAATGGGTTTTGGTCGATGACTAGATGGAAGTGGTAGAACTGTCAATAAAAACCTAGAAAAAGCAGGTGCATTCAATAAATTTTACTGTGTACCTGGGAAAAGGGCAGATGTATATCATATGATGATAATGAAATACCTTCCATTCCAACAGTCACTCAGGAGGGTGTTAAACAGCAGATACTAAAGTCTGATATTTTAAAATCAGCAGGTCTGGATAACTTGCATCCCAATGTTTTAAAAGGGATGGTCAAGGAGCTTTCTTGACCATAAAAGTTGATCAATAAGTCTTGAAACGGGGCAATGTCAGAGGACTGGGAAAACATGTAATGTTGTGCCATATTTAGAAAGTGTAATCAGGAAAACCTGGGATTCTATAGGCCTTTCAGCCTGATGATGGTCCCATGCAAAATAATGAAATGACTGACTCCATAAAGAATTAAAGGAGTGTAGTGTAATCAGTGCCAGTCATCATGTGTTTATGGAGCATGGGTGTTCTCATACAACATATTTTTGTATGATGAGATTACAAGTGTAGACCTCTATAAGGCTTTTTATTTGATGCCACATGACATTTTGATTAAGAAACAAGAACAATACAAAATCAACATGACACACATTAAATGGATTAAAAACTGACTAACAGATACGTCTCCAAATGTAAACAGGGACTCATCATTGAGCATGTGTGTTTCTAGTGGGATCCCACAGGGATCGATTCTTGGGCCTATACCAGGGATCGGCAACCTTTGGCATGTGACCCGTCAGGGAAATCCACTGGTGGACCAGGATGGTTTGTTTACTTGCAGCGACCGCAGGTTCGGCCGATTGCAGCTCCCACGGGTGGTGGTTTGCCATTCCAGGCCAATGGGGCTGTGAGAAGTGGCGTGGGCTAACAGATGTGCTGGCCGCCTCTTCCCGCAGGCCCCATTGATCTAGAATGGTGAACCACAGCCAGTGGGAGCTGCAATCGGCTGAAACTGCAGATCCTGCAGGTAAACAAACCATCGTGGCCCACCAGCGAATTTCCCTGATGGGCCGCACGCCAAAGGTTGCTGATCCCTGGCCTATTCAGCATTTTGATCAATGACCTGGAAGAAAATCATTACTGATTAAGTTTGCAGATGGCACAACAATTTTTGGAGTGGTAAACAATGACGAGGACAGGCCATCAATACAGAGAGATCTGAATAATTTGGTAAGATGGGCACAAGCAAACAACATTTGTTTCATATTGGCCAAAAGTAAAGTCATACATCTAGGAACCAAGAAAGCAGGCTAAATTTACAGGACTGGGGAGTCAAAGCAGTAACTTTGAAAAGGACTTGGGAGTCATGGTGAATAAACAGCTGATCATATTCTCCCAGTGAAATGCTGTGGCCTAAAGGGCTAATATATGTATAACATTATGTTGGATGTATAAACATTCTCTAAGAATAGAGAATTTATATTACATTTGTATATAGCACTGGAGTACAGCTTGAATACTGTTCTGGGATCCACAATTCAAGAAGGATTTTAGAAAATTGGAGAGGGCTCAGAGAAGAGCCATGAGAATGATTACAGGATGAGAATATGTAATCTACAGTAAAAGACTCAAGGAGCTCAATTTGTTTATCTCAACAAAGAGAAGGTTAAGGGGTAATCTGCTCGGTCTATTGGCATTTACAAAGAGAGCAGAAAATAGATAGCAGAGGGGGCTCTTCAGTCTCGCAGAGAAAGGTATAACAAGATGCAATGGCTGAAAGTTGAAACTAGACAAATTCAGACTAGAAATAAGGTGCAAATTTTTAATAGTGAGGGTAATTAACTATTGGAAAAATTTCCCAAGGGCTGTATAGGACTCTCTATCACTGGCCATTTTTAAACCAAGACTAGATGTTTTTCTTAAGATATGGTCTAGTTCAATGCCAAGAAATAATTCAGGGATGTTGTATTCCCTGTGATATATAGGAGGTCAGACTAGATGATTACAAAGGCTCCTCTGGCTGTATAATTTATGAATGATTGACAATTTGTATATATACACACATACAAATCCAGTGTAAACTTGGCAGAATTGGTTTTTTAAATAATTCTTTGCAGTTTAAGGCTTATCAATGCAAAATATCATTATTTTGATAATGCAGTTGATCACCTCCAGTGGAGGAGAAAGGAGTTCAGTATATTTCACAAGACAATCTTGAACATAGAGAAAAACAAAAGCATATTTAACTCTTTTTCAAAGCGTTGAACATAACTTGAATATAATTTTTGGCACATGACTAATATTGTTGCTTGCCTTCTCTCTTTCTCTCAGATACACACACACGTTTTATATATAATGTTATCCCTTTTGACGTGAGTGGCTGGCCAGAATTTGGAGTCTTGTAGGTTGTTCCACTTGGAAGAAAAAAACTGATATAGCCAGGTATTTTCTTTGATGCAATCTTGCTTCTTTACAAAGATTATACATAAAGTCCTGTTTCCCTGAACATAGTAGAACTCAAACAGCAGGAGACAGTTTAGTTGCTAGCTATTCCAAGCCTGCCTTTCCAGCCAGAACTTCATGCCCAAATCTTCTCTATATGCTTCTCCCAGGGCCACATATTGTGCTTTTGGGCTGTGTCTGGAGCTGCTTGCTCCTTCTCTCTGTTTGGCTTGCTAGCTGCTTCTGTTCTGCATGCATATCTCTCTCTGTCTGTCTCTCTCACTTTCTCATTCACACACAAAAACAATACTCAAAAAAGCCTTCTGTCCACACAGTTAAAATTCCTGGGTGCACTCACAAATACCTCTGTTTTAGTGAGGGCTGCTTAATTTTCTCTTATCACTGTCTTAAATGAAGGGAGTTGATCATACCCAGTAGTTTACATGAGTTTTAATCCAACTCATAACTACATATACAGAGTATACAGATGTTGGGAATCAATACCTTGTCTTAGCTCTGATGTCCCTCATGTTGATCTCAGACTTTGGTGCTTATTCGTACACCTTTTACTTGTACATTTTCATTGTGGATCTCAGTTATAATGACTACATTGACACACCATGAATCAGGCAGTCAGAGCTCAAATCAATATAACTGGCTCACTTAATTGCAGCGGATGCTATAAAGGTTAGAGTCAGTGGAAATCCATAGAGTGTCTCAAAATAGGGGAAAAGAAGAAAGGAAATCTAATCCACCATTTTCTTCTTGCAATATGGATGCAACAAAAATGTACATTCTTAATTTTTCCTGCTCCTGGTGTGAATGTTACAGTCTGTCTCATTCTTGCACGACCACTATAAGTTGTGACATTTTTCTGTTTTGCTATTTTCCCCATTTTTTTTTTATTATTTATTTCTATTCTGTCATGACACAGGCAAGGAAACTGGGGGACAACTGGTAGGGTGACCAGATGTCCTGATTTTATAGGGACAGTCCTGATTTTGGGGTCTTTTTCTTACATAGGCTCCTATTACTCCCCAGTCCCCTGTCCTGCTTTTTCACATTTGCTGTCTGGTTACTCTAAGTCAATTGGTGAGGGGTGGAGAGTAAGTGGAGCAGACGTGAAAGAGGGACATGGGAGTGTCCTGCCTCTGGTAATAGGCTAAAGCTACATCGTCCTCCAACCCTCCACAGGGTGGTGGTGGCGGGTGTCTGAGCCACAGTTCCTTTCCAGAGTGCCTCCTTCCAGTTGTAAATCTGAAGGGTCTCGACAGACAATAGGGAGTGGGTGGAACTCCAGATTTAGACCAGAGTGGCTTAGCCTAGGTCTACACTGCGGGGCGACGGGGATCGATCTAAGATACACAACTTCAGCTAGGTGAATAGTGTAGCTGAAGTTGACTTATCTTAGGTCGACTTACCTCGGGCGGTGAGTTGACTGCTGCCACTCCCCCGTTGACTCTGCTTCCACCTCTCATGACGGTGGAGTTCCAGAGTCAACATGGGGAGTGCTCGGGGATGCGATAAATCGACCCGCTGGAAGATCGATCGCTGGCTGCCGATCCAGCGGGTAGTATAGACCTGCCCTTAGAGACAAATCTGCCCCTGCTTCTTCACAGAACAGGTACAGTACAGGCAGTGGCAGTGCAGGATTCTCCCAGACTCTCCATCCAGTGGCCAAAACCATGACCTGACAGGGCCAATTCTAGGTGTAAAAAGAAAATTCAGATCCTGATTCAGCACAGCACTTGGGCATGTGCTTAACTCTAAATGCATGAGTTATATCATTGATGTCAAGGGGACTACTACTTAGATCAATAGCTCTTTTGGGACCATCTTTTTATGTTGTGTTTGTACAGTGTCCAGAAGAATGGGGGCTGGTCTATGAGCAGGACCCTTAGGTGCTATGATAATGCAAATGATAAACAAATAATGCTCCTGTTCTTAAAGCTAGCTATGTGCTTAAGTCCTAAACCAGGATGGATTTAAGCATCCACTTAAAGTTAAAATATACTTAAGTGCTTCACTGAACTGGGTCTTAAAGTAGTCCCAAAGTCAATGCATAATAACCTTGCTGAATGGAGATGTCTCTTTAGAGCCCTGCGTTGCTACAAAATTTGTATCTGCATCCGATCTGTGATCCGCAGTTATGGTCTGTGGATATCTGCAGATATAAAGCAGATATCCACAGATTTGCAGGGCTCCACCTATCTCTGTGCTGACAGTGCCCACAAAATTCACTCCAAGATTAAGCTGATTTAACTAAAATAACTATGTTATTTTACTGGTGATTCTTACACCTGTTAGCCCAGCTGGAAAAATTCCTTACACTAACCCCTTAGCATTTTGTTAAGGAATAGATTATAAATCTTTTGCTTGGAAGGCAGAAGACTCTATCCACTCAGCAACCCCACCTAGTAGTCATGCATGTCAATCAAACACTTATTACATTGTCTCAGTCACCTTTAAAATAATTGATTAGACAATAAACATAAAATAGTAAGTTAATTAGATTGTGAAGAAATTTTACCTCAACCTCCAACCTGACACATTTTTCTTCCACAAAAACTGCTAAATTGCTACAAAATGATTTGGTGATGCCTGTAATAAATTTTGAAGCCTAAGCTGTGTAGATATAAAATGACAAATTTAACTGCATTTATATTAAAGCAATTTTCTGCCCATCAGACAGCTGAGAAAATTAATATGTAAACCATTAACTTAAACTCGGATATGCTGTGCACTGCAAATGAAATAGGGACTTTTTGATGTTATCACTTACATTTTATTGTCTTCTCAAAAGAAAAATGCTTAGAAAAATTACAATCACTGCATTTAAAGGAGGCTCATTTTAAAAGTATACACTTTGAGAAATCAGCCATGAATTATGGGACATTCATATTTACAATCCCATCTTTTTTTTCCCCTTCTGTTTGTTTCACCACTCTACAATCAGCCTGATGCCTTTCCTGTACAGCAGTATGGAAAATTTGAGTGATGGGAGAAATGTCAGTCAATGATCAATACTACCACTTATGGGTTGACCATCTTCCAAAGTAAAATTGACTTATAGAGCTGAACAGGCTTTCGGAATGGGACAAAAACAGATTTCAGTAGTTCCATTAAGAATACCTTTATCTTTCCACTTAAAAAACAACATAGTTTCCCTTCTATGCCAGACCTCCATTTGCCTTCATGAAGTCTTCAAAACCATCATCCTTGACCTTAAGGCCAGATCTGTACAGCACCACCACTTTAAGGGTCCAATCCACCTCCCACTGAAATCCCACTGAGCCCGATGATCCAGCCAACTTTCTATCCACCTTATGGTCCATTCATCCAGCCCATACTACTTTAACTTGCTGGCAAGAATACTGTGGGAGACCATATCAAAAGCTTTGCTAAAGTCAAGGAATAGCACATCCACTGCTTTCCCCTCAAGCACATCATCATAAAAGTCAATTAGGTTAGTCAGGCATGATGTGCCCTTGGTGAATCTATGCTAACTGTTCCTGATCACTTTCCTCTCTTCTAAGTGCTTCAGAATTGATTTTCTTGAGGATGTGCTCCATGATTTTTCCAAGGACTGAGGTGAGGCTGATTGGCCTGTAGTTCCCCGGATCCTCCTCCTTTCCACTTGCATGTTATACCGCAATAAAGCTGCCCAGAGCACTCTATCTCACTCCCCGTCTACACTGGCAAGGCATGTAGAGCGCTCTAACTCCTTGACTAGAGCACTCCTGGTAATCCACCTCAGCGAGAGGGATAACATCTGTTGCGTATTGACTGAGATGCCCCAGCATCAGTGTGAATGAGGAGTTGCAATACTGTGCTCTGACTGACCTTGGGAAATGGTCCATAATCCCCTTAAGTCAAGTGGTCACTCTTGTCATTATTGTGAAATCAGCTGCAGGAATGTGGAAGTGCCCTTTCAAAACTCTGTTTCTGACAGCTGGCTGTTTATCTGCTCCGAGACAAAGAAAATATTTACTGTTTGCTTTGAGTGAGTGAGTGAGTGAGTGAGTGAGTGAGTGAGTGAGTGAGAGAGAAAGAGAGAGAGAGAGGTGGGGGAAGGGTCTGAACTTACAAGACAGCATATTGACACACTCTCAGCACCCCAAAAACCCACTCTCTCTCCCTCCACATACAACACACTTCCTGTCGCACTCCCCCCCATCCCCCCCCCCGCATTTGAAAAGCACGTTGCAGTCATTTGAATGCTGGGATAGCTGCCCATAATGCACCATTCACAGTGCAGCTGCAAGTGCCCCAAATGTGGCCACGCCAGTGCGCTTGCAGCTGTCAGTGTGGACAGTCTGCGGCGCTTTCCCTAGTGTGCTCTCCAAAGGCTGGTTTAACTCCAAAGTGCTCTACAGCTGCAAGTGTAGCCAAGCCCTAAGTGTCCCCCACTTCTCCGATGTTCCCGAGGGATAGGGAATCCCTGGAGGAAGTAGGAGGCTTCATGCTGCTACCCCAACCTCTTTGGGAAGGGGTCCTTCCCCCCACCACTCCAAGTGAAGCCCCATGCTTCGATGCATGTAGGACTTCACATGGGCTTAATCCTGTGGCCAGATTCAGCTACTGCTACTTAGGCTGCTTCCAAGAATGGTTCCAGCAAAGTGTCATTCAATGTGTGCAAGGGTATTCAAATCTGGCCCAATATTAATACCAAATTTGGAGGCTTAAGGGGCTGAGCAGCACATCTCAGTACAGGCGCTAGATGCGTGATATAAACAGCAACTGCTGAATATTTTCCTCATGTGAAAGGTAACAAATTTGCTTGGCATCAAGCTAATTATTGCTTGCAAGGGAGGTTAAGACAGCTGTCAGATCTGCATGAAAATGTCAGAGAAGCCCACAAGTTTCACAGATTTTAGAAGGACTTATTATGCACCTAGAAATTGGTACAGCAAAATGTGTTCGCTTCCTGTTGTTATTTATTGCATTCTCTTTGCTACTCATCATGAATTATTCACTATTTTACTTGTGGCAAAGCCCAGCTCCACAGCACTTCTCACAACAAGCAGGGACCCTTTAGAAGGAAAACCCTCCTTTAGAAAAGAGACCTCGTTGTTTATTTTGGTAGAGCCAATGCAAAGTGAAGAGTCTTCAGAAGGCCCTCAGATCTTTGTGCTTCTCATTCAAAGCAAGGGTCTCAAAAAGAAAGGAAGCAAAACAAAGTAAATAATTTTTTGAGCACAGTGTTTGGGCACGTGGAGTTGTTCTTTGTACTCAGCAGCAGAGTCTACAAACTGATGGCCCCTTTTATAAGGCCTGGTACCGACATAGTTATGTATGCCAGGAGTGTGAAAAAAAAATCACATCCTCTAGCCGACCTAGTGATGACAGAAACCCCCACCCAGTATAGATATAACCATGCCGATAGGCATGCCTCTATCAGCATAGATATCATTCAGGGAGGCAGTGTTACTATGTGAGCAGAACGCTTCCTTCTAGTGCTGCATGCTGCTTCTACACTAGGGGCTATGCCGGCACAGGGTCTGTAGTGTAGACACTGTGATATTGCACTCCACATGCTTTATAAAAATATATTTATAAGTGTGAATATGATGTAACTGGAATATTCTTTATGCAAAACATCTTATCTAAGATATCATTACAAATCTTATAATCTACTGAGTGTGTTCATCCCATTTGTTTGCATGTAATATTTCTATGTCTGGAGTTAGGAGAATAAGTTATATTACTATTGGGAACATATTAAGTGGAAGCCATTAAGGGTGCTTCAGAATCAATAACCTGTACATGGCTCTGTTTACTTGCAAACCTTCCTGGGTACCTGCAGGCCAGCCCTGGAAGAATGGAGAATGAGGTCTTACTGTGACATTTGATCATGTCACCTGAACTGGAATCCATGTTAAATCTAGTGCTTTTCCATTTAGAAGGACATGTGGGAACCCAGAGAAACAAAAGATTCCCGCCTTGTGCCAAAGCCTTCCAAGGGCGTGGAACAGAACAAAGAGGGTCCCAGTCATGACTAAACCCCTAGTTTCCACCTAAGATGGCTGTTGGAACTGACAAGAACTGTACCAGGGGAAAGGATTGGGCCCAGACTAGGAAGGCATCTAGTCTGCGAAAGAAGATTGTTGGAACATCTCTGAGCGTGAGATTTACCTGTAAACAGTTTCTTAATGTATTAGGCTTAGACTTGCATTTTTTTTGTTTTATTTTGCTTGGTAACTTACTTTGTTCTGTCTGTTATTACTTGGAACCACTTAAATCCTACTTTTTATACTTAATAAAATCAGTTTTGTTTATTGATAAACCCAGAGTAAGTGATTAATACCTGGGGGAGCAAACAGCTGTGCATCTCTCTCTCTCTCAGTGTTATAGAGGGAGGACAATTTATGAGTTTACTCTGTATAAGCTTTATACAGAGTAAAATGATTTATTTGGGGTTTGGACCCTATTGGGAACTGGATGTCTGGGTGCTGGAGATAGGTGACCTGATGAGTAGTTTTTGAGGGAATTCTGCAGCTTTGGGGGTGTGGACAAAACCTGAGTCAGTGTCTGCAGCAGTCTAGTGTGTCTGACTCAACAAGGCAGTGTTCTGGAGTCCCAACCTGGCAGGGAAAATGGGCTCAGAGGTAATCTCAGCACATCAGGTGATAGTCCCAAAGGGGTCTCGATGACCAAACCTGTCACAGACACAATCTAAGAACTGTAGGATACTGGATGCAGTTATTCTCTCTCTCCTTTTGTTTGAGGAAAATACTGAAAGTCATGTCCCACTTGCTGGGTGGTGTTGCCTTTTCTTTCTTTGGGAAACACAACTATTTGGGTCCTACTTTTGGACACCAAATGGTCTGTGCCACTCATCACTCTCCTCTTTTAACAATTCCATTCATCCAACCAGTGATCAGAAACAAAACCATGTGACACAAGTGACCAATCACACCCTGAAAATGCCAACAAATTGAAATGAACAGTTTGAAAATAGCACATAGGCTGATGTGTGTTTGTAAAAAAAATTGGCAAATGTTCCCCAATCACAAACTGATTCCTAGAAGTAAAGATCAATGCATGAAAGATTTGCAAACAGAAAATAAAGGGTTACATTGGTCCAAAAAAGGCTTTGTAGGGCTGATTGAAATTTTATGAATTTTGAGTTTCAAAAAAATTTACTTAAAAAATTAGTTTTCAACCAGAAGATAAGCAAATATTTCCAATACAATTTTGTTGACTTTTGTTGCATTTTTCAATCACCTCTATCAATGATTTCATTGAAATTTCAAACTTTGGACGTTGCACAATTTTGAAAAAAACTAGTTCACAGTTCCCAAAAATTACTGTGAAATGTGTTATTGCTTCTTCAGTCATGTCCAACAGCTGAAAATTTAACCAAGAGGTTTCCAAATCACACCTAAGTTGGATAGTAGATAACTGGAAGAAATTCTGTATTTCTAACAAAACATTCACTTTAGCAAAAACAATGAAATTGGTGTAGGTAAAGGACAGAATTCATTAACCCTATTTCATAGCGTAGGAGTGGAGAGGAAGAACCATCTGTCTACTGAAGTAACTCAGAGGTTATGAATACAAAACTCTTCTTACTGTGACAGAATGCTCTTCAGTTTAGTGTTTGTTTATGCCCTTTCTCACCAAGACCCAGACAGTTTGCAGCGTATTGTCATTGGGTTTTATGTATTTATTTGTTTTAGTTGGTCTCTGATTGTTTCTTTGAACTGCTGTATTGTTAATTTCACAGACTTGCTCTGAATAAATCTGAGGATCACAAAAGATAGAGTTAGAAACCAGGATAAAACTGTCTATAGTAATTCTGCATAACTCTGTCCTCTATTAATTCTCCTCCTACCTCTCTGATCACTACTGAAAGATTCTCTTTCAGTGGGCCCTACTCCATCCATCTCTCATGCTCCACGGGGGTACCAGCATTCTCTTCCTCTTCTCCCTTAACTAGGGTGACCAGACAGCAAATGTGAAAAATTGAGACTGGGATGGGGGGTAATAGGAGTCTATATAAGAAAAAGACCCAAATATCAGGACTGTCCCTATAAAATCGGAACATCTGGTCACCCTACCCATAACACTTTCTTGGTGAGTGAACAACCACCTCACAAAACTTTCACTGCCATCAGCACTGATTGACTTCTCTGCTCCCAACCTGACCCCAATCCAATCTTCCATCTCAGCCTCTCTCTCTCTCTCTCTCTCTCTGACACCTCCTCATTAAACTTCTCATTGGCTAACTGGCCAGCCCTACAGGAGGGAGGGAGTTGCTCTTAAAAAGGGGTGAAGTAATTGACCCCCCTGCCACAGCAAGAGGGGAGCAGAGAAAGAAATGTGGATCACAATTCAGCTTCTGGTCAGCTGGGCAGGAGCAACTCTGTGCTGTCCTGGGCTGATTGGAAATTTACAATCCAACTCTTAGTGTTTTTATCAAGCCCACATCTCTAGTCCCAGTGACTCAATTGGCTCCTTCTGCAAATTATGCCACTACCTAATTGATCTCTCTTTTCAGAATTTGTGTTAGAAAGTGTCTCTTAATGTCTAACCTAAATTTCACCTCTTAGAATCTCTGGCTACTCCGCCTTGTTACAGCACCATTAGCCATGGTAAAGAACCCCTCCCTCTCTTCTGGGTTATTACTGTTCAACATTTACACAAGGTAATAATAGTCCTCTTAGTCAGTGTCACCTTTGCATCTCAAGGAACAAGGCCAGCCCTCCGCATTCGGAGACAGATGAGGTCTAGGTGCTATTGTAGAGAGGCAGCCTAGAAAGACATCAATGGGCTTATCTACCTAATTAATCTAAATCAGCAGCCTCTGTAAAGACACAATGATAAAGGGGGGATGGAACACAGCTGAATTTATTATAAATGCTGAAGTTCAACTTTTTGTATCTTTTAAAATATGTATTAATTAGTCTTTCTGCCAGGTGTTGTACATATGTAACCCACATATCTCCTGGGTTTAGTTGTCTGTCCCCCCTAGAGATTAATGAGTCTGCTACAGCCTTAGCTGAGACTCATGAGGCTTTTAGCTCATAAAGTAGTAGAGGCTTATTCATTTCACTCCAGAGATCCCAGGTTCAATCCTACCTGCCAACAACCAGGGGCTGTCGGTGTTACACATACACAGGGGGCCAAAGAGCTTACAACTAAAATGGATGAAACAGACAAATGGTAGGGGTCAAACCAGAGGCACAGACAGGGGAAGTGACCTGCCCAAGGTAAAATAATGACTTAGTGTCAGAGTTGGGAATAAAATCCAATTGGTCTGCCTCCCACTCCACTGCCACCAGACCTTTCTGTTTCTCCTTTAATTCTTCATCTAGATCTGATTTTTTTAAAAAAAAAATCATCTTTCCCTTTGGAGAAGAGTATGGGTTTGGGGTTTTTTCAGCTTCTTTTCCTAACCTGGTAATTAAAACATATGTCTGGCCTGAGATTTGCATAGCTAGAGACCTTTCCTTCCTAAAGGCTTTTTACATCACATCCCTCACTAAGAATTATTTTGTGATAAAATTGTCTAAACTTCCTCATCATTAACTTCCTTAAATTATAGTGTCTGAAGATGTTTATGGAGTGGCTAAGTAATCTACAACGGAGCACAAACTGCAAACCAAAGTGAAATTGAGCTCCCAGAGGACTGAGAGGGTAATTAATGATTTAACTGCGCAACTGTTAGTGGGTCTATAATGCAACTTGAAAGCTAATTGAGCAGTGTACAGCTCATGGGAAGGGGGAAGTACAGTACAGCCACAATGTCCCTTTGAGTTTCATTTGGTCAGCCTGCTGTCAGGAAAAGGTTTTTTTTTTTAAAAAAAGGCCATCACAGCCTCCGATAAAGACACTGTGCAGGAATATATGCAGGCTTTAAGTATCCCTTTGTAGGCATTTTACGATCAGCCTTTTGAAGGGCAGCTCTGTAGCACAATGATCACTCAAATTCCCTTTCTCCTTGGCTGGCAGCACCCCCTTTCCCCCTATTTCCCCTTCTCTCCCTGTTCCTGATACTCAGCTCACCAGTATCAAAGCCAAGCCTAGCAAACTACCAGCAAGAAGATTCAGGAAATGCTTTCCACTCCCCTTTTATAGTCAGGTTATCTTAATTGGTCCCAGCAGATTGCCTCCTTGCTGGGCTTCTTCACTCAGCTGGCCTGCTCCTTCACCGGGAGGAACTTGCCTGCATTCCTGGCAGCTGGTACAAGGCCTTAGGGAGAGAGACATTTTCTCCTCTCTTGCCCCTGGGGAAATGTTAACCCTTGCACTGCCAAGCAGTACATTCAAGTATACCCACCATAGTTAAGACAGGTGAGTGACACTATGCTGGTGTTCAAAGATTGCCTCACGCCAACAAAAACAATGAGGAGTCCTTGAGGTACTTGAGAGACTAACTCATTTATTTGGGCATAAGCTTGGATGGGCTAAAACCTACTTCATCAGATGCATCGAGTGAAAAATACAGGCAGAAGTATGTATATATATATATTACAACACATGAAAAGATAGGAGTTGGTTTACCAAGTGGGGTGTCAGTGCTAATGAGGCCAATTCAATCAAGGTAGAAGTGGCCTATTTTCAACAGTTGATAAGAAGTGGTGAATATCAACAGAGGGAAAATTAATTTTTGTAGTGACCCAGCCACTCCCAGTCTCTATTCAGGCCTAATTTGATGGTGTCCAGTTGGCAAATTAATTCCAGTTCTGCAATTTCTCATTGAAGTCTGCTTTCCAAGGGTTTTTTTGTTGAAGAATTGCCACTTTTTAGTCTGTTATTGAGTGTCCGGGGAGACTGAAGTGTTCTCCTACTGGTCTTTGATTGTTACAATCCTTGATGTCTGATTTGTGTCCATTTATTCTTTTGTGTAGAGATGACTAATTTCTCGATTAATATTATATCTTTGCTGTAGTTAGCCTCGGTGATCAGCATGGATGCTGGAATACTTTGGTCAATCCAGCCCATTGTGAGCATCCCCGCTGCAAAGCCCTGAGTTGCCCTGTCCTCCCTGGTCTGTGCATGTTGCTAGGACTTCTGAGAGCATATCCCATGGTCCTTCGTGCTTCAGCTGGCTCAGACGCTTGATGGTTCATTCCTGATAAATTGCAGGGGAACATGTCTATTCTTCTGGGCACAAGGGGAATTGTGGGAAGGGATTGCAGGACTATCAGCTCTGGAGTGACTTTTTCACGACGATTCAGGCCAAGTGGGTGGATTACCAGCTCAAACAAAAAACAGCACCCGGGCTCTCAGCCTCCCAGGCCAGCTAGCCAGGGTTGAAAGCACCACCAAACAGTGAGAGGGGTTTGGGTGTGGACCAGGGCAGAGGTTGGGGGATTAGGCGCAATACCTGAGTAAGAGCCTGTGTTAATTTTGAATAGATTTTAAAGCCGGGGGAACCATTGTGTCTCTGAAATAAATGGACTGAGATTCTTAAATCTCTCCCTATCAGGCATGCTTTCCCATTAATTAGAGCCTTCATATTTGGTTAAAATTGTTTGCTATTTCCCTAGTGGGAAAAAGGTAAGAGAGCTCCATAGGAATTTAAGAGAATTTCTATTTAAAAAAAAACACTCTAGACTGATACTCCTGCTGCTGCCTGGTTGGAAGTAGGAAGGATGACATATACAATAGAGCCTCAGAGTTATGAACACCTTGGGAATGGAGGTTGTTTGTAACGCTGAAATACTCACAACTTTGAACAAAACATTATGGTTGTTCTTTCAAAAGTTTACAGCTGAACATTAATTTAGCACAGCTTCAAAACTTGCTATGCAGAAGAAAAATGCTGCTTTCCTTTCATTTTTTAAGTAGTTTACTTGGCTTTTTTTGGTCTCTGTTGCTGCCTGATGCGTACTTACAGTTCCAAATGAGGTGTGTGGTTGACTGGTCAGTTCGTAACTCGTGTTCATAACTCTGAGGTTCTACTATGCTGGTTAGCACTGTTTCCTTTTACAATTTCTCTGGCTGATGTGTGATATTTAGATAATAGAATAAACCCATTTCACCTTACTCAGGAGAGAATGGTCATTGTCTGCAGAGGAAGAAGGAATGTTGTGTAGATCACTATCCTGGGAATAAGAAAGATTGTTTCACTACCTGTTGATCTTTGACTTTATCTAACCCATAAGACTGTGGGTCAGATTGTATTAGGGCTACATTTATAAATGGTAAATTGTTAATAAATGTTGTATAAACTTCCTACATGTATGTGTACTAGATAATTATTAGCACATCAGCGGACTCTGAAATAGGTGATTATATGTTATGATTACCAGGGGCCTATAGATTAGTTAATTGTTATAATATAACCATTTATTAAAACATTGTTTGTAATAATTTGTTAAACCTTATAAACTATTTATGACTGTAACCTTAGAATGCGATTGGACTGGTTGCATGCAGGCAGTGGTATCTCTATAGTGATACCAAGCGACCAGCAGAATTCACGGCCATGTTCCCATTGACCTTGGAGCTTGAAATTGGAAGCATTCACACATTACATATTTATATGTCGATTTATGGACTGAATGGACAAGAATCCAATGGCCGCAGGATGGCAGGATTTGATTTAAAAATCGATAACTGTCAGTAAACGTCAAGTCCAGCTGACCTACTGAAGTAGACAGAAAAATGTCAATGGGTAGTGGCCAGCGTGCCCGCAGGGACAGGTCTGTGGCCCTCTGCAGCCCTGCAAGTGAGTGGGTGGGTCTGTGACAGCAGGGCTGGTCCCATCCATTCCCAGCAGGGGCAAGGTGTGGGAGAGGCTGTGGTCCTAACAGGGAAGAGCAGAGACCCCTGCCCAGGACTGGACGAAGGAGGACCATGATGACTGGCCACTCCGCTGCTGAATGGCACCTGTGGCAAGCAAGGAGCCAGAAGGAGTTCTGCTGTCATGGCCCTGTCTGCTCACTTGCTAGCCAGGAGCATGGGAGCTGTGCCCAGCCAGGCGCTGTTCAACAGCAAAGTGGCCTCCTGTAGCTGGGGGCTCGTCCTCCTCCTTACAGGCTTGGCTAGGGCCACTGGGCCAGGATAACTGTAGTTTCCCCAACATGGGCGGCAGGTGAAGTTTCCCCTGGGCTAGCTCCCTGTCCCACCTCTTCCACTTGCGACCTCACCCACACGCCACCTCCTCTCTGCCCACTCTGACCCGCCCGCCACTTGCCGCATCCCTCCTCAACCCCCCGTCCACTGCGAGACCACTCCCCGCCTGCCATGTCCTTCCTCACCCCCCTAGTCACCACATCTTTCCTCACCCCATTGCAAGACCCCTTCACCCATTGCACCCTTCCTGCCCCTCCAATCCACCACTTCCCTCCTCACCCTGCCGTGAGACCACCCCCTCACCCACCACATCCCTCCTCACCCTACCTGCCTGGAGCTTTCTCACCGCATCCCTCATCACCCCCCCTTCACATCACTCCTCACCCCCACCTCCCGCCACTCACCATGTCCCTCCTCACCCGCCCCCATGGGAGAGGGAGGTGGAGAAGAGGAGGGATGTAGTGAGTGGGGGGAGACCTCCAGAGGTCGGAGGAGAGGAGAGGAGAGAGATTCACCAGCCAGCAGCAGCAGGTGGTGGGCACTTCAGGGAAGGGAAGGGGCTGGGCCACCGCGGCCCAAGTGTTTGGCAGCAAGTTGGCAGCAGCTGCGCCAGAGGAGACTTAGCCTCCCCTGGCGTATTATATCTGCCGCCCATGCTCTCCTGCATCTTGCACCTCACTGTCCTGGGCCCATTGGCGGCACAGGGAACCCCCTACAGCTCACCTGTCAGCACTACACTAGTCCCAGAACCACTCCCTGCCGTTTGTCAAATATCGAAAAAAAAATCTTGATAAGTCATCAAAATTGGGGGGAAGGGAGGAGGAGAGAGACAACAACAAATTCTGTGAAGCCTACATATCTGAAATGTGACCTTTCCTACCACAAGTCCCCAAAAAGTCCTTCAGCTATTCAACCACGTTGCGTGAAGGGTAACAATTATACATATAATTCATGCCATGCGGCACCTCATGACTGGCATTGGGCCTCCAGTGCGCAGACAAGAAAGTCATCTGAACTTGCCTGCCCTGCATATTGGGTTTGTTTCAAAAATGTCCATTAATTTCATTGTTGCAAGCTGCCATCTCAGAAATACATTTGCTTTCGAGATGTTCCACGTTGTTTCTTAGGGCGTTTTTGATCACAGCTTGATATTCGAGATTCAGTAGCCAAATCATGACTTCAAGACAGTAACCTCCATCTACACATTGCTCTCCCAGGCCTCCATTCACCAAAGCACTTGCTCTATTTTAAGCCCAGTTGAGCTAGGAATACATTTCAGTGCTTTGCTGAATAGAGAGGGATTTAGACACATGCTTTACTGAATCAAGGCCCAATAGGCACTTTTACTTTTCAATGGGCATTGGGGAAAATATATTATGATATTCCTATAACCCATCTGAGCTTCAAAGTTGGGGTAAGTCACATATATTAGATTTTAAGACCTCATGGATTACACAAGCAATAGAATTTCACCAAAAAAGAGAGAACTGGTTAAATTCATGGAGGTTAAGTCCATTAACGGCTATTAGCCAGGATGGGTAAGGAATAGTGTCCCTAGCCTCTGTTTGTCAAAGGGTGGTGATAGATGGCAGGAGAGAGATCACTTGATCATTTACCTGTTAGGTTCATTCACTCTGGGGCACCTAGCATTGGCCACTGTTGGTAGACAGGATACTGGGCTAGATGGACCTTTGGTCTGACCCAGTACGGCCTTTCTTATGTTCTTATGTTCACATGGCTCCCACATTAAGGTCACGGTTGAGCTGAGCATTTATAGACTTTAAGGTCAGAAGGGACCATTATGATCATCTAGTCTGACCTCCCGCACAATGCAGGCCACACAATCTCATCCACCCACTCCTGTAGTAAACCCCTAACCTGTGTCTGAGATATTGAAGTCCAGACCTCCAATTCTGCTCTCACAACATCAGGTGATCAAGACCTCACAATAGACCTTAGGAGGTTGTTCCAATAGTTAGTTATCCTTGCTGTAAAGAAACTGTTGCTTATTTGAAATCATTGCTTTGAATGGAGCTACACTAGTTTACATTAACTCAGGATCTGACCCTGAATTCAGTTTGACACTTCCCTGTTTATCTAAACAATTTACCCCTCACTCATTTTCAAAGGGATTCAGTAAAGTTTTGGGATGCTACATTAATGGGCCTCAATATACTACCTACATAGGCAGATTTAAAGAACTTTTCCATAAGCCTTAAAGACACATTCATTAAAAGCAAGCAGAACCAATTTCTGGATGTTTGTTTGCATTTGGTTCTCTCCTCTTCCAGAAATTCTCTCTTGGTTTGAATTAAAATCCATCACAAATTGGCTCAGCTAGGAACACTGTCACACTGACTGAGAACTGGCTCAAGGACCATAAACAGAGGCAAAAGATAAATAGTAATGCATCAAGTTGAATGGAGGTGTCCAGCGGGGTGCCAAAGGGATTGGTGTTAGACTTAGGTTTATTTAACAGCATTATTAATGATCTAGAGGAAGAAGTAAACAACACATTAATTAAGTCTGCAGATGATACTAAATTGGGACATTTTGTATGCCAGAGTGAGGAGACAGAAATTATACAAAGGGAAATAGGAGTATTAGAAATCAGCAGGAAATATCAATACCTTGGAAAAATGCAAGATCATGCAAAGAAGAAAAATAACTTTAAACACATACATATAATGGAGAAAGAGTCTTGGAGAGCAGTAATATTAATGCTTACGTCCAAATAAATTTGCTAGTCTCTAAGGTGCCACAAGGACTCCTCGTTGTTTTTGCTGATGCAGACTAACACAATTACCCCTCTGAAACCTGCAACTATTTGTCACCACTGAAACTCGCCCAGACACTTTTAGAATTACACTCATTTTCTCCAGGCTTACACCAGGCTGAATTTGCCTCTTCCTCTGAGCTCGGGTTCTCAATTGGTGTAAATCGATATAGTGAAATCTCGTCTGCACCTGTTAAAGCTACACTGATTTATACCAGCTGAGGAGCTGGTATAAAAGAGAAAAGAGTAGTGAATTAGTGAACTCAGATAAGTTGCTGCTATGTTGTGCACCCACCAGCTAAACACTAGTTACACCCATAGGTATGCAGAGTAAATCCATCAACGTCAGTGGAGTTACACTGGAGATGTGCTAGTGTAATCTAGAGCATAATAAAGCGGAACCCAAAGTTCCTATAGCATTATTTCAGTTGTATTGTTCTCTGATACTATGGAATCCATAAAACAAACGAGGAGTAATGGAATTAAATAGAGAAAGGGACATTTAATATGAACACCAACAAGAGAAATGTCCTAGCTATGAGATCTGTTAAACTATAGAATAGTCTCCCTATGGAGTGGCTGAAAGTTCCACTGTGTGGGTCATTTAAAACTAAACTCAATGAAATGCTAAATAAAAAATTCTGCTTTAGTTGGTGATAGTCTGGTGGTGGACTCAATGACTTACGAATGACTATTTTTAGTTTGTATGACTGACTTTTTTGGGATCTGCTTAGTTTCTAGTCTTAAAAATCCTACCACACGGCAATGTTTGTTAAACAGCAGAC
Source organism: Dermatemys mawii (assembly GCA_007922305.1). NCBI lineage: Eukaryota > Metazoa > Chordata > Testudines > Dermatemydidae > Dermatemys > Dermatemys mawii. The sequence goes on from ML677353.1 coordinate 4,949,172, forward strand.
AACACCAAATCAATACACACAGCACGGTAGAAAAAGAAGTTAAGGTGAATTGCTTGAGGATGTTAAAACACAATGTAAAAACTGAAGTCTTTTACTGTCTAGCATTTTAAGTGAATTCCTTTACTTTTGTAAATCAAAACTCTTTGACTGCTGAAATAGCCAAAATCTAGAGTGACAGATAATGAATGTTCCTGTAATATACAGAAAGTAAACATGTATCAGGTGCTTCTGCTTAAAAGATTGTAACTCAATGTGGCCTGAACATCATTTCCGGACATCGAGCCAGATTCTGTTCTCATTTATATAGATGTAAATCTGGAATAACTCCCTGGAATTCAAAGGATCCACTCCAAATTTACACTGTTGGATTTGAGATTCAGCCCAGTACGCCGGGTTCCAGCCTATAAAAGCATGTTGCAGATTGATGACGTTGTCCAAATTCTGTTCTGAGCACAGGAATAACTTACATTGGTTTATCTGCAGGCTTGGAGAGATTTACATCTAGAGAAAATGAGAATTAACCTCAAGATGAATGCATGACAGGAAAACAAAAATAAGAGGAGCAATACAGCCTTGTCTCATTGCACCATTCATAGCCAGAAAATAAAGACTTGTCTGTCTGGAGCCATGGGGCTGAGAAAGTGTTACAGTGCTGGCTTGATACATGTGTACCTTCACTCACTCTCCCAGCTTGTCCCACAGGGGAATAACCTCAGGGTCAGGAACTAATTCTGAGGGGCTATTGAGAGGGATGTCTGCCCTTTAGAAAGAGAGGTAAACAGAAGGAAACAGCTATAGCAGCAGCAGATGCAATTCCTTTGCTAGCTGAGCTCATGCCTATATAATGATGCATATGCATATTCTGGGATAAATGGAAATCTGCAAGAACAAGAAGTACATTGCATGGTCACGAAATACTGGTGCCACAACTGGGATTAACACGGAGCAATTAAAGGACAGAAAGTGATGAATATTACTAGGTTTTTTATGCAGCGTAACTGTGGCCATATTGGTCCCAGGATAGTAGAGAGACCTGAAGAAGAGCTCTGTGTGGCTTGAAAGCGTGTGTCTCTTGTGACAGATTTCTGGTACCAATCTGCCTAGGATCTCAGGTGATCAGCCGGAGACCGCAGGATCATTAAGGGTGGAGATAGAGGAGCACAGCAAGTGACTGAATCTTAAAGCTCTATTAATAAAATAATAAAATAACAGTGGAGAGTTCTGGAACTGCTCCCACGTCACTCAGAGGAAGGGACAAAGCATTAGTGCCCAAGCTCTAATCCATTTTCATACTCACACCCACGTCACACAAGGCTGGCCAGGCCTGGATGTAACGTTAGCGGGAGAGGTTGGACTGGAGTTCTGTTCTGTGCACAGGTCATCCAGGGGTCTGCTGCAAAATCTTCAACTTGCTTCCGCTCTTGGGAGGGTTTTTATGCCCTGGGGTCTTTTTGGGGAGTCCCCTCAGAGACCCTTTTTCCCCATGCTCGGTATACCAGTCCAGACCGGCCTTTCGTGGCTTCTCCAGCTTCCCCAAAATACACCAGCTTGAGAGACGCTACGCGGGTTGTTGTCTTTCTCGCTGGCCTTCACTGTCTCGCTCCTTTCCGCAGCTCTTGCAGGTGTGTATAGCTGAATCTTTCTTTCTCATGGCTGGTCGGGGTGAAATTCAAGCCCCCTCTTTTGGCAGGCAGCCAAGAGTCAGATGTGTGCTGTGGCCTTGTGCTGGCTGTAGTCAGCGTCTTATCTCGGGCCCAACAGGAGCACGGAATTAACCCGTTTTCTGCTCTCTGCTGTCTCTCCCTGCCACGGCCCTTCATGTCCTGCAAAGAAATCTTTCATTCCACACTCACACCTTTAACCCTTCCCAAAATGCTTTGCGATGCTTGCAACAGTATTAGCAACATACAATACTGATCTGCTTCCCCAAGGGACTTGAGGGAGGGGGCCATTTTGGTGTGACACTCTCACCAACAGAAGCTGGTCCAATAAAAGCTATTACTTCATAGCTAGGTGTTGTAATATTGTGTAAATGCATTGTGTTTCTTAAAACTCAGATTCAGTATTTCCATTTACTTTCAGTACGTAAGCATGTGCTTAACTTTATCTGTATTAGTCCTACTGAAGTTGTCCATAGACCTCATGCTGGCTCTCCTTGGAGGGTAAGTTTCTCCCAGAATTTGAACATGAACAGGGATGGACACAATTTAAGAGAACAGGTTAAAAACTGAATAAAAATATTTAAAGAATGTTTTTATAATTCAAGGATTAAGTGGCAGAGAGACATGGTCCTGTTGTAAAGGTACAGGAAACAAGAGGATTAAGGATCTGATCCAAAGCCCACTGAATGTAAAAAAAGAATCCTGTTACCTTGAATTGACTTTGGATCAAATTCTACAGTTGTACAATACATTTAATGGGTGAGTTTAAGTGGCATAATACTGCTTGTGAATCTGCTCTGAACTATGTCCAGGGCTTCCCACAATGTCCTAAAATAAACAAGGACAAAAAGAATAGACACAAGTTTAAGGAGAGGCTAAAATACAACAAGGTAGGTAGCTGTCATGAGATAATCACATGCTTTGGATTTATAATGAGGGTCAAGTGCCTTTACAATATTGGGGGGGGGGATGTGGTTTTCTACCAAGCACATACTTCCTGGAGTGTGTAATTCCACTTTGAATCAAGTATAAATGACATTAAGTGGACAAAAATGTAAGGCTAAGTGGTTTGGAGCTGAATATTGTCCCTTAATTACACAGAGAGGGGCTCTTAATTAGTCGCTTAAATTGCTTCCTCCTTCCTAGCCTTTGGCTTCTGTTAGAAGTTGTTTCAGACACAAATAGAATTTTTATTTTGTGAAGGAAAGATCACAGAAGTTCTCAGTGATCTAATTTATTCTCCATATCACCTTGGTGAGTTAACAGAAGAGGGAAACGTTACCCTACTAATATCACTAAGGTAGAAAAAGCACCACACAGTAAAAACAGAGAGAGATGAAATAGCCAATGCCCTTGATTTTACTGGGTCACTTATTCATTGCCGTAAAATAGTCTACAATGATCTCAAGAACAAGCAGACAATATTTTTTCACTTCATTTAGGCCATCCCTATTATACTACATGTTCTCTTTTCATCTTCATTCCCATGATACATTTTCATTAACTATATGGGTCCCCTCAACAGGTGGATTCTGAGCTACTTGTTCCAACCTTCATCAAAAGTCCAGCCAAGTCAGTGAGTTGTCCCAGTGTGACGCAAAATGAGGTGGAAATAGGCAATGCCATTGTGATCGTCCAGAGGGCAAAGAAATTCTGGAGACAAGAGGAGTAGAGGTCAAGAAATCTCTTTTCTGGCCTCAGAATCAATGAATTGCATTGCACAGAAGTGATGTTTGCACGGAATCTATGAATATTATTGGTATTATATTTATTATTTGTATAGAAGCAGCACCTAGAATCCTCAGTCCTGAACCAGGACCGTATTGTGTTAGGTCCTGTAGAGACACAGATCGAAAATACGGTCCCTGCCCCACAGAGTTAACAATCTAAATAAGACAGGTCCTCGGGAGCTCTGTGTTTAAACGTATGGACATTGCCATTTGATCACATAATTCTATCAGCTCCCTAAGGCCCAGTGCAACCATCGACCCTCACTTCAAAACACCCACTGACATCAGTAAGAGTACTGAGCACACCTAATGATCAGGATGAGGTGTAAACAGATGAGTTCTACAAACCACAAGGATGAGTCTGCTGCTTATTCAGACTACATTAGTATTGTAAAAAGAATATTGCATACTGTTGGAGAGATGAGTCAGCCTATTTTCAAATAGGGAGATGTGATGGGTTTGGTCACAGAGACCCCTTGGGACTGTCATCTTATGTACTGAGATTACCTCTGAGCCGGTTTTCTCTGCCAGCTTGGGACTCCAGAACCCTGCCTTGTTGAGCCAGACACACTAGCCTGCTGCAACACAGATCCAGGGTCTGGACCGTGCCCCCAAAGCTGCAGACTTTAACCAAAAACTGTTCAGCAGGTCACCTATCTCCAGCACTCAAACACCCTGTTCCCAATGGGATCCAACCCCCAAATAAATCTGTTTTACTTTGTATAAAGCTTATACAGGGTAAACTCATAAACTGTCCACCTTCTATAACACTGATAGAAAGATATGTACAGCTGTTTGCTTCCCCAGGTATTAATCACTTACTCTGGGTTTATCAATAAACAAAAGTGACTTTATTAAGTATAAAAAGTAGGATTTAAGTGGTTCCAAGTAATAACAGACAGAACAAAGTAAATTACCAAGCAAAATAAAACAAAACATGCAAGTCTAAGCTTACTACATTAAGAAACTGAATACAGGTAAATCTCACCCTCAGAGATGTTCCAATAATCTTCTTTCACAGACTAGACACCTTCCTAGTCTAGGCCCAATCCTTTCCCCTGGTACAGTCCTTGTCAGTTCCAGCAGCCATCTTACGTGGAACTAGGGGTTTACTCATGACTGGGACCCTGCTTTGTTCTGTTTCACCCTCTTTTATAGCTTTGGCACAAGGCAGGAATCTTTTGTCTCTCAGGGTTCCCACCCCTCCTTCTAAATGGAAAAGCGACAGGTTTAAGATAGATTCTGGTTCAGGTGACATGATCAAATGTCACTGTAAGACCTCATTCTCTATTCTTCCAGGGCTGGTTCGCAGGTATACAGGAAAACTTGCAGGTAAATAAACCATTTACAACCAATTGTTCTAGTCAATGGGAGCCATCAAGATTCTAAACCACCATTAATGGCCCACACTTTATATAATTACAATAGGACCTCAGAGTTATGCATCATATTCCTAGTTTCAGATATAAGAATGATACAAATAGGATGTACACACCCAGTAGATTATAAGCTTTTTAATGATACCTTACCTTACAAGAGACCTTTTACATAAAGCATATTGCAGTTACATCATAGTCACACTTATAAACATATTTTTATAAAGTATATAGAGTGCAACATCACAGGAGGGACATCAAAGGATGGAATAGTTTTTCAAGGGTAGCCAGGCCAACCCCATCAACTGAACTGGATAAAGCAACTGAACATAGGTTAGGGGGAAATCATGCTTTGGTTAGGGATGGAAGAGTTACTTTGTGTTTATTTACACAATATACTGATTACATGGAGCAGTTAATTAGGGGGAAAGTAAATCCTCTCAATATCCTGACAGAATTCCCTGGCATGCTGAGATAGGCGAGTGATAGCATTTTTTTGAAACACACTTTTAACATTCAGCACCACAAGAAAAGACATTAACTGAAAATAGTCCACACAGCAATCTGTAACTGGCATCTGTCTTTACATATGAAATCTTAGATACACAATCCTGCATTTATAAAGGCACACAGTTGCAAATGGAGACCAAAAACAGGCTTCCTTAGAGCTCAGGTTTGAACTTTTTCTCCTTTGTTTGCCAGGAACTCTCCACAGTGGATGGAGACCACTAAAGGTTGAAAAATATGCTGAAAGTAAACATAATTGCAGTAGGCAATGCACGTTCAAACAATGGTCTTGAGTCTCCTCTCATACCACGTTTATATACTCTTGATTCAAACTGGTATGAAGGAAGAATCAGTTCCAATATCTACCGAATACTTGAAGAAAGGCCCACTATTGCTATCACTTCAAAGGACCAGATCCTAAGCTGACTTCGGTTGAGCTATTTATGTTGATTGATATCAACTGGGGATCTGGCCCAATGAATTTATTCAGGTTGCTGTTACAAAATTCTAATATTTGAGTCCAAATGGGGAAAAAAATTCTGTTTGCAGTCTGAATAAATGTTATATTTATACCGTGAAATTGAATTGGATGTCCATTTTCTCTAATCCGAGGAAGCGAAAATGGTAATATTTTGTAATATGATTAACATTGTTCTTACTGCTCTAAATCACAGAAGACTCATCCACTACATTATTGCATTTGTGCCCACAGATAATTGCCTTCCTTGTTAGACTGGTCAGAATAATAAGCTGTAGTAATTAAAATAAACTGACAAATTCAGAGCATATTGCTACTGTAGAGAGACAAGCAGCAGGCACATTTTGTAGAAGTAAGTGTCAGTACGACTTATTCTTTCAAAGAAAGACCAGATGAGGGAGGTAATACCTTTTATTGGACTAACCTCTGTTGGTGCGAGAGACAAAGTGGAACAGACAGTTTAGCACCTTGTATGTCGATGTGACGCAGGGAGTACCTTTCCCAGATCTGAAGAAGAGCTCTGTGAGAGACAAGCTTTTGAGCCACACAAACAGAGGTTGGTCCCCTAAGATATTACCTCACCCTCCTTGCCTCTCTAATATCCTGGGACCAACACTGCTACAACTACACTGTGTATGCTTTCACAGATGCTTAAGACATTTTATTGCATCATCCTTTAACCGCAGCAGTTGAAAACTCTGCAAAGAGTTGCCCAAGTACTTATGTCTTGAACAGAATGGTGGGGAATGAAATGTTAATTACGGTTAGATACAGCCTTTAGACTTAGCTCTGATATGTGGCAGCCCATAACTGCTTCCGTCTGAATCACAGTCCTTCCTAGGGATGCTCCTAGCATCACAGTTCCATCTTCTTCAGGGCAGGAAGTTACTGTGTTTGCAACCCTTGAAAGGGTGTAACTTACAATTCTCCTTGCCCCAGTCAGCTACCCTGCTTAGTGAGCAGGGGAGAGGGTAGAAAATTTGTTGCCTTCTCCATGCCTTTAGGCCTCCTCTCAGCCTCACTTGCGTATTGGGGTGTGTGTGTGTGCGCGCGCACGCTCTGCACCATATTCAGATCAGAAATCCAACATCATATTCAGATCAGAAATCCAGGTGGCTCTCTCTCTGGAAGAGGTAAAAATTGCCACCCTCTTGCTATTCCTGTTAGTATATCCCAGGATTGTATTTGCCCTTTTTGCCACTAGTAGCTTATGCGGAGTTGCTTGTCCACTATGAATAGTAAATCGCTTTTCTGAATACAGCCCCACATTCTGTAGGTATGGCCTGCGTTCCTTGTTCCGAGATATATAACGTTGCATTAGGCTGTATAAAAAATTCATTTCCTTTTAATAGTCCCAGATTCCCAAGCAACTCATATCTTTCTGTATGACTGCCCCGTCCTCATAATTATTTACACTCCACCAATCTGTGTGACCCACTAGTTTTATCAGTGGTGATTTCATATTAATTTCCAGATCAGTGATGAAAACGTTGATTAACGTAGAGGCTCCTACCAATCCCTGTGGAACCCAACTAGAAATTCCCCCATTCAGTGATGCTCCGTTGATAGATCCTTTTTAAAATCTGTCACTTAGCCAGTTCTTTATCCATTGCTTAACATGTGCTTTACTGACATTGTCTAGTGCAATTAAAAAAAATTCAGACTGTCGTGTGCTAATATGCCAAATGCAATTAGAAAAAAAATAAGAATGTTGTGTGCTACTAAGTCAAATGCCTTACAAAAGTCAAAGTTTTATTAACCACATGAAAGCAGCTTGTTTGACAAGACCTAAATCCACATTGACTAACATTCATCCTATTCCTATCCTTTAATTATTTATTGTTTGAATCCCATATTAGTTTTTCCATTATTTTGCCCACTATTAATGCCAGTCTAACCAGCCCATTGTCCTCTAGATCGCCCTGCTTGCACTTTTTGAATATTGGCACAATATTAGCGCACTCCCAGTTTTCTGGAATTTCTTCGATACTTTAAGATTGATTAACAATGAACATAAGTGGGAAAGATATCTCCTCAGGCAGTCTTTTAGGACTCATGGGTGCATTTTTTCAGGCCTGCTGATTTAAAAAAAATGTTTATCCCTATTAGAAGTTGTGTAACATCTTCCTTAGTTTATTTTGCACAGTCTGTCTGGAGCTCATCTCTGTTTGAAGATCATCCTTTGGTTGAACCAGCCGATGATTCATTTCCCAACCTTCAAGCACTGCTTCAATCTCCTTTTGTGAAATTTACACACCTTCTTTTAATTCATTTTGAGATGCATTCATGGAGACTTCCATGGGATCTCCTAATTCCATGTCCTCTTTTGATTAGTAATGGCCAGCTTAAATTTTGGCCAGTCATTGAAGCTATATTCTCCATCTCTGTTCAAAAATTCTCTTCCTGGAATTTTATCTTCAATCCCTGTAGACAAAAAGGGTTGTGATCTGTTGTGGAGTCTGTGTGTGTGTGTGCGCACATGCATATTGAATTTTTGTTGAGCTTCAGATAAACTCAAAACCATGTTCATGAAAACATTTAAAAATAAAGAAGAAACAACCACCTAACAAACTACTGTGAGGTCAGAATCAAGTTCTTTTTATGCTGCAGACCACTGATTTGAGACACCATTTAGAGAATCAAACAAACGAAAACCCATTTCTCTCGTCATTATGTTTCCCGACTGATACAAACAGCTGAAATTAAATCTTTTGTGAATTTTACTAACAGTGTGTCTTCAGGTGGCAAACTTGAAAAGGCAAAGGCAGATAACAGAAATCCTGAAGTTCCTAACCCAAATTACGCAGCTTCAGAGGATGGTGGAATAAACACACAAATCAAAAGCAGAAGTTAGCGTTCTACAGCAAGGACAGGCAATTTCAGAGCTGGCTTTTTCTTTTGTGTTTTTGTGCTATATTGAGGTCAGCTAGTTCCACAAATGATTAGTCTATGCTTGTTAAAACCATTCTTTGTCTGAGCGATCAGAAACAGTTTGACAATATTAATCCTTAATAAATCTGCTAATTGATTTCAGGGGAGGGAAACATGCATAACTTTTCTTAACCATTACAATCATAGGGCCTGATTCACTGCATGAATTAGTGTAACTCTACTGAGCTTAATGGCATAAAACTGGACTAATATTGTAGTAAGTCAGGACCTATAGGGTTAATATTTTGCATCTGTATTTTAAGGGAATCCAAAAATGAGCTAATTATTACATGATGTTGTTCAATGTAAACTGATTGAGATGAGAATCAATCGAAAAGTGTTATGCAATTTTAAGCTTGGAAGGATTAGATTTTTATCAGTAAATATCAGTTTCACAGTATGCACAGACTGAAAAAATATTTCCATTGATAATCAAAATTTCCAGAAAGGCCAAGAAAGAAAACTGCTGCTTGATAACTTACTAGAGTTTGATCTAAGAATATTTACTTTTGAATACATCTTTAACTTTTTTTCAATCTCAATGTCTGTTATTATTAAATAAATTATGGTCTGATCCCTCCCTCCATGATTTCCTGTAATTCTGAACATTTAAATCAATAAAAATAGGGAAAAAACCACAGTTAAATATATGCTTTGATATTATCCATCAAAATTATAAATAGAATTCTGCAAAGCCTATGCAATTTCTATATATACTTTCTAGAGAATCCAACATTGTTCATTCTCTTTGTATAGTCTTTTCCTAACCCTTTCGCAGCTGGGGTCACTCATTATCCTTAAGGTGCCCCATCACCATCAGATGAGGGCTAGCGGCTAGCTCAGAGGCAAGGCTGCACCTGGCTTGCTATAATGGGGCAGCCAGCCTGTGACAGTCAAAAACAAAAAGAGACTTTCTGTGGCAGTTTCATTGAATGAGGAGGCCACTTTTCAGTCAGAAAACACTTTGAACCCAGCAGCTCTACCTTGGGTGAATGTCCTTGTCTTTGTGCTACGACTAATCATAACCCACCTTCCAAGAGTCCCTGGTTTTGTGAGCTTGTCCCACTTTCATCTTCCAAATCTCCTGTCCTGGGTGAGTTAGAACATAGAGAATCATAGAATATCAGGGTTTGAAGAAACCTCAGGAGGTCATCCAGTCCAACCCCCTGCTCAAAGCAGGACCAATCCCCAACTAAATCATCCCAGCCAGGGCTTTGTTACACCAGGCCTTAAAAACCTCTAAGGATGGAGATTCTACCACCTCCATAGGGAACCCATTCCAGTGCCTCATCACCCACCTAGTGAAATAGTGTTTCCTAATATCCAACCTAGACCTCCCTGTAGTGTGGTGGCTGCCCCACTCCTGCACAACAGGGGTTAAAACAGCCCTGCAGAGGGCTGCAGCTGGGGAAAGCAGCAAACTTAGGCTGGCTGGGGAAGCAGCCACAGCTGTGGCCAGCTCAGTCAGGGTCCAGATGGCCCTTATAAGGGAGCTGTGGGCCTGGAGCTGAAGGAGTCTCCCTCCAGCTTTAGAAGGAGAAGGACCTGTTTGCCTGGGAGATTAGGGTGCTGGCATTAGAGTAGGGCTGGGGAAAGGCAAGAGGAGCTGGAGAGCTCCACCCTCGGGATGTTACGGAAAAGCCATAGACCCGGCAGAAGAGATTATGTAGCTGCATCCTCCATAATTGCGCTGATTCTTAATTTAGTTTCCTCTCTGCTGGCTTTGTGGCCACAGCCTTTACGCAGAGCAACCGGCAGTAATGCTCTGTAGCACCATTCCCCCATGCTGAGATGGAGACTGGCCCTGATGGCGAGAGCAGGAGCTGCTCTGGCGCCAATTCGTCCAGCTGCATGGAAGTGGGTGGGGAGTGGGAGGACCCCTGGATTGGCCCCACCCACCTTCCAAGAGAATTAGTTAGTCTGGTGCATGTGGGAAAGTAAACTGCTCCATGGAAAGCGATGAGGTGATTTGCTGCTCTTCCAGAGCAAGGAGGAAGCAGAGTGTGAGGTGTGACTCAGAGGGGGAACTGTGTATTTGCCGTGCATTTGGGTTTGCTCCTAGGAGGACGCCGTTTATGCACCATCCCTCGCTCAGGGCTGTGCCTTTCGTCGCAGTCAGGCCAGTCGTGCTCAAACTAAAAAATGCTGTGCTGAATCCTACAAGGATAATTGCATAGCTCCAACATTGCATTTCTCAGTGAGCAAAGCCATATATGGGGGTTGAACGCCTGAATGTGCAATAGCCTGTCATTGCTTCTTTGGGAAATGAAGGAGGAGAGAGCCCATTTCAGACATATGGTATGTGCACAAATGCTCCTGGGCTCCTGCAGGGAATCCTAAAAGCAATCTTCCTTTGTCTGAAAAGCTCCAGGATCTGGTTAGGCCTCAGTGATGACATTTGTGTTTTCCTGGTGGGGAACTATAATGTCCCCCGCAGCAGAAACTCATATTTTTAATAAGTGAGAGATGAGTTAGATAATAGGTAACCGACTCCTTAAAGTTCAGTGGGCGATGATGACATTGTATGTGGAGGGCTAACTCATGAACCCAGAAAGTGAAGATGGATAAGGAGAATGAGAAAATGGATACAGCACACAACATCCCACAAGGGCAGCAAAACCTCTAAAGGACAGACTGATCTTACATTCACTGGGGCACACCTGGAATAACTCCAGCTCTGCACGGCATGTAAATTGAGATCAGAATCTGGTCCCAATATCTCAAAACTTGCTCACCCACAAGCCCCATTGTTTAATAAACAGGGAAAGAAAATATCAATGACTTTCCAACTATGATCAATGCAGTCATCAGCAACTTAAGTAGTTCCAGCTTTCAGTGTAAAATAATTTCTCTCTTCTAAACATATATCACTGGAAGAACTAAGTGAGGGTTGGGGGACGGGAGGAGTCAAAGCTTTCAAGGTAAAATAAACCTTTAAACCTATTCATTCTGAACATTTTGAACAAGGTTTCAGTACTCAGCAGAGGTTTAGTTTCTCCTTGGGGTCGTGCCGCTGAGCAGTTCATCTGAACAGAGATAACGATTGTGTGCATTAATGAAGTCATTATTCACAGAGCGATCTGAACAATTCTCTATCTTCTCGCTGCACTATGCTGAGTCACTAAAATAGAGTATAAGTTATCCAGAGAGTGTGTTCACATGGCAAAGCAAACAGGAGGAAGTCAGTTTCTGTGATGAAGGGCTGGCTGTATTAAGAGACCCTTATGGAACAAACATTACTTGCATGTTGCGAGCTATACCAGGACATTTTCTTTTTTTTTTTACTCTGGGGAATGGAAAAAATACAATAACCCTCATTTTTTTTCTTTTTGGCAGATAATCACACTTGCTAAATATGGGTTCAGATCCTGTAAGGCGCGGAGTACCCTCAGCTCCTGTTGAAGTCAGTCAGACTTGAGGACAGTCAGGAATTGGTAGGATCAGATTCTGTGGACTCAAAACAATGACACTGAATTGTCACAGCTGATGGCCAATGAAAATTGCACAGCTATTGTAGTAGCTGCAGAATGCCTGATTGGGCTATCCAAGGATGCCTGATTGGGTTATCCAAGCCCTGATTGGGCTATCCAAGGATACCCCTAAGTAGAGGGGATAAGATCTTAGGAGTGTTAGGTGTCTGTCTCAATGTCTAGATATCAGGGAAGGAGGTTATTCCACTGCCGCCTGGAACACCTGTCAGCCAAGGAGGAATTGTAAGGGCTTGGGAGCATGAAAGCAGTAAGTCATGCTTAGCCAAGAGCTCTGTTCAGGATCTCAGAGAGATGAAGCAGTTGGGCACGTGGCCCAAAGAGTCACCTTTTCCCCCACCCATAAAAGACTATGGTGGGGAAGGAACACAAGATTGTGATCTTTGCACTGGTGCGAGGCTTTGTTTGCACTCAGTGGTGATCAGAGACTGGAGGAAGTTGTTCGCTGGTAATTGGACATCATCTCTCTTAGACCACTGTTTCCATTAGTGCCTTCAATACCTGATTCAGAGACTGAGCCAAATGTTGCTCATTCTTATACACAGGACTGGACATGGAAATAGCTACCACAAGTGCTGAAACTCCAAGCATTGAGGTACAGCAAGGGTTAAAGGTGAGAAGTTCATTTGCATCGGTGTATCTCCTCTGAGCTACCAGCTTCTCAGCTCATCACCCTGCAGCACCGGAGCTTTGTTCAGGCTATCCATTGTCTAGAGCTAGTAGAACTAGTCCAAAAACTCTGTCTCAATGTTCATCAACATTTCATTTAGACAACAATTTTCTGACAGGCTCTAATTAGCAAGGCACTAGCCTTTCACACAGAGTCAGCATCCCGTGCTTTCTGCAGCTAGCACATTTTGGAAGCCTAGAGATATTTTACTGAATCAGGCCCTAATGAACTGGCATCAATTAGAATATCAAATACCTTCCCCAGCAACCATTTTGTGTCATTAACAGTCCAAGACTGGCCCAGGAAATGGTCTTCAAACCCACATGAGGTCTGAGCTGCAATTCAGAGTTTGAGGCCAAATCAGGGTTCAAGTTCCAATTTACATTCAGTGGTGTCAAATGTCATAAGTTGTGGACATACAATTTAGTGCCAAAATGTTGGAAATCTTTTGAGACCAGTCTCTGATTTAGCAAGATACTTATGCATATGTATTGGCTTTAGGATTGTGACTAGTCCCATTGAATTCACGTGATTAAAATTAAGCATGTGTTTAAGTACTTGGCTGAATTGTGACCTCTATTGACATTGTAAGATTTCAGCCATTGTAATGATATGTTTGCTTGCAGTATGTAATTCAGCCAATAAAATGCCTGTCCTTGCGGTATACTGTTCCAGACAGGGTGTGCTCCCTGGTCAATACGGGAGACAAAGCTGGAACGTGAGCTATGTTGAAGTTTCTTGTTTCCAAGTGTGTGATGTATTTTTCCTTTAACAAAGGCCCCCTGTTTAAGGTGGACTTTGAGTCCTTGTATCACTTTTAGATATCTTGAATTATGGAAAAAGTGCCAAAATAACTTTCATGTTGGAATACATCTAAAGCAGATACGAGAAGACAGGACCCTCTCTCTCTTTTGAATCTGGTCCAGAACTGAATCCATAGGAGTGGACTGGGAACTGGTAGGGATCTGAGGTTCAAAGGCAGCCTTATGTGCACATTTTTTAACTTTGTGACATGTCAGGGGCTGAGGGTGCTCACTCAGTTTCAGATGAAATAAATAAATATGACATACAGTAGCAGGTTCAGTGAAACAGCTCATCAGCTGCGGAAGGCAGTTGATCCACAGGGTGGCAAGACTAGAAATGCTTGCCAAGCAGGATTTTAAGTGCCAGTTAAGTTTCAGCCCTGAGAAGGTAGCACTATCTTAGACATCAGACAGTGGGGTTTTTTATCATTATTTATTCTTTTTGCACTGGGACACCTAGGAAAAGGTTAGTAGACAATCAAGAGAGATTTTTGACAGGCGAAGAGACAGCTGATGGTTTGGAAGGACTAATGGGGATATTCTTTGCAAGAAACTGAATAAAACCCCCCAAGAGAAAGATGGGTCCAGATTCATTCATTCATCCTTGACTATCCACGGATCATGATTGCAAAAGTTTGTTAACTTTTGTTTGCTTCAAGTCCAACTGACAAGCTTTCAGAAGTACTGTATAGCTTCCATACATAGATGGTACAGGGAATATTCCCTTTTTCCTTATTAACCCTCTTCAAATTACTCTGCATCAAAAATGATAATGTTTGAACTGTGTGAAATACCAGAATGTCCAAGATGTGTGTAAGGAAATAGACTGGAAAACATGTCCTGACTGTTTTGCAATATGGCTTATGAAGAAATGACTCTGATTGAATCACAGTGGCATGAATGCTGAAGTGCTTATTCTATTTTCACAAAGGCAACCTGCTTATATAAACAACAAAATTTGATCCTGCTAGAAGTAGTTGGTATGTTTAGGGGGAAATTTCACCTCAGCCAGCCTATTAAGGCCATAATTTGTTACCGATTTAGTTTATTGCATGGATACCTTTTGAATTCTATTGTTCAAACATATAGGATCTGATTCCCATGTTAATTATGCTGGTTTTACAGTGATGCATCTCTTTGGACTTTGGCAGAACTATTCCCTGTTTACATCAATGTAAGTGAGCGACCAATCCAACTCACAGCTTGCCCAAGTATTCTTATTTTAAGCCATTTTCACTGTATGTGCTAAAAAAATAACAGAGAAAAAAATAGGAGCTAATCTTCACACTTTGAATATGAATAATATGTATTTCTCAATCAGTTTTACAACTATAGATATAGATATAGATATAGATATATACAGAACAAATCCAACCCTTTAAGTTTCAGTGAAGCTCTGCTTCACAGCCTCACATTTTTTATTCATGTGTCTATACATGCTTTTGGCAGAGGCATAAAATAAGATTCTGTAAAACTTAGGTTCAGCGTTGGGTAGAGTGGCCAGACAGCAGGTATGAAAAATTGGGACAGGGGGTGGGGGATAATAAGAGCCTGTATAAGAAAAAGACCCAAAAATCGAGACTGTCCCTATAAAATTGGGACATCTGGTCACCCTAGCATTGGGTAGAGTTGCTGGTATCTCCTTTAGCTTGAAGGTTAGAGGACTATGTTTCTGAAGCTGGAGCGTGAGAATTCTAAGTCTGGCTCCATGCTTGTTTTTTTAATGCATGTGTCAGAGCGTTATCTTGCCTGCATACTGTAGGCTGCTGCCCAGTTATTGAATTTGAATTCTGGAGAACTTCAGATGACCTTTTTCTAGCTGAAAGGAATAGGAGGTATATAATGAACTAGCCTAACCTGTTAAGACAAATTGGCCTCTCATTTCCACAGAGTGTAGTTCAGTGTTGAATTTCTGCTTTTTCTCTACAATTGTGACTGGGAACCTTGTAAATGCTTCAAAAACTCCCTAGGCCCGTGTCTACTATGTTCGCTTTTCTAATGAAAAGGAACTCCGTTGGTCTGGAGTCCTTTGTGAAGGCAGGGGGAGGGAAGGTTATCACAGCCCTTACAAGAACTCCAGAGCATATTACAGAATATTAAAAATGCTTCTGTGGCTCTTGGCTGATAAAGCGAAAGGGTCTATTCAGAATGCATTGGGCAGTACAGAGGCTGTGCGAGATGAAGGCCCGTTCCTCTGATGTTTGTTGGTGCCGTACTAAAAAAAAGGATCCCGGCTGCATATGTTATGGGACTGTGCAACAGTCAGGCAGCTGTGGAAAGAGCTGGACACAGGTGTGAAAGCGGCACTTGTCTTCAGCAAATAAATCTCAGCTGAAAACGATATCCTAGGGCGTGTACTTGTTACTCTGGGTTTAACTGCACTACAAAGATTTGGGCTCATGAGGGCTTCAATAATTAACAAGAGTACGATTTTAGGAAAATGGAGAAGGCTTATGCCCAGAACAGAGCAGTGGCACCGCACTTCTCTGAGTTAGCAGCGAAAGAAAGAAAGAAAATTGCTTCTCGAGGCACATAGCAAGTATATAAATTTGAAGAAATCTGGGCCCTGTTTCTATACATTTGGATGAAGAATGAAGAGCTACCCCAGTAATGCCAGACTTCCATTTCATCTGACGTCTTGGTTTTTCCCCTCCCTCTTCTCTTTTTTGCCCATTTGTGTATGTAATATTGTCTGATTTTGTCTTGTCTTGCAGCTTTGACAAGATGTAAAGCTGAAAATTGCAGAATTTCATCAGCTGTGCTGTGATATGTGCAGTCTCTGGTGATGCTGAAAGTCATTTACTCATTTACCTTTTTGTGTTTTTATTGCATGTTTATTTATGAAAATGAGTAACGTTAATCAGAAAAAAACACCCCAAAACAAACTGTGGCTCTCCCCAGTGACACCAACCTGCACTTGTAGGGAGCACAAGACATTGAAACCGGAAACTAGCTACTCTGGGGCAAAAACTCAGAGGAGAATGTTGTCCTTAGATCCCACAGCACAATGAGTAATCTGTGGTAGAAATTGCAGACAAGAGCCTGTGAACACAGCGTGGGGGTGAATATGCTAAAGCATCAATTCAGTTATGAGGCCATTATGAGAAGGAAAGAGAAATTAAGAGACATAGGCAAGGGAGCAAAGATATTTTAAAATTGGGTTTTGAAGGAAATGGAGAATCAATGAGGCGAAGAAATACTGCTTGACATGCCACATTTTTCTTAATCTACCGTATACTCTGGAGTTTTTTTTCCAGCTGCACATGTGCGGGTATGTCTATGTCATGACAGTTACATGCAACTTTAGCAACTTGCATTTTTGTGGGAAAATCTCTGAATTTCCAGCCAATTTACTCTCTGTGGGCCAAACTCTGGAGCCCTTTCTCTGGTACTAACTTCAAGGGGAGCTTTGCCTAAATTAGCCTGTCAGGATTTGGCCAGCTGCATAGCACTTAGGCCACTTTCATAAATGTTTGCAAAGTGGTTTGAGATCCCGGATGCAAGTGCAAAGTATCTATCTGTGGTACATATTTGGTCCCCCATTTCTGGAGTATGCACCTTTCAGTCTTTAATGTACTTATCCTTGCAACACCCCGGTGACAGAGGGAGATGCTATTATTCCCATTTTACAGGTGGGAATCTGAGGCACACAGATGCTACGTGACTTGCCCAAGGTCAGACAGGAAGTCTGTAGTGGAGCACAGAAGTGCGCCCAGGTTTCCCAAGTGCCAACCAAGCACTGTAACCACTGGTCCACCTTTCTTCCATATTATTCTATAATGCTTTATACTTTCAAAGAACTTGACAAATGTTACCCAATAAGTCCTCTCAACTTCCCTGTGATGTGGGAAAGTACTGTGCTGTAAGTGTTTTGCAGATGAGGAGACTGGCACAAGAGAGTAAGTGACTCGTTTAAGATCATCAAATAAATCGGTGACAAAACTGGGATTAGATGAAGTGTCTGTCTGGGTTCTCAGCCTTATGCTCAATCCACTAGCCCCTGTGACTGGACTTTCACATGGAAACTTTAATTTTCAGTACAGGGAAACACAAAGCAAGGAAGAGCAAAAGTAAAGTCATTCTAGAATGAGCATCTGTTTCTTAGTACAGGGGAAATAAAACAACAAGGAGAAGACATTTTATGGATCTGAGTCATTGCGCAGGGTTTAGAGTTTAAATAGGCCTGAATGGGTGTGTGGTTGCTCTCACACACTAGAAGCAGTATTTAGAGCCTTCCATTCATAAATCTAAAAATGTTTTGCAGGATGTAATCGCGCCTCAGTGGGTCACAACTGAGGATGCCAAAGTCAGGATGAACTGCTGAGAACAAGGGAAAACACAACCCAGAAGTGGTGGTTATTCTTTCATAAGATATACCAAACCAGCCACAAAAGTAAACTCCTGTTTCACCACCCTGGCTAACAAGAAGTCATAAAAGCAGTTTCCTTGGGCATTCCAGTTCTTATACCACCACCAAACACGCAGGATTCAGAGATGAGTGGTTCTTTGCAAACAGTCTCATCAAATCAAAGGTTCTTCTGATACCAAAGGACCAGCCACACCTGGGTCAATATATAACTGGATCTTATCTTTATGAATAAAGATTTATTCATAGAAAAAGAAAGAAAGAAAGAAAGAAAAAGAAGAGTTAAAATTGGCTAAAGGAATCAAATACATACAGTAACTGCAAAGTTCTTGGTTCAAGCTTGTAGCAGTGATGGAATTAACTGCTGGCTTGTTAAGTCTGTAGTTGTTTCCACATCATTAGAAGGACCTCATTCCCTTGCTTAGAATTCTCCCATTAGTATAAGTCCACAGTCCAGAGATTTGAGCAGCACAGAAGCTGAAGCAGGATAAAGGCAAAATGGAAGGGTTTCCAGGGCCATTTATATCCTCTGGCATGTGGAGGGAAACCCATTGTTTCAAACAAAAACCACAGCTAGTGGAGAATCACAGGTGACCCAGACAGTGTTTGGAGTCACACGGGCAAGTCACATGTTCATGTCCAATTTTGCTCAGTCATTGCAGGAAGCCTTTATCCATATTCCAGATAGCATGTTTACAGACAAGCCACTCAGTGTAGATGGGTGTCTCCCATGGTCCATTATGAGTTGTGTCCTTTTGATGGGCTACTCAATTTGAATAGTCCCTCCAGGATGTACTGGCTAACTACTTTGCTCCTGGGGTAACTAACAAACATTTGAAATCCAGGTGTAGAGCCAATACTCATAACTTCAAATACAAAAATGATACATGTATACAGAGAGTATAATCATACCATTTTCATAGATATCTTACATGCCACATTTTGTACAAGAGTTGTTGCAAATATAGAATAGTGATTGCAACAATGATCTCTATAGTCAGATTATAATCAGATATTGTCACACATAAAATGGTGGGACATCCTGAGGACCGGGAGTGACCCTTCTGCAGACCTCCATGCTGGCTTAAGGGAATATATGTAGCCCCTTTACTTTCCTCTCACATAGAAGGGGTACAGCAGCCACCATCGGGTTGCTACTCCTGCTCAAACACAACTGGTCAGGAACAAGGAGTGAGCTGTGCTTTGGTCCAGTCCCCTACAGCCATTACACACGCACCATCCAGTGCAGCCAGGGAGAAGCAAGTACTGAACTAGGAACCTCTGAGTCACATTTGGCCCCTGCTATGTTCCGGAGGCATCATGGGTAAGCACTACTGCCTGTCACTCAGGACAGATTGTATGACTACAGTTAGCCCTAAAAGAGGTGGTTATTCTAATATCTTATGGAAATAGGATTAGACAAGGACTAAATCATTTTTACTACAAGAAAACTTTTGGCCTCAGTGATTACTGGCAATAAGATTCTACATTATTTAGGTCTCAGGCTAGCAGCATGGTCCTTCTGAATGGAGGCTATGGAAAACTGTATACATATTAAAATTATAGATGAGCCTGAATGGCCAAGTTCATATCCAGATCTCTCCTCAAAGGTAACAAGAGCCTCCAAGCACTGGGAACAAGAAATTTGGATGGGGTCACGTCTCTAATTAAACAAACCATATGTAGATAATAAACCCACATCCTTCCCATGACTCTTTTCGCCACGTACCTTGCTGTGGATCTCTCTGTTTTAGAGGCTTAAGTCATACATACGGGCTTTGTTTTAGAGGCTTAAGTCATACATATGGGCTTTGAAGAGTTGAAGCTTATAGTCTGTGTGACTTTGGCTCATAATGAATACATAGTATCCTTATGAGAGTCTGTCTATACATGAGAAAATACAGCTACAATGAAATTCCATACAAAAGTTGGCAACTAAAAAATACAACTAAGGCGAAAGACAGTACAGAAACTAGCAGACGTAGAAAATTCACCTAAGATATGTGCCTGGTGAACAGTGAGAAAAATAAGAAGAAGCTGTAAAAGAGTTAGTTAGCATAAAGCATATGGAGAAAACAAGGTGGTTGTCATGCGAGGCAGCATGGCCTTGTAGATAAACTAGAGACCAGATTTCTATAGCTGACTCTGCCCCTGAACTGCTGTGTGACTCCAGGCATGTCACACAGGCTTTGTGTATCTAAGCTTTTGTTTCCCCTCCAATCTTTTGCCTATTTAGACGATTAGCTTGTCTGCCAAGGACTGCCTCTTAGAGTGTACTGCTACAATGCCTAGCACAATGGGGACCTCATGTCATTGTGGCCTACAAGTGCTAGTGTCATACAAGAAAAAACTCGGAAAATCCTGTGGTGTAAGTTCTGGGTTATCTTGTCAATCAGGATATGGCATAAGATCTTATAAGGTATCACAGAGTCACTCTAGTTTAGTCAATGGGAGAGCTTAGAGTGATGTTAAACCACAATATCCTATGAATCTCATCTAGTTTCACATTCAGACATGACTATGAAGCCAACTGAATTCTGTACAAAAGTTTGTGTCCCATAAACCTTTCATAGGAATTCAAAGAGAAATGTGCTGTTAGTTTGAAGTAGGCACGAATGTACCGGAGCAGAGTTTGGTAGTTATGCAACAAAACTCGTGATGCAGGTAGTTCTTCTGCTCGTATTCTGGGTCCGAAGAACCATACTCATGTGGACTACATGGAGCTTTATAAAATATGTCAGTTTCAGTTTGAGGTTCATCTTAGCAATACTGGGGCTAAGTCTCTCCTTGCTTACCATACTGGGGTTAAATTCTTTTCTTATTTACAATGTAAAGCAGAAATAACTCCACGGAAGTCAAAGATTTGCACAAGTGTAAAACTGGTGTTAAGGAAGCAAAGAATCAGAGATTTAAAGGGGACACAGCTACCTCAACTGAACCAGATGTTTATCAAAATCCATTCATATTGAAACTGCAGGCATGCCTGCACTGAAAATGTTACAGCCGCACTGCAACTTGCTGCTATACAGCTTCAGCCCTGGTCTAGACTGGGTGGGGGGATCAACCTAAGATATGCAACTACAGTTACAAGAGTAGCATAGCTGAAGTCAACGTATCTAGATCGACTTACAGCGGCTTCTTCACAGCGGTGATTCGACTGCTGCCTCTCCCTTGTTGACTCCGCCTGCGCCTCTCGATCTAGATCGATCACTACCCGCCACTATTACACTATACCTTCAGTGTAGACAGCCATACAGGTTCTCCTCTCACTGAGGTTAATCTCCCTCCCAAAGAGGTAGTAGCTAGAACTCTGCAGAAGAATTCTTCCATCGACCTAGCACTGTCTACAGCAGGTGGTTAGGTTGACATAAATCCACATCCCTGAGAGACACAGCTATGTCATTGTAAGATCCCAGTGTAGACAAGCCATGGGAAGATTTACACAGTTCTAGCCACAACAGGCAAGATTCTTAGCTGATGTATATGGGTGCCATTCTATTGAGTTCAGTGGTGTTGTGCCCATTTACACTAGGATCCTGATACCTTCTCTTCTACTGCAACTAAGGGGAGAAAGAACTAGTGCAGACTTAATCATAGGAACAGTGTTTCTACTCACTGTCTATGAAGAAAGCTCCTTTAAGGATAAGTAGTAGAGCTGGTCAGAAAATGGATTCTCTCCCTCTACATCAAAAAGTATGATTAAAACAAACAAACAAACAAAATTGTTGTTGAAATTTTCAAGAGAAAATTTTAATAATTTGTCAAAATTGTTTTTCTGAAAAAAGATCAATATCAATTGAAAAAAGATCAGTATCAGTTGAAAAAATATCAACAATTTTCTAGAAAAACAGACACGTTTTGCAAAATCATTTGGGCATACTCCCCAATTTTCCATATAAAGAAATAAATAAAAGGTTTGATGGAAACATTTTCCACCAGCCTTAGTAAAAAGGAAGTAGAGTAAAAAGTTTGTAGATGTAGTAGAGGACTGTTTTCCTATAAGGAATAGCATGTATGAAAGGAAGAGAATTAGGAAGAAAGGAAGCAATTCTTGATTTAGCTTAGTGTAGCAGACTGCAGATATCAAGAAGGGGACGAGTGTGTAGTGAAAGTAACAGTGTCCATGAAAAGGGTTAAAAAAAGGCACACTTTCAGCGGAGAGAATTTGTGAAGATATACAAGAAATGTTAGATGAAATCAATGGAATGAAGCAATCAAGATAAAGGAGAGAGGAGAAATGGAAAGCAGTCCTAGGTAAATTAAGGTATACCCAGAGGACTGTGTGAGCTATCTAGCAATAAATATGTTTGGAGGAAGGAGAAAGAAGCAAATGGATGATCAAGGGAGTGCAAAGAGTAATCAAGGGTAAGAAAAAAATGTATGCAAGGAATGAAATAGATGCAGAGGAAGGAGGGGGAGATTATACAACCTTTTAAGTCTTCCCATAAAGAGTGTGCAAACACTTGGCAATGAAGAAGATATGGGAGGGGATGAGAAGATGCAGGGAAGGCACCGACTTCAATAAAGGAAGGTCAGGTAGGCAACATGAGCTTGGTGATATCACAAGTGTCATGGGAGAAGGGCATATTAAGAAGAAGGATGGGGCTAAGGCAAAGCACTCAGGATCAGCAAAGGTTTTCTATGAGAGAGAGATGTGGTGATGAGAGTGGAAGATGGACAAAAGGGGAGCTGTTAGATTGGGCAGAGTAAACAGCCCAGGAACTAGAAGGCTAAACTAAGTGAGATCTCGACCCTGACTGTGAAGGCTTAAATTTAGAGGGCCAGATCAGCATCTGGTGTAAATCAGCACAACGCCATTGAGTTCAGTGGATCCACAGTGATTTATACCATCTGGCCCACAGGGTCCTTCTGTTGTAAAAAGTGAATCTGCAACAGTGGCATCCTTAGGATCGACGCTCGTTATGTAGCCATAATTCTAGATCAAGCCTGCTTAGCTGCCCAACTAAAACCCTGGTTTTCTTACTGCAAGGTCAACCTGATGTCTAAAAGACAAGCTGGGGTCTTTCTTTGCCATTGGTAAACACTGCACAATGAAAATGTAGTTCATCGCTCTGATGATGCATGAGTCAGGATAGAAGCTAGCTCCCTCTCTCACAGTTGCATTGGTTCTTAATGAGATCAAAAAGATAGCAAGATCTCATTGGGAACAGTCAAATGAGCAAATACCATACAGCTATGAATGTGCCATAGACACAGGGTTATTGATAACAGCAGTACAATAGTTAATATATATACTGCCCCTTTCATGAAAAGATGCTTTTTCAATACAGTCACACTTTAGAGCTACACTCCACTTCATATATAAGGGACAAAATCCTGATGCCATAAAAGTCAGTGGCAAAACTCCTATTGATTTCAATGGGGCCAGGATTTCACTCCAGACATTTGATGCTGCGAGATATTGAGTACTCTGGAGAGTGGGTGTGTTAACTTCAATGGGAGTGGAAGCTATGCAGTACTTCTCAGGTGCAGTCAGCACCTTCCAGAACCGAGCCAGACCTGTGGTCTCAAAACTAGATACTGCAGTGAGATTTTCACAGACGGAACCTCTATATCCATGCACAGCCCAATGGCATAGGATCCTGGCAGAGCTTATTGTAGGACGAGGGGGTGAAGGACTTGGTCACAGAGACCCTCCTTAGGACTGTCACCTGATGTGCTGAAATTATCTCTGAGACCGTTTTTCCTGCCAGCTAGGAACTTCAGAACCCTGCCTTGCTGAGCCAGACACACTAGCCTGCTGCAAACACTGACCCAGGGACTGGACCATGCCCTCAAAGCTGCAGACATTAAGTGAAAACAGCTTAGCAGGTTACCTGCCTCCAGCACCCAGACACGCAGCTCCCAATGGAGTCCAAACCCCAAATAAGCACATTTTATTCTGTATAAAGCTTATACAGGGTAAACTCATAAATTGCTCACCCTCTATATCACTGATAGAGAGATATGCACAGCTGTTTGCTCTCCCAAGTATTAATCACTTACTCTGGATTTATTAATAAACACAATGATTTTATTAAGTATGAAAAGTAGGATTTAGACCAATTGAATCATAGAATATTAGGGCTGGAAGAGAGCTCAGGAGGTCATCTAATCCAACCCCCTGCTCAAAGCAGGACCAACACCAACTAAATCATCCCAGCCAAGGCTTTGTCAAGCCAGTCCTTAAAAACCTCTAAGGATGGAGATTCCACCACCTCCCTAGGAAACCCATTCCAGTGTTTCACCATCCTCCTAGTGAAACAGTGTTTCCTAATATCCAACCTAGACCTCCCACACTTGATACCATTGCTCCTTGTTCTGTCATCTGTCACCACTGAGAAGAGCCGAGCTCCATCCTCTTTGGAACCCCACTTCAGGTAGTTGAAGGCTGCTATCAAATCCCCCCTCACTCTTCTCTTCTGCAGACTAAATAATCCCAGTTCCCTTAGCTTTGCCTCGTAAGTCATGTGCCCCAGCCCTCTAATCAGTTTTGTTGCCCTCCGCTGGACTCTCTCTAATTTGTCCACATCCCTTCTGTAGTGGGGGGACAAAAACTGGACACAATACTCCGGGTGTAGCTTCACCAGTGCAGAATAGAGGGGAATAATCACTTCCCTAGATCTGATGGCAATACTCCTACTAATACAGCCCTATATGTCGTTGGACTTCTTGGCACCAAGGGCACACTGCTGACTCATATCCAGCTTCTCATCCACTGTAATCTCAGACAGAACAAAATATGTCACCAAGCAAAATAATAGCAAAAGGGGGAAGCAAGTCTAAGCCTAATACAGTAAGAAACTAATTACAGAGAAAATCTCACCCTCAGAAATGTTCCAATAAGCTTCTTTCACAGACTAGACTCCTTCCTACTCTGGGCCCAATCCTTTCCTCTGGTACAGTCCTTGTTAGTTCCAGCAGACATCTTAAGTGGTAAATAGGGGTATTCTCATGACTGGGACCCTTTTGTTCTGTTATAGCTTTAGCATAAGGTGGGAATTTTTTGTCTCCCTGGATCCCCACCCGTCCTTCTAAATGGAAAAGTACCAGATTTAAGATAGTTCCCAATATCATGTGACATGGTCATGTCACTGTAAGACCTCATTCTTCATTACCCACAGGCTGGCCTATAGGTACACAGGAAGGCTTGCAGTTAAATAAACCATTTACAACCAATTGCCCTAGTCAATGGGAACCATCGAGATTCTAAACTACCATTAACCGCCCACACTTTGCATAATTATGATAGGATCTCAGAGTTATACTTTCTGTTTCTAGCTTCAGATACAAGAATTAGACATGCAAACAAATAACCTTTGTTATAAAGGTTATAACCTTTGTGGTTTCCTTTACAATATTTTCTGTACTTAATAACACTATTTCTTATTTATTAATTCATCTGGAATACGTGTTAGTACCTGGGGGGCGGGGAGGGGGGGCGACAGCTTTGCATCTCTCTCTATCATTGTTATAAAGGGTGAACAATTTATGAGTTTGTCCTATATAATCTTTATACAGGGTAAAACAGATTTATTTAGGGTTTGGACCCCACTGGGAGTCAATTATCTGAGGGCTAAAGGCAGGAACATTTATTAACCTGTTTCCAGGCAAGCCTACAGCTGTTAGGGGACGTGGCTCAGACCTAAGTCTGGGTTTGCAGCAGGCTAGCGAGTCTGACTCAAACCAGGCAGGATTTCTGGAGTCCCAAGCTGCCAGGGCAGGAAAACAGAGGCAGGAGTAGCCTTGGCACATCAGTTGGCAGCTTCACAAGGGGGTTTCTGTGATCCCAAGCTGTCACAATCATAATCACCCTCATAAACACAGTTCCATAAAACATACAGAGTACAATGTCACGGAGAGTCTCCATTTGGTTAGCTGATCCAGTAGCCTGAAGATTTTGGGAATCCTAGATGACAGAACTCCTGAATCCACATGCTCCAGCTGCTCTGAAATGCATTCCTGTATGCAGTTTGAAAGTACTGTTCTTTGCAAATGTTTATGAACAGCATTTCTTTCATCTTCCACCCCGCCCCCTCTTTTGCCTTAGGGATCTCTCTGTGCCACTGGAAAAAGAATAGAAATAAAATACCCTTCAGTACAAACTCTAATAGTGGTAATAAAAAGCTGGAACAATTTTAGGATGCATAAAGAACAGCAAAGACATACAGTTAAAAAAAATTAAAGGGAATTACTATTCTAGCACACTGTAAGAGACTGATTCCATGACACAGAGGAGGTGAGTCAGGTAGGCTTGAGTCCCTCTATCATTCTGATTCCTTTCAGATTATGTCTACACAGTATTTTGGAAGAACAAAAAAACTGGCCATACAGGTCAGACCAATTGTCCATTTAGCCCAGTATCCTGTGTTCCAACTGTAGCCAATGCCAGATGCTTCTGAGATAATGAACAGAACAGGACAATTATCAAATGATCCCTTCCCCCATCATCCAGTCCCATCATCTGGCACTCAGATGCTCAGGGTCACCCAGAGCGTGGAATTGCATTCTTGACTACCTGGCTAATAGTCAGTGATGGACCTATCCTCCATAAACCTATCTTAGCGCCAGCAGAATGACCGGTGTGGCTTTTGATGTTATTGTCATACTGAAGGTGTGTATCTCTGGAAAGAGGTGCTGGAATTTTTCACTTTTCTCAAACATCTTGAGAAGGGCAACATAAGAACATAAAACGGCCGTACCGTGTCAGACCAATGGTCCATATAGCCCAGTGTCCTGTCTACAGACAATGGCCAATTCCCAGTGCTTTAGAGGGAATGATCATTGAGTGATCCATTCCCTCTCGTCCACTCTCATCTTCTGGCAGCCAGAGGCTAGGGACATTCAGAGCATGGGGCTGCATCGCTGACTATCTTGGCTAATAACCAATGATGGACCTGTCCTCCAGGAACTTATCTAATTCTCTTTTTGAACCCCATAATTTTTTTGGCCTTCACAACATCCCTTGGCAAGGAGTTCCATAGATTGACTGTGTGTTGTGTGAAGAAGTCTTTCCTTTTGTTTGTTTTAGACCTGCTGCCCATTAATTTCATCATGTGACCCTCCCCCTCATTCTTGTGTGATGTGAAGAGGTAAATAACACTTCCTTATTCATTTTCTCCACCCCAGTCATGATTTTGTCGACCTCTATTGCCACGAGCAGCGGACATTCTCCCAGCTCAGGCTAGTGGGGCTTGTGCTAATGCTCTAAAAATAGCTGTAGAGAGGTGCTTTGAAGTTGCTGCTCAGGCTACATCTCAGGCTCTGAATCCTAACCCTCTCCCTAGGCTTACATTAAACTTCACATGGCCCCTGGGGATGTGGGCACTATCACACAGCCTGCCCAATATTCCATCCGTGGTAGGCAGCCTCCTTGGTGGGGAGACCGTGCCACAGTACGTACTGAGAACTCTTCACCCACCTTTACTAGAAGCCCATCGCTATTAAGAAACCAAATGTTTGTCGGCCCCTTGAAAGTATTTTCATTGGATGGTCTCCATTTCACAGACAGGGAGAGTGAGGTGCTAGCAAGATCTCTGACTTACTTAAGGTCACACCAGGTGTCTGTGGCAGAATGGAACCTCGGCTTCCTGCCTGGCAATGGCCTGTTAAAAGCTCTTTGGTGTCCAATTATTTACTGACATAACAGTTTCACCTAGACCCGGTAGCACCTAGCAGTGATAGGCACAGTGAAAACACATACCTAAAGACAGCCTCCATCCTGAAGAAATCTCAGTCTAAACAGACGAGAGGGACAAAAGATGGAGAAAGATGTTACTATAGATTCAGTTTAAAACATTTCACACATGGGGAATAGAGATTAAGGACCAAATGCTCAAAAGGCGTTAAGATTAAGCTCCTAAATTCCATTGAAATCAATGGAAGTTCAGAACCTACCTCTTTTTAAGCATTAATCTCTTCATTAAGTGACTTGCCCAAGATCACACAGTCTGTGTCAAAAGCAAGGATGAGAACCTAGATCTCCCAAGACCACCCTTTCTCTCCATTACAGATACACTTAAATCTCCGGCAGCTCCTTTAAAAGGCTGAGGTGAACACCCAGATTTCCATTTCCCGTTGTCTAAGGGTTAGTGGCAAGCTTGCATTTTAAATATCTGACCTGGGATATGCAGCTGCTGTGTCTCTCCCCTTTCTCAGAAGTGCAGCAGTTTCTTCAGTCCACCTCTGGTGCAACAATCATTTTGTCTGGGTTTTTTTTTCCAAGTGGAAGCAGCACATTGTCATGCAGATCCTGTCACTTCACATTAGGGAGCAGGCACAGCCCGGCATGACTCAGCACTGAAGCACAGAGCAGCAGCTGACAACACACTAAAACCAGGGACTATTTTTGAGATAGAGACCTTGAGATGAGTTTTCTTCCAATGGGAGCGTGAGAAATCATGATACTCTTAGAAAAGAGTGTGACTCTTCCCGTGAAAGGGAACCGAAACCCGGATATTTTGGGGCTAAATGCTTTGCCTGAAACTTGAACCGACCCAAACTGAAGTTTGGTTATTATCATGCTATACATTATTCGCATTACAATAGTGCCTAGATACTCTAACCATGATCAGTGTCCCATTTGCCTAGGCCGCAGACGTACACATAGCAAGAGGCAGTACAATCTAAATGGAGACAACTGGGATGGGAAACCTAGGTACTGGGAGATGAAGCAACTTGCCCACGGTTGCAAAGCCCATCAATGGCAGAGACGGAGACAGAACCCAGGTCCCCTGAGCTGTGTTGCTTCTAGGAAGAGAGGTGCGAGAATTAATCAAAATAATTTGTCTAGGGTTTGGCAGGCATGTTCTGCAGAGCTCTCAACAGTTTTGCATGGTGAGCTCAGTTCTGCCCTGCAGGCCTCTCAGGCTCCCTGGCCTGTGGTAGCACATACCCTGGGTGTGTTTTGTAAGACAGGAAGCAGTTCCTGGAGCTGGCGTGGGCGGGAGAAAATGGAGATCCTACTGCAGCGCTGTGGGGTCCCTGTTCCGATCGGTCCCTCCAGAGAAGAGCCGTCTCTGAGGACCAGCCCAAGAGAAGCCAGTAATAAGGAAGAGAATACAGGACAGACCTTTTCCACAAAAAGGCTGGGGAAGTAGGAGCGGACCTTAAGTGATTCTCCCTCCTCAAGCTCTGCCCACTCTGGCACCCTATTAGCAGCATGGGCAGAGACCCTGTCCCCAAACCAATCCCGACCATCACTTCCTTTACTGGCAGGAAATAGGATCTATTTAATTTACACAGTGAAAAAAACCCCATCCATTATAACAGATGTTAGAGAGAAACAATCTTTATACGATCTGTCCATCATAGTGCAATGCAACACAACTCTGGGCTTCGACATTTCAGCCATTGGTTAAATGTTAAGGGCTTATGTCACACAATGGCTGGTTGGGAGGTTGGTTTTTCTGGATTTCTTTCTTTAGTGGCAAATTTATGCACTACAGCAGAGTCTCAATCCAGGGCTCTTAAACAACACATCTTTTAAGCCTTAAAAGGGCTTAAAAGACATGTTGTTTAAGAGCCCTGGGATGAGACTCTGCTGTAGTGCATAAATTTGCCACTGTAGCGAGGCGGTGTGCGCCCCGCAGAGGGACGAGTTTCCCCAGACGCAAGAGGGGGCGGAGCTGGAGAAACCTGCGCCCCTCCCCCAGGGGTCAGCCGGCCGACCCGGAAGTATAAAAGCTCCGCCCCGGAGCTCACTTTGGAGGGAGCCAGCGGAGGGGCCAGACGCCACAGCCAGAGCTCCTGAATGGGAAGCCCCGGTGACCCAGCCTGAGCCCGGGAACTGGCCGAGCCTGCCCTGCGCCCGCTACCCAGAGGAAGAGGGACCGAGTCTACCCCGTCCGTGCTACCCCGAGGAGCTTCCCAGTCTGCCCTGTGCCAGCTACCCGGAGGAAGAGGGACCGAGCCTGCCCAGTCCAGGCTACCCCGAGGAGCTGCCGCCTCGGCCTCCAGACAGCGACTCGGAGGAGCCCATGGAGGTCACCACGCCTAACCAGGTACCCTCTGAGGGGGAGTTCGGAAGTGGCCCGGGGAACGAGTCTGAACCTATGTCAGTGTGTTGTGGTCCGGATCCCCACTGACTGCAGCTGGCCTGTTACCGCTGGTAGGGTCCCGGGCTGGGACGCAGTGGAGCGGGTGGGCCTGCGTCCCCCCTGCCACCCTTAACCATGGGTGGCAGTCTCCCCCTCCGCCAGACGCCAGTGCTAGCTGTCTGTTGCTGTTCAGCCCCTGCTTGAGGGTCTAAGCCCCTGACTCTACCCTGTGGGTGTGTTGCCCGCCCGGCTTTCGGGCTAGGGCGTGCTGAACTGACGCTGCTCAGGCTTGGCTGAGCACTTGAGCCCCGGGCCCGGGTATTCCCCAACCTGGCTGAGGGGTGTGTAGCGAGGCGGTGTGGTGCCCAACCGCCCCGCAGAGGGATGAGCCCCAGTGGCGACCCCCTACAGCCACTAAAGAAAGAAATCCAGAAAAACCAACCTCCCAACCAGCCATTGTGTGACTTAAGCCCTTAAGTTCTTACTGGGGGTGAGTAACAACTGTAACCTTATGTTACCATAATGTGTTTTGGTTTTGTGTCAGCATGACTGATAATCAGCAGCTACATCTAAGAACAAGAGTCTGCTAGGACTGCAAGAGAGAGAGACTTATTCAAAGAGTTTTAGGCAATGGAAGCAAACATTGCTAGTGATGTCGTTAGCTTCCTAAAAAGCTGCATCGCAGCTGACAATAAGCACTTTTGCGAGATATTACTCGTATACATCAGTTTAAACAGCTGGATTATTTCCCTTTCACTTGTATTATCATTTTGTCCATCTCCTTTCCATCCCTTTCCTATCCCCCCACCATAAAAATAATAATAATAATAAAAAAATAGCTGTTGGAAACCAAATTCTGAGGTTTTATATGTCTGGAATTAAAGTTTGCAAATCAATTTGATCAGAAGCAGCTACTTACTTTGACGTAGGGCTAGGTGAGTCTTACATAGTTTGCATAAATTGGATACTTATCTGAAGTTCTTGAGTGTGCACAATAAGGCTCTGAAATCTTGCAAGATCTGAGTTTTTAATGGGATTTCTGTTATTTGCTGCTTTCACTTACACAACTGCCTGGAACCCAGAAATACAGAGAAGTGGGAGAAAAAACAATATTTTTCTGAACTTTTTTGAAGTATAAATAAAACTTGTTTGGGGTAAAGAATCTGGTCACTTCTTATTTAATTGGAACCTGTTTGTCTAGGATAGGATACACTGGAATAATCAGAATATATAAGGAAGGGATATTGACTATTGTTGCTAACAAGGGATGTAACATAGGTACTCTGGGTTTATAGCTGAGCAAGTGTCAATGTTTTGCTGTATATCCGCTTGCACAGTTTCTTTTTTGATAAATAACAAAATTACACCTGCAACCCCTGTTTTCCTTAGTGCTCCATTGTGGGTTTTTTTTCTTTGCCTGCACTTACAGACCACAGATCACATCACAGAAGTTCTTAGCAATATCTGGTTACCCACTAGAACTAAAGTGCTACAGACAAAACCCAAATCTGTATTATTAATAGAAGAAAAATCCAAGAGCTCCCACCACAGTGTTTCTTATCTCCTTTATTTCCTTTATCTGTTTATTTTAGTCAGAAAAGGATGTTTAACAAGTTAAAACAAAGGAAGCATGTAAATAACTTATAAAAACCTATTCTGAAATTCAATGCCGATGCATAAACAAGCACCCACACTGGCAATATGTCTACACTTGACTTTTTTTTTTGCCCTGTTTTGATGCTTGTAAACTAACTTGATTGCACATTCTAGCGTAGATAGGATGCAAACATTTGTGGCTAGTTTTGTTTAAGCCTCGACATCAGTGGGGTGCACTAATTTATACCAGCTGAGAATCAGAACCTTTCACTGCTGGTTCTCATAGCAAATCTGCACAAGGGCAATTGGGACTGAAGATTCTTATCATCTGATTGTTGTTTGATGCCATACATAGAATGTATTTACTGGCCTCACTCCAGCTCACAAAACCACCACCACCAACAACTGACTTATCACCAATCAGACCAGAAAGGTCAAGTTTTGAACAAACCATGGAAATGCAAGTATCCCCCCATAGCAAGAAGTGGTCCTTCCACATCAGGATGGCATGGTAGGGTGGAAATGGTTGCATGGATTCTACAGCTAAAAAGCAGGCGTTAGTTGCCAGAGCTGTTCAATGGGGACCATTCACAAGCATTATTGCATCCACATGATTACATAAAAATGATACATAAAAATAACCCCATTTTTGTCAAGGAAAATGATTGCCCTGTAAAATAAATACAGACCACAAGTCTGGGCTGCAGTGTGGTTCTCTTATCCACAGCGTTGCTTTCTGGTGCCTGTCCGGTACCCTTGCCACAAACAGACATTGAGCAAGTGCAGACCCTGAAACAGAGTCAGCTGCGGTGCAGCGGGGGTGAGGGATGGGAGGGGAAGGAAAATCTGATCCTTGGTTTGTTCAAGTTTGGGTTGGAAATGCTGAAGAGGCAGCCTGCTAAGTGCCTTGGGGGAGCTCTGTCATGGATGGTCAGTGGAGAGAGAGGCGGGAGCAAGAAGTCCATGCTGTAAGTGGTCTGTGCTAGTGCCAGACAGGCTGCATGCAGGGACTGCAATTCTGTTTCCCACAGTGGCAGAGTGGGACAGAGATTGGTAGGGTGACCAGATGTCCCGATTTTATAGGGACAGTCCCGATTTTTGGGTCTTTTTCTTATATAGGCTCCTATTATCCCCAACCCCCGTCCCGATTTTTCACACTTGCTTTCTGGTCACCCTAGGCCTTGGGCAGACCCATAATGCCACTGCTCCATTTGGCTACCATCTCAGCTGCCTGGCCACATGTGGGGAATTTGCTACACTCCTTAAAGGGGTGTAATCTGACAACCAGGAGGAATTTGGCCTCTCTGAAGCACAATATCCCCCATGCTTCCCATAAGATGATACAGAATCACATCATAAGGCTGTGTCAAACCGGTATGCTTTAGAGCGAGATATTTACAAAACAGGTATGAAGTTCCTATGTAAATCAATGGCTGGCTTATTTACATAATGCAACTTTGCTGGTCTCTGTTTCCATCCATTTCTTAAGCTTTGCATTTTTGGTGGAGTGGGAAGGGCAGGCAATCCCCACTGATTTTGAAAATAGCTTGTTGAACTTTGTGCAACAGTTAACAGGGATTCTGAACTTCTTCCTTTGAAGTCACAAGCAAAATACACCCATAGATTTCAGTAGGTGCCAGACTGGCATACGGTTTTGTTTTTTCATTTGTTCATTCCTCTATTTGCTTGCTCGTTTTGAAATGCCAGTTTATTTAGAGTCAAAGCATGGCTTGTGTGACTATGCAGCCATTTCAAACAGCAATAAAAAGGCTGCTGCTTCTGTTCCATCTCAATTCACCAATGAAGGTATCAAAGAATGCAATAATTAGCCAAAACCTATTATTTTGATCGTACATTTTGCAGAAGCTAAACGCTACTTTTTCCCCTAATCAGCAAGTGACTCAAGACTAGGTTAAAAGAAAGCATTCTTTTAGAAAAAGATTCCTTTATGTCATTGAAATCCTATTCAGATTACAAATAATGATAATTAATACTTAATTTCAAGGGTAAGTGAATGCAATAACATTGAGTCATCAGACGAGTTTGTTGCTCCAAATGAACGAGCTTTCCATTGCATTGATCTAAAATGTACACATGCCATTTTATGGAGACCACTTGTGATGTTGTACCTTTATTTTCCTTTTGATCTGAAGTTGCTTATTTCTTGTGGTTGTGACTTGCATGCAAAATGTTAGGTATCCATGAAAGTGAGGGACAAATAAAACAAAGCATAGCAAGTCATAGAGTGTCTGATTCAAAGGCTGGGGAAATCAGAGGGAGTTTTCCCACGGGCATCAGGTGCAAAATGTGTAACAGCTACATATGCTTCTCCCAACACAGTTCTGACAGTGTATCTTAGCCTTTGTTGTTCTAATTTTGGAATATCCATGTGCTGGTCAGGTCAGTTGTGATGGTTTTTTTACCATGGGTCGCTCTGTCTGTATCCATCTCTTGTCTTATATTTAGATTGTAAACTCTTTGCGGGTAGCAGCTGTCTTTTAGTTCTGGGCTTGTGCAGCACCTAGCCCATGACTAGAGCTCCTAGATGTAAGATAATACAAATGAATAATAACAATTTATCATCCTTGTGTCAGATGAATAAGAAACATCCCCCAAGAATTGGGATGAAACCACCAAATTCATTTCCAATGGTTATTCATTAAAGACTGAACTGTATTCTGCTGGGAAGATGAAATGTATGGATTATGTATGAACAACAATGGTCATGAGCTCGCTGAAGGTGAGATATTAGAGTCTGATAAGCATTGTTACATTGACTTATGTTCTAGCATGGAAAGTTGCTACATTCCTGTTTAAACTGCAAAAAGTACCCATGCTAAAAGTTTGTGTACGTTGCTTGCTAAATTACTGCTAATAGTGTGTCCCCATCCAGCCCAGTGACCACAAGAATAGGGAAATTTAGATTAATAGGAAAGCACCATTGAGGAAAACATCCATAGGCAAAGTAGCCAATAGACAGTGTGGTCACCATATATGAATAATGACAATTAACCAATGAAATATTGGTGTGTATTTGGTTTTAATTGAGGGATGTCTAATGCTTCATGATGATTGAAGGAAAGCTAATGATATGCCATTTGCAAATACATCTATATGATAGAATGTAAGGGGGTAGTTGGAGCATCTGTAGGAGAACTTTGCTGTGACCTGCCAACGCCCCAAGGAGAGGTAACTGATCATTATCTTTTTCTGAACCTCTGTCACTGTTTTAATAGCAGTTGTTAATAAAAAAAATTGCTTTTGGTTCAAAGACAAGTTTGAAGTAATAAATCTGAGTGTCTCACCCTCAGTGTGTTTAAGTGCACCCAACACTTACAATAGCTCTGAGTGGCCCCAAACAAGATCAGGTCCCCATCCTGCCAGATGCAGTTTGACCACATTATATGACACAGACACTGTCTCTAGAGCTCACACTTGAAACAGAGAAGATAGACAGTATTGTGTCCACCAAGTGTTCAAAACCCATGAGGTTTCTAAATAATACATCTGGGGCTCGTTTTATTTGCCTCCAGCTTTTGAGCCTTTAACGGTCAGGTTTCCAATGTTTTCAATGTGACTGTGAAAGCTAGAAATGAAAGCTGCGATTCTCACTTAAGCACATGATTCCAGGAGGTGGGGCTTTGAGGATAATACCTCATATTATTGTAAGACAGGATAAAAATCCCAAGACTTGGCAACAATGCAGAGAAAGGAAGTTCTACTCTCCCCATTTCACAGAAAGGGAACTGAGGCCCAGAGAGATTAAGTGTAAAATTTACAAAAGCATTGTAGTGATTAAGGAGCTTCAGATGCACTGAATTCCAATGAGGCTTCTAAATACTTAATTCACCCTTGAAAGGTTTACCCTAAGGGTAGGTCTACACTGCTTGTTAAGCCCAGGCTCTGGCTCCGGTTTGATCCCAGTCCCTCTCTCTTCCCCCACCATCCCCTCGTTCACACACAATCAGTCTGACTTGGATTAGCAAGTACTTAGGACCACGTCCTAGGATGTTGCTAGGAGGTGGGTCCAAGCCCAAGCCCAAGTCATACCACTGTCATTCTGCAATGTGGATACAGTTCAAGCCTCAGACCTGAGTCACTAGCTCTGTGTAGTTCAGTGTGGATGTACTGGCAAGGTTATGAGACCACAGTCCAGCATTTGTAAACTGAGGTTTACAGTGCAGTATGGCTGCTCATACACAGGCTTGGAAACACCATGTCCACATGCCCAGGTCCCACAGACCCGTGCTTAGTGTGCAGTGCAGACATGCCCCTCAGTGACTTGCCCAAGGTCACACTGTGAAAAAGCCAGGGATTCTGTTCTAACACTGCACATATCGCCGGACTATCTGAGCAACGTGAATCCACATCTCCTGCATTCCAGCCCAGTGCCTTTGCAAAAGACTTCCTTACACTGTGGATCAGGGTTAGTTTATTCCTGGTCCCCAGGTGGTGAGTTTATAAACCTGTCTCTCCCCTTTCACAACAGCAGACAATGATGTCAATCTAGAGTCATAACTGTGTCTCATTATTTTATTGATATTTCACCTGGAATACAAAGTGCCTACCCTCAAACCCTGCGCACATGAACAATTCAAAGTCAAATGTGACAAGGTCGTTCAAAGTGAATAGAATCTAGACCCATCCAGAAAAGGGAAAGGGGGTGAAATTGTGAAAAAAATGTTTTTCCTCCTTTCTTATTGAAACATCAAAGCTGTGTAAAAGAAAAACAAACACGTGATCAGCTCTATTGTTGGTTTTTAAAAAATAGGGAGGAAATATTGGTCCATTTTTTGCATTGGAATTTCACTCTCTGCAATACCAGTATATGAATAAGTTAGAAGAACAAGCCACATTATATATCATTTTCCATCAGTAGCTCTCAAAGTGCTTTCCAAAAGAGGTTTGTCCCCATTATCCCCATTTTATAGATGGGGAAACTCAGGCATATGGGGTGAAGTGACTTGCCTAAGGTCATACAGCGGGCAAGCCAGATGTAGAAGTCTCATCTCCTGAATCCCAGCCCTGTGTTCTACCCACTGGGCTCACAGCCACCCCAACCCATAAATATTGAATAACCCTTCCCCCTCAGTCCTTCCCTTCAGAAATATCATCAGTCTGTCGATGGTAAAAGAATAATAGGAAATATATTTATCCCCCTCTTCCTCCTCCTTCCAACAAAGTCAAAAGGATTCAAAAATGTCCGTGGTCTCTATTTTTCATGAACGCTTCTGTGACTTTTTCAGATATTTTAAAAACAAATCAAAATCATGCTCAAAAACGTGATGGTCAGTAGGCACAAATGTAGGATTTTGAAAAAGAAAAATCCAGAATTGAATCAATGAGAACGTTGCTGAAACTGGTGTGAAAAAGGGATAACGAATCAACTGTCAATGCTGTCCAATGGAAACAGTTAAAAATGGTGTGCTCTGCTATCAGCTGCTGTGCTGGGCACAGTATGAAGAGTCTGTATAGAATGGACGCATAGATTCCAAGGCCTGAAGGCGATCATCTAGTCTGACCTCTCATATAGCACAGGGCAGAGAACTTCCTCCCAAATAATTCCCTTTGAACTAGAGCCTATCTTTAAAATAAATACATTAAAAAAATCCAATCTCGATTTTAAAATTGCCAGCGATGGAGAATCCACCACAACCCTTGGTAAATTGTTCCAGTGTTAATGACCCTCACTTTTGGAACATAATACGCTAGCATAGAACAGAACCAAGAGTGGGCATTTTAAACACTTGGGGCAATAAAACAGCCTGAATGTGGTTTTTAAAAGCAGGGAGGGGCAAAATGGCACAGGTTCCTTGGGGTAAAGAGCTTTACGCTCCTGGGCCGACCACAGAAAAAGCTCACTCACCTTCACATGTCATGTAGCCCAGTCAGCTACGGATATCACATGGGAAACCGCAGCCACTTGATGGTCCAGGAGCCAACAGACCTGTCAGTGCCAGGCTCAAAGTGTAAGCTGCAGATGAAAGTCAAGGACAATACCCTGTAGGGCTTTAAGAAAACGAATAGTGCCAATGTTAAGTTAACCTGCCAATCTTGTGCCTTGAAGCTCGACAAACTGACTTCAAATTGGCACTGCTGTTTTTTTTTTAAAGCCTTGAACAATGTCGGCCTTGGCTCACGTTTGACACTTTCACAGTGAGCCGTGTAAGGTGTCTGTTCGCATGAACTAACAGCTTCCTACTTCTAGAAAAAAAAAACCCACCTGAGAGCATTTTTTCCAGTTGGCCTAATAATTATTAGCCTCCCTAGCCATCCCTTCTCAATGCATTTTTATCATTATTAGATTGGACAGTCTCATTTATTTTAATTTTAAAAGTGCACATTTAAAGAAAATACTTTGAGTATATCATTTTTGTTTCTATTGCATTGTGTGGAGCCCAAAGCAGTGTGAAGGTGGTGTGATGCTATACAGACAAAATTACTGTTAGTATTGCTATTAACTGTTATGATTATTTTATCTAGCTTCTTCTATCGTGGGATAGTGTTAACTTTTATTCACTGCCCTATATGGAACCAGAGATGTGGAGGAAGGGGATGGAACCCTTAAGAATACATATAACTGGTAGATGGATCCCAGTAAGATCCTATTATAAGCAGATCCTGATGAATCATCTTTTCTGACTTCAGGGTATGGATTCTCACAAAACTGGAAGATGCTTGATCAGTAGTAGAGCTGGATTAATTTTAATCAATCAAAAATTATTCTCAAAAATATGAGGATCTTGTGAAATTGATATTTTTCATAAACAAAAAATGTCAATTCCAAAATGTTTTTTTTAATGGGAAAACTTGAGGCAAAACATTTCTTTGTGAACTGACATTCTGAAATGAAACCTCCCCTACCCACAGTTTGAAATGTTGGCATTTCATACTGAAAGGTTTCCTTTTATAAACAACATTTTTAAGAATTCTGAATCAACATTTTCCAGGGAAAAAAAACACTCTTGAGATTCTGACTTTTTTTCTCCCATTTTGGGATGAAAACAAACCTCAAAATATCAGCATTTCCCCACAGGATCAACATTCCACTTTCCAAACAGCACTGTTGTCAACAATCAGTGCTGCAAACACTTCAGCTTGCTGTCTTAACAGCTGCGTGGCGTTTGCAGTTTGTTCAGAGAAGTAAGTACAGGCATGTCTACAGTGAGGAAAAACGTCTAGCTGGGCTGTGAGGCATGCTTTCAGGTGTAGTGTAGACATATGCTGTGTGACTTTGATACCATCCAACAAGGAAGATTCAGAGGGCCCAGTCCTTCCAACCTTTGCCTAAGGACTGTGGACCTCTATGGACCAGGGGTTCTATCTGTTTACTGCAGGGGTCTCCAAACTATGTCCTGGGGGCCAGGTCTGGCCCGCGGCTTCGATTTGTCCGGCCCTCCAACTCAGCAGGCACACTGAGCAGGCAGGTGGAGAAGCTGCCGCTGCCCCCACTCCCTGCGAGCTGCTGCCGGCGGCCCCATGTGCAGAGGGGTGAGTGCCCCCGTGGCAGCGGCCGGAGGAGCAAAGTGGGGGGGAGGGATTTTGCATATATTTGCATATATGCCATTTTTTCACAGTCGCTTCGGCCCACGAAGCCCCTTCAAAAATCTAATATGGACTTTGTCTCAAAAAGTTTGGAGACCCCTGGTTTACTGGATCAGGAAGAAGGATCTGAGCCAGTTTAAAATCAGACAATTTATCAAAAAATGCTTTCTTTGTCTGGTGGTCCCTGGAGAATCCAGTTTCAACTAGTATATGCACATGTCTCCAGGGGATGGCTTCAAAGGCTGAAAACAAATTGGGGAAAGTCCCAAGACGAGCAATAAAAATGATTCAAGGTCTAGAAAATATGACCTGTGAGGGAAGATTGACAAAAATGGGTTTGTTAAGTCTGGAAAAGAGAAGACTGAAAGGGGACAGGGTAACAGTTTTCAAGTACATAAAAGGATGCTACAAGGAGAAGGGAAAGAATTGTGCTGCCACTGAGGATAGGCCAAGAAGCAAAGGGCTTAAATTGCAGGAAGGGAGGTTTAGGTTGGACATTAGAAAAAATGTCCGAACTGACAGGGTGGTTTAGCACTCAAATAAATTGCCTAGAGAGGCTGTGGAATCTTTATCTTTGGAGATTTTTAAGAGCAGGTTAGACA
Source organism: Dermatemys mawii (assembly GCA_007922305.1). Taxonomy (NCBI): domain Eukaryota; kingdom Metazoa; phylum Chordata; order Testudines; family Dermatemydidae; genus Dermatemys; species Dermatemys mawii. The sequence goes on from ML677353.1 coordinate 4,988,963, forward strand.
AACATCTGTCAGGGATGGTCTAAATAATATAGACCTGCCATGAGTGCAGGGCACTGGGCTAGATGACCTCTCGAAGTCCCTTCCAATTCTATGATTCTGTGATAACAGAGGAATGACATTGCATTTCCCTCTTACTAGAGAATATACATACAATTCCATAATAACATGATTGCCTTTTTGATACAATGGCCCCCAAAGGTATTAAACCTAATTCAATAAAGGTTATCATAATTCCATAAGGCTTGTCTAGGATATTGTCAGTCTGTCACAGTCTCAAAAGAGAAGATGGTGATAAAATTAAGAAGAACAAGCAAGAAACCAGATGATATGCATCCACAAGTCATAAAGGAATGTAAGAGTGAATTGTCTTAGTCGCATATTCAATCTCTCATTAAAATGAACTAATATTTTAGAGGGTTGGAGGGTCACAAATGTTCGTACCTTTCTTTAAAAAGGGCCTCTGGGATGAACTTGGGAATTAAAGGAAGGGAGTATCATTTCAGTACTAGATAAAATAGTTGAAACACTAATTAGACTAGAGTTTATAAAACATTATATAAGAGGGAAAATAAGCATGAATTCACCAAAGGAAAGTGAGGTATTTCCAGCCTATTAGAATTGTTTGGGTGTGTCAACAGTGGCTAGGGGGAATTAGAGACTTTGACAAAGTCCTTCAACATTGCTAAGTCATGTGGAAAGAGGTAAAGTTCTGTCATGAATTAGAACATGGCTGAGGAGCAGAAATCAAAGAGTGGGAATAAGTGGGCAACATTGTAAAAGTAGTCGTAGTAGTACCCTAAGGATTTTGACCCAGGGCCAAGCACTCAAGCATGTGTTCTACTTTAAGCATGAGTGGCCCCAAAGAAGTCAGCTTAAATAAGTATTTTGCTGAATCGGGTCCTCAGACTAGTGTTTCATATATTATTTAATGGGTGGCTAGTGAAAGGACAAAATTTTCGGATAACGCAGCATTAGATTACACAAGACTAGAAAGAACAGTAAGGAAATTCCAGGGGATATAAAAAAGCTAGGTGAATTGGCAGCCCAATGGCAGATGAAATTTAGTGTTGACTAATGCACATTGGAAGGACTAATACTTGTACACATTGTTGGTTTCGAAAATGGCTGTGAGCAGACTAAATTAACTATAACAAGATGTTAGGGTATGCAAAGCATGGGAGAGAATAGAGAACTGAAAATATTGCAGTATCATTATATAAATCATCTGCACGGTTTGACCCTGAGTAGCGTGTTCAGTTCTGGTTGCCTTGTATTAAAAACAAAAGACCAAAAATAGAATGGGTGCAGATACTGGCAATGAAAAGTACTAGACTCATGACTTCCATAGGAGACAAGACTGGAAGGATGAGGACTGGAGCGCTCAGAGAGGAGATAATTAAAAGGTCACATGACAGATTTCAATTCAATCATGAGTGGTATAGAGATGGGAAATTACTCTTTTTCATACTGCAAGAACAAGGGGACAGATAATAAAACTGAAAAGTAACATATTTAAAACCATGAATACCTTTTTTCACATATTCTATAATTTAACTGAGTAACTGACTGCACCAAGCAAACATGGAGTTCAAGAGTTTGGCAGGATTCAAAAAGGATTAGGCATTTACGTGGCTAATGAAAACATCCATAGTTACATTAGATAGGGCAGAAAAGAGAAGAGATATGCCACTGAAGCATGAGTGTTTAAGTCAAGCACTAACTGCCAAGAAAAAGAAAGAAAAGAAAGAAAGAGAAAGTTACTTGTAAATATTTTGGAGGTGTCCAGATACTACTACAGATGTGTTATATTATACATAAGTATCTGGATGGGCAGGTGGGTGGTCAGGTAGATAAGTAGATAGATTTTAAAAATGTCTTGTATGGGCAGTTCATTTATCTATTACGAATGCTCTCACATCTTCCCCCAAAACATCTGGTATTTATTAAAGACGGTATACAGAATTAAACAGTCAGGGAACAGTCTGATCCAGGATGGCATTTCAAGTGTCTAACCAATAGACTTGAAGACAAAATTTGGCCCAAGAAAAGAAAAGAAGGCAACTCCAACAAAAGCTTATCCAGGATCTGAAACAAGAAAAAAGATTAAGCATATGCTTAAGTGCTAAACATGTGCCTAAACCCCATTGACTTCATTAGGGTTTCTGCCCATGTTTAAAGTTAAGCACTTGCTACAGTGCGTTGATGAACTGGGGCCTCTGTCCCTGACCCCATAAGGAGCTCTTCTGCAGCAAGATACTCCAGCTGTGTAGAACTCTTTGCAGTCCATGACTTAAATCTCTAAATCCATGTCCTCCCTGCATGAAAGTCAAAGCAATGTCATGGCGAATTCCTTCAGAGGTGTTTCACAGAAGTGCAGTTGACACAATGGCAGATGCTTTGTGGTTTCTGAAAAGCCAAGATGTTAGTTTGTTTTCCTTTTTTTCGAAAAAGCAATTTTAATTGTTTCCTTGACTGTAATGAAATAAGAAGATAATGAGTTCTTCATTGTTCACTAATTGTATGCTGAAGACAAGACACAGTCAGCCAACTGTAAATTGCTGCTTCACTGTAATGTTTGGATATTTCAGTGCAAATAGTCACAAATGCATCTGTTCCCACAGAAAGTAAAATGTTTTTGTTATGAAAATAAGCTGATGTAGTGAGCAATAAAAGATAACCATGATGACTTCTGTTGATTAGAATTTGGTGTATTGTTTGAGTTGCTTTTGACATCTCAAAAAACATTTGCGTGCGATGGCAAAGCAAAGATAGACAATATTCCAGCCGCTTCTCTTGCTGTATAGTATTTAGAATTTCAGAGTTGGAGACGATACTCACAGATAATATAAATCCTGAGATCTAAGTACAAATTGCAACGCAACATGACAAAACCTGTGAAAGCACAAACTCCATCATTTCCTCATTTGGCGTTGTTTCTAAAAATAAAAACTCCCAAGGTGATGTAAGGATCAAAAGTTATGTTAACTTTGAATTTCCTGACATGTGCTTGTTCTCCTTCTACCAGTTCGTCTGTCTTAGACCTGGGCCCAAACCCTGACATTCAAATCTGGATCCAGTTCCAAACTTCCTCTAAGGGAAAAAGCCCAGCCCCTTTAGGCTCACAGGGGTTTCCAAATTATTTGCCTGCAGAACTCCATTTTGAGATTTACTGTTTTCTGTGACCCCAGACAGCAACAAAGCAAAATGGTGACCAAGGAATTTATATATTAAATACATTATTTAATACTCTCTAATGTGACATATGGGCTTCCTGAAGCCTGGCATCATGGTAGAAAGTGCGCATATAATCTCTGATGTGACATCAGCAGTAGATTGATACCAAGACTTGATGGACTCAAGTGTGCTGAATCCAGCTTCACATAAATACCTGCTCAGGAATGGACTCATCCATTTCAAGGTGCATAGTGAGACTTCAGGATAGTTATTCTTGACTGTGAAACAGAACTCTGGGACAGAAAGTTGAGCGTACGTTCCCCACAAGAATCGATTGCAGGACATTTCAATGAGCTATTTGATTTCAGCCTCTGGCAAATCCATGGCCAAAGGCTTGCACTGAAAGGGATTTTGCACCCAATCATAGTTTGTCACGTGCAGGAAAAGAATGCACATTGTAATAACTCCTCCTGCCTGAAATGCTCAACTCTCATCTGGGTGGCAGGCTGAACAGTTTTATTCTCAGACAGGAACTTGCAAAGCTGTGGCAAGGTTACAGAGTTTATCTTCAATAGATTATTCCTTTCCCGAAAACAAATTTTCTTTGTGAATCCTGTGATTCGATCGCTCAGCGGAAGGATGAGGGGGTTCTTTCCTTGTTGCCCTGTATTCAGTGCATTCAGTTTCCCAAATATGTCTGTGACATAAGCAAGAAGGCACATCTTCCTGGCATCACAGAAAATCAATGAATTCACTCCTTTTGCAGTCCATTGCATAGGCACACAGCTTGTCTCTCCATTCAAAAGATCATCCCTGTTCTTTTCCTTTCAACAACCTTCACTGTGGAACACAACATGTCACAATTGGACCTGAGTCCTCACACAGTTTGGCAAACAGACATGGGCCAAGAAGCTGAGCCTTGATATAATTTACAATAGATGAGACCTGCTGCAAAAATTTCACCTCGCACCGCAGTCAGAGCTTTCGATGCCAGTTGTTCTTTGCGAATCATGCTGTCCGCACAGCAGATGGAGCAACTTTCTTTCTCCAGGCACTTAGACCTGCTTTGTGGCCTGCCATAGACTGAGCTCCATCTGTGCAAAAACCCACCGTGCGATCATACAGGAGATTTTTGTGTTGCAGATAGCCTGGTAGCACACGGAGCATTCTCTGTGCAATCTTGTGTCTGGGTGGAAGGTGACAGAACAGAATGTCTTTGAGAATTTCACCCGCCCATGTGTATTTCACCAAAATCAAGAAATGTGCATCACAACCCTCAGTACTCATATCAACATGAAGAGCAAAAGCATATGCTTTTTTTTTCAAATGCTCTACTAGAATGTTTTCCCAATCTGCTGCCATCACCTGAGTCCTTCACCTCACTATGTGGCTGGAGCGTGATAACAACTTTGAGTTTGTCTGCTGCGGTTTCCCCACACACCGTGTCCACCTTATTGACTGCAGCTGGCAAAATCACAATCTCTCCAATTGCATGAGGCTTCTGGGCTGGGGCAATGTGGTAACTGACCTCAAATGATGCCTTTTGAGCATGGCCAGAGACTGATATGGCTGTCCCAAATTGCACTTGTTAATGAGAAAGTTCTACTTTTCAGTGCTGGAAAAATGCCATTGGTTTTCCTGTGTGTTCCATGGGAAGGAATTCCAGCTGTCATTTAAGTTTATTAGACTTCATGCTTTCAGTAGATAACCCTGGGTGCCATAATAGGCATTTTGGCCTTTCTTTATGCTTGCCAGAAACACTGGGGAAGCCATACTTTAAGAAAGTCGTGTTATATTTGTGAGCACATTTCTTGCATTCTTGGGTTTTGTTCATAACAGCATCGCTAGACTCACAGCTGGAGGCTGAAGCTAATATTCTACATCAACGTAAGTCCATGGTGCCTCTGATCCAAAATCAGGAAGAGGAATTCACTGGTAAACAAATGAGGCCAGGATTTAGGAAGTCCCTGTGTGGTGCTACTAGGGCAGCACAGAGACTGTGACTTACAACTCTGATTTATTGAGTGCCAAGAGGGTATTCAGGGTGGCATAAAAGAAGATGGAGTCCTGCTTTACTGGGCTTACAAGCCACTGCAAATTCCTACCTCAGAAAAGGCTATCACAGGCTCCTATCAACTCAGGCAGAGAGGAAGCTCTGTTGATAAGGCTGCTGCCCACAGATAAGGATCTTCTAGACTCAAATCTCTCAGTTGGATGCTTGCACAGCTGGATGGCACCAATAGCAAAATGGAATCCGCTCAGCTACCCTCCACACAGTCAACATGTGCAGACTTGCTTCGTCAATGCAGCGTGTGTAGAGCAAGTCTGGATATGTTTGGGGGAGGGAGGGTAGCCGGCATCTCGTGGGCTGAATCTGGCCCATTGGAGCCGCGAGCCCATCTGCTGATGGCACGACCCTAAGTGACCTACGGTTCGGGAATTATTGATCAACACTATGACAAAAAAACCTGCGGGAGCCACTCTCAGAGCCCCGCCCAAATTCTGGCCTCCCTGAAATCGGTGGCAAAACTCCCATTGACTTCAATGGATTCATCTACGTGACCAAACACCTTCGTGGCAATGAGCATCAAAGTGCAGGTCAACTCTCTCAGGTTCGCCGGGCTCATGCTATGGGACCAAAAACAGCAGCGTAGATGTTCCTGTTCAGGCTAGAGCCCTGGCTCTCAAACTCGGCACAGGGTGGTGAATCTCAGAGCCCAGGCTCCAGCCTGAGTGGGAACATCTACATCACTTGTTGTTAGTCCCATAGCAGGAGCCCCGATTTCAGAGAGGCCAGGATTTCAGCCAGAGTTTTATATCTGGCCTTCCTTAATATAAAATCGTGGATGTCACAGATGAAAAATGGCTATTTCATCAATAAGTCCATCTCTCTATAAAAGTCAGCTGCTCAATACCACAATGGCTAGGCTACCAGTCCGCTCAGTTCACAGCCTAACATGCCAATTAATAATGTCTTGTTGTTTCTTTGTGCTCCCCTATCGGTCTGTCAGTGCCCAGCTGGTGTCTCGTGTTTTATACTTTGATTGCTCTTTGGGGCAGAGACTGTCTTTTTATTCTGGGTTTGTGCAGTGCCCAGCACAATGGTCCATGACAAGGGCTCCTGGGTGCTATGGTAATACAAATAATAAACTATACAAATAAATAATAAAATCAAAATCAAAATTCATACGGTCTTCAATAGGCCCTGGGTCAGGCACAAGATATGCCCAGCACATTTCAGGATTAGATCCTTAACTTCCCTGTAGCTCAAATTCCCTTCCAGTAAAATGAATATAGAGGGACATGTGAGCCTTAGTTCACGAAGGTTCATAGAGTGCTTTGGGATCCCTGCATGAAAGTGCAAATTATTATTTATTATTACTTGTGTGATTTCACTTCAAGCTGCATTTTCTCTCCCCACCTCTCTTATTCAAGGATTATTTCATGAGCAAAAATCAGGGTGGAGTTTTCAAATGGCAACTTTTGCTATTTTTTTGTGTGTTTTTTTTAAAAAAAAATGGTCTTTTCTTTTGCAGGAGGCATAAATGGTGGCTCTAGCTGAGTGTCTTTGCGTTTCCTGAGTGGCATGTGTCCTGGAAGACTGGCTGCATTCATGAGGTCACTTTTCCTAGCATGCCGTGAGATAACAAGGTGAGTGGGCCAGGCTGACATCAAGCAGTGATTGAAGTGGAATGTACATGTAGCTCTCTAAAGCCAGGTCTACACTATCCACCAGATCGGCGGGTAGAGATCGATCTTTTGGGGATCGATTTATCCTGTCTTGTCTAGACGCAATAAATCAATCCCTGAGCACTCTCCCGTTGACTCCGGTACTCCACCGCCACAAGAGGCGCAGGCAGAGTTGATGGGGGAGTGGCAGCAGACGACTCAGCACCATGAAGACGCTGGGGTAAGTTGACATAAATACATCGACTTCAGCTACGCTACTCACATAGCTGAAGTTGCGTATAATAGGTCAATTCTCCCCTCCCCGCAGTGTAGACCAAGGCTAATTAAAGAGCTACACTGTGCCATTTGTTCAGGCAGCGCTATGTTACCACTTGTGAACAAGTTTCTATTACCTGGTCATTTGAAACCAGGACATTGGATGCCAAAGCCTGCCTTCGGGGCAGGACTAATTATAACATGTCCTTACAAGATGGCTGTATTTTGGGAAGTAGGAAATAAGAGTTTCACTCAATTCTGGCTTTGAATTGTGGCTCAGTTCAAATGTATCTTTTTTTTCCTATTTTTGTCTGAATTTACTTCAAGCTCTGGCTATTTAAATGTTAATGGCTTGAGTCTCTTCTGCCTTGCTCCTTGTATGGCTATTTAAACCTGTGCAGTGTGGGTTTAAACGTGATTACCACTTGGAATGGGTTTGGAAATGATTTATGATCACTTTCTGTTCATTTTCCACAGGTGCAAATAACTACACAAGGTGCAAAGCAGCAAAGGACCGTGTCCAAAATATTAAAAATATTTCAACTCATGTTCTAACTTCTGTCTAGTTTGGGGTTTTCAATAATACCCTGCACGTCCACTGAAGAAAATTATGAATAGCTATAAAAAGAGGTCTATGCAATTGTGTTCAGCTCTGAGTGCTTCAACTGTGTATGGGAGAAAATTACAATAGAGTCAGACCACACAGCTTTGGGGACAATCATACGCAGTCTTTTGCACTTGCTGAAATACATTTTGGTTTAAATGTTGACTAGAGAAGGATATCCCAGTCACTGAAACTTTAAGCAGATTGTTTGTGGCCAGGCGTTCCACTGTGGAGGAGTCACTTAAGATACCAATTTAGTCATGTCTGCTTTATCTGTGTTGGACAAAACTATTGATGAAGACTCTCTGAGCCCTAGTTATCAGCAATGATGGAATCAATTTTGTTTGTTTCTGTCACAAATGTCACAACTGTAGACATTCAAGGGGAAACTAACACTTACGAGTGATCTAAATTTTAAAGGTGAAGTTCTCTTCTTCCACAAGCACTGAGATCAGAAATGAAATAGCACATTCATTTGGGACACATGGGAGTAGAAAAATGCAATGACTAGAGGTGGAGAGTTTTGTTGGGGGTTGGTAAGACACACATTGAAGAAGAGATTTACCAGTCCAAATAACATCCAGACAGTACACCAGGCAAAACTGACCTTCTCTCCAGGAAGGGGAGAGAGTATGCATGCAAAATCCTGGTGGTTAATGGCAACTTGGTACTATCAAAATCAAATTGCACACACAGAGCTCTCAGCTGGCCTGGACAGATGATGGGGATATGTCAGGCCATATTACAATTTATTATTATTACTGTGGTATCCCTTGGGAGTGCCAGTCAGGATCAGGGCTGCATTGTGCATAGCACTGTACAAACAGACATGTTCCTTAACCTGAAGTACATACAACTAGCACTAGCTGAATTTCCATTTGAGGGTGGGGAATCCCATGTAAAACATTTTTTGTGAAATTTTTGCCAGTTTCTTCCCACCTCATTTTCCAACCCACTTTGATTAATTTGAGACAGGACACAACAAGAAGTGTGACAAACTAAAGGAAGAAGTGGGGGGAGTGAGCTGTACAAGAGTAAAAATATAAGTTGCTATGGTTACATAGGTTAGGTATTCCACAATGCCAGGCCTTTAAATCATCTGTTTAAAAGAAAATACAGAAAGTCAGCTCTTCCCGGCTGATGCACAATCAAACGTCACTGCTTGGCAGATGACAGGTATTTCCTCATATCAAAAGAAGTTATTTCAGTTGGTTCTGATTCAATTCAAGACCATGGCTAAAATCCTGGTCCATGGAAGTAAAGGGAGTTTTGCCATGGAAGTCGATGGAAATTTTGCCTAAGACTTCAATGGAGCCAGAATTTCACCCTGTATTTCCAGACCAAGTAACATTTTTGTTCACCAAAGGCCAGAATCTGATGCCCTTACTCATGAGTAGAAGCATCTTACTCCACAAGTGGTCCCATTGAGTACTATATATTGTTCAACGAGGAAAGGTACGAGAATCTGGTTCCAAGTTAGGCAAGGAATCCCACCTTCCAGGCCAGGGAGCAGACGTGAAGCTGCTCCACAGAATCTGGTTCAGCGGAAGCAGCCCTCTGAAGCCCCTACTCCTTCAGTTACAATGAGGAGAGCTGAAGGGTCCTTCAAGCAATGTGTCCTCTAAGACCACAATGCATATCTCTGCCGTGCCTCCACTCACTACACCGAGGGAACAAGCCCTGATGATCTGGGATATGAGTAATGCAAGATGGCAACTGTTCCACTACCAAGGGAACCTCTGTTGTTCTAAAGGTTGCAGCTTCCTTCGCCCCTGAGGCCCGGATCCTGCAAGCACTTACATGCGAGCTTAACTTCAAGCACGTAAGTAGTTCCACTGAAGTCAATGGATTTAAAATTAAGCACCCGCACAGGTGTTTGTGTAGCTAATGGTCAGTGTGCCTTATGGGTCCTTTGTGCCCGGAATACTGCGGATGTGAGTCCACTTGAGATCCCAGATCTTTAGTCCAAGCTCTGGAGACTCATGTGCTTAATGCCAGAGATTCCCAGTTCAGTCTCTGATGGTGGCTGTCATCTTTCCAAGTTTGAGGCCACCATGTGTAAACACCAGGCTATATTCTTTTATAGCTAAATATGTTTTATACCTATATATCATGCTAGAACTATAAATAAAAAGTAATTAGGAAACATAACATCAGAAATAAAAAATTACCATCAGCACAGCTGCTAGAAAGAAAATAGATCAAAATGAAATAAAAATACAGGCCAGAAATTATTACCTTCAAGATTCAAGCAAGGATAAAAAAAGATACGCATCAAAATACTTTCCTCCTCAAATGAAAGCTTTGCCAGCCTCCCTCCTAAACAATTCTCTACTCAGAGGGAAAAATAATAATAATTTCCAGCAAAAGGTACAGAAACAAAAGCTAAGACTTCAAAACCATCATTTTAATAATCCCACCTCAAAGGCTTACAAGAAGAGAGGTAAAATGGACGGGTGCCGCTTCGTGTATTTTCAGGAAGAGACATAAAATGTTATGAAGGGAAAAGTTCAAACAGTGCCAAAAAGCAGAATAAAATATTGCCAAGCTAAAATGCATGTGATATGGATTCTTCCATTCACTTTGTGAACAACTTCTTCCTTATTGTCAGTGGCTTTAATAGTAGCTCTGCCTGTGTATTTTTAAAGTGTGTGTGTGTGTGTGTGTGTGTGTGTGTGTGTGTGAAAAAACTGAACTAATAATGTTCATGAACAATGTTTTGGCCTTTTTTTTTTTTTAGTTAATTCTTGAATACATTATTTGCATTTGTTGATTAATGTAACACATGCTCTGCAGATCAGGCAGAGGAGACGTACCACTAGTGAGTTACAGTAGCTCTAATCACCAGTGACATTAACCCTTTGTGTAGTTAGTATGAGCATGTGAGTAGGTGTGTGCATTAGTGTTTGCCTAGTAATGAATGCTGTACTTAACCTTAAGCCAACATTCATTACTAGGCAAACACTCTCTCTCACACACAATGCTGCAAGCACTACCATGAGTAAGACAGATCCAGAGCTGGTGTAAATCAGCATACCTCCTCTGGCTATTTAAATCTGACAGTGAAATGGGATTTTTGCTATTGATTTCACAGTAGTAAGGGCTATGCTTATTAGTAACTGTTTACAGTATCAGACCCCATGTGACTGTGCAGTAATATGGACTTCTGTTGTCTCCAGTGGGCACAGACTCGGTTTCTCTGGTAGGCCCATTCCATTAATGTAATTGTTGGTCATTTCCAGCACTGCTTCACACTGGGATTTCCTGGGGAGAAGGTAGCTTTAAATTCCACCAAAGGATGCACAGAATCCCTGCTGCTGGGGACATGGATGAATCAATTCATCTCTGACTGCTGTAGCCACAAACCCTCTCTGGTTACAGGAACTTTGTTACTAATGATTATTTTCTTGATTTACTGTAGCACCAATGAGACTCAGTTATAGATCAAAGTCCCATTGCACTGGACAAACACAGAACAAAAAGATGGTCCCTGCCCCTCCTCAAAATCTTCAGGTTTGTCTACACTAGAAATGCTGCTGTTGCTCGGTGATGTGAACACTTAGCATGGAATTCTTCTCTCAACCTAGGGCTTAGGTTAGCTTAATTACATTGCACAGGGCGTGACATTTTTCACAGTCCTGAGAGATCTAGTTAGGCCATCCTAACTTTGCAGTGTACACTCTAAGGGTATGTCTACACGGGTAGTGACTGATCTATCAGGGATCGATTTATCGCATCTAGTGTAGATGCAATAAATCGATCTCCAAGCGCGCTCCCTGTCGACTCCGGAACTCCACCTCTGTGAGAGGCGGAAGCGGAGTCAATGGGGGAGCGGTAGCAGTCGGCTCACCGCCGTGAGGATGGCCAGGTAAGTCGACCTAACATACAACGCCTTCAGCTACGGTAGTGTAGACGTGGCCTGAATACCATAGCTGGATTCGTATGAGAGAGTACAACGAAACAGTGAGACGATATTGATCGGCATGATGGGCAGTCAGTTCCTAGCTGATTTTCTGCTGACATGATTTCTTCCGCCAGCACAGATCTTATTTAGCCCATGCTGCTGAATGTACAGGAGACCATCTTTCCACAGAATTGCAACCACAGCGAGAAAAAAAAACTAATAATAAATTAGATTTTATTTTTTCCCTCCAAGTCAAAAACTTGCAGGGATTGAAATTCACAGAGCATTGTTCTTTCTAACCTTTTCCTCTCCCTCTAGGATTGTTATTTATTGCATATTTCAATGCCTCCTATGCAGCATACCATTGATGAGTCTATCAAATGATAATGTAACTGCTGACTTCATTTATTAAACTTCACAAGGGCTGGCCATGAAGTGTAAATAGGAAAATCTCTATCTCTGGATGCCAACAATGATAATTGCAGCTATGGTAACTACAAAGGCAGGACGATTGTTTTGCAAAGTAAATGAGAGGCAGGTTTTCCTCGTAGATAATCCTGTTGTATTTCTGACTGAGTGGAAAGATAAAGCAAACAATGTGAGTGTTTAGTAAATGTCTTGTTTATCATTTGGGTTGTTAGAAGGAAGTTGTGGGAATTATGAAATCAAGTCGAAAAATAGAAATGAAGGTTGAATCCTGATGATATATATGCCCACACTTATCTCCTGTATTTTGTTAGATCATCTGCCGTAGGAAGTGCAGTTAAAATGATTTTGCAAATGAACTGTCTGAATTTCTCAAACAATAAATATCTGCTGCCTTCTGAACATTACCCCAGACTCCCACCACCAACTCACCATGTGTATAACAGCTGCATTCAGGCTTCATGACATGTACTTCTTATGTTTTGTTCTGGTGGACAGCTATCTGGTTGCTGAACTTTTCTGTTGTTCAAGGAGCGAATTGAAAATGCAGGGTCTAGTATAGTATTCTAGTTGGAAGCAGAAATTGATGGAATCCGGTATTATCTTTGATGCAGTTTTGTTTATTTACCAAGACTGGGCTCGTTGACAGGGGCGGGAGGGGGGAGACAGGGGGCAATTGCCCAGGGACTCAGGTGATTTAAAAGGCCCGGGAGCCCCTGATCCCTTTAAAATTGCCCTGGCAGGCCGTGGGGCACCTGGGCACGTGAGACCACTCTGGGCCCCATGCTGTGGGGGGCCCAGTGGGCCGGCATGGGTGGTCCTGGAAGTGACGGATTCCTCACTTCCGCCCCTGGCCCTGCCCCCTCAGGCACGGCCCTGGCCCTTGCCCTGGCCTCGGGGCTAGAATTTCTGTCAGCAGGCCTCTTACCAGGTTTTTTCCCGGGTCAGCCACCAAGCTTTCAGCTGCTCCTTCAAGCTGTCTCTCCCCCTTAGTCTAATCTTGTCTCACCTCAGTTTCTGCATGATCTCTCTTCCTCCAAAACACACCTGTGTCCAAAACAATACTCAGCCAAAAACACACCTTTGTCTTCGGTGGGGCTTATGCTTGCAGTTATGTTAATTGAAGGCTGAGTTCACACCTACGAATCTCAGTGGGTTTTTAATTCACCCCATAACAGGGGTTCAGCCAGCTCAGAACAGTTTCATTACAGCAACAAATGAAATGGGAAAGGAGAAAATTTCATTGTGAGGGGCACAGCTTTGGAGATGAACTGCGGGTGACTCATTTTCACCCTTCTACTCTGTGCTGTATTAAGACAAGGCTAGAAATTAAGATGTCACATGCTAAAATAGATTAAAAACTTGATAACTGATAGGCCTTAACGTGTCATTGTAAATGCAGAGTCGTCAGAGAGTGGGTGTGTTTCTAGTGGGGTCTCACAGGTACTGTCTCTTGCTATTTAACATTTTTATCAATGACCTGGAAGGAAAGGTAAAATCACCACTGATAAAATTCGTAGATGACACAAAAATTGAAGAGGGCAGGTGATGATAAGACAGATCTGGACTGCTTGGTAAGCAGGGTTCAAGCAGAGTAAGTGTTCTAATACAACCAGAGGTATATAAAGATATACTCCTAAGAACAAAGAATGTAGGTCATACTTGCCAGATGGGGGATCAAACTGGGGAGCAGTGACTCTGAATACACATTAGGGTCATGATGGATAATCAGTGGAACATGAGCTCCCAATGTGACATTACGGCCAAATGGGCTAATGGGATTCTTGAATGCATAAACATGGGAAATTTGAGTCGCAATAGAGAGGTTGCAATACCTCCATATATGCCACTGGTGCAACCATTCCCAGAATACTGTGTCCAGTTTTGGTGTTCACAGTCCAAGAAGGATGTGGACAAATTGGAGGGGATTCAGAGAAGAGCCACAAGAATGATTAAAGGATTGTAAAACATGCCTTTTATGGGAATAGATTCAAGAAGCTCAATCTGTTTATCTTAACAAAGAGAAGAGCAAGTAGTGGACATGCTCACAGTCCGTAAGTGCCAACATCTTCAATCTAGAGGACAAAGGTATAACACGATCCAATGGCTGGAAGCTGAAGTTAGACAAATTCAGACTGGAAATAAGGGGAAGATTTTTAATAGTGAGAGAAATTAAACTTATCACTGGCAATTTTTAAAATCAAGACTGGATATTTATCAAAGAGAGATACGGGCGTTCATACCCACAGGAAAGTTGATGCATCTTGGATGGAAGGCATGACTGTAGTGTGAAGGTCTCATTTTATTATGTTCTTTGTCTCCAGGAGGAAAGTGGTGGAAGACTTAATATTTCTGGAGATGTCTGAGCGTGAAGTCATTGTTTTCCACACCTCTTCCCCCAATGAAAGAATGGCAGCATATTTCGGGGAAGCAGGGAGAGAGCCAAATGCTACTGACAAATTAAAAAATCCTCAAATAACAACAGGAGAAACTTCACAAGCAAACTCATACTGAAGTTTTTTTGGTCGTGGGTCAAGCTAGCATATGGTTGGTAGAGACACTCAGATGATAGACAGAATCTGAGCAGAAGCAATCAAAACAAAATCTGTTAAGGAACAGACAGCTGAAATATGATAAGTGGAGGCAGGAAAATTCGATTGACAGCTGGGAGAGGCAGATAAATGATAAGTAAAAGATCCATGTTTTTTTTTCTTGAAAGGAACTCAAGCAAAGAAAAGTTTCTGCTGTAACATTACACGTGCTGTGGGCGTGCATCCCAAATGGTCAAACACTGGGAAAGTAACTGAACAATAGAACTGTGATTTTCTTTGTAATGTATAACTTCAAATATTAGAGAGCCTTTCCATGAAAGCCGTTCTCTGTACTCATTTACAGCAATGCAAGAGAAGCTGACAGAGCTGTCTAGTTAACCGAATCCTACAATGGAAAGATCTGTTCTTAGTCTTATTAACTTGAAGACCGACTCCAAATGCATCATCTAAATGCCGCCCAGTTCAACTGGTGCTCAGCAGACAACTAAGAGCTATGGGTGAAATACTGACTCCATTGAAGTAAATGGCAAGATTCCCATTTACTTGACTGTGGCCAGAATATCACCTGACCTTTCCCACCTTGGAGAAGAATTTGCATCTGGCATAGCCAAAATGTAAACAGGTTCAGTGTAAACTGTTACATAAGGTTCAGCTCCATGATGCTTTTACTCTACTTGGGTATCTTTTTGTGTGGACTAGGAGGATCTCACCTAAAGAATTAAAGTCTCAATGCAAAAGGCTATATTTATCTGGCACGACGCAGCATGTCAGGAGAAAATGCTGACAGAATCTCTGCCAATTAAGCAAAATGGCTGTGAAACCTTTTTATCCCATTTCGCTCTCCATTCATCTTCTAATTCATAAAAGCACAATAACCTCTTGTGAGTTATTCGGATAACTCTGCTGTAATCACTCTCCAGTTTCAGACTACAAAGAGATTTTATTATCTGTAACTACATTAGAGTAGAGCTTCTATGAGCTCCCATTCATATACTGAGTCTGAATAGTAATAATAATAAAAAAAAGTAATCTTTGTCAATTACACTCCAAACGGTTGCATTTTCCGTCCTACAGGAATTGTCACTCTTTTTTTATATAGTTATAAATTAGTTCCAAAGATGCTTCTCTATTTACAGTGACTGAAATAGCCCGGCAATGTGTAAAACACTGGGAGTTTCAGGCAGCACTAAACATGGGCTATAGAGGAACACAACAAAAATGCATGAAGTTTCAGATGACCTGCCTTCCCCACTGATAATTTTGTGTGTGTTGCCATACTTCTTGGTGGACTAAAAAATATTATTTTATTTTATTAAATGTGTATTTTGACGATATATTTTCAGTGTGTTTCTATTACCTGTTAGTAATAAGTTGATGACTCTTGATACAACCTAAATCAAACAACTCCAACCGACCTGTTTCCTATATACTGTCTATTCTGGAAAGTTGGTTTTGTGGGTAAGGTTCAGAATTTAGGACAACATTATTTAAGCCAAAGACTTTGTAAGAGTTATTTAATTTTTTTAAAGAAAGACTTTTGAGAACTAAAAACATCCATATAAAGATAGGAGTCTTTGGACTTTCTGAAAAGAGAATTTCATTTCCTGTTAAATGCTCAAAAATTGAAAGGATAGCTCAGAAAATGGACTGAATAAGAAAGACAGAGTTAAAACTAACTTTAAAAGTTACCTGATGCTTTTGCCACAAGATGAACAAAGGCAATCGAATTGTTGCATACTCATTATGCAGCTGCATATTCAGGAGCTGAAGGCACCACCTAAGCCAACCCCAAAATACAGAGCCAGTGAAAGAGTATCGGCAACCAACTTTGAATCTAACTAAACCTGAAAGACTCTGAAGTGTATACCCCTTGCACCCACACGCCTCTTCTATCCTACTTAAAACAGCAAGCACTCCTCAACTTATGTCCATCTCTACAGCTGCCACAGACAGATAAGAAAAACCAAGAAGACTCAAGAAGAAACCAGCCGAAGGAAAACCTTCCCAAAATGTCAACATGGATTGGTGAGAGGAAGCTAACTAAGAGACTGCCAGAGAAATAGATGTAAATGAGCATACTTTTATTGGAATCTGAAAATGCTGTTGTAACTTAAAATGCTAACCGTTTCTCCTGTTAATCACCCACTAGTTAGACTATGTATTACCAGGGAGGAAACAGGGGCTAAACATTGATAAATAGAGAAATAGTGAGGTTTAATTGGATTTAAGGTTCTTAATATTCATAACTGACCTGTCTCGTGATGTCTCTTTCAATGGCTTCTTCTAAGTAATTGATTTAAATATTTTCTTCAATTTTATAGGATTTAGTTAAAATTGCTTACTTTGCCCAATTATAAACTGTCTGATTATTTATTAAAAACCAATAGGAACCACCTACCCTTAAAAAATTATTTTTGCACAATCCTAAACAGTTTTTCAAAGTATCTAATAAGATATCAAGACTGGATTCACAATATGTTTGGGAAACAATATATTTTGGTCTCAATTTACAGAGAGCTAAGTGCCACACCAAAGTCAGGTTCACTCTCAAGGCTGTAATCTCTGCTAAAAGCTCTCCACGGAGAGACATCCCAAAGAGATTGTAACAGGAGGAACCAGTATATCACTTGTACGCCGTCATTTCTGTTGCTTTGCTTAATGTTTCCTTTTTCTTTCTTGAATAATAAAATAGCCAGGGTTAATAACTGTGCCTATTTTGCTAGGTCTTGATCATGGCATCCCCTAAGGTATGTAAAAGAACCCCTGTGACAAAAATAGTGGGAGCCACACCCGTGAATTGGCAGAAGAGAAACAGCCTGAAGATCAGTGTTCAGTTCCCTGCTTTGCTGTAGCTTCTAGTGTTACCTTGGTAAAGTCACATCAGCCCTGAGATGAGAGGCTGTCTTCACTACAGGGAGATTGACACTGCTGCAAATGATGCAGAAGGAATCAGTTTAGGGGCGTCTAGTGAAGACCTGCTAAATCGATGGCAGAGCACTCTCTGGCTGACCCCGATATTCCAGCTCACCGTCCAGAGGACAGGAAGTCAACCAGAGAGCATCTCCCATTGACGCAACGCAGTGAAGACACTGGGGTAAGCTGACCTGAGCTACACTGACACCAGCTACGTTGTTCACATAGCTGGAATAGTGCAACTGAGGTCGACTTACCCCGGTAATGAAGACAAGCCCTTAGTTCCCCACCTGCACAACGGGGATGATAGCACTGCTCTGTCTTGCAGAAGTGTTTGTAAGGATAAAGACTGTAAGGTGCTTGGATATAAAGGTAATGGAGCAGTACCATACATTGACAGGATGATTATTAGTATACAGATTGTTCCAGTGCCCAGTCAAAAGTGAGCTCTGGGTCATGTAACATAAACCAAAGACCTTGCCCGCACCACTGACAATCCTCTTTGTCAGGCAAAGGCTTATGAAAGCATGAATTATTAAAAATTGTTTTGATTTGTATTCTGCATGCAAAGCAAGTTATATATTTGCATTTCCACATTATTTCCATTTGCAAGTCAGTTCTGTTTGCTTCAGACACCTTTATGAATAAGACAAAACGTTTCAAGAACAAGAGTACCAAAGTAACCCATGCAAGGAATATTGTGATGAGCATAATTCCAAACCATACCGAATCCACTATTATTAACTATTGATAAAATAAAATAATAATAATTAATTAATAATCTGCATGGTATGACCATAGTGTGGCATATACAAAACATCTAAAGCCATCTGAAACATCAATAAGAAGATTTCCTTCTTCAGAAAAACAGAAAGCAATTTGTTGGATAAAATACTCTAACAAGGGGATGTGGTTAAGTCTATATGAAGTCATATGCAAACAATCTATAAATTCACACAGATTGCACTAGTTAACCATGTTCAGACTACAATTTCCCATGGAAAGAGAATTACAGTCATACTCCTATTATGGGCCTTACAACACAGTAGAAGCCATGAAACAGTGAAGTTCCCACCAGCTGAAATAAAAGCAGATTAGAGATGGTCCAACTAGTTCAGATACACTAGGAACTAAATCAGACCTATTGTCTTTCAGACCAACTCTTTCCTACAACTCTGAAAAATAATGATTATTAAGGCTATGTTTTCAGCATGATACATAAAGATTTAGGGCTTAATCCAAAACCCATTGAAGTCAACAAGAGTCTTTCCATTGATGTCAATGGTCTCTGGAACACACCCCAGTTCAGCATACCACTTAAGCGCATATTTCAGTTCCACTTAAAGATGTGCTTCAAATTCCTCATGCACAAAAGTGCCTTGCTGAATCAGTGTGTTGCCTTAGCTAACAAGGGTCAAACCAGCTCTCACCCAAGTCAGTGGCAAACTTCCATTGACTTCAGTGAATCAGGATAAGACTCAAGGGGCTGAAAGCTGTTTCCACTGCAGCCAGCTATGCAAGCGCAGTTACATCATCTTTATTAGTTTTCCAAGCATATGTCTCAATGTGTTAAAAAGCCCACTTCAGTCTGGTGTCTGTCTAATGGCAAATCAAGCCATCTTCCTGCAAAAGTGAGAAACCATACAATTCAATTTCTGCCATTTGAGACCTGCAAAGCACTAGTAAATATTTTACTATCCATTTTATGATTTTTTTTGTAAATGAAGTGCATAAAAAAGCTAAAGAGATTATAGCAATTTCCGTACATCTATTCCTACTTTATGATCCCCCAAACATTAGGTGAAAATCTGTAAGTTTATTCATAATGCGCAATGATACAGAACATAGATTCTAATAGAGAGCATTATAGTCCAAGGGTCTCCCAAAGCAGAGGTTGATGAAAGTGGATTTCAATGCATACAGAGTTGGAACTCTGGACTCTCAGCTCGGCATTTCAACAACACTAAAGCAACAATAAAAACACGTTGTTACTGATATTGCATGCAATTGCAAAGCACCTGTTACCAAGGGATCCAGCCACGGTGATGGAAAGGCGCATTGCAAAATGCTCACTTTGCCCGACAATTTATGACATCTTTGAGAATCTCATTATTTGAGAAATAAACCTCATGCATTTTCAGTGGCCACTAATCTGACCCAAGTGTACAGACATTGACATGCTCATTTGAAGGGAAGATTGAAATAATCATCAATTAATGACTGCACAGCCCTTGGAATATGTAATGTGCTACATCAAGTCATTATTAGTTATTATTAAATATTATTTGTGTTGTTGCACCTTTGGTTCAGGATTACGTTCACAACTGCTTCTCCAAGCTTTCCGATGGTCCTCCAGCTTGCTATATTGGGCAGTAGCCTCCACTGTCTGTAGCTGTTTCCTGACATCAAGGGCCTTAATTGCTCCTCCCGCTGGTCCTGGAAAAGGGCTCCTAGGGCACCCATTGGCTGTATTTAGGTCTGTGACTTTCTGTGATTCCAAGAGCCCCATACTGGCAATCTTTGGCACTTTTCTGCGCAACATTATTGTTGATTAATTCTTCTTCTTCTTTTCTTAGTTAAACTGCAAATCAGTTTAGGAAATTTTCCTTAGAAGAGCTATCCTTGTGCTAGAGAAATCAACTAATAAAATAGTGCAAACCGTGACCTAATACTATAGTGATCCTATACAACAGCTAGACTCAGCCCGCATGCAGTGCACTGTAGGAATAAGGGCCTATTCTTGGGATATTTGGCTACATGAAGGAAAAAATAATTCCTCCATTGTTGGATATCCTTGAGATACTCAAATACATAGCAAAAAAAAAGTCCTCGGTTTTTAAACTGTCCATTGCAATTACAGCAATGTGTCAGGCAACAAACGAGAGTCTGAAGTAGACAGAGTAGCTTTAATAATACTACTGAGCACTGATAGGACCAAATCCCTACCTGGTATTAATTGGCATAGCTCCCCTGAAGCCACCAGCTGAGGATCTGGTTCATATAGTGCTTTCCAACTTCCAAGCAAACACTTGTGAGTTAGGTGTGTATTATTAGCATCATTTTGCTGGTGGGGAAATTGGGGCACAGAGGGGTGAAATGACTTGGCCAACGTCACCAAGGAGGCAAGTGCAGAGCTGGGACTAGAACACAAAGCTTCCTGACTTGTAATCCTGCACTTTTTCCTCCAAACCCAATGACAGAGACCCTCAAAGCAGTGAGAGGTTAGAAAGAGGCTAATGACACACTTCCTATCAGTAAGGGTAGGCAGTGTGGTCTAGTGGTTAGGGCACTGGGGGAGTCAGGAGACCTGAGTTCCACCCACTTCTCTGCCACTGCCTTCCTGTGTGAAGATGAGCAAGTCCTCTAAATACAGAATAATACCAATCAATCATTATTAGTGCTAGTTGGAAGAATGGGTATATTTTCTTGAAAAACGGGTCCTCTTTTTGTCAAAATTCAGGATTTTTCAGCCAGCTCTAGCTATTATTGCCTGCACTGACAATAGTATGTTTCAGCCAAAGACTCCAGGATGATTTTTACCAATGTTCCTTTACAAAATGTCATCTCCCACTGGTGAATGAGACATGAGTCACGTTTCTGAAGGGTCTTCAGTATCAGAGGGGTAATCGTGTTAGTCTGGATCTGCAAAAGTGACAAAGAGTCCTGAGGCACCTTATAGACAACAGATGTATTAGAGCATAAGCTTTTGTGGGTATCCGACAAAGTGGGTATTCACCCACGAAAGCTTATGCTCTAATACATGTGTTAGTCTATAAGGTGCCACAGGACTCTTTGTCATTTCTAAAGGGGAAAACCTGAGAGGGAGAGAGAGTTAGAATAGTGGCCCAGATCCATCATTTGGAGTAAAGGAAAGAAGATGAAGTCTTGCCCCTCAGGCTCTGTAAAGACTACTTCATCCAAATAGCTGCTGCAGTCTATATGAGGGGGCGCCAGGGGAGAGGATGATCAGCCCAGCAACAGATTGCATGTGCCCATCCAGTCGAGTAGTCAAGAATAACTTTGGGGACTATGACGTTAATTGACACACGTCTTTTTTACCACTACTCTACTGTGCCCTTCCCATTTATGAATACTTCTTCACTTCTGGGTTAGCTTGAGCTGTTATCTGGGTGAACCCACCCCTGTCCACACACAAAACCCCCACTCACCTAAGTTTGGTGTTGTTTTTGCCTAGACTAGCTGGCCCAGTGTGGGGTGAGGGGTTAGAGCCCTGGCTCTGCGTTCATTTGGGCTGATAATCTACCCACTTTGCAGTGAGGATGCAGGTTACATCACTTGAGTACTGACAGTCCTCCAAGGGCTTCCCACAATTCCCCGCATTGGCCCAAGAAGGCCCAACAAAAGTTTTCTCACAACATACTGGGAAAGAACCACAGAGCGCCTCAGCTTACTGCTGCACAATAGTGTTACCAGGTGTTCGTTTTCTGACTGGAATGCCTGGTTGAAAAAGGACCCTGGTGGCTCCAGTTAGCACCGCAGGCAGGCTCCCTACCCGGCTCTGCGTGACCCCCAGGAAGCTGCTGGCATCTCCCTCTGGCTCCTAGGTGTAGGGACGGACATGGGGGCTCTGTGCGCTGCCCCCACCCCCAGCGCCAGCTCAGCTGCTTTTATTGACAAGACCCGCAGACCCACCCCAGATACTCCCACAGCTGTAGCCATCCCCACCCCTCAAAATGCCAAGCCCCTGCCCTAGCCTGGAGCCCCCTTCTGCGAAGGAAGGAGAGGGATGGAGTGAGAGGGGGCATGGCCTTGGAAAATGGGTGGGGCAGGGGGTGGGGCAAGGGTGTTCTGTTTTCTGCAAATAGGAAGTTGGCAACCCTACCGCAAAATGAAGCCAGGGGTGCTCCCTCAGACATCCCAGCGATACACACAAGGTAGTGCAGCACCAGTAACTTGAGCATGGCTTTGTAGTGCAGCTTCTCACAGCTGGCTAGGTTAACCCAGGTACTCAGGCCTGGGTACCAGTCACCTGGGTAACCCTGCAGGGAAGACATAATCTATATTGCATCTTTTCCCGCCCCCTCTGCACTGACATACCCAAGGAGCAGAGCTCCACAGACCCCATGCAATCCCTACACCTATGGCCCAGCTTCCCCTGCGGAATCGCACATTATCTAGGGGAACCTGCACAGCCATAGAGAAAGGGGCTGAATTTTACCTTGTGTCATTTGCTCAAGGTCATGCCATTAAAGAGCTTCAGCTGGCACCAAGTTGCATAGTCTCCCTTACTCTCCCTGCTAGTTGGCCCTTTCTTTCCTGCACTCCTTCACCTGCCACACAGAGAGATGGATGCAGAACCCTTGAAGGAGAGAGATAAGGAAGGAGGAAAGTCCCCCTGATATGAGAGAGAGAAATAAAGACCTTCGAGTGAGAGAACTGTAGATAGTGTCTGTAGCAGGAAGCAAGAGAGAGAGAGAGAGACACTCGACAGGGATCTATTGTACATCAGGACTTGGAAGCACACGCCGGCGATTTATTATGACGGTTCAATTTATGAGCTGCAAGCCTGTAGTACAGTAGCTTTCAAAGCTTCCACTTTCATAAATGCACAGTAGATTATGCTTATTTGCCTCTGACCACATCCGTGACCCTGCTCCATGGCTCAGTGTCTAAAACATAAGAGGCATCAGAAAAAACACACAAAGCTATAAAATCACAAAGAAGTGATAAGAGCCATTCTTAACACAAAGCAACTATAATGACAGCTAAGCTACCCTGCTGGGGTGATTGTATTGATTGGGGAAAGAGGGATAATCACTCACTCTGATTTGATTTGATCTCTTTTTCTTTTTTTATAAACCAGAAATGTTCCTGATTTTTATAAGCAAGAACATCTTGCTGGATAAATTTCATTTGGCTGTATAAATTTATGTTTAGTGTCAGATCCTTCTACTATTTTTTTTCCCTTCGCTTAAATTCTTGGACCGTATTAAAGCAGCTGCAGTGTTCCATTTCAGAAGCGGATGCATTTCAGGAGTGAGTTTCCATGTCTGTCATCTATCTTCCTTGTATAGGTGTGCCTCACACATTATTATTATTGTTGTTGTGGTACAGCAGTAGCAATCTTCTTCATCTAGCCTTTTCCCCTCCTCTATGGGATTGATTCTTTGAGTCTTTTTTCTCCATTCTAGTCTGTCTTGAAGCAGGCCTTGGAAACTCTGCAGCTAATCAATCCCTTTATATAACATTTATCCATCTATTTTTGGGCCTTCCAACTTTTTTCTTACACTCAACTTCTAACACTCTGTTTCCTATATATTCTTTCAGTCTTCTTTTCACATGCCCAAGTCATGTAAGCCTGTATTCCCTCAGGTCTCTATAACTGGTACCACCTGCACATTTCCCCATTTGTTCCAAACATCTTACTCCAAGCAACCATCTTAACATTTTCACTGCCACTGTATTCCAAATCTGCCGCTGTCCTCTCCTCAGTGCCCAGCATTCAGGGCCATTCAAAATTGCATACCTAATTACCATTCATAGATTATACTAACGGGCAGTCTTCTACTGCAGATCACTCCGTTCCCTTCTCTCCATGTAGTCCATGCTCTTCCTGTTCTGCTTATAAGTTTGTCACTGAGTTCACCATTGTCCTGTGGTATCAAACCAAGGCATTTGATCTTCTGTACTTTTGGGAATAGCTGGCCTTCCAGACTTACAGTCTTCTTTTTCTCCTGCACAGTACCATCCAATCTTCAGACCACATACCCTCTTTTATTTCTTCTGATTTTCATGCCATTTCTTTCCAGTAAATTACAACAGCAGCAACCTTGACTTTATTCTCCTATATCCATTGCAGAATGCTGAACTTTGCCAGATTTGTGCAGTGGGAGAGGTTGCTAAAGGTTTTAGAAGCATAAACAAATGGCGAACTATCGTACTTAGCTCTTCTAAGGCACTTTATATACTCTTTTAATAGAGCTGTACAAAGAGCAGCAAACATTCTTCTACCCGTGACTCCATCCTCCTCTCTCCCCCATGGGAAGCAGCCCATTGTAACCTCCAACTCTCTTCTAGGGTGGCCTGTTAAGGTCCCAGTCCCCCAGAGCAGTTACAATACCACCATCGGAGATCTGAAGACTGAACGGGAACACCCCAGTCCTTGTCCCTGTCCCCACATCCTCCATCATTATAATTTATGCGTCTACAAACCTTCCAGAACTTGCAATGCCCTGTGTAACCGGGCCCTGGCAGGTCCTCTCCACAGAAACTCCTGGAGACCCACTTAAAGTGTAGCACCCGTGTCTTTTATTGATTGTGTCCATCCCCACAACCTACTATTTACATATAGATACAGACCAATTGTCAAAGAGACCACTAGCTTCTTTGCCAGCATGGATCTAGAGCCCTATACTCTTCCCTTTCCTGTCTCTCCCTTCTCCCTAGTCTCCTTGTCTCCCTGGTCTCTCTCCTGCTTCCTTCTTGCCGGCTTTTATAGCAGGCTGGCTACTCAGGCCTGCAGGTGCATCCCCTCAAGTAATTAGGGCGTGGCCTCCCAGCCAGCCCCAACTAGTCCCTTTTCTCCCTGGAGCTGGGCTAGCAGTGGCCTGGCTTGGTTCTCTTAGCCAGCACCCTGTTACACCCAGGTTCCGGCAGTTGGCTCCTTCTTCGCCCTTCCATACCGGCAGAAGAGATCAGTTCAGCTCTCTCCTGGGGCTTGACTTTCAAAGCAATGATGCTGTACACCAGCAGTAACACAAGCATGGAGATTTAGCAGGTGTCTGTCAGGAATCAGGGCACCCAGCGGAGCCAGTCTACGGGCAACCTAATGAGCACAGCTAGCCTGTAGTAGGCTGTCTCACTGTGCTACACTCAGGCCCTTGGCTCTGACTTCTGACTTTGGCTCTGACCCTTGGCTCTGGCATCTGGCTTCTAACTCCAGTTCTGATGCTTGGCTCTGATTCCCGACATCTCACTTCAGCTCTAACCCTTGGCTCTGGTGCCCAGGGTCCGGCTCTGACCCTAGCCTCCATTTCCTGTCTATTGACTCCAGCTCTAACTACTAGGCCTGAGTCTTGCTTTAACCACTAGGCCTGACTACTCACATCCCAGGCACTGGCGGTATCTGTCTCCACTGCCTTCCAACAGTGTATATCCATCCATCCAGATACCAACGTCGCTTTCATCGCTGCTGCATATTTGTTAGAACTGGGCAGCTCCTGGAGCAATACATTTACTTGACAAATAATTTATTAAGAAACAATCATGACATTTATCAGACCGATGATGTGTCCAGGCTCCCTGTGGGACCCCACTGCAAAGCATTTTCTGTGAGGTTCAATCAAGTCTCTCAGGAGTGCTAGGCAGTATGCGGAGACCACCGATAGGTCCCTGTGTGGAGCAGCGTTTTGTGTGTACAGACACAAGAAACACCCACCGCTGGCTGGGTTTGTGGCAATTACTGTCAGGCGCTGGTGGTAATTGACACGCTTCAGTGGGAAAAGAACTGCATATGTATAGGAGGCAGGAGGGAACGTGTCATTTACTTTGGCAGATACCAGAATCACAACAAAGCATTACAGCGTGCAGTAGACGAGGAACATTCGTACTGTACCTGGGAAACATTTTAATGATCCCCGCTCTGCTAGTGTGATTCTGATCTGAGGTTCACGTGAGTAAATCGGAGATAACACCACTGAAAACCAGCGGAGTAACATCGGTACAAATATGGTGGGAGTATGAGAAGTTCTGTTTTGCTGTCAAAACACTGTGTTGTGCAACATGACAGTAACATGGCTGAGCTGACAAACGGCTTGGTGAACAGTCAAAGCCCTGAAGTCTGTGCTTAGATTTTTCCAACTTTAAATCCAATGTTATTTCTAGGGTGACCAGAGAGCAAATGTGAAAAATCGGGATGGGAAATGGGGGGTAATAGGAGCCTATATAAGAAAAAAAGACCCCAGAATTGGGACTGTCCCTATAAAATTGGAACATCTGGTCACTCTAGTTATTTCACAGGTGTCCTTTCCCAGATCACAAAACAATGTGAGACTTTGAGCCGGAAATAAAAGTCTGAATTTCCTCCTATTATTTGTGAACTGAATGGGAAAATAATGGGGAGGGGGAGATTTTCCAGATTTTAAAATATTTCTGCATTCATAGCCACCATGAGACTTTCTTCTGATCTCTTCCCTAACTCACAACTTTCTATCTTACCTTCAAATGTTCCTCATTAATGAAACTACTCAGATTTCTTCCCACACAATTCATCCCCCACCTACCAGAGACATATTCCCCATCCTCTGCCCATTCACTCCATTTCAGGATGCTCCTTTTCTTCTCTGCCTTCCTTGGGATGGTTAGTTTTCTCCTAATTGCCAGAGCTCTCCTCCTTAGGCCACAGCAAAACATAGGGTGATTGCAGAGTGAGGGTGGAAATGAAAGATTTACTCAAAATACAACTCCCGCCCACAACTATTTGATATTCTACCTTAGGATAGTCAACCACTGGGAAAATTCTGTTCTTCTGCGGTGTGCACATGGAGAACCTGATAGGCATTAGGGAGGGAGATACGCAATGAAGATCCAGTCTGAAGATGGCTATTTCCCCCAAGACTCTCATACCCACCAGCCTAGTGGTTAGGGCCGGGAACTCAAAAAACCTCCTCAAATCAAAAAGCTCAGTTTTGGGTCCCAAAATAGGCAATAAGACACAATTCCAGTTTTGCAAAAAACATTCAGAGGCTTTTATTTCTGTTCCAACATGGAACAAAAATAGATTTAGAAACCTCAAAAGTTGCTGTGGAATGGAATTGTCCACCCCTGGACAGAGATATTGATGAACAATATGACAAATCTATACCTACATGCCAACAGATGTCACTTTTTATACACACCGACTGCCAGCCTGTAAACTGCTACTGCTTTTATTAGATATAACTCTTGGAATGTTGATTACTGTGGAGGACTGATTAAGAATTATGCAACGCTCTTATTCTATCTATCCCAGCCCCTTCCCCCCCCACACACACACTTGTTTGTCTCATCCACCTGTTCGATCTTGTCTTGAGATTGTAATCTCTTCAAGCAGGGACTATCATTCATTATGTATTTGTACAGCATCAAGTACAATGGGCTTGAACCTGGCTGCGGCATAAAGGCTACAAATATAACAATACCTAATTCTTAGATAGCCCTTTTCATCAGTAGATCTCAAAGCACTTCACAATCTTTAGTGTAGTTCGCCTGACAACAACCCTCTGAAGTAGGGAAGTGCTGTTGTCTCCATTTTACGGATGGGGGAAACTGAGACCCAGAGACGTTAAGTGATTTGACCAAAGTCACAGAGGAAGTGATTGGCAGGGCAGGCAATGGAACCAGGTCTCCCAAGACCTAGGCTAGTGCCCCAATCACTGGACTATCTAATAACAAACATTAACAAAGTGACATCCAAAAGATACTTTACATTTTTGTACACTTTGCTACTGGCTTTAGGGCACACAGAAAAAGACAACCTCTTCTATCTGCCAAAGAAGCTACTGTGAAAATAAGATGAGTTGGCTAAGGGTCATTACACTGAACATTGCTGGTCATGTGAAGGATTCTAGCCACTCTGGCTTAAATAACAACATCATTACTTCAAATATCAATTTCCCCAGAGACAGTCTGAGTGAGGGATCATGGTTTGTTTTCAAGGAAAGTCCACTGACCCACTAACATTTCACTTGGAAGCAACATCAGGCATAAACCACCGACACTTAAAATGGATCAGGTTTAAATACAGCATTTGATTTTCATCCTCTAAGACTTTAAATTGCTAGATTAGAGGTTTTCCTATTCCTTTCAACCATTCCCCCAAAGTAAATTGTTATGTGTCGTGACATGTAATGTTAAGCAGCATTTTTGCATGACTATTATAAATACATATTTTGGGCATTGCTGTGTTAGGAGGAGACAAATACATTAATACCACAGAAGGTTTTTAGAGATAAGCTTTCCTCTTTTTCCACCACGTACTCCACTTACACTTTATAAGCAAGTTTGGCTGAAGCACCGATCATAAAAGAGAGTAATCAAAATAAAGTTAAGAAGCTAAAGTTTTTTTTAGAATTGTTTTTAAAAAACACCATATAGACAGGAAAAGAAAAATGTTGAAAATACCTGAGGTAATTACCGAAGGAAAAGTTGTTTCTTTTTCCTCATCTCTGGCTTGTGTCCATTCAGAAAAACCTAAGTATGTCCTTTCTAAGACAGCAAAAAGGAATATCTTGTCTGGCTTTGGAAATTTGGCTCAGTTCTTTTTATTTACCTTGCTGGAGAGTGGTGAAGCTTCAGGGATTAGTGCATGTGAAATGTGTTTAGGGCCTCAGATGAAAAGCCCTATTATAAATATAATGGTCCAGATCTTCCAATGTCTTATGGCAGCTTTTTGCTTGTTAGGTAGTTCAAAGCTGCCATAAAGCAGTCTCCTCAGCAAAGAGCCAGGACAGCAGTACATATGCAACTAGGGTGACCAGATGTCCCGATTTTATAAGGACAGTTCCGATTTTGGGATTTTTTCTTATATAGGTTCCTATTACCCCTCACCCCCGTCCCGATTTTTCACACTTGCTGTCTGGTCACCCTAGATGCAACTCCTACCGAGGTTTGTGTAGGGGGTGTGGATTGAAAAAGGGGACACAGCAGGCCACCTCTGTGTTTCAGTGACACTCAGCTAATAGAAGGGTTTCTTGGGCAAATGCCCCCTGCCACCAGTTAAAGCAGCATTCGGGTTACTCTAATTTGGACTTGGAAACTGGACCCAAAACCGGGAGTCCACAAAGTCACCTTAACATGTGTTGAGCATTCCCCAGGCAGACCATAGGAACCGGCTCAATGTTTCCACTATTTACATTCTGCCAGCTATTGGGAGCAAAGCTGTGTGAAAATATCCATATACCTTTCTGACTTCTTCCATGAAAAGCATAACTTTGCCATGCACGGCCAGGGAAATGCACGAATCGGCTAAATGGCAGAATGTTGCATTTCCTGCAATGACTCCTAGCACAACTGTATTAAATTAGAGCCCTGGCACAAATTTTACCAGTCCACTTTCACAGTGATATTTTGCCTTCAGAAAGTTGAAAGATGTAGGTTCTGATGTCTCCCCTGCCCCTACCCCTGAGAAAACAGGATAGAGAAAAAAGAGAGGTGTCATCCCAAAGGGGGTGGGAAGGAGATCAGAAAAACCAAAAAAGTCTTTGTTTTTTTCTTGCACGTGAACCATGATTTTTTACTAGCTTTGCCAGCAGGTGAAAACTGTTGACCTAGCTCAGTGTTGATAGCTGTCTTATTATTAATAATACAGCTAGTGCTGTAGCTTTCTGGAAGGTGGAATAATACGGTACCCTGCTGCAGATCCCAACAAAAGACATTTAAGAAGCTTTCATTAGCAATTTGAGCTTTAGTGTCACAGTTCTCACTACTGAAACATGATATCGAAGCAGTGTGAGAAATGGTTTACTTCCCAGCTGAGGTCCCAGTCAGTCAAGCAAGTGTTGTTTCTTTATTCCCACTCTGAGAAGCCCAGCAGGGACCATTTAAAAGCATTGTGTTACCTTGACTACAGTAATCTGCATTACTTTTATTGTCTCACTGTCATACCCTACAATAAGATAGAACAGGACAGGATAACCCGTTGCAAATCCCAGCTGATATGCTTGTACATTGTTCGGGTGAGGATTCTCTGAGACAATTACATGTTTGGCCAACAGGTGATTGTACATGGACTGATGTCTTCTAATGCAGACAGTTCAGTCACTATTGTGGCCATTCTGAATTAGGGATAGGAGCATGGCACTGCTAATCTGGGTGATGTATGAGCCAACATATGTATATATCGGGGTAGGCAACCTATGGCACGTGTGCAAAGGCAGCACGCCAGCTGATTTTCAGTGGCATTCACACTGCCTGGGTCCTGGCCACCGGTCTGGGGGCTCTGCATTTTAATTTAATTTTAAATGAAGCTTCTTAAACATTTTAAAAACCTTATTTACTTTACATACAACAAAAGTTTAGTTCTATATTATAGACTCATAGAAAGAGACCTTCTAAAAACGTTAAAATGTATTACTGGAACGTGAAACCTTAAATTAGAGTGAATAAATGAAGACTCGGCACATCACTTCTGAAAGGTTGCCGACCCCTGGTCTATACTGTATCACAAAGGTGTGACCACCTGATGGTTAGCTGTCGCTGGACCAGGACACTTGGAATGCCATGACACTAGCGGAACTGAAACTCAGATTCTCATACTCCAAATGCTTAGGCTGCAACTACCTGAGTTGGAGCAAAGCCTCCTATAATTTTAAACAGTGTAAGGTACATAACACACACACACACAGCAGAGCTGTTCTCATTTCATCCAGTGGAGGGCAACGATACACGTACACTAAACCTGTCTACATTTATGGTGGGGTGTAGCATACAGACACCACACACCCAGCTAGCACAGGTATAAATAGCAACACGGACGGTAAGACATGGCTAAAATAAGTAGAGTCGCGTACCCTCCACACCTGAACCCCCAGGGTATATACCCTACATGGCTCTCTACATTCCCAAGAGGTGCCTCCGAGGTCTACACTCCTGTTCTTAAGCAATGTGGCAACCCATTTCCAGGCCTTTCCCTGCCGCGGTGAAGGCTCCAGCTTCAGGGAAAGACTCTGGCTGCGGTGAGGCAGCAGGGAAAAGCTTTGGCAGTGGGGAAAGGTTCTGACAGTGAGGAGCTGCCACCCCCTATCCCCCCACCTGCCCCCTGCCAGAGCCTCTGCTCACCGCAATGAAAGACTTTGGTAATGATGTGCTACTGGAGCCTTTCACTGCCACGTGTAGTTACGTGTGCTGTGCCTGTACTCTACATGCTGCCGTTATGTGCAGACGTAGCCCAAGAGTCTTCCCGTTGACTTCAACTAGAGCAGGATAAGTCTCTAGAAGATTAATATTCTGCATGTTTCAAACACAATATACCTGAGACAATCTATTTTTGTTGACGAGTGTGTAAATAGTTCCTACTGTGTTGCAAATGTGACCCAGAATATTCTCAACTGCTTTGGACAATTACATCCTTTCTGCATAACCAGGCTTTGAAGTTTCAGTTGGACGAGATATTATTGTGCGGCTGAGCTGTGATAACAAGCTTCTTTGTTCCACACAGGAACTGGCTGCATTTTATAGTAGTAATAGTATCAAGAGACGTAAATGGTGTGTAGTGTGTAAATCTTGTTCTATAGCTGTATCTATGTAAACATACACATATATCATCACACAATACATTCTATATAGTGTGTGTGTGTGTGTTATCCATCCACACGCATATTAGAGAAAGAGGGTAAAATTTGGAAAGTTCTTTGGGGTCCTTCATGATACAAGGCACTATATGTATGTAGGTGGATAACAGTAGCACTACATAAACCAGAACTGTGGATCTGCCTTGTTGTCTTGAGGGATTTATGTCCAGAAAAGGAGTCAGGATGATCTTTTTACTAGTGCACTTGAATACTGTGAACTATAATTTTGACAGACATGAAATTGGACAAGGAGATGAAAGGGCAATTGTTTGCTTTAACAAAATCCCCAAACCCTAAGGACATCAATATCATAGGGTTTGCTAAGGTGAAGAAAATCCAGCAAGGGAGAGAGCAATTTAACAACCAATTTTAATTTTTGAACCAAGAAGATATATAGCAAATGGTCAGTGAGTTAAGACCAGCAAAGGCCTGTGGAAATAAAATAATCTGGATGGCACTACTTTTAGGAGATTCTGCACCTTGCTATACACAAATAACTTAATTCATTATGTTAGCATTTATACATATGAAAGGTTGGTTTGATCATTTGAACACATACTTGAGGATTTCTAAGGCACCAACTGCTGTTGTACCGGATACCTGAAAGATATATTATGCCTCTGAAAGGAATAACCATCTTCGCCTCTCTCAGCTAAGCTGTTATCTGAAAGCGCTCCAAATCTGACAGCTGCCTCCCAAGAGAGCATTCTCAGGCTGATTCATGACAGAGGTAACTGGCCACTGAAAACTAAACATTTCAGTTTGCTGGGTGAACATTTTTACTAAAACCAAAGAAAAAAAATGTCGCCTGAAAGACAAGTTTTTGGCTCCCAAAAATAATGTTGAATGTACTTTTTTCTATTAAAACAACCAAAATGTAGATGTTTTTTAACAAAAAAAAAAAACCAAAAAATTGTGGGGGTTTTTTAATCATTTTTTTGTCCAGGAAAAAGCAACTCCCAAGTAGCTCTCCTAATGGGTTGCATATTTAAACAATCAGATTTTCATATGATTTCACATTATTCTAATCCTTGTCCTTTTTAAGACTCCGTCCCATTTGCTGTCATTCATTGCTGTATTGTATGTAATTTAAACTGAAAGCTCTTTGGAGGTAAGGACCTGTCATTTTTAATTTGTCTGTTACATGCTATAGATGCCAAAATTAAATACAAAAGTTGCAATAATATTCTAGCTTCAGAAAGTTGATTCTGGATAATGTTACTATGTCAGGATTTTGTTGGCTGGGGAGGGAAATTAGAATAACCCAGACCTACTGTCAGAACCAGTCTCCGGGCAACCTAAGAAGCACAGCTGGTCTCATAGACTTTAAGGTCAGAAGGGACCATTATGATCATCTAGTCCGACATCCTGCACAATGCAGGCCACAGAATCTCACCCACCCACACCTGTAGTAAACCCCTAACCTATGTCTAAGCTATTGAAGTCCTCAAATCATGGTTTAAAGACTTCAAGGTGCAGAGAATCCTCCAGTAAGTGAAACGTGCCCTATGCAACAGAGGAAGGCGAAAACCCTACAGGGCCTCTGCCAATCTGCCCTGGAGGAAAATTCCTTCTTGACCTCAAATATGGCGATCAGCTAAACCCTGAGTATGTGGGCAAGACTCACCAGCCAGACAGCCAGGACAGAATTCTCTGTAGTAACTCAGATCCCACCCCATCTAATATCCCATCACAGGCCATTGGGCATATTTACCATTAATAGTCAAAGATCAATTAATTGCCAAAATTAGGCTGTCCCATCAGACCATCTCCTCCATAAACTCATCAAGCTTAGTCTTGAAGCCAGATGGGTCTTTTGCCACTCACTGCTCCCCTTGGAAGGCTGTTCCAGAACTTCACTCCTCTGATGGTTAGAAACCTTCATCTAATTTCCAGTCTAAACTTCCTGATGGCCAGTTTATAGCCATTTGTTCTTGTGTCCACATTGGTACTGAGCTTAAATAATTCTTCTCCCTTCCTGATTTATTTATCCCTCTGATATATTTATAGAGAGCAATCATATCTCCCCTCAGCCTTCTTTCAGTTAGGCTAAACAAGCCAAGCTCTTTGAGTCTCCTTTCATAAGGCAGGTTTTCCATTCCTCAGATCATCCTAGTAGCGTCTCCCTACCTGTTCCAGTTTGAATTCGTCCTTCTTAAACATGGGAGACCAGAATTGCACATAGTCTTCCAGATGAGGGCTCACTGATGCCTTATAGAATGGTCCTAACACCTCCTAATAGAAGCTATCTGATTGATTGGGCCACCTGACTGGCTGCAGGAGTCAGGATACTGACACTTAACTAAAGTGGCAGCAGCAGTCTAGTGGCTTCTCAATGCATTCCTAGCCTGCAGTAGTGCTTGGTCCCATCCCTGCCTCTGTTGTCTGTAGCCTTACTCCAGCCCCCAGTTTCTTTCTGATTCCAGGCTCTGACCCTCCACTCTATGTTCTGACTACACCACCAGGTAACCCTTACACTTAGGCTTTGGCTTCTGACTCCTGAGTCCACACCTGGGCTTCACTCCCAGACCCGTCCCTTCTGAATCCAGCTCTAACTGGTAGGGAGGGCTCTTGCTCCAACCATTAGGAAGCCTGCCCATGACCCGGATGCTGACACCTACCATGTAGATTCTAAACAGAGCTCTGATTTGGAATTAACCTGTTTGAGCTGAACGCCCCTCACGGTCAGTATGTGCAAGTAATGTCCGCTTATATTGAAGCAGACCACATGCGACAATTATAGCTCAAATGGCCAAGAGTTTTTCTGCCACAGAGGCAAAAAATGATCAATGAAATCTTGCAAAAGGGCAGATATTTCTGAAAGGAGGCTCTGTCCCTTTGGGATTTGTCATTATGATGCCGAGTTTGAGTTGAACTAAATGGACCAGATCTTGAGTTAGTGTATATTGGGGTAGCTCCACTGAAGTAATTGTAGGATTTGATATAAAAAATGGACATATTGGGCCAGACCCTCAGCAGGTGCGAATCAGCATAGTTCCATTGAGGCTGAATATTTGAATAGACCCTTTTAATTCCGTGGGGTTACTTGCACTCTGGTGGCTGTCTAGGAATTAGCTCTTTTCCAGCAGCAGTGCCCTCTTCAGGCCGTTGGCTCACCTGCTCAGGTCCCCGTGGTCCCTCCCAGACCCCGGTGCCCCTTAACCTCGGGTGCTGCCCCTTGGCAATACCCCCACACTCTTGGTCTCCCCTCTCAGGGAACCCCCAACCAACCTCCTAATCCCACCTTGCCTCAGTGGCTACTATCAGTCATCACATAGCCCCCGCTCACTGGAGCAGCCTGCAGCCTGTAATAGCCACTCATCATTGGAATGGGGATAGGATCTGCTGCTTCTGTCTATACTTGGGCTGTCCCATTACCCGTCTTAGGCCTCACTCAAAGCCTGCAGCCTGGGGAGTTGCCGGGCTGGAGCTCCCCAGCTCCTTTTGCCTTTCCCCAGCCCTACTCCGCCTCAAGTACCCTGTCTCTCTGGCAGCCAGGTCCTTCTCCCTCCAGACTAGAGAGAGAGTGACTCAGCTCCTAACTCTCAGCCCTTTTATACCGGCCAGCTGGGCCCTGATTGAGCTGGACACAGCTGTGGCCAGCCACACCCTCAGCTGTTTTCCCACTCAGCCTAGTTTGGCTGTTTTAACCCCTGTTTTACTGGAGTGGGGAAGTCGCCCCAACATACCAGTAAAAGTGCTCTAGTGCGTAAGTATTTACGTGAGCCTATCCTCAAGTCACGCACTCCAAGGGTACAGATAATTTAGCGGAGCAGAAGAAGGTGAAAGTCTAACCATAGCACGGGAAACAGAGTTTAATCATTCTGAAATGATCCTACTGGGATGTGTCTGAAGACTCAGCAAGGAGAAAAGGGATGAATAAATGATCCATGTTCTAAAGTTAGAGAGAAAAAATGGTAAGGCTGCAGGCTGCCTATAACCCTCTAGGAAGGAATATTTCTAATGTGTGTGTTTTATTGTTTGTTAAAAATGCACTTAAGGGGCACAGAAGTGACTGAAAGCAAAGTTGGTGGTCTGAACTGTGATGCTTTCTGTTCAAACCAGAGAGTGTATTTGCACCAAAATTGATCTCTGTACAAATTTACCCTCACAAAGTGCTTGTGAAGTTATAACAACATGCAAAAATGCTGACAAAACTCCATGTAATGTTTCCTCTGTATTAAGTGGTGCCTGTGCAATTTTCATAGCAAAAGTTCACCCAACTTTTTCAAATTTTGATCTGGGTCAGTTGCTTGTGATTGGTACCGTAAGTCACAATGCACCATCTGTGGTTCCCTGATTGCACCTCATGTCCTTAGTAGGGTTAATCAGAAATTATTTTGGATACATTTGTTTGAGGAAAATAACGTAGATATCCTTCTTTCTGAAGGATAGTGTAAAATATTAGGCTACAATCAAAGCAAGAGAATAAACTAAATATTGATCCATCTAACAATTATAGGGTCTTTTGCTTCATATTTACATAGTGTGCCATCTATGTGTACTCCTACATGTGTTGTTATTACAGTGGTTGTTATGGTAACACCTATCAACTCCAGCTGAGATCAGGGTACCTTTGTCCTACATAGCAGAATTGTCAATTCTAAACTTCCAAAAATCATGAGTTCATTTCTCAAAAATCACGAGAGTTTTAAAAATAGTGTTAGGAGCCCAGTTTATTTGCTTTCTAGCTTCTGAACCATGTTTTTATGCTTTTTCTCCATAACCAGTAAGGCTAGAAAAGTAATATTTTAAAAATAAAAAAGCTCAAATTCTGGTGTATTACCATGATGCCGGGACTTAAGACTATAAGAAAAGCATCACATATCGCAAGATTCACAATAAAACTGTGAGAGCATCAAAGCTGAATAATAACCAATAGTTCAGGCCCCCGGAAGTCTACAATCTAAGGACAGGACACTGTCATCCTTACTCATTGTGAGTAGCACCTTACTCTATCAGTAGCCTCACTGGAGTCAGAAGTTTGTTGCCATTACATGTGTGGCCCCTCCTGTGTGATAGCAAACCAGCAGGATTTTTCTGTCTTGGATATTTGTCCATTTGCTGGATAACTATCTTTTAATTTTCAGGTAAAAGCGCTGCAGGAGAGACTTGAGCAATTAGAAAATTACTACTCAGCATTGTAATGACTGCTGGGTTGTATGAGCCAGGAGCAGGAAATGGGACTTAGGCCAGTATCAGGTTGAGAAAAGCAGGCACACTGGGTAGGCAAAGGATAACCACCAAAATCCTCTCCTGCGGCCATGAAACCCCAAAATACACTTGTCCTCAAATTGGAAATTATCAACCTAAAATATATATAATGAAATAACCACATTAGATCTACAGAGAAAGCAGCAGTCTCTTAATTGCTGCTTCCTTTCTGAGGGACACCCACCCTCTCGAGAGGGCGATCCGTCTTGTGCCCCACATATGATGGACATATCTAAAGCAGCTTCTGTCTGAATAGAACGGGATACACCCCACTGATAACATTGATGCACATCACCTTTGAAATTTACTCCTATAAATGGACCAATAACAGCTTAGCAATTGGCTTAGGAACAAATTTATGTTTGTTCTCTCTTTCAGACCTCATGATACCTACTTGTTGTTTGATGAAAAGTAACCAAAGTTATTGTTCATTAGAAGAAACAGCTCAGGTGCTCTAAGTTTTGCCAGAAATTGCATACGATTTATAATTAACCAACTCTCCAAGAGAGACCTTAAACCCTGCAGTAAAGTTCCATGAAAGGAAATTTATCACTCTTCAAGGATTAGTCTCCCCTGGAGACACATGAAGGAGGAACAGGAACAATTAGGGACTCAGAATGACTGCTTTGTCTACCGAACAACGTCCTTCTGGGGATCTTGGAATTGGACACCAGGGAGTCACTGAACTTTGTGTGCTCTTCTGGGCCACAAGAGATCCTGTTAAAATTTCACTATGGTTCAAAATGGCCCAGGGAGAAAAATACAGATGAGCTGCCTGGAATGGAAGCCCTAAAGACTTTTAGAAGTTGTTTTATGATAAACTTGAAGTCAGCAGGATTACCAAGTTTAAAATATTAATATAGCTGATCATTGCTAAGGCATCTCTAATGCAGGTTGGAGATCTCATTTAGGGTGGCAAATTGCAAAAAAACACATTATGCTGCATTGCAGGTGGTGGTCAGTTATTGACCCAACTCGGGAGACACCACCATGCAAATCTCCCACCGAAAAATGTTGTTCTATTATTGGGGGATAAAGGAAACTAATAATGAGAGGGTTTATCTTATTGCCCCTTTTGGAAGAAACTCTTTCCCTTTTTCTGTAGCTGGGGATGAGTTGGGAATAGCTGGAGGTGAAAGTGAAACCAGAGCTTGTTCCCAAGCTGAGAAGACTTGTGATGAGCTGCTTCTTTATCAACCCCGAGACAATGCTTGAAATACAAAGATTCCATTCAGGGCATGAGGCCCACACGGGTGCGGGTGGACATGATGTATCTATCATGCCTGAACCTAAGGAGACCGTGTAATGCAGCTGTGCCCAAGGAATGCAGAAAACCATGAATCTGGAAACCAATTTCATGTTTGCCTTTGTTGTAGTATCGCCAAAGGACATATTCATTTTTCACTCATTTAGGATTCTACTACCCCTCAGATAATTAGCACACCGCTTTGTAAGTTCCTATTTCTCACTGGAGGCCGCTGATCATAGTCCCATTTGAATATTCTCAGCCAGTCCGAGAGTAGCACCACAAATATTCTGTCAATTTATAGGAAAGTGGTACTGAACACCTCAAATGAGCAAAGAAGGAACATAGCTTTCCAACTAGATATTCCTTTGGCCCAATTTTGTAGACTCAATAGGCTTAGGTAAGCCTCTGAAAATCTAAATGTTTATCTGACCTACATAAGAGAATCAGTCAATGGCAGACACAATAATACAGCTCAGCTTCCCCCCAACCACCAGTTTGAGTTCCAAGTTTGTCTCTTTGTTTACCATGGACCACACCCTGTCTGGAATTGTGTACAGCAAAGATAGTGGTTGAATAATATACTGCAAGTAAAGGTTTCATTACCCCTGAACCCAAACCTTATAAGATCAGCCCATCATAAAGAATAATGGGATATGGAATAAGAATTTTTAAGGATTTACTAGCAACTGTCATTGGAAAGATTCTAGGGGGTAAACTCAAGCTGTTGGAACAATGCTAGAGGTATGTGCGCACTTCAGTATTTGGATCTAAGTCCTGGGTTGGATTTCAGCCCCATGTATATCTGGATTATGGTGTGAATCTCTCTCTATCTCCAAGTTATATCCTAACCAGAGGTGTTGCCCTAAATCTCAAGGGTACTGGAATGGTGTGAGCCCTCCACTGCCAGCATGACCTTGCATGCACCATACATGTGAGCTCCCATTGGTAAGGCCACAGCAATGTGCTCTGCAAAATGGTGTCCTCTGTGTGGTGCCCCCAGGCCAACTTTTTGAACTAATACTGGAAGGGTGTTCCAGCTCCATTACACCACTGGTTCTAATGTATCAAGAGGTGGTTTTGTAGCCAACGCTGCTCCCTGTATTATTTGTTAAATGTGATCACCTCCAATGCAGATCATTGTCAACACACGCGAGATTCTACCTAAATTTTCATTCAACAAATGTAGAGAAGAGCTTCACCTGCAGTTCCTACTATGAGCCACATCCCTACTTTGCTACCCAGGAAGAAGGAATGACGAAGCTCAAGCTTCTAAAGGACAGGGAAACAAGCCCTCTGCTTTCAGCTGAAGATGTGGGCTACCCTATTTTTGATACGTTGATTGCCCTTATCCTCATGCTATCTGAAATTACACTCCTTTAAGGTAATTTATCCTAAACACCCCCATAAAAGAGGGAATTATCACCATTTTACATTTCAGAGACCAAGCTACAGAGAGACTCAGGCTATGTCTACACAGGGATAAAAATATCTGAGGCTGGCCTCAGTCAGCTGAGTTGGTCTTACAGGGGTTAGGTGGTGGGGCTGAAAAATTGCTGTGTAGATGTTGAGGAGTGATCTGAAGGCCAAGCTCTGGGACCCTTTAAGGGTGGAGGTTCCCAGCACTTGGGCTCCCAGCTTGTGCCTGAAAGTCTACACAACAATTTTAGTATCCCAGCCTGAGCCTTGTTCAGCTGTCCTGGGCCAGCTGTGGCCCTTTTATCCCTGTGTAGACATATCTGCAATGATTAGATCAAGCAAGTCTGTGGCATAGAAAGGAATTGAATGTGGGTCTCCCAAACTATAGACTAGGGCCCCAACTATTGGACCATCCCCTATTTGTCCTGACTACTGATTCTATGGTGCTAGAGGGAGTGGGTTCTGGTTTTTTTTAAAAAAAGTTTGAGCCTTTCTCCTTGTTCTAGAAGACACTGGTAGAACTTCAGGAGAAATGCATTCATTGTCCTCCTGGGCCTGTTTATCATGAGCCTCAAAGATAGGATCCCGAAAGCACAATGACAGGCTCCCATGGGACTATACTCCAATATGTCTCAGCCAGGTGTGGAGCTACAGTCCAAAATCCTCCCTGGGGGGGTAGATGGCAGGGAGGGGAGAGGACATAGAAATGATGCCCCAAGCCAGGGGTGGTCAATAGGTGGACCAGGGACCACCAGACACTTTTGAACAGACCATGACATCTTTTTATCTCATCATTATTGTT
Organism: Dermatemys mawii; assembly: GCA_007922305.1. Classification (NCBI taxonomy): domain Eukaryota; kingdom Metazoa; phylum Chordata; order Testudines; family Dermatemydidae; genus Dermatemys; species Dermatemys mawii. Next base: position 5,029,450 of record ML677353.1, read on the forward strand.
ATTTCTATATTATTTTCTGTGGAGTCTGGACCTTGACTTGACCAAGCCATTTGGACCCTGACAAGAAATAATTGATTACCCCTGCTCTAAGCTGAAAATCAGAGTGCCTAATTCCCGCCCCACACACACACACTAGGTGCATAGCAGGGAGATGAAGGAGAGGCAAGCAAGCAAAGTAGCTTCAGATGGGGCTAATCAGAAGGATTTATTCCCCCAAAGAAAGAACACACAGCCAAAGACGGGCAGGGGGGAGGGGAAGAGAGAGAGCGTGAATGAGTGTGTGTTTGTGTGCGCGTGCGCTCATAATAGAGGTTAATAGCTCACAAGCAAACTACAGCCCCTTCGGCTCACTGATCCCAGCCCTCCCTAATAAACAAAAAAAAGACTATAACCCAAACCCAGCGCCTGTCTCAGCTAGTCTTCCCCTATGAGTACAAAGCACTAGCCCTGCTTTCCCCCACAGAAACCACTCTGCAGTGATGCCCCTCCCTCCTCTCCTTTATGTGGCTCACAACACCTGGCGGGTCAAAGATAATTAGACCTCAATTATCACCCCTTATATTGTCATCTGTGAGGCTTGTAAATCCCTGCAACTTTCTGCTTCTCCAATTAGCATGTTCTGACCCAGCAGGCCCCCAAAGGGAGAGAGAGAGCAAGGAAGAAAGGGATTAACCCTTCCCAGACCGGCCACAGGACCAGAGTTTATTTAATTGTATTATTATCAATCTACCTCCCACTTAGCACTGATTTCCCTCTTCCATGTCCTCTATCCTCTGCAGCAAGCCCTGTCTGCCATTTATCAGAGGTCTTTGTTTCTTTTAACCTCTGATCTGCCAAAATCTCTCTTAATTACTTGCTCCTCTCTCTCTCTCTGTCCCAGACTTTTCTTTCAGTCAAGGCATCTTCTCAGTACTCTTGTCCCCTGATAATTCTGATGCCAGAGGGCAGTACCAATGTTTAAATATCTAATCATCCATCAGGCTTCTGGATACAGCCATGACCTTGAGAAGGAAGGAGTGATCTCAGCACAGGTCTGGAAGCTAAAAATTGGATACAACACTGAAGTCTTTTGTGGTTTGGGGTAAATCACAGCCTTCTCCGTGCCTCAGTTTCTCCACCAGTATAATGGGGATAATTCCTTAATAGCTAATGGGAGTTACCAAGACTAATTAGTTAATGTCTGTAATCTATATCCCACTCTAAAGAGTTTCTTCACGAAACCCCTGTGAAGCCAGAAATATTCTCTTCTCCATTGTACAGGTGGAGAAATTGAGACACAGAAAAATTAAATGACTTCTCCAAAAATTCCATAGCAAAGAAAGAGACCAAAGCCATTTTCCCTGAGTACCAAGACAGAACCTGTCTCTCTCTTAGCTCTGATGTAGGAAGTGTAACTCACACATGAACCACCCTCCAGGTCAGTGCATCAAAGGTGTTAGATATTTGGCGAGGGTAATGTTTGCCTGATCCTGACAGTTAAGCAATGAAAGGCGTTTGTATAGCACTGCAAAACTGCAGACAAGAAAGCTGAAGGGGTGACGTGAATAATACAAGCACAACATCACCACTCCACTGTGACTCAGGGTACCCTGGGAAGTGCTAAGTCTTCATGGTACTGAACTGATGTATACAATTCAAGTCTGTTTCAAGCACTGTAATAGTGCAGAATTATTTTTGGCTCAGTGATTTTCATACCTCAGGACTAGATAAGCATCTTGACAGCTGACCTTCTGTTAGTTCTCAAATTTAAAAACTGATCTTATCCAACGGATCTATCAAGCAGATGGAGAAGAAAATTAACTTTAAAAAAAAAAAAAAAGAGGATGAAAAACAATGACATTTTGGAGGGGAAGGAAGGTTACGTTAGCACGATTCCACTCTAGCTTTTTTTCATTCACATTTCTGCGTCTGTTCTCCTTCTCTATTAAGTGTCTGTTATCCGATTGTCTGTTTCTCACAATGAAGGTGCTAAAAGCAGCACAGCTCAAATGTACTCATTTTACAGCATGCCCCAGGGTGGTACAATCCAAGCCCTAAAAGAGAACACTGCTTTAAATGAGCATTGCACATTTGTAACATATACAGATCCAGTCTGTGTGGCAGGCTCCGAAAAACGCCACACAGCAGAAATCTGGCACCTAGAGGGCAGCCTAACCCTCCATCAGCCTGACTTTTCACCACGAGCACACAAGGTGCACCTTCAGAGATGCACATGCAAACTCTTACCTGGGTGAGTATTCTGGGAGCCTGCAGCCATCTAGGGAGGAATGCAATTCATGGCTGACCCACCTGCCCACCCATTTTGAACCCTCCCACCTGGTTTAAACCATTTCCCCTTCTCACCCACCCGTCCCACTGTGACCCAACATATGAGTAACGTTTGTATGCCCACATAAGCCAACTGAATGTACATATATGGAGAGGGCTAGAGGCACCCTTAAGAAGAGGGATAGCTCAGTGGTTTGAGCGTTGGCCTACTTAAACCCAGCATTGTGAGTTCAGTGCTTGAGGGAGCTACTTAGGGATTGGGGGCAGAAATCTGTGGGTGAACTTGTAGCCTGTGTAGTGCAGGAGGTCAGACTAGATGATTATAATGGTCTCTTCTGACCTTAAACGTCTACAAGTTCAAGGGTTCAGAGTTTCTTCCCTGCTGGCTTGATAGCCCATCTTCAACACTGAGGGCTTGGTTAAGGTGGCACTTTATAGCGCTATAAAGCCCCCACGAGCACTATAACCTCCTCCCCGTCCACACTGGCAAAGCACGTAGAGTGCTATAACCGTGGAGTTATAGCACTCCTGGTAATCCACCTCCGCATGGGGAATAAGGGCTGTAGCGCTACAGCAAGAATGTGGACACCCACTGCGCTACAAGTGATCTCTTGAGATGGCTAGAGCTATTTAAGGCAATTGACGTCTCTTCCTTTTGTTTTGAACTGGGCTGGAGGAATGCGGAAGTACCTCTTTAGAGTTTCTCTCTTAACTCGGCAGATAAGCAATGCAAATGTTTAAGGAGGGAGCCTGTGTGAAAACAAAGCCCTCTGTGAACGGAGGCTCGCTGACAGGCTTTCAGAAGAACGGAAAAATCACTGGCTCTCTCCCTCCGCATACACACAACATGTCCCACCTCAACTCCCTCGTTTAAAAAGCACGTTGCACCCAGCTGAATGCTGGGATACCTGCCCTAATGCACTGTTCTTAATGCCGCATTAAGTGCCCCAAATGTGGCCATGCTATACCGCTGGCGCGTCTGAATGTGGACATATAATAGCGCTATACATATTACTGTATAAGGGGACCACTGTAACCAATAGCGCTATAATCTTGTAAGTGTAACCATACCCTGAGAGTCTAGCTGTGCATCACAGCCAGCTTAATTGGAATGTGTTAAAGAGCTTTGCCTCTGTGACCATTACAATGCTCAGCTTTCAGGCACCTTCACTTTTTTTTTAAATTAAAAAAACAGCTTCTATAAATATTTCATTCAGGCTCAATCCTGCCACATCCAGACACCATGACATTTGCGGTGCGTGTGCATAGGAAACCAGCACAAACGACAACAAGAAACTGAGTCGGTCAGCTGCTCCCTTCCTGTACTGCTTCCCACGCTGTAAACCTCTTGGGCTCAAATGAAGTAGGCCTTAGAAAGTTGAGGTAGCCCTAGGAAACTAGCCTAGTAAGAACCCTGAGTTCTAGGCCCAACTCTGCTACTAAAGTTCTGCTGTGCCAGCCATGTCTCTTTACTGAATGATTTTGTTGGGATTGGTCCTGCTTTGAGCAGGGGGTTGGACTGGATGACTCTTGAGGTCCCTTCCAACCCAATATTCTATGATTCTACTTCTGTTCCCCCAGGCAGTCTTTATCTTGTCTAAGCGGGCTCAGCTCTGCAGGACAAGAACTGTCTCTTACACCAGTGCTCAGCGGAATGTAAATAAGTTCCACTGCCGTACAAGTAATGATTTTCATTTTCCAGGAACATCAACTCCAGGAGCTGGTGGGGAAGAACTGCACCTTTGTCTTAGGGTATGGTTACACTTACAAAATTATAGCGCTATTGCTTATAGCGCTCGCCTTATACAGCAATAATAATAGCGCTATTGTATGTCCACACTGAGCTGCTCCAGCGCTATAGCATGGCCACATTTGCGGCAGTTAATACGGCATTAAGAGCAGCGCATTAGGGCAGGTATCCCACAGTACACCTCTTCCTGATCTGGCGCAATGGCTTGTGGTAGGGGGGGCGTCACTTGCGGGGCATTCTATATCCTGTTTGAACTACCCATGATGCTTTTTGGCATATCCCAGCAATCCCTGTGTTTCCTTCCACCTCCGGCGCCATCTTTCAAGGGTTTCAGCAAGGCACGCTCCGTCTTCCATTGTCGAGTGCTGCAATGAATCCAGAACTGCTGAGGGACATGCTGACGACTGTCGCCAGCACATCTCTGTGTGCAGTGGAGTTATTCCTTGACATGCAGGATGACAGTGATGATTCTGAAGACGAGATCGAAGCGGTGAATGCATTCGACACAAAGCTGCTTGTCTCATTAACGGACATGCTCACGGCTGTTGAACGCCGCTTCTGGGCACGGGAAACGAGCACAGAGTGGTGGGATCGCATCGTCATGCAAGTCTGGGACGACGAGCAGTGGCTGCAAAACTTTCAAATGAGAAAAGCCACTTTCATGGGACTGTGTGCTGAACTCGCCCCTGCCCTGCGGCGCAAGGACAGCAGACTGAGAGCTGCCCTCCCGGTGGAGAAGCGGGTGGCTATCGCGATCTGGAAGCTGGCTACCCCAGACAGCTACCGATCGGTGGCCAACCAGTTTGGGGTTGGAAAGTCGACCGTTGGAGTTGTGCTGATGCAAGTGTGCAGGGCCATCAATCGCATCCTGCTACGAAAAATCGTGACTCTGGATAACGTGCATGACATCGTGGCTGGCTTTGAAGAAATGGGTTTCCCTAACTGTGGTGGGGCGATAGATGGGACCCATATACCCATTCTCGCGCCCGCCCACCTAGCTGAGGAGTACGTTAACCGAAAGGGGTACTTCTCCATGGTTCTCCAGGTGCTTGTGGATCACCGTGGGCGTTTTACTGACATTAACGCTGGCTGGTCTGGAAAGGTGCATGACGCACGCATCTTCCGCAACACCGGCCTGTTCATGAAGCTGCAAGCCGGGACTTTTTTCCCAGACCAGAGGATCCCCGTGGGGGAAGTGGAAATGCCCATAGTGATTCTTGGTGACCCTGCTTACCCTTTAATGCCCTGGCTCATGAAACCGTACACAGGGAGCCTGGACAGCAGTCAGGAAAGGTTCAACTACAGGCTTAGCCATTGTCGAATGACTGTGGAGTGTGCTTTTGGGCGTCTGAAGGCACGCTGGCATTGTCTTTATGGGAGGCTAGATTTGGCTGAGGGTAGTATCTCCGCGGTTATTTCCGCATGCTGTGCCCTACATAATCTTTGTGAGCGGAAGGGCGAAGGCTTCACTCAGGCATGGTCCTCTGAGGTTCAACGCCTGGAGGCCACATATGCCCAGCCAGAGAGCAGGGTTCATGGAGGGGACCAGCGCGAGGCTGTTAGGATCAGGGAAGCCTTGAGGGAGCATTTTGAGGCTGAAAGCCAGTTCTGAAGTGAGGTGCAGATGGAGGGAGGGAGGGAGGGAGGGAGCATTCTTTTAACAGGAACAGGCATTTGCTTTTCTGTAGCCTGTAATAATGTATGTACACTTAATAAAAAAAACCCATTTATTAAGAAGACAATTCATTTATTGAACAGGTACTTCGGTTGCTGAAAGAAAATATTGTGATGCATGTGAGGGGGAAGGCAGGGGAGGTGCAATGGGGGTGTCGTGGGGTCAGAGATCGGAGTATGTCCGGGTCTCTGAGTCTCCAGTGCCCTCAAAGTGGCCATGTCCCCCGAACCCCATTTGCGGTGGCCAGTAAGGCATGTTATTAGGGGTAGACTGCAGTGGATAATGGTCTGGGGTCTGGGGGTTGTCCGGTGAAGACAGAGGGGTTGGAGGCAGCTGTGGATGGTGATAACCATTTGGCTGATGATACTGGCCTGGAGGGTACAGAGGCAAGGAAGGGGAAGGGAGTTGGGGCAAACGATAATTGGGGTGGTGGGTGCGGAGCTTCTGCTCCTGAAGGGTGACAAGCCGCTGCATAGTCTGCAATTGAAGCTGCAGTAATGAGAGCAGCTTGTCGGTGCTTTTCCGGCGGTGAATCGCGTTCTCCTTCCGCGCCTTCTCCCTCAACTTGCTCTCATTCTCCCTCCACCTCTGTGCAACTCGATTCTCCGTTACAGCCTGTTGCATTACTTGCTGTACAAGATCCTCTTTGCTCCTTCGTGGCCGCTTCCTCAGTCGCCTGAGCCTCTCAGCTGTTGATAAGAGCGATGGCGAAGGGGTGAAGGACGACCCTTCTAAAATAAAAAGATACATTTCACAGTGGTTCCCTTGTAAAGAGCAGACATGCTTATCATTCCCCCGCATTCCCCGTTTGCCTGTCCCGCAGACAGCACAGATACAGCAACGGAGCCCCTGCCATGGTGAGTGGACTCCAGAGGCAAGGGAAATGATTTTTTCCCTGCCCTGAGAAGCTGTGGCGGGGGAGGGGGTGGGGAGTGCCGGTACGTTGCAGGAGCCACAGTGTGAGCAGCAGGCGGGGGGAAGGATTTCTTCCCTGCCCTGAAAAGCTGTGGCGGGGGTGGGTGTGTGTGTGGAGTGCCGGGAAGTGGCAGGAGCCCTACTCTGAACACTGTTCCAACATTCTCCGTAGGTGTTTGTCCTGGAAGATATCTCGTTGCTTCGAGTCACTGAGGAGCAAAGGGAAGGGATTTTATTAAGATGCGGCTTCCGCCCAGGGCCATATGCAGCGTGCCTATGTGCAGCAATGCTCCCCCCACCCACTGTAGCACAGTGGCAGGGACTAGTGACCGTGACCGGGACGGGGACCACGCTGGCTCTCCCGGGAAACCTGCGCAGGCGCATTGCAAGTGCTCTTATTGAGACCTTTGAAGAGATTACTGATGATGACTACCGCGAGGTGATAGACTACATCAATGCACTATTCCACATGTAGGCAAGCATGCAAGCATCCCCTTCCACCCCAAGCTGCCTGTCTTCCCCATAGAAAAGCAGCTTTACCGCTGCAATGCACTGCTGAGCTGGCCCCTGCAACCGCCAGACGCTGTGGCTGTCCGCCCTCCTCCTGGCTTTAGAGGAGAGCTCCTGGCTGCATGCCCCCCTGCCCTCCTCCTGGCTTGAACAGAGCACCAGGTGGAATGCCCCCCTCATCCCTTTCCACCCCAAGCTGCCAGCCTTCCCCATAGAAAAGCAGCTTTACCTCCGCAATCCGCTGCTGAGCTGGCCCCTGCAACCGCCGGACGCTGTGGCTGGCTGCCCTCCTGGGTTGAGAAGAGCTCCTGGCTGCATGCGTCCAGGGACTCCTCCGTGCCCTGGATCGCTGCTGCCTCGTCCTCATCCTCCTCCTCTTCTTCATCCTCCTGCTCTTCGTCCTCCTCCTCACCCCCCCCTTCACTGGTGGGCTGGGAAGTGTCCGTGGTGGTCAATGGAGTGACCGTGGGATCACCACCAAGTATCGCGTGCAGCTCCTTATAAAATCTGCAAGTCACCGGGGCTGCCCCTGAGCGGCTGTTTGCCTCGCGGGCTTTGCGATACGCATTCCTAAGCTCCTTTACCTTAACACGGCACTGCAGAGTGTCCCGCTCATGGCCTCTTTCTGCCAAGGCCCGTGATATCTGCCCATAGGTGTCAAAATTCCTGCGGCTAGACCGCAGCTGAGACTGAACAGCCTCTTCCCCCCAGCAGCTGATGAGGTCCAGCACCTCACTATTGCTCCATTCTGGGGATCGCCTATTGCGAGGAGGCATGGCACGTGGAGTCATGATGATCAATCTGAATGATCACCTGCAACGATTCCCTGAGACCACGCCACGCAATCAATCAGATCAATGAGAATGATCACCTGCAAGGATTCCCTGAGACCACGCCACGCAATCAATCTGATCAATGAGATGATCACTTGCAAGGGTTCCCTGAGAGCACGCCACGCTTGGCTGGAGCAAACAGGAAGGGGATTTTCAAATTTCCCTGGAACTTTAAAGGGCGGGTCTGACGTGTGGTCACCTGAGGACAGGACAAAAGAGTTTGCAAGTGATGACCAGAGTGGCTCGAACGGGAATTATGGGACAGGCTGGAGGCCAATTAATACGCAGTGGGTGTCCACATTCTTCCTGTAGCGCTACAGCAGGTGCGCTACAGCCCTTATTCCCCATGAGGAGGTGGATTTATAATAGCGCTATAACTCCGCGGTTATAGCGCTATTAGTGCCTTGCCAGTGTGGACGGAGAGTAGGTTATAGCGCTCATAGGGGCTTTATAGCGCTATAAAGTGCCAGTGTAACCATGGCCTCAGAAGGTAAGGTACCCAGCTACTACAGCGATGGGCACTTCCTTCCCAGAAGAGAGGGAGCGGTGCACAGCACAGCTGAGCAGCCTGCCTGACTCTTTGTAATCATCTCCAGCTGAATCAAGGCTAAGGCAGGATTAGTTAGTGGGGCTCTGCTTCCCAGCAAGCTGCCAATCTGAGGATTTCACAGGCTTTTAGAAAACTGACCTCGGAGCAACTTCCGAAGAACTATCTTGTATAATAAAAAACACTTTAAAAATACTGCCTTGATTAGAATGAAATAAACTTGCCTGTACTGTACCATAACTTCCCGGTTCTCCTTTATTTCACTCATTCCCCTTAAAATTAAATGGGTACTCATTTAAATTACTAGCTTCATAAAAATACTACAAAATTAAGGGATGTGTCAAGTTAAAATCATAGGTCCCTGTTATAGCATTTAAGTGTTGAAATTAGAGTCATTTTTTCATAAAATGAATTTAAGTAACATACACCATGCAGGTTCACAAAAATGTCACCAATAGTCCTTTAATTTATTTTTCCAGCCAACTCATTATTATTTTCTTTGCTTTTCCTCTTAAATTTTCTCAGTGTCACAATCTCTGCATTCTGAACTGGCTGGATCCCTTGCTGTGTTAAATGAATAATGCCCAAGTGCAGTAATTAACAAGAGCCACCCACTGGGCCAAATTCTGCTGTTACTTACACCTGTTTTACTCCAGTGCTGCACTGGAGTGACTCCAGATTTACAATCACATAAATGAGAGCAGAATCTAGCCCATTATTCTTACCCACGTTCAGATTTTGTCCTTATGATTTTTCCATGTGGTCTTCTTTGCCGCTTTGATTGCACTTCTGATTATCTGTGAGCCTTGCCAAATTCAAGAAACCTGCATGAGATCCATCCTACCTTTTAAAATCAAGTGATAACAAGGATTTTTTTTTTAAGTTTTCTTTAAGTTGTAGGCTGCTTTCTTCTTTTCTTCATTAGTTACACAGTGCTATACATGTGCATGGTCCTTTGCAGACAAATGCTATTTCAAAACAAAATCCTGGCCTTGAGGAACTTACACTTGAAGACCCCAACCCACAAAGTAATTAAACATGTGTGTGACTCTGAGCACATGAACAGACCCACTGAAGTCACTTACTCCTGAGTGTAGTCATCACACCTCTGAGTAGATGTCAATAGAGCTGTCCAGAAACGGAAACATCTTCCACTGAAAAAAATCTCGCTATTTTGAAAAATGTCCAAAAGCCTGAAATTTGACATGGGAAAGAATTTCAAGGGAGGGGCACCCTTTTGAGACCACAGAAAGAAGATGTTTTTGGCATGCCTGGAAGGTTTTTTTCCTTCAGGTGGCAAGTGAAATTGGCGAAGAGCCTTTCAGGCGTGGAGCCAGGGGTGAGCCTGCAGTCTGATCTTCTGATGGGGAAAAAAACTCAAAGTGTCCAAGCAAAATTTGAAATTTTCTTTCAGAACATTTTGATTTTACAAAAAGAACATCTTTTTCTGTTAGAAAATCTCTCCCATGGTGTCACTGGGTGCACAGGTCTCCTTCCCCTAGTCCCTGTGCCCCGTGCTTAGGCTGGTGAAAGAAAGGTCTCAAACACTCCACTCTGGTGCCTCACCCGTGCTCTTTTATTTACAGTGCTAATATAGTCCCAACTTCCCCAATACCAGGCCTCTCACAGACCCCTCACCAGGTCCTCTGGCCCCTTGAAGCTTGTCTCAACCAGCAGAATCAGAGCTAGGTGCCCCCTGTCCTCCTGCCTGGCTAGCCTCCTTTTCTGAGCTCTTCCCTGGGTTTGTACTCTTCCCCAGTCATCAGCCCCAGTGCTTCCACCTGGCTCAGTAGGTTGCACTGAGCCTGCCCTAATTAGTGCCTTCAGCTGGGCTCCCTGCTCAGGGTTTTAGCCCTTTAACACAACCACACTGCAGGGAAGCAGGGTCTTTAGCAGGCAGCAGAGGTGTTTAAAACCTCTGCCCTTTGACACATGGAAAAATCCCAGCCCTCTCTAGATGTTACCCACTCTTCTCGGTATGTCACTCCTGGCTTGTGTAGGCAGCTGGGGGTGTAACACTGGCAGACCCCAGTCATAGGATTGAACCTGGGGCCTCTGGAGTTTAAAGCATAAGCCTCTACCACATGAGCTAAAAGCCACCTCCCTGTTAGCAAAGGCTGTAAAGCAGACTGATTTTAGCTCTTTCTCTAAGGGCTGGTCTACACTAGGGGGAGGGTGTCAACTGAAGATACGCAACTTGAGCTACGTGAATGGCGTAGCTGAATTCGGCACATCTTTGGCCGACTTACCTGCCATCCTCACGGCGGCAGCAGTTGGCAGCGGGTTCCCCCATCAACTCCAGCTTGCGCCTCTCGGTGCACTGGAGTTCCGGAGTCGACGGGAGTGCCTTTGGCGATTGATTTATCGTGTCTTGATGAGACACAATAAATCGATTGCCAAAAGATCAATCGCTACCTGCCAATCCGGTGGGTAGTAAAGACATACCCTAAGTGGTCTCGGTGCCACTAGATGTGACATGAGAACAACACCAAGAAGGTGTGTGGGTTACTCTTGTACAGCAAGCCGGCTCCTGGAATTCCCTTCCTTGGGCACCTAATTCCCTTCCTTGAGCACCTAATGCCTGGGTGATTCCACTAGGTCATAAGGCACCTAGGGATTAGGCATTGCAATGCTCAGCAGAGAGGGACCTAAGGATCTCTAGGGATCTGGGCCAGAGAATCATAGAACTGGAAGGGACCTTGAGAGATCATCTAGTTTAGTCCCTGCACTCAAGGCAGGGATAAATATTACCTAGACTATCCCTGACAGGTGTCTGTCTAACCTGCTCTTAAAAATCTCCACTAATGGCAATTCCACAACCACCCTAGGCAATTTATTCCAGAGCTGAACCAGCCTGACAGTTAGGAAGTTTTTTCCTAATGCCCAACTTAAACTGCCCTTGCCACAGTTTAAGCCCATTGCTTCTTGACCTTCTTGCCATGGCATAGTCACTGGAGAGTTCTGCTTAAATACCGATGGCGTAGTTTGCTCTATGTCTTGCACAATCTTAGTAGAGCTCCACCTTCTGGACACTCACCAGGTTGCTGTGTTTGGCTCCCCCTCCACTGGACCTGTGTGCTCCAAGCTTCCTGGTGTCTCAATAAACTCCAGTCTCTTTGACTTTCCTGTGGTACAGTGGGTGCTCTCTCCCCCAGCCTTCTTCGAAGTGGGACCCCACAGCCAGGATCCCTAGGACTTCCAGGATTAGTGCTGACCCTGCAAATGCCCTAGTAGCTTGAGCACACATTTTTCCAGAGCTCCGCCCTTGAGGGCACGTGGGGTTTACAGCTGACTCTTCGGAGATATGTGAGTTGACAGCAAACAGACCCATAGACTTTGTAAGGGTTCTTTACACAATCACTCTTTACTAGAGCGGTCTTGAGAAACATACAGAGCTTTATGAAATAATAAATCCACCTGCATGTATTTTCCTGACTCAGTTTCCTCATCCCTCTCAAGTATTCCCTGTTTTCTCCCTAGGCTTCAATCAGTCCATTGCTTCCACTTGAATGGCAACTGTTCAGATTAATGAATCGCTGTTATCAACCCAATGGCACTGATCCTTGGCTCCCCAGTCCAACATGGGGGTAAAAAGACAACTGAAGAAGCATCTAAGACCCACATTTGCAATGGAGTTTTCAATCTGGCATAGACACCGAGAGGCAATCTCCATTATCAGAATCTCAAGCTGTACATAGACAGATTTCCCAAATCGTCACACCTGCCAAAGTAATTTTACCTGGTTGCCAGTGGCAAAACTGGAGTATTTTAAAGGGCCACTATCATTCTTTAAAGACTATGGGTAAAATGTTCAAAAGTGCTGAGTGATTTAGGAGCCTAATTCCGATTGAAACTCAATAGAATTTAGGTCTCTTGTCACTCAGCTGCTTTTGAGCATTATATCCTTAGTAAATCTCACACAGTGCCCTCTGCTCTCTCCAGTTACATAACGATATCTAACTGCTGCTCCAAAATAAAACAGTTCCATGTTACTTCCTTAGGTTTGCTAAGAGCTACTTAAAATGAATACTCACAGGCTCAGGGAATTCCATTCCTGCACTGCTTTTAGGGTCAGGATTTCATTTCAAAATTACTTAGTGAATTTTAGTTACTTAATGAAGGTCATGAAAAATTTATAAGTAAAAAGAATACCCAGACATACCATAAATAAAGTAAATATATTCCTGAGGAAATGACTTAATTAGCATTTAATTACTATTAAAGAGATTTATCAATTACTAAATATTACTTACAGACTGTGCTGGCTCTTTTACTGCTACTACTATTCGTCATTTAAGTGACTAATTTAATCTGTGTATTTATTTTCCCCTTTGGGTAGCTCATTCCTGTAAACTGGGTTACTGCTTAAGAGTCCAACCCTAGAAGGTTTTATTCATATGGGGTTGATTGCTACCGCATCTTGGCAGCAGGATATCTCATTGCCATTTTCTGTACCAAGACACAAACCTCACCTGTTGAAGCTAAAGACGCTACTAACTGGCCAAAGATGTTTGCTGCTATCCTATGTAGAGTAGCTATAAGCACACCCATTTAAAGAACTACCTCTTAACAAAAGATGCTCATCTGAGGTCTATTAAGTGTCTATTTGAGCAAAAGGTTTATGACAGCCCCATCAGAGGCCAATGTTATGCATATAAACAGAGAAGTTAAATAAACACTATAAAATACATTTGCTGGAAGATCTCAATGTAAGACTATATTATTTCTTATCATTCGGAAACTTAACACACAAGAACCCCAAAACAGGGACAAAGCAGGCTGCTTCCTAAAACAGAAAAGTACCACTCATTCTTCTATATTCTAGGCTAGACATCTGCCAACAGGTTCAGATCACACACTTCCCTATAGGTCTTGTTAACAGGATGAGGAAAAAAACCCCTGCAATTTAAAGTGATAGCCTATAGTTTTCAATAAACCACAGTCAGAAGCAGGATTTGAACTCAGAACCATTACAGTGTATTCATACACCACCCGAGCAAACAGAATAGCTGCACGAACTAGCAGCAAAGCAAGGCTGTTATCCCTTGTGGAACCACTAATTACCCAGCAGCAGCTGGAGTCCTAGATCCAATGCTAGAATTTGTGGTGCTGGCCCTGAAAAGGGCTCCACTGGAGGATGGCTCTTTCGGGCCGATTGTTGCTTAAAATGTGATCCGGTGTTCCATGCTTCGTCTACCTTCATTGTGTGTTACGATACTCAGCGGAGATGCCACAAAAAGGCAGCAGTCATATTCCCCAGTTGTCACTTAAGGGGTCAAAACTGAACCACAATGTAACCTACCAGCTGCCAGAACACTTAAAGACAAAGATCACTACCCCACATTGCCTTTATCCAGAACCTAGCAGGAGCTTCCTGGGGAGCAGAGGCAAAGATCCTATGAACCTCCGTCTATCCCTGATATTTGCTGTGCAGGATATGGTGCAGCATTTGGGGGCAGAAGCTTGCACATGCATCTCGCTGATTTGCAGCTGCATATAGCCACCTGTAGGATTAACATCTAATTGATGTCTGTTGGCTCATACAGTTTCCTAAAATTTTAATGAGATGCCATCACCCTTAAAACTTCATGGAGCACGACGACAGATAAAACAACCCACTGCACGTAAGGCTGACAATGGTTCCAACAGGTGCAAATAAGCAAGGGATACTTCCCATCAGACGATGTGCCTACATGCAGAAGAAAACACCTACACCTGCAGTTCCCGCTGACTTGCCGTGACTGTCTTCACAACGTTCTTTTGCAGCAGCTGTTCATACATTCATGTCTACTGCTGCCAGTCCAATGCCAATTTTGGACGCACTACAGCGCATCAGGGCTGACAGCTATGTCCTTATATACTGACAAACTGCAGAAGCCTGAATTTACCTCCACCTATTTGCAACCTAGGACGCGGATCCTGGACCAGGCTTAACAGGCTGCTGACTGGAACATCCAGAGTGACTGCCGTAACATAGAGATTTGGCTTAGCCCAATCTTTGCAGAGTGACTGCAAGGCAGCAATGCAGTCCAGCATTGGTTGGTCCAACATACTGTGGAGGAATGCACAAGTAGAAGGTTGGAGGGTGGAACACAGCATCTTGCTACCCTTGATGCAACAGTCAGATGGCTGAATAATCGAGCTATCAACTTGTGATGCACAGGAAAGAAGAAAAAGAAGCTATCGTTGGCCTGGCTGCACACTTTATAAGCATCTTACAGTTTCTCAGTCAAGTAAGGAGTAGGATTTGAGCAAGGATCAGCAAGATGGGAAGACAAATCCAATATTGTCTGGATGTTCTTACAATTTTGATTTTTTTCCCCCGGCAGTTCTCACAAATGCCCTTTATATTCTGATTAGGAATGAACAAAAACCATCCATATTGGTCAGTCATATATATATAAACTGCTCGATATTCATATTTACTGCCTGATGATCTGATATTTCTGCCCTTCAGTAACAGTGGCAAATGATGGCTGGTTCAGAGGAGAGTCTCCATGGCGATCCAAAAAATACAGTCTAGTGCCAACCATGCTCCTCCAGCTGTTTAAAGGTATATAGCAGGCTGAATCCCAGTAGGCATTAGCTACATGACCTGTTGCCCACATGTCGAATTATGAATTTTCTCTGAATGTTTTGTACACTCAGGATGGGGGGGAGGGAGGGGATTTTTGCTCTTGACCTAGACTGTGCATTTGAAAAAAGGTTTTTTTTCTCCTGCTGTTTTTTTTAATTGGAACCATCTGTTATTTCTTTTGTCTCCTCTAAAGAAGCAAAATACATAGCTGATCTGATCTTGTCTCTATGTGACATGAACATTTAGTGCCAAGAACTAGGGAGGGTGGGTGTCAGAAAACATGAAATCTGATACACCTGGTACCAGCATAATTGAGAGAGAGAGAGAGAGAGAGAGAGAGAGAGAGAGAGAGAGAGAGAGGGAAGAAAGACACAAGTGCTTTGCTAACTTTTTAAAAGTTCTCAACCTCTTTATATCCTGCCTACACTGCTCACCGTTACCAAGTGAACATCGGTGGCTGAGATGCTACTGGAGCCGCTATGAGAATGTTTCTCGCCCTCCGCTCCCCCATGAAAAAATGTTAATGAAAATGGGGAAAAATGCCATTTCCACTGAACATTTGGACATTCTGTGGAAAAAATAAACAAGAAATTGAAATTTATCAGCCAAATCCAAAGTGTATTTTTTGGCTCAAAAGTGAAATGGTTCATGAAAAGCAATAGAAAAGTTTGTTTAGTGAGACAGTTTAGATGGAGCATTTTTGACTAGCCCTAGATACTACCACTATCTGATAACTGTGAACAAATGCTGTCTATGTATTGGGGACCTCGGAACAAGTACTTAAAGTTGAACTGCAAAAGGAAAAAGACATTAGTTTTCTGCTCTTTTTGCTTCTTCATGATCTACCTAGGTTCTCATATGGTGCCCCTCACCATGGTATCCAAGCACCTCGCAGAATTATGAACTGCAAACATAAAGTACTTTTTACTCTGTCAGTTTCTTCCCTCCAGTCATCAGGGGATGGGCTGCTGTTTTGGCCTTGGTGTTTGTTTAGGAAAGCAAGGGTCAAAGAATTGGGCTATGCCGTAGGCTCTGAAGGCCCTAGAGACACTGCTTGATTTCTTCCATGTGTGGATGTGCCACAGTGACAGACCACTTACTTAGGACGTTCTATATCAAAAAAGTGGACATTGTCATTGTACCAATGGGATGTGGTTTGTGGTAAGATCCTTGGGTTGGTTAGCCTGTACACATGGAAGGGAGATTTAATGGGCAGCCAGGATGAGAAGGAAGCCCAGTGCCGTGTAAGGATCCGCAGGTCTAGAAGCCAGAGTCAGCAGGTCCTAGGCGACTGATGCCTCCACATTGGCACTGAGGAACCAGGCAGAAGAGGATCTGCCAATTACTGGATGGCTAGGCAGTGCAGGAAGTACTGCTCAAGAGACAAGAGCAACAAAGCCCAGCAGCTGCCTGATTGGTCAACACCAACTATTTCAACCAGGAAGATGCGCAGGAAGCTGTCTGAACAGCAAGACAGACTCTGGCTTGCTATGGCTACAGACATTACCTTTAGCCTCATCTTGTTCTTGACTCCTGCCTTCTACTCTGTCCCAGTTTGACCTTGGTTCACGGCTCCTGATTCAACTTAATAACCAATCTTGATTCGTGTCTTTGACCCTGGCCCGCCAGATACTCTAGGGCTGGCCACCTATGCCCTGCCCGTTACATGCTCTTCTCCAGATAGAACTTCATGTTCCAAATTAAGTGTAGTCATTCTGAGCTTGATAGTTTCATAATGGGGTCCAGAGAATTGCAGACATCCACCCCAGGGCTCACAAAAATGTGAATCACCATGGCTAAGTCCAAATCTGCCCGGTGGGAGCTTAATCCTGTGTTAGGATATACAAAAATGTCAGGAATGAAAGACAGAAATCACACACAGCAGTTCTGCACAAGCATCCCTACAACCTTCCTCTTGACAGTAATAGAAAGGAGACTAAGGAGGGGTGCTAACAGCTTCATGATTACTTCTGGATCCCAAGTAAGGCTATATCCCTTAAGACCCACACCCAGTCTCTAACCATATTCTTCCCCTCATTTTGCACAGAGGGCATAAGAACTTACTACCACTTAGTGCTTAGACCTTTCTTGTGCCACATCTTCCATCCACACATGTACTGCACCGCATCTTCTATCAGCCTTGCTTCTGTGCAAGGAGTTTCAGGACCAACGACTTCATTTGCCACACAGCATTGAATCACAGAAGATTAGGGTTGGAGGAGAACTCAGAGGTTTTCTTGTGAGACTTTCCCTCCTACCCCCTTCTTCTTGGCAGCAAGAAAATACAGCAAGAAAAACCATCTCTTTGGAATTTCACTCCTTGTGCTTCCAGTCGTGTACATAACCAGATAGGGAGTGCAGCTCTGATTACAATTCGAACAGGAACATTGGAACATTAGTAATGGAATGATATGGAACCTGCTACTGCCAATATAATTTGATGCAGATTGGAGAGCCATTACCATCAGAAGGCTGTTTGAAACTGGCCGTTTTTTGGTCTCAGTCCATTCCTTAATGGATACAAATGTTTTGGCAGTTCCATCAGATTGAACAAATGAATGGGCAGAGATACAGAAGTCACCTGCCACCCCAACAGATGGCTCCTCTAGATGATTCCCATTGACAGGGTTGGGGAAATGTCCATAGCCTCAGTGCATACTATGTCTGCTCGTTGGACAGAGAATGCTTTAATCTTGAGTCATTATTTCTTGAGCATTACATGTACTTAATACAACAAGAAGCCTGAGAGAATAAAGAAATAAGAAATTAATGACAGGCCACGCTCCATTTATCTCATTAAAATGAATTCTAAGATTACTCAAGACTTGAGACTGAAATATTATAGTTTCTTCCTGATGCTATAGGAAATTGGGACCGTAACAGCATAGCATGTAGAGATGATAGAAGCCAGAGTTTTTAATATCAGGAAGTACCAGTATAAGTAACTTCCTTCACAGAGCTTAGGGATAATATGAATTGTGGCACATTAGAGCTTCTATCTCACTACCATTTCTGAAATGTCATTATCGTTAATTTCCTTTTTCATCGCTATTTCCAGTGCAGATTGTGATAATGGAAAGCATATTTTTCACTAAAATGTGTTTTGGTTCTAGCTGGACCACTTAGTAGAAATCAGCAGGGGGAAAAAAAATCCTAAATGAAATTGAGTCAAGCAGAATATTAATAAGTATAAATGGTTCCCATCACAGCCTGTTGGAGACATTTTCAAAATATCCCAAAATGTATTTATTGTATTTATGGAATTACTTTATTGAAGATGTATTTTAATAGCAGACAGTTTCAATTATCATCAAAAACTTTCTGGCCATATTAACAAGGTTGATGTCATCACACTTAACAAATGTATTGTCAATGTTTTCTGCACCCTGCTTACATCACTCTGTTTTCACCACGGTTGTAGTGGCTGCAGGTTGAGTGTGTGCTGGTTACTACAGGCTGAGGATTACACTCATACTTCTGGGGACATTTGCCTCACCTCCCCACTTGTGTAAGGAGGCTGTGCTCTCCGTTACAGCGCTTCCAACTGACTGCATTTCGACAGCTCTGTTGTACCGGCTCCACAACTGAGAGCAGTACCACTGCGGAAGCTGCCGTACTGCTGATCCTTCCCAGTGGAAGCATCATTCTGCTCTTCTGTGGCAGGAGAGAGATTTCAGCTCCTAACTGCAGGCAGGCTAGCCCACTCTTAAGCTAACCAGTTAAAGAAAATACAATCAAAGGAATGCCAGACATGGTCCTCTATCAACTCCTCTGCTTTCCTCCACAGAAACACGAGCTAACATCTCCATCCTCCTCTACATCAGATTGCCAGGTTCCTGGCTGAATTGTAAAATATTGTTGCTATTATGTTTAAAATGCTCACTAGTTATTTATTGTCCTTTGCAGTATGATGTGACAATGACAATATATTTTATATGACCTGCTGCCTTTAAGGTACAAAGTGATATGAGTGTCACAGTTCAGGGCAACTGAACCTGTATTCCCGCTCCGGGGTTCAGCAAGAGTTCCCACACCTGGTTCCTAGCTCCTCAGCTGTCACCTCTCTTGTATAGAGGCCTATGTCTCTCTTTCTGTTGACCAGGGGATTTCCTGTTCCCTGACTACACTGATAACTCCCTTCTCTTCATGTGCCAATATATATTTATGCCTGCTTCTGTAATTTTCACTCCATGCATCTGAAGAAGTGGGGGGTTTTTTTTATCACGAAAGCTTACGCCCTAATAAATCTGTTAGTCTTTAAGGTGCCACCGGACTCCTTATTTTTTCTGTTAAATAAAAATGAAATAAATAAAACAGAACAGAATGGAAATGTGAACGTGGCGAAACCCCCAGGTCTGTGATGGGATTATTATAATGATGGTCTATTCGGTGTATTATGATAGCATTTAAGAAAGGAGCCTCTGTCAGGGTTAGGCACCCATTGTGCTAGGTGCTGGACAAACACAGAACAGAAAATGGCCCATGTCACAAGGCAGTTACAATTTGAAAAGATACAATGTAATAGTAAATGAGGCTCCGATTCTTGTGGGATGGCCCGGAGCACTACATTATAATAAATAACTATTATAATTAATTATTCATTATGGATGAGAACCTCATTGTGCTGAGCGCTGTACAGACATATAGTAAATGACAGTTCCTGCTTGAAAAAGCTTAGAGAATAAGGCCTAGATCTTGAAATACATAATCATGTTATGCAGCACCTTGCTCTGCAAGAATTTCCGAGTGAAATCAGTGTGACTTCTCATGGAATAAGGTACTACTCAGTGTGAGTAAGGGTATCAAGATTCAGCCCTTTAGGGAAAAAAAGCCCCAACCCCCCCAAAAGTTGGTTCCCCAGCTGGTTTACATTCTGATTACTCCATTGGCTCCAACAGAGCAACCGTTTCTATCTTGATCTAGATCCTCTACTTATGTAAGACAAGGATGTAGTAGTTAATAAATGGGTGGATGCAGGAGGAGTAGTTTTAGCCTGTTTTAGAAAGAGGACAATCATGGAGATGGTTGGATGTAGAAAAACAAGATTCACAAAAGCCATTCAAGGCTGAATGTGGCAGAGAGACACAAATAATAGTTTTATTTTCAATTTATTATCATTAATTTGATGACACAAAATGGATCAAGTTTGTAAATCTACAGTACATTTTTACCTAGAACTATCTGGTAGCTACTTATATTCCAGTGGGCTACACCAGGTTGGCATGTTGTTTAAATGACTGATGCCTGCATTTTGAGTCTCAAGGCAGCAAAGTCCTCAAAGCACTCAAAATATGTACAGTATATTGTCAAAAATATTCACTTCCTGCCTTTTCAAAGATACAGAAAGGCTTCTGCTGTCAGAATCTTTCTATCTTATGGAAAACTGGGTCAACAAATACAAAGGGACCTTCAATGTTGCAATTTACTGGCATAATTGATCACCTATATACTGTATAAATAAAATGAGGAATAAACATAGAGCAGACTCAAATTATATAGTTCATTTTACCCTGCTACGCCTGAACTGATGCCAATGACTTGTGCTGTGAAGAAAATCATGTCCTCCAGAAAGGCATCCAGTTTTGATTTGAAAACATCAAGAGATGGAGAAACCACCACTTGCATTGGTAATTTGTCTCAAGGATCAATTACTTTCAGCGTTAAAAATGTGTGCCTTATTTCTCATTTGACTTTAACTTCTGCTTTAACTTCCAGCCATTGATTCTTGTTATGCCTGTGTCTGATTTCCAAGATATGATTTTTCAAATTGGCCACATCCCTATAACTCTTTCTTTTCCACATATTTTTCTTTGGCAATGTCAAGTTAATGGCAATTTTATACACCAGCATTTCCACAGCTCCAAAATACTGCCCTCAAGTTCCATCCTTCTATTCTGAGACATGTTTTCCATTTTTTCATGCTTTTTACAAAAATTAATCATGTTAATTTGGAAAAAAGCCAATTGATAAAAAGGTAATGGGCTTTTGAGAAAACTGTTAACAGTAATTTGCTTAATTAACAAGTCATGTATAAAATCATGCTCACCATAAACACTTCTGTAGTTCATTAAGATGCAGAGGGAGGCATCGCGTTCTGCTCTGTCCAAAGGGTTTAATCACTGACAGGCTTGTTTTGAAGTCAGTCCCCTGTAAAAAGCACTGTTCCCTCTGATGCTTCCATTAAAGTCACTTTCCTCACCCCACAGTCTGCGTTGTCTCCTGTTCTGGTCCTAGCCTGCCAGTTGCTGTCAAATCCACTGGCCTCTATTGAAGTCCCATGGGAATGCTTTGTAACCGGCCAGAGCAGAGTTTATTTAACAGCATGCACTTTACAAAGAGCTCTTGACTGTCATGCTGGTGGGAAGAGGGGCAGGACTTGGGGAGCAATGGGGGATGGAATCTGACTCATAGCTGTTACCCTCAAACCATTCCAGGACAATGCAAAGCAGACATTTTATTGTGGAAAACCATCTGCACATGGATGCTCCAGTTTATAATATTGTAATCTGCCTATTCTGAGTTTAGAGAGACAAAATGGGAGAGATAAGATCTTCTGGACCATCTTCTGTTGGTGAGAGAAACCAGCTTTTGAGATTACACAGAGCGCTTCTTCAGGTGACCTAGAAAGCTCATCTCTCTCACCAGCAGAAGTTGGCCCAATCAGAGATATTACCTATCTACCTTGTCTCTAATATCTTGGGACCAACATGGCTGTAACCGTGCTACATATTCTGAGTTTGTAATAGAAAGGTTTCTGGTTTCTGCCTGCCAGCCATCTGTCCACTGAGTTAGGCTGGCTGGTTAGTGCCCCATTTAGGAGGCCCAGCAGGACCTCATGAACACGACAAAGACAAGCGCTCATTAAACACATGATCAAGAGGTCCAGGCATTGTGTTGGGGGAGGTCTATCTCTGGAGGACACTGACATTTTTCTGGATCCTTAGTCCAGCCCACCTTTCTAAGGCCTGTTTGAGTGCAAAACTCTCCTCTCAGTGTTGTAGGCAGCCTTTACAAATATAATATCAAAACCACTGGCCATGTGATTCTCTTTCAATTTTATGGGAAGGAATGAGGGGTTTATAATCCAATCAGACTCAGGGTATTAATCTTACAGGTTAAACCTTTGAACATGCTGCTGTACTAACTACTATCTTAGAAAAGGGTGAGGGGGTACATCCGTATCTGTGTAAATCAACATAGCTCCTTGACTGCAATGGAGCTGTGCTGACTTACACCAGCAGTGGTCTGGCCTGATCAGATAAAAGGGGGATAAAAAATAGCCACCTTCTGGTGGGGAGCGGGACAGGAGAATATCAATATATGGCAGTAGTATTGATTTCTGACAATAGTCTATGTACAAATGAACAGTGGCTAATAGCACAGTAAATTACAACACTCAGTTTGTAAGTACTGCCTATTTATTACCTCTTTGTGTGACTGAGTCTGAATCTTCTTTAGTTGCTGACTGCAACAAAACCCAATCATAGCATTTTATGCAATGTTCCGGTAATTGTCTGGATGATGCTGTACAATTTGATGTGGAATATTCTCCCAGGGGAAACGGAGCAAGTCTACTTAGAAGTGAGACAAAATGCTGGAGACATGCTGCAGGGGACAATTCCTGTAACTCCTCGCTGCCAGCACTTTTCCTTCTCTCCTCTTTATTTGAGAGCAAAGCCAGGCAGTTTGGATCGAGGGCACATTATATAGAAAGGGGCCGGGAGCAAGGCTCAGATCCAGTCTACTCTGAAGTTCAGGGGTATTCATATTTAGAGTGTGATTTGGGCTAAATTTCAATCGGTGTAGTCTGTGAAATGAAGAGTCAAAGAAATCATATTATGGATTAGCAGGAAAGTCAAAATTCAACCCTTCATGGCACTCATAGGATTTAAAAAGGTAAGCACAACAACTAGTAGGGATGATGATCCTGTGATTACAGCAGTAGGCCTAATTTCGGAGATCTAGCTTCAAATCCCTACCCTGCCACAGATTTCTCGCATGGCCTTGGGAAAGTCATTTAGCCTCTTTGTGCCTCAGTTCCCCATCTGTTAAATGGGGATAATAGCCTTTCCCTCAATGGGATGTAGTGAGGATGAATATGTTTAAAAGGTTGTGAGTTGCTCATATTCTACAATAATGCGGGGCCACATACGTACCATAGCTAGGCAGAGGTAGTACTAATGCATCACACTTGAGGATCTCAGTGCATTTTACAACCATTAATGAATTAAGCCTCCCAGTTCTAATCTACACCAGTTAATCTGGCCCATCAGTTTCAGTGAGCATTGATGGTGTTCAGCATTTTGCAGATCTAACAGGCATACCCAAGGCGCGATGGAAAGATTGAACTCCTGCTACCAGTGAAGCAAGGACAACACAACACATCTATTGACTTTGATGACAGCAGAACTGTACCCGAGGTTTATGACAGAGGTGACATCCTGACTCCAAGGACAAGGCTTTTAGCACTAGCCCATGCTTTCTCTTCTAGTGTCTGATCCAAAGCCCATCAAAGACTACCATTGAACCCAATTATTATGCTTTAGTTCAGGGCCCTAGAGATCATAGTGTGGAGTCCACAGGGATATTATCATTGGTTTCCACAGCAGCAGGGTCAAACTCCTCACTGGTATGTAGATTTATAAACTGTCAAGGTCAGATTGTGTATCCTTGTGATCGCCTACTCACACAAGTAGTCCCAGGGACATCAGTGCTACTACTTGTGTGAATAAGTATTAGCCAATGTAAAGGTTGCACAATCTGGCCCTCATCATTCCAGTGGCTTGGATTTCTTCTGAATTATTGAAAAAGAAAATGACACCAGCCTATTTCACATGGGTGTGTGAGATTCTGAAATTTTAATGAAATCATAAAAAAACAAAGAAAAAAGCTCTCCGTGCAAACCTGGCAGTAGAAGCAGTTCAAAAGACTTCCAGTGCAGAACACCATGTTAGGTTCCTGCTAAGCAGATATACAATACTGTTGCTTACATTGGTTTTGCTGAAATTTCCTGCATTTATCTTTGCATGATCTCCACAACATCAAATGCAAAAAAATCTATGTGATTATTTAGGTAACTGACTGCAGGATTAAGGACAAATACAAATTAACTGATGATAAATCCGTTCCCTTGAGATATTATCTTCATTTTCTTCTCACTGTGATAATCCCATTTAAACTTGAAGTAGACTTATGTTAACCACATCTGTGTTTTAAATTGCTAGTACTGTTCAGAGATTGAACCTGCAGCCCTTACTCTAGCAAAACTCTCAACCATGTCAGGATTGGCCCATATTAAACTTTTATAAGCATTAACCAGATGTTGTTGGTTAAGAAGGTTGATTAGATTGATGAACGACACCAAATGCAGTAAAGTAGTTACTCTTAATCTCTTGTTACATTTGTGCTCTGCAATAACAATGCAACCATAATCATTTCTTAAAGTTCCTCTGTGTGTATATTACACGTATGAATATGATTAAGAATTTAGATATATCATATTTCTAAGAGGAAAAACAAGTCAAGAGAGTTGGCAGTTTTTCAAAGAGACATTATTAAGGATACAAGAGCAAACTCGCCAACTGCGTAGAAAAGATAGGAAGCGTGGCAAGAGATCAACCTGGCTTAACCAGGAGACAGTCAGTGATCTGAATTTCAAAAGAGAGTCCTACAGAAAGAGGAAACTAGATCAAATAACAAAGGATAAATAGGAACAAACAACACAAGTATGTAGGGACAAAGTTAGAAAGGCCAACGCACAAAACAAGATTAAACTAGCTAGAGACATAAAGGGCAACAAGAAAATATTCTATAAATACATTAGAAGCAAGAAGGGGACCAAGGACAGGGTAGGCCCATTGCTCAATGAGGGGAGAAAGACAATAACAGGAAATGGCAGAAGTGCTAAATGACTTTTTTGTTTCCATTTTCACCAGAGAGTTTAGTAATGATTGGATGTCTAACATAGTGAATGACAGTGAAAATGAGGTAGGATTAGAGGCTAAAATGGAGAAAGAACAAGTTAAACGTTACTTAAACAAGTTAGATGTCTTCGAGTCATCAGGGCCTGATGAAATGCATCCTAGAATACCCAAAGAGGAGCTGACAGAGGAGATATCTCAGCCATTAGTGATTATCTTCAAAAAGTCATGGAAGTCAGGAGAGATTCCAGAGGACTGGAAAAGGGCAAATATAGTGCCCATCTACAAAAAGGGAAATAAGGGCAATCTAGGAAATTACAGACCAGTCATCCTAACTTCAGTACCCAGAAAAATAATAGAGCAAATAATTAAGCAATCAATTTGCAGACACCTAGAAGATAAGGTGATAAGTAACAGTCAGCTTGGATTTGTCAAGAACAAATTATGTCAAACCCACCTAATAGCTTTCCTTGACAAGGTAACATGAATAGGGGGGAGAAGTGGTAGATGTGGTATACCTTGACTTTAGTGAGGCTTTTGATACGGTCTCGCATGATCTTTTAATAAACAAACTAGGGAAATACAACCTAAATTAAATGAGGAATACTTGTGGCACTTTAGAGACTAACCAGTTTATTTCAGCATAAGCTTTCATGGGCTATAGTCCACTTCATTGGATGCATAGAATGGAACCCACAGAAGTAAGATGCATTTATATACACAGAAAGCAAAATAGTTGTAAATTACCATACAAATTCTAAGAGTCTGTTTAATTTGGATGGGCTATTATCAGAGAAAAAAAACCTTTTGTAGTGAAAATTTAGTGGATCTGTGTCTGACAGTTGATAAGAACCAGTAAAAAAGAGACTTAACTAGGAAAATGTGTTCAATTAGTGTAATGACAAAGCCATTCATAGTCCCTGTTTAACCCTTGGTTGATAGTGTCCAATCTGAAAATTAATTCCAGTTCCTCAGCTTTTTGTTGGAGTCGGTTTTGGAAGTTTTTCTGTTTTAAAGTTGACACCTTCAAGTCTTTAATAGAATGGCCAGGGAGACTGAAGTATTCTCCTACTGGTTGAGCTACTATATGGTGGGTGCAAAACTGGTTGGAAAACCATTCCTAGAGAGTAGCTATCAGAGATTTTCAGTCAAGCTGGAGGAATAACTAGTGGGGCCCCCAGGGATCAGTTCTGATCAATATCTTCATCAATTATTTAGATAATGGAATAGAGAGTGCACTTATAAATTTTGTGGAGGATACCAAACTGGGAAGGGTTGCAAGTGCTTTGGAGGAGAGGATTAAAATTCAAAATGATCTGGACAAACTGGAGAAATGGTCTGAAATAAATAAGATGAAATTCAATAAGGACAAATGCAAAGTACTTCACATATTATAGGTGGTCAAAAGATGCCAATTGTTTTTCATGGGAAATTAAAAACCTCAACAATTATAAGAACATATGACCAGCCATACTGGGGCAGACCAAATAACCATCTAGCCCAGTATCCTGTCTTCTGATAGTGGCCAATGCCAGGTGCTTCAGAGAGAATGAACAGAACAGGTAATCATCAAGTGATCCAGGATAGTAACATGAAAATTTAGCAGTTACTCTGAGATTTTATTTTCATTTTTGAAAAAAAAGACAAACACTATTTCCAGTAAAACTGCTAAATCTTTAGTTAAAAAAAATCAGTTTTCATAAATCAAATTTACAGAAACAACAAAGACGTTTTTGGCCTTCATTTCTCTTTTTTATGTTTTAAAAAATGTTGATGAAATATCGGTGACTAGCTCTATTCAGCCTACTACATACTCTACAGTCTATCCTCACCTTAGGCCTGCTATGTTTTGTTGTACACTTACAGTGGTCATCATTGTGGGATTGTCAGAATGGGCTACTTCCTCTGTATTGCAAGACCTACACAGCATAAAGGTTAAACACAGGATTCCACTGCAGCATATTTAGCTGTTTCGAGGCATTCAATCTCAACTTTCAAGTTATTTTAACAGTTTTTTAGCAGCCCGTGCTTATTTGAAGCTACGGTCAGTGACTATATAAGCCCATCAAACTAATTGCATAAAGTGATGCCATGGGATGACTTAAAATGAGTCCCACTCAACATTTTAAAAGTCCTTATATCTGCTACCTGTGCCACTTTGCCGTGAGAAAACAAAACAAAACATCAACATAAGGAGTATCATGAAAGGCACAATGTGCTTTTTCTGCTTCAACTGGTTCATAAAAACCAACCTTCTGGACCTAATTCATAATGATGTAAATCAGGATAAATTTGGAGTAACTCTATTTAAATCAAATGAATTATTCTAGTCATAAAATGATATATATGAGATGTTAATCACACCTGCTAGTAGCATTATGGATATTAAACATAAACTGATTTGGTAAGATCGGTGATGCTCCTTTTATTTTAGTAATCCATATGGTAAAAATAAAAAACTTTTAAGTATAGTTTCCATGTCAGCAGAAAATCTACCCTGGATCCTTAAAGAGGGTTTTGCAGTCACTAGTGTAAATTTGGAGCACGATAACGTCATTGGAGTCATGCAGTCAATGAAGTTACTCCAGATTTGCATCAGTGTAATTGAGATTACAGTGTGACCCAAAGCCTTCTGCTTATTCACAGAACAGATATAGCAGAGGTGTTGATTTAATGTACAAATGGCAAGATTCCCCGGGCAACCTCACCAATGTGTTATAACCTTGTGTTTGTAGAACCAGTTAGAAAAACTATCTGTACAGAGAGACTGTTTTCCAATTTCTGTGCTCATTTAGACATCAACCTTTACAAAATATACTAATTAGTACCATAGATGGCAGTGATTTATTGGTCTGGAAGCACGGTGGGAAAAGAATTAGGCCCACTAATTTATTTTGCATACTTCATTGAACTGCTTCCAGATTCTTGCAACTTCCAGTCACTGCTCATTAGGGCTGGATTTGAACAGGATGATCCAGAAATGAAGTGTCCCATGTTCCATTTTCAGTCATCCAAGATGTTGCTTGATGTTGTCAACTTTTTGGAGGAGATTAATTTCTCTCTTGAACTGTTTGCACACTACCATTACTCCATTGACCTTAGTATCCTAAGCTACCAGTTGTCTCCATCAGGTAGTGGATGAGAGAACCTCATACATGATATGGGCTGCTCCAGATACATTGAATAAGGAATCATGGACCTACAGCTCTGTGTCAGGCCAACTACCTCTCTATGCAAAAGAAGGACAAGGTAGGTAAGACAATATCTTTTATTGAACCAACTTCTGTTGGTGAGAGAGACATGCTTTTGAGCCACCCAGAGCTCTTCTTTGAGTCTAGGGAAGATACTTCTAATACCACATCAAAATGCACATATTCTAAGGGACCATTTAAGGTGAAGTGTTCTACTAAAACCCCTCCAGTCATGGAGGGCGGGAGAGGGAAGGGAGTGGGGATGAGGAGAAGGCAGCTGGCGAAAGGGAGGTTGTTAGTGTATTATAGATTGTTGTAATAAGTCATAAATGGATTCAGTCCATGATTTTTAGTGTCTAGTAAAGTTATGAATTCAAGCTCCCAGGCTTCTCTTTTGAACATGTGCAAGTTTCCTTTGAGGATGAGGACTGAGAGGTCAGATGTAGAGTGGTCGCTTTGTGAAAAAGGTCTTCACCCACTGGTCATAGAGTGTTTTTGTCTTTCATCATTTTCCTGTTAACGGGCCATTTCACCTTGAATGGTCCCTGGAACTGTGTTGACTACTTATGGTAAACAATCTGTTCCACCTTGTATTTAGCTGTGACACTCTGAGAATGTTTCCCAGACCTGAAGAAGATTTCTGTATGGCTCAAAAGCTCTCTCACCAAAAGCTGTGAGGAAATGGTAGTACGTGAACTTTGTAATATAGTTTGGGAGAAAGAATTCTGCCCAGAAGAGTGGAAGAATGGGGTGATCTGTTAAATACTGAAACAAGGAAGCCTCTAGGGTATGACAACTGGTGAGGAGTAAAGGAGAAAGGACTTGCTTATCAGAGATTAGTCTTGCATTTTATAGGTTTCACCAAAGCTTGTGACAACGATATTCACAGAGAATTGCTATGGAAGATCCTGCGACAATATGGGCTTCCTAGAAAGATCATGTCACTGGATAAGATGCTGTATGAAGGTTCACAATGTCGTGCAAGAACAAGAAAGTGCAAAAGCTAACTGGTTTGATATAATCAACTGAGTGTAATGGGAATGCATCTTATCATTTCTCCTCTTCTGCATTCTGATAGATTAAGTATTGCAAAAAAGCAACATCAAAAGATGACTGAGGAAGAATGTGGAATAGAGGAAAAACTTCAAGATCTTTGCAAATGACTTTGTGTTGGACACAGATGATGCTGCTATGAAAAAGACCACTCTCAATGTCAAATGTGAGTTTGCCAAAGTATGATTAAGAATCAGCCAAAAGAAATCAAGAGTCAGCAATAATAGTGCATATGTGAATGACAGTGACATGTTTAACGAGTCTGTATATCTTGAAGACACTGTTAGTGCCAATGGCCAACTCCATAAGGAGGTGGAAGCAAGATATGGGAAGGAAAGAGGAGCCTTTCCAAGAAAGATCTGGAAAAATAAGTCAATTCACACAAGAACTAAGCCACTGCGAAACCCACATTTTTACATGCTTCTAACATTTGGGGGATGCTAGAAACCTCCAAACATGAAACAGTGCATTCTATCAGAGATATTTGCACAGAATGCTTGGTATCTGTTGGTAGGATAAAATAACCAATGCTGATGTGTAACAAAGAACTGGCTAGCAGACTTTGGAAACAATGATTTGAGAAAGAAGGCAGAAGTGGATGGACGTGTTGTATGGATGTCAAACTGTATTCTTAGACAGGCCTTGAATGGACGCCACCTGATGGAAGATGGCAAAGAGGAAGACAACAGATGACATGTAAGAGAACCACTGAGAAAGATGTTGCTGTCATGGAAATGGACTATAATGATGTAAAAAATAAGGTATTAGTCAAATCGAGGTAGAAAGACTGGGTTGTTTCATATGTCACAAAGCACAAAAGAGCATCTAAGAAAAAAGTGGACTTATTGCTGTTTTACACTAGTGTAAGTGGGGGAGGAGTCAGGCCTAGTATTCTTTTGTAATAGAGCATCCATTGATTATGAACATCATACAAAGCCCACTGAAGTAATTTATGAGATTTCAATGGGATCTGGATCAGGCTACATATGACTGATCTTCATTAACTAATCCCATTGCTTACCTTTGTCTTCTCATTATATCCTTTAATTGCCACTGTTTGTTTCTATAAAATGGTGCTCACTGAAAATAAGGATTTGAAAATAAATAGACACATTTTTATGACTTATTCTGGATTTTCAATTAATGTCACCCTATCATAGACAAAGTTAACTGGACCATATTCAAAATATATTATTCTTTACTGAATAATAATAAACTAAAGAATCTCATGTGTTTTCCAATCATATTATGTTTGTTTGCCTTAAATCTGAGGGAATTCTGCAGAATGTTTCATGGGCGTATGCTAACTTGGCTTACAGGTTTCCTGGATCTTAAAAAAAAAAAAGTTTCATTATTTAACACAATTAAATCTAATTCAGGGTCTGGATTTTTCTGAAAGAGATTTGGGGTATTTTTCCTCATAAAATCTTGGTAACCGTAAAGCAATAATTAATATTTAATTCAAGAACTTTCCTCTGAGTTCCTTGTAAGAAAGTATAGAATTAACCAGGAAAATTATTTTTAAAAGTACACAAAGCTCATATATATCAGAGATTTTATCTTTTCTTTTTGGTTCCTTCACTGTTGAATTTGTCTTGGGACATACAAGTTGGAAGAAAAATATTTTTGCAGTGTGGAAGAACAAAGCAACTTGTTTATAATGCTTTTTACTTCCTTATAATACATGTATAGTGCGTACCAAAAGTAAATTTAGCCAAGATATAGCATATCTCAGGTTGGAAAACCTTTTTCTCTGTATTTGCATTTCCCATATCTTCCCAGCTCTACATCTCTACGGTTCTGTGAGTTGTACACATTCTTTTTTACGTTCTTGCAGGTTTACTACATGATACAACTTGCACTCCGATAGAATTTTCATCCCAGGTTGAAAACCATATTTTATCCCGAATTTCGTAGTGCTCAAGGAGCACAGTTCCTAGAGTGGATTTGGAAGACTGAGATATTAGATCTAGATTTTTGGAGTATGGGAGTATTCATGCAGAATGATTCAGGAAAATGGAGGGGGAAATCTGACTCCTGAAAATGAAAAGAAAGTCAAATCAATGGAAAAAACAACACCGAAAATAAACTTAAAGGCACAATCTAATGCCCTTTATAATCAAGCATGCCCTTTTACACCAGGTAAGGTTCCATCCACTGTGTCCAATGTATTTGAGTATATCTAGTTTAATATCATCCCATATCGATTGGTTTGCAATATTAAACTGGGCTGCATTAGGCACGTATGAAACATCCTTGATTATTTCAGTTTGGGAGCTGAACTCTAATGAACTTATTTCCTTCTATTACCAAGAGGCTAATGATAGTCCAATTATAGAATATTTGATTGTGGTGTAATGATGCCTGTAAGAAAGCTCTTACCAATTCCCTTGACAAT
Source organism: Dermatemys mawii (assembly GCA_007922305.1). NCBI lineage: Eukaryota > Metazoa > Chordata > Testudines > Dermatemydidae > Dermatemys > Dermatemys mawii. The sequence continues at coordinate 5,061,087 of ML677353.1, forward strand.
GTACAGGACAAGTGCTCCTGGCTAGAAAGAGTGCAGAATGTTAAACTGAAGCCTACACAATGAGTTCCTAACTACTGATAGGCAGACGCTTGGAACCTTCAGATGACCCTTTATCAAAGGGGAGTCATCTATTAATGTACTGTAGTGCACATGTAATGCCGACATACCTCAGTCGTCGTTGGGCGCAATCAAACATGGGACCTCAGTGCACGAGTCTCTACTGCATGAGCTAAAAGTCAACTGGTTGTTAGCTAAGGCTGTAGAGCAGAGTCTCTCTCAACCTCTCTCTCTCTCTCTCTCTCTCAGTGGTCTCGGTGGCATTAGATGGGACAGAACACCATACTCAGAGGTGTGTAGCTTATTTACTTCCCCTACCTGAGGAACTGCATCCTGAGCTTCAGATTCTTCCCAGCTGAAATCCCAAACGAGCCCCCACTTGTAACACTGACAGTCCCCGGTCATCAGCGGATGAAATCAGACCTGGGACTCTGGAACTTAGTGCACGAGCCTCTACCACATGAGCTAGAAGCCAACTGGCTGTTAGCTAAGCTACAGAGCAGACTCATTGTATCTTTCTCTCTAAATGGTTTCGGTGCCACCAAATAGGACACAACACCACATCCAGAAGGTGTGTGGGTTACATACAGAGGATGAGAAATTGGGAGAGAGTGGGGGAAGAAGGTAACACAAATCACAAAGCATGAAACCTGCCCAGTGTTGAAATATTTTCATTCCAGAAGTTGAGGCCAAAGGACTACCACAAATATGAGGTTGGAAGTATCAGGTATGTGAAATGTTATGTTCATGACATACACACAGAGAAGTTACATAAAAATTCTCTTGCTGAAAGGTTGCAACATAATACAACTTTATTTCTTGGAATTCAGAACAACACCACACAAGAATCCAAAAAACACACAGAGAGAAAACAGGCTGCTCCCTAAAACAGAGAGTCACAACTCGCTCTACAGTAGTCTAGTCTGATCTTCTGCAAACAGACTCTGATTGCATGCTTCCCTACCATGCTCCCTGTCTACAAGCAAGACCAGGAAAACGCTGGAGAATTTAAACGGATAGATCACAAATTTTACTGCAGTTTTAATAAATTTAAATTTTAAAGCAGTTTTCAATATACTATATGAGGAATGGGACATCAGACTCCAGAACAATCAAATTGAATCAAGTAAATAAAAGAAAACAATAAGATTCTCCTTCCTTATGTCACCCTTTCCCATCCACCAAGGCTTCCATCCTCAGCCTTCTGTTTATGTCTTTTGAACAATTGACTCCATGCCTTCTTCCATCTGGCCTCCTATGCACAGTTGGACTTCCGTGGCTCTTCCATGGGGTTCCTACCCTCTGCATGTTTAATTATCCCTTAAAGACACTCTTCTGTTTTGTTCTCTATATAGAATCTGATTGCTTTTGACGTGTCTGTCTATTCTTTGTTGGCCTCTCAGAATAGGGGACTTTCCCTTCTAGAAAGCCTGGAATTCCCTGAGCACATTGTGGGCACTACCAGAAGGCTAATTGCCACAAGGCTAATTGCCATTCCTATGTATTATTTCATTTTGTACTGTATCAGTACCATGACCAAAGTGTTGCAGACATTAACACAATTTGTCACAGATTCCAAAGCAAAGCAATCACACTCAGCTTTGTGCATGTCTCTGCTCTTTTATCATCTTTGGCTACAATGCCAGCCCCTAAATAAATTTACAATATGATCAGGCTACAAATGCTTAGATGGTAGCAGAAAATTCTTCATGGCATCATTATCTACCACAACTCCAGGGTTGCTCATGTGAAATGCAGTGGTCTAGGAAAGAGTAAAGTGTGGAAAGGAAAGCAGTGGAAAACCCATGACTAGGGAATTGGAAGCTATAAAAGTTGAGTGGGTCTCCAAAGATTTTTTTTTAAGAACAGTTAAATGAAAAACTTTCCATGTGCTAGGGAAGGAAGAAGAAACCCATGCCTAGTTTTTACTGCAAAGAGCAAAAGGCCAATGGAGTTTGACTCTAAGGATTTATTTATACTGAATTCTAAAATGTTCCAAGTGGATAGATGGTTAAGGCATCAAATATGCAACAGTAAGTGAAAGAACCTGTGGCAACAGAAGCAGAAAATTGTATGCCTCAAAAATGACTGTTCAGAGACACTTGGAGAAGGGTTCAAGGTTAACTCCTTTCCTTGTGCATTTATGAATTCTATAAGAGTGCACACTACTGTATAAAGTACAATATTAGTTCAGGAAAAAATTCCAAAAAAAAGTGCCTAAAACTGTGATTTGCTCAACATCCCCTGGGGCCAAGAATGAGCTACAGAGGAAGCAAACAGCATATGCAATTTATAGCCAGTTGAGACTAAATTGTAGTTGGTCCAATTCAAACAACACATTCATGCAGGCTATGTAGTCATACTGCTAATGTTCCCCTGCCCGTTGGTCCCTGTGCTGTTCCCCAGCAGCACAGGAAGTCATAGCGACGCTGCAACGAGAACAGGATATGCCTCAGAGGAGAAAATGAAAAGTAGAATTTGAGGAGAAGAAAATGAAACAAGGTGAGGTGAGTGAAAGAGAAAGAGTTGATGTAAATGCGCTGTCTGGAGTCCCAGTGTAAAAACAGTAGTGGATTCTGGGCAGTTAAAAATACAGAACCCAAGAAAATCATGTTGATATTCCAAGTGTCCATAGTATTGTCTTTTTCTGTTACCTTAGGCTGAAGACAATAAGACTAAACTAATTGTCTCTTTTCTAATCTGCTTTCTGAGCAGAAGAATACGTCGAATAGACATAGTTATAACATTTTCAGAACATCAAGGCCATTGAGTGATGTGGTCTCATTAGCTTCTCTCTAAAATGGCAATATCTACCACACAGAACTGCTCCTTCACCTGTGTTGCGAGAGCCCCAACAGAAATAAGATGTATTGACCAAATCCTCAGATTCTGCAAGTTCAATGGAACTACCCTGACTTACACCAGGTGGTATATCTATCTATCCTCCAATATCTAACTACAAAGGATTAATACTTATTTACTTACTGTAGTTTGAATATATCATAGGGAATTATATTTATCAATAATTATGACTGGCCGGAACACATAGTGAGTACCTCTGCAAATGGCATTAGGCCAGTAGTTACTTATTCCCACTAATGGATGTTGGCCAGATCATCTCCTGGTATAAATTACTGTAGTTCTTTCAAAGTCAATGGAAGCATGGTGATTTACACTAGCTGAAGATGTGGTTCTAGGATTATTTCAAAGTTTCTTTAGGACTTGGTTGTAGCTTAGCACAGCTTGAGATGTGTGTGTGGGGAGATGGATCTTTATGCCAAGTTTAAGCCACCCCACCAGTCCTGGAGGTAGCTGGCCACTAGTCCAGTCTCCACAGTAAAATAGAGCTGATACAGGCGCCCTTCTGTCCCCACCTCTTGAAAAAAAAACAACCAACCAAAGCTCCTAGAGCTGGTTCTTAGGTGTACTCTCCCCACTCTCTGTGCAGTTTCCTTACACAGATGGGAAGGTAGGCTTCCAGAATTCTTGCAAGCTGCTCTCCTCCACAAGGCAGAGGCCCAAGTCAATCTCTCAAATGGGTGCTGCATACACACACACACACACACACACACACACACATTCCCTCAGTTGACTGAAGTTTATTTTACCTGTTGAAGAATATGTGGAGAGTAGAGATGCACATTTATAATTGAAACTGAAGGGCTTGAACTTATATCCACAGTACCTGGTCTAAAACTCATTGAACTCCATGGGAGTCTTTCTGTGAACTCCAGTGGTCTGTGGATCATGGCCAGGAAGCTTAAAGTGAAGTATTGCATATTCTGAGCCAATTAATGCAAACAAACAGTTTATAGATGCATTGCTAATATTTTCTTGCAGAAAGCCTCTTCGAGTTCTCTGCAATATTGTATTATGTGCATGAGAGAGAGTTCAGTCTATACATAAGAACAAGGGACCTGGATTCTAATTAGAAATAGGTAGGAAATTGTTTTCTTTTCCTGAAAAAAAGTTGATTAAAAACAAGAAAGAATTGTCAAAAAATGTCTTCAATTTTTTTTCAGGTTCTCAGTAAAAACTAAACAATGAAGAATTAATGTATTGTTCTATATTATTATAATTCTGTTACTACTATATTATTACTATTAATATTATTAACCAATCCTGGATCAAGCCCTGGTTTATATTACATGGCTACATTGGCTAGAATTGTGTCTGTGTTCACATGGATAGTTGAGGGCAAGTAAAAAACACCCGACAGCGAACAGCTATGCTGGCAAAAACCCTGGTGTAAACGCCACTGTGATGACAGAAGATGATAGAAGGTGATGTAGCTATGCCATCAGAACTCCTTCTGCTGGTTTACATAGGGTCTATACTAGGGAGCCCTGCCACTGTAGCTATACCGGTAAAGGCTCTGGTATAGATAAATCCATACTCTCCATTCTGACACTATAGTTTAGTGCAGGCCTGCACAACTCGGAAAACAGCGAGGGCCATATTACTGCAAAAAATCCAGCTGCGGGCCAAAAAGCCCCGCCATCGCCCCACTCCCAACCTCTTCCCCCCCACCCCACCGCTTGGCTTGCCCCACCCCTACTCATTTCTCGCAGGCTGCACAGTGAGCCTGTGCGGGCCGCATGCAGCCCCCAGATGGCGTGTTGTGCGGGCCTGATTTAGTGAGATACCTTTGACTGCTGTGTGGGCTTGTGTACACTACGCACGGGATCAATCTAAGACACACAGCTTCAGCTATGTGAATAGTGTAGCTGAAGTCAGCATACTTAGATCTACCTACCACAGTGTCTTCATTGCGGTAAGTCAACAGCTGATGCTCTCCCATTGACTCCGCTTGTACTTCTTGTTCTGGTGGAATACTGGAATCGACAGGAGAGCACTCAGCAGTCGATTTATCGCGTATATACTAGACATGATAAATCGACCCGCAAAAGATCGATCTCTGCCTGCTGATCCGGCGGGTAGTGTAGACAAGCCCTGTGTCTCAGTCTTATCACTCTTAGAAATAGGTACAATTATACTTTCTGGGCAATGGGAAAGGGACATTTTTAGAAGAGATGGTAGCTAAAATTGTGTTCCCTTTTTAAAATTGCAAGTTTTTGAAAGTCAAAATAGGGTAGCTTTTGTAGTTACCTACCTCACAGTGACTGTCAATTAATTAATTACAAGGAGAGCTAATTATGATTAAAGGCAAGGAGGCCTAAATAATTAGTTCTTGTAAAACTGTTTGGGATGTTTGAATGTAAGGTGCCAAACAAGTGTAAAATATTATTGCCATTATCTAGTATGGTATTTGTGACACCTTTACAACTAATGCATCTTATGAAGTTGCACTGTGAGTATATGTAGGTAGAATTCACAAAGTTGCATTATGAGTATACGTAGCTATATGTAGGTAGCATATTGTGTGTGTGTAAATGTAACTTTTGCTCTAGGTAACATAATCGGTGATCTCTCGATTTGAGGATGATCTCTACCACAGATTTACATACGGGTCCTGCAATGACTCAGGAGTCTCATCCTGGAACTGCAGAGCAGCCTGCAGTTCGTACAGACATTTCCTGGTGGGTCACCTGCCTGCTAGGAGAAAGTTCTTTCTTTTTCCTTCCTTCTCACTCTCTCTTCCTCTTATTTGACATGACTTACTGGGGGATCTGAGCTCACTGGGAATGAACAGATGATAATTGTGGTCAGAGATAAGGAACTAGAAGAATCTGCTCCATCGGTGGATGAAGCATTGCCATTAACCATACAAAAGATTCATAACGTCAGGGTCAGAGATGGTCAGAAAATGGAGGACTGTGAATTATTAATATTTACTGTAGAATAAAAACCCAAAATATTTCTGCCAAAACACAATATATTTTTATTCTGAAAATAAGAACATAAGAAAGGCCGTACTGGATCAGACCAAAGGTCCATCCAACCCAGTATCCTGTCTACTGACAGTGGCCAATGCCAGGTGCCCCGGAGTGGGTGAACCGAACAGGTAAAGATCAAGTGATCTCTCTCCTGCCATCCATCACCCTCCTCTGACAAACAGAGGCTAGAGACACCATTCCTTACTCAGCCTGGCTAATAGCCATTAATGGACTTAACCTCCATGAATGTATCTAGTTCTCTTTTAAACCCTGTTATAGTCCTAGCCTTCACAGCCTCCTCAGGCAAGGAGTTCCACAGGTTGACTGTGCGATGTGTGAAGAAGAACTTCCTTTTATTTGTTTTAAACCTGCTGCCCACCAATTTCAATGGGTGGCCCCTAGTTCTGCTATTATGGGAACAAATAAATAACTTTTCCTTATTCACTTTCTCCATGCCACTCATAATTTTATATACCTCTATCATATCCCTCCTTAGTCTCTTCTTTTCCAAGCTAAAAAGTCCTAGCCTCTTTAATCTTGCCTCATATGGGACCCATTCCAATCCCCTAATCATTTTAGTTGCCCTTCTCTGAACCTTTTCTAATGTCAGTATATCCTTTTTGAGATGAGGAGACCACATTTGTACACAGTATTCAAGATGTGGGCGCAACATGGATTTGTATAGGGGCAATAAGATATTCTCCGTCTTATTTTTGAACCCTTTTTTAATAATTCCTAACATCCTGTTTGCTTTTTTGACTGCTGCTGTACCCTGCATGGACATCTTCAGAGAACTATCCACAATGACTCCAAGATCTTTCTCCTGAATAGTTGTAGCTAAATTAGCCCTCATCATATTGTATGTATAGTTGGGGTTATTTTTTCCAATGTGCATTACTTTACATTTATCCACATTAAATTTCATTTGCCATTTTGTTGCCAAATCACTTAGTTTTGTGAGATCTTTTTGAAGTTCTTCACAGTCTGCTTGGGTCTTAACTATTTTGAGCAGTTTAGTATCATCTGCAAAATTTGCCACCTCACTGTTTACCCCTTCCTCCAAATCATTTATGAATAAATTGAATAGGATTGGTCCTAGGACTGACCCTTGGGGAACACCACTAGTTACCCCTCTCCATTCTGAAAATTTACCTTTTATTCCTACCCTTTGTTCCCTATCTTTTAACCAGTTCTCAATCCATGAAAGGATTTGCAGTCTCTTGTGCGAACTGTAGTTGGGATGAATCATGCTCCCATTCTCCTCTACAGGACAAGCTCTCCGGTCAGACTACGCTTCCCATCATGAACGACAATCTTTCATTTGGTTAAGGGATACATGTGCTTCATGGCAGTTGGATACCCAGTGCATTATGGGAGATGAAATCCAGCTGGGAAGCCTTCCTCAAAGAAAAGCTTGACAAAGCTCTCGCTGGGATGATTAGGTGGTGATTGGTCCTGCTTTGAGCAGGGGGTTGGACTAGATGACCTCCTCATATCCCTTCCAACCCTGATATTCTATGATTCTATGAAGACAATGGGAGCATCAGGTGACTTTGAACTACAACTCCCACAAGGCCCTGTGGCAGCAACTAAAAATTCAAATATTTCAATTTTTGGCTAAAAATCAGAAGTGTGGGGTTTGAGGTTTGTTTTAATTTTTTAATTTAAAAGCGTCTATAGTTGGGATTGGCCCTGCTTTGAGCAGGGATTGGACAAGATGACCTCCTGAGATCTCTTCCAACCCTAATCTTCTATAAAAAACACACTTTTCCACTACAATTTCTATATATTTGAAAACCAGTTTTCCCTTAAAAAAACAATTTCGACAGACGTTTATCAACAAGCCCTCCTTAGGCTCCCCAAGGACCTTTGACTGCCCTTAGTAGCAGCGGTAGCTACCTCTCTCAGGATTTCATCTTAGTTCATAGGATGCAGCCTTTCTTTGCGGATGCAGCTGTCTTCGGAATAATCTATTCTTTCTTTACTTTCACATTGGCTTCTAATGCATGCTATTTGCAGCTTTCCTTGGGCCGCTAATGCAGCTACTACTCAAAACCCTTGGCAGATGTATATTGGTGATAGCTTACCGGCTTCCTGGATCAACTTGCCATATTAACATTACACCTGTGATCTGTGAATTGCACTGGTGTTTCTTAGTGCAATTTGAGGTGCCCGTTTTAATCTGAGGAACCTTGTTGTCTTAGAGACAGCCCCTTTCCTCTGTGCGCAATCCTAATGCCTGACGGCAGCTGGGGTGTTCTTTCTGAGCTGCTTTAGATGTGCACTCTTCAGTAGAGAGACCACAATAGGTGCCTAAGCTTGTTAAAATTCCAGATGCTAATATTTTCAGACAAATGGCTACACACAAACCTAAAGAATGTGTTTTTACTGACTTGTGTGGTTTCTGAGTTATAACCTGTTTCATGCTTTTAGAATCATAGAATCGTATAAAATCAGGGTTGGAAGGGGCCTCAGGAGGTCATCCAGTCCTACCCACTGCTCAAAGCAGGGCTAATACTCAACTAAGTCGTCCAGCCAGGGCTTTGTCAAGCCGGACCTTAAAAACCTCTAAGGAAGGAGATTCCACCACCTTGCTAGATAACCCATTCCAATGCTTCTTCACCCTCCCAGGAAAACGTTTTTTCTAACATCCAATCTAAACCTCCCCCACTATAACTTGAGACCATTACTCCTTGTTCTGTCATCTTCTACCACTGAGAACAGTCTAGATCCATCCTCTTTGAAACCCCCTTTCAGGTAGTTGAAAGCAGCTATCAAATCCCCCCTCATTCTTCTCTTCTGCAGACTAAACAATCCCAGTTCCCTCAGCCTCTCCTCATAAGTCATGTGCTCCAGTCTCCTAATCATTTTTGTTGCCCTCCACTGGACAAAAATAGTAGTAGTATTTAGTATTTTAGTAGTGATTTGTCCTGTGCTCAACACAGGATGTACTCTAAAGGTACATCTTAGATGCACAGGTAACTTGGAGTTTGGAACTGAGGTCTGAGCACGCGGTTTAGACTCGCCTGAGTGCGAACATCCACAAAGCAAAAGCCTACCCGCCTTACTGTGTTCTCACTGTTTCTGCACTTGCTCCTGCGATATGCTCCCAGGCAACCATAGTTCGTGGTGCTGAGATGCTCTAGGATTCTCCAGTCAATTGCATGCAAGCTTGTCTATTCTTCCGAGGCAATGGCGAAAACGGCATTGGAGGACTATCAGCACTTAAGTGAGTTTGCCTGTGTCCTCACTGCAAAGTAGGTTGGTTCCATCCTGTGTGAAAACAGACTCCAGGTTCTAAACTTGTACCCCCAGCCCAGACTTAAAGCACCTCTAACGCAGGTGTGATGCTGTCAGACCAGGGGCTAGCTCATGCCAAGGTCTCACTGAACCCTTACAAATGCACAGCTGGAATAACCGGTCTGGCTTACCTGTGTGTTAGCATGATCAGAATAGATATTAGATGTTAAATTGATAAAAATGTGTTTAGACTTTATGAAATGCTTGTAGGATGGTGCATGTATTGATCTCACATATAACCTCTTTATAGCCTGTGGTATGACGTTATATTGCGTGTTTGCATTGTAAACCTCTGCAATCATGTAACTCGCCAAACAGGAACAGAATCATTCATTTTAAGGTAAAGGGCACATCCTGCATACAAGATGGCACCTTGAAGGCTAACGAGGTGTTGTATAGTATCAAAGACGAAATGCCCTGTTGACTGCATTCCTAAATTCATCCAGGAAGGAGAGACCCATGAATGAAATCATCCCATAACTTTGGGCTTTGGGGTGGAGGGGATAAAAATCCCTGACAAGGAGAAATGATCTTTTATGCTGTCTGGACTTGGCGTGGTAAACATTCTTGAACGTAAGCAAGAGATCCCCATGCTGCTTGGTATGGGTTAGATCTAAATGACATTCAGTGGTGACATATTAGTACAACTCTGTCATTTTTAGGAATCATAAACTAACTCATTAGTGCATATATGTTGCCTGCTTTAACCTGTAAATAATTCTCATTTCTTTCTCCAAGTTAAGAAATCCTTAGTTAATTTACTACTAGACCAGCTACAAGCATTGTCTTTGGTGTGAGATCTGAGGTACAAAACTGACCTGGTGTAAGTGACTGATCTCTTGGGACTGGGAGCTACCAGAATATTTTGTGATGTTTGGTGAAAGTCACAATTTATCACTTATTCCAGCTTGCCTGGGTGGAGTGACTAAGGGAATGTCAGACTCTATGGTATTATACTTTTAGGAGTTCACTTTTGTTAATGGGATGGCAAAATCTAGTTATAGAGCATACCGCCAGTTAGGGGTGTCTACCCTACTTTTTGACAGTCTGCCATAAGGTTGGCAATCACGGTCATGAGCCATTCCAGACAGCAGGTTAGAGATTCTTCTATGAGGAAGGTAAGGGGATTTGGGCTAAAACCAGGTAAGGCTCTGGATTAATTGTGCAATGAAGACATATCTTAAGGTAGTGAAATAACTAACCGTGCAAATTGCAATGTCTCAGAAAAAAGCGGAGGGGGGGATTATCTTCATGAAGAATCATGGAATTAATTGTCACAGGAGCATATCTGATTCGTGCAATTGTTTTTGCTCTTTTAATATTAATTACTGGATGTAAATGAGAACAGAGTGTTAACAGATAAAGAATTAGCTTAAATCCAACCCTTTCTTCTGCCAAAATATGTTCTTTAAGATTATTCTCATTGGGATTAATCAAGCTGGTGTAGGGATGACCAGAGCAATGCATTTTCCTTTCATAAATATTTGGATTTCATTTTTATCATCTTCAGAGAGATTAGAAAATGGAAATAAGTCAGGGTTGAGTTTTTGAATAATTTTGCTTCATGTCACTTCTCTTTCCTATCCTCCCAGCAGAAAGCTATTGTGCCATATGGCATAACTCCGCCTGCTGGGAGACAAAGACTGCCAGTCATGTAGCCAGTCATATTTAAGGACTACCCACATCCCTCAGTCTAAGAACATCCCAAGTAAGCCTTTGTCTCAGTAGAAGTGGTGAGGAAAGAAGCAGGTAGCATGGAAAAGGGGAGATAATGGTGTTAATAAATACTGCCTTGGGGCAAGCTAGTCCAGGCACTGTATTTGTATAGGCCTGGTAATAATAAACGATCCATAAATCCTGATTTAGAGGCTGATCCTGAAATGTGCTGAGCCCTTCCTGGAAATGGTCTACTGCCCTCAATTCCCTCACGGGATTGGTTCCCTAAATTCATGCACAAAATGAAAAGGATGATGAGGTACTCTGTAGCCTGCTCATTTGCATTCTCCTCTTACCAGTTTGTAGTATTTCTTATGGAAATTCTGATGCCTATTTATTTTGCACATTTGCAATGCAAGACCATTGTGGATCAAATATAAGTATTCTGTAAGTCATACGCAGTGTTCATGTGAGGTAATTAAGTTTTTTGTTTCCCAGGGTATGCCTGCCCTGCAGTCAGAGGTCTGAGTCCAGCACATGTAGACATACCCAAGCTAAATTTGATCTAGGGAGCTTGAATAACAATAGAAGGCTGACTGCTCAAGGATCCAGGGTGTGGTTCTTTAAGCCCCTGAGAATTAGCTGTCCACTGAGTTAGTTTGTGTTTATATGAACTTTTTGAAAGGAGCAGGTCCCTTAATTTCTCTTTAGTTCCAATCTAAGGAACATGTTCATCAGCCAGGTGGGATAGGGAATAAATTACTCTCTTCTGAGAACTGCATAAAAATATGTTCTTGGCAATGTCAGAGTACTTCAGAATTTAGGGAAAACCCATCTGCTGATGAGAAGCTGATAAGAGGGCAATTTGATGTTTGATAGTGTGCTGGTCATTTGCATAAGCTATTTCCCAGTTAAATGACTTATATAACTGATGCAGGCAATTTAAATTGTGAATTGCCATTTGCCAGTTTTACAATCAAATATAAAACTCAAAATTTGCTTTGAGCAATATGGGAGAACTCAAACTTCAGATTTGCTTTTCTGTGAGCCTATCTGTCTGTTCTTAAGCCTAGCCCATCCCCATGGTATTTGAGTGTATTTTTTTCCTCAGTGAAGCTGGACTGCATGAATGTTGAGCATGGTGGAAAGTGAATGCTTAAAAACTGCAAACGTGGCAGAATGAAAATCTGCAAGAAAATTCAAACAGATACTCAGCTCACTTCTTATCATGTGACAGATGAAAATTCTTTATTCAAAAATAAACCAAGAGTCTTCAGAAGAGAAGAATGAGGGGAGATTTGATAACTGCTTTCAACTACCTGAAAGGAGGTTCCAAAGAGGATGGATCTAGACTGTTCTCAGTGGTACCACATGATAAATGAGTAATGGTCTCATGTTGCAGAGAGAGAGGTTTAGGTTGGATATTAGGGAAAACTTTTTCACTAGGAGGGTGGTGAAGCACTGGAATGGGTTACCTAGGGAGGTGGTGGAATCTCCTTCCTTAAAGATTTTTAAGGCCAGGCTTGACAAAGCCCTGGCTGGGATGATTTAACCCATTGGGGATTGGTCCTGCTTTGAGTAGGGGGTTGGACTAGATGACCTCCTGAGGTACCTTCCAATCCTGATATTCTGTGATTTTATGATTTCTACGATGAGTGAGCCCAGCTGGGCATCAGAGCCACACTGAAGGAAAGAAAAGCTCAAAGGACCCAGAGGACTATACAGGCTCCATTGAGAAGGAGCCAAGTTCAAAGAACTCAGCACAGTCCAGAGAATCGGTATGATTTGGAACAGCTGTACAATCTATTGAGGAAGGCTGGTCAAAAAATTCTAATCAATCATTTTACCATTGGAAAATGGGGTTAAATTGAAATTGAAATGTTCTGCAGGAAAAGGTTGATTTTGGTAGAATATTCTGTTAGGATAATCAAAATGAAACATTTCAAGTAGTTTAGCAACACTGATCTCTAGAACACTCTTATGCATGCAGGCCGTTTAGCCAGAGGGAGAGACTACTGTGCGTTATGGGTGATGTAGTCTGTCAAGATGGAAACACAGATAAGAGAGAATATGGACAAGAGGGACCCAGATCTACTGCTCCCATGAAGCACTGCAGCAGCTCAGGCAAGGGTGGAGATTAATGTCAACATGGAAGGAAATGAACTGTTTTGACATTTCTAATTCAATATATTTTAGACTCTTCATTCTATGAAAATTTTTGATATTTTGTTGTGGGTTTTTTGGTCTTCAAATGGAGCCAGAACAAATGTCTAAACATTCTGTAGGATGGAAATTTCATTTTTATTAGCAATTATCAATTAATTATTATCTCTGCTAGCCATCTCTTGTTTTGGGAATGGGCAGAACTTATTTCATGGGAAGATTATCACAACTTCTTTCTCTCCCCCATTCACCCTGTAATGACGAGCAGTGTGTTAGAATCCAGGATTATTTAGGGCTGCTGCTTATATTTTATTCTCAATCTACAAGTAGCAGTTCAGCTTTATGTGACTCAGTCTGTTTTCCACCTCTTTCCCCTCCTCCCGCATGCCCTTAAATACAACTCAAACTAGGTCCAGTAAGAGGAATGGGATCTGTTGGGAGATTGTTCTTGTATGAAGAACCTGTGGTCTCTAAAGGCCATACTCTTGGAGTCTATTCCACTCACAGAACATAATGATGAGGACAGTGCACAGATCCTAAATGTTTAAGTATTACTAAGATCTTTCAGCTGTATGCTCTGGTACATTGCCTCATACACATTGTGATAAACTTATTTCCGAGTGTCTGTGGTGTATTTTAGTTTCAAAACTTATCCCCTGGCACTCTCTTTGTAATATAAAGTTGGAGAGCAAACTATATCTTGAAAGAGATGTCAGAGGTCACATACATTTCCTCAGGTAGTAATATCACCTCTGTTTGCCTAAACCTTTGTAGTTCCGGAGTCCACAGCAGCTATGACTTCAGGTAAGATGTGCAAACTGCTCACAAGGTGAAATGCACAAGTACATCCCAATTCTCAATGAAGCCAATCATTCTTAGATTTTTCTTCATTGCTTTACTGGGGCTCCCAGATAACTCAGCTGAGATAGGGGACCATTGTATTAGTTTTTGCACATAAGAGACAGCCCCTGCTCCGAAGAGCTTACAATCTAAACACCGAAAGGGTGGAAGGGGACACCACCAGCCCAAGATCATACAGCAGCTCAGTGGCAGAGCCGGGAATAGAAGCCTGATCTCCTGACTCCCAGACCGGGGTGCTATCCATTAGACCAGCGGGCCTCAAACTGTGGGTCTAGATCCCAAAGTGGTCCCCTGACTGCCTCCCTCAGAATCCCAGACCCATCCAACCCCCCGTGCTCCTTTGTCCCCTGACTGCCCACTTCCAGGACCTCCTGCCCCTGACCACCCCGCTTGGACCCTACCCCCTATCCAACCTCCCTGCTGCCTGTCGCCTGACTGCCCTGACTCCTATCCACAGCCCCGCCCCGACAGGCCCCCTGGGATTCCCATGCCTATCCAACCTCCCCCTGCTCCCTGTCCTCTTACTGTTCCCTGGGACTCTCTGCCCCTTATCCAACCCCCCACCCACTCCCCGCCCCCTTACCATGCTGCTCAGAGCACTAACTGTAAGTAGTACACTGTAAGTAGCACATTCCTACAGGGAGCAATTTAATACATTACTCCCAGATTTACCATACAATTCTGGAACCCAGATGTAGCCCTCAGGCCAAAAGGTTTGCCCACCCTGGCCTAGTCCAAGTATGAACATTCCCATAACAAAGTTGTTCCCACATCACTGTGTCCTCACTTTTTCTGCTCTCACCCATGTGTCTCTGGGGCCCCTGGTTCTGTGTGCTGAGACACGCTAGGAATCTTTTCGCAGTCAGTTGTGTCAAGTACAGGAGAACTTGTCTGTCCCTTGGGGAGGAACTGGAGGAAGGGCACTGGAGGACTATTCGCACTCGAGTGACTTTGCCTCCATCCTCACGCCAAAGTGGGCATGTTCCAGACCGAGCAAAAAAAAAACAACTCAGGCTTTGACCTTCCCCACTCTCCTACCCTAAGCTGTGCAAGCATGCACAGGTCTTCAATGTGCAAATAATCATGTGCTTGAGGGTTGGTGTGTGGATGGCGATGGGGGAGGGGTGGGGAGGTTGGGCAAAACACATCTAAGACTGAGGTACAGACATATCTTCCCATTCAGTGATTAGCCTGATAAGGATGCTACATGTTAAAATACTACAGAAAAGGAGGCTTGCAGAGAGAGAGAGAGAGAGAGAGAGAGAGAGAGAGGGACTTAAGGATTTGTGTCAATACCCTGATAACCTTAACTGAAAGCTCCAGTGCTAAATGCTTGAAAATACTCAGTCAAGAAGGGAAAGAGAGTGAGACACGAGTGAACAAATAAATGCAATGCCACTTTTCTAACAGTCATTCAGAGCTTGGAAGCACAAAGGTTTATTCGGCATTTCACATCAGAAAACACAGGCTCCAGCCCCACTTCCTACGTGTTACCAGGAAAATGAATTTGTTCTACAGTGGATGCTGCTTCATATTATTAAACACCCACCCCCCACAGGCTTTGATCCAGCAAAGCACTTAAGCAAACGCTCAGCTTTAAGGATACGAACAGTCCCTTGGACTTCAATGGTTACAAGCTTAAAGTTAAACGTGTGCATAAGTGTTTTGCTGGATCAAGGCTATATGAAGTAACTAGACAGTGAATTCACTCTCTGGAAGAGAAGCAAAGGACTAGAAATACAGTTTCAGGTGAGGTGGATTAGCAGAGCAGTGTAGTGAGATCATACCACTCTGCGCATACTGAGGGCAAAACTTTTCCCAGGTGCAATGGCACTGCAATCAATAAAGTTCTGCTAGGGATGGATTTTCCCTCAGCATTCTGTGGTGCTCTCGATCCCCTTGTGTTATGGGCACTGCATGCAGAGTTTGTTTAGAAACCAACGCAGAAAGAGCTGAGAATTGAGTTTAGTTCTGAGGCCAAACCTCTAGCCCCAGATATAACAAAGGAATCAAAAGAAATGCATAACCAAGTTCTGCTGCACCACCAGCTCAGATGAGTTAAACAGACGGCTTGTTTACCACCAAAGATAACAGCACTTCAGAGATCATCTGAGAAAACATAGATTTGTAAGGAAAAGCTTTGACAGGATTATTTTCAGACTGATCAAGGACCTGCAGAAGTCTAAAAGGTCAAGAATGGCACAAGAAAAAGAAAGGCTATGGTGCTATGAATTATGCAAATCATGTACTTTTGAACTCCCAATTCCTGTGCTACTAAACAATAATCTATTTGAATGTGGCTATTGACTCATCTCTTGTAAAGGGCAGAGACACTAGAAGTGCTCCCCAAATCCCATTCACTAGACCTGCAGCTCCTATTTCAAAGTCAGCTTGAACGATGACCTGGGGCCACTTTGACATTGGATGAGAAAAGGGATATGTACTCTAGCCATTAACTGGGGTTACTGTCTCTTTCTTCTTTCCCCGTCCAGCCAGTTCAGTTTGCACTGCTTATGCAGACAGTGCCTAGCCATTAATGGATCCTCGGAAAGTCTGGAAATATAATAACAGCACTTATTTATTGATTGCTTTGATCAGAAACTAGGCTGGGGGAAAAAAACAACAACCTGCATCCATAAAGGACCTGGAGTCTACAGGGCCATTCTGAGAGAGCCTAAGAAATAACAACAAGGCTGAGATGCTTAGAAAAGAAACTCCATGACAGAGGATCAATATAAAACCTTGTGGTAATGATGCTAAAGTAGAAGGAGGAATGATCAGGTTGCTGTGGAAGAAATGCGAAGGTTTGCATTAAAATGTTGAGGCTGAGACCTTGTGGCAAATGCTGGCAATTAGGAAAAGACATGTAGGTTTAAAAGGGTCGATGTGGCTCCAATCTATTGTTGGGCTATAGTGCCTAAAGACAAAACTGAATTAACTCTCTTTGAATACGTTCTAAGAGATGTTCTAAGCCTATTTTTAATTGCAATGGTCCAGCTGTTTTGTCCCATTGTATAATAAGAGTTAAAACAAACAAAAATGCTGGATCTAACTGTCCCTGATCTTTGCACCATTTGAATAGACATCTGGAGTGAAACTTCTTGGCTCAGGTTGTTGTTTAGTCCCGAGCATGAGTGGTATACATAAGAATGCAGGAGTAAAGGAGCTGCCTTTATACAACACTATGTACCTATTTAGAGTAGGTCCAAATGATAGTGCTGTTGTAACTCTGTCATTAGGGGCAGGCAAAGCTAATAGTAAATTTGCCAGACAGCAGGAGGAATATTCAGTGCTATTCAGTGAGCCCAGTTAATATTCAATTAGCATTCAAGGAGCTGAAGTCTGTGCTCCTAAGCAGTTCAGAGTAGCCTTCATACAGCCAGAAAAGGCCAGTGGAGGATTTCTCCCAGGCATGGGACCCCTGTGGTGATTTAAAAGTGGCAGAAGTGGTTCTGTTACTTCCTGTGACAGCCCCCTACCAATCCCCAGGGTTAGGGACGGAGGGCTATGCTAGGTATGTTCCAGGAGCTGGGCACAGGCAGGACAGGGGTGGGAAGGTGACATGGCAAACAGGATCCTGTACTGATGCCATTCAAAACTGGCCCTCTACAGCCCTAACTTGTGCTTAGGCTGTCAGCTCTGAATCAGAGAACTACATCTGACTCCCTGCAGTCTCTCCACTTGGAGTGGCGACTCAATGCCCCCCCGCCCCCAGTGATTACTCCTCCCTCTCTAACGCACCTGAGAGTGGGAGACCCCCAGAGTGAGGCATACTCTATCTGGGGTCTGCTGAGAACTTTAGATACCAGGGGAGAGACTAGGGAGAACCACTCCATAGTCCCTTCCCTTCTGTGGGCCTTGGTCCATTTGTTTGCAAGTAGGCCCTGTTATCTTAATGGGATAAATCATACTTCTGTCAGAATGTGACAGACACATCACAGTGTGACAGATCTGGAGCGCCTCTGTAATAACTTACGAACACTATGGCTACATCTACACTAGGGATGGGCAAACTATGGCCTGCAGGCCACATCTGGCCCACCAGCCGATTTAATCTGGCCCTCCCCTGCACCCCAACCCCTGGCCCAGCCTGGAGTCCCCTCCCGCACCCTGAACTCCTCATTTATGGCCCCACCCCAGAGCCCTCACCTCCAGCCAGAGCCCTCACCTCTTCCTGCAGCCCAATCCCAATGACATGGGCAGTCATGGCCCGCCGTACAATTTTCATACCTAGATATGGCCCTCAGGCCAAAAAGTTTGCCCACACCTGCTCTAACGCTTTGTTCCTATTGCAAACTGTTGGTTTCAAAAGGCTGTTTAGTCCCTGTATGCTATTGGGCACGGACTCCCGAAGAGAAGAACATCAGGGGAACTGAATCAGATCTGCAGGATACAAGTGGTTGATACACAAGGTCCTGTAGCCCAGGTCCTGGTCTGAGGCACAAGACCTGACACCTGAGAGGGTGAACTCAGAGTATGCCTACACATACGGTGGCATGACACCACAGTCTTCACGGATTTAAATAGCAGTGTAGACAGTTTAGGTGAGTGGAGTGCCCTACAAGCCTCAAACCCTAGGGCACGTACCCTAGTGGACATTTCTACACACTGAAATAGTGCCTCCCACATCTACACTTAAGGTTGCCAAGTGTCTGGTTTTCGACAGGAATGCCCAGTTGAAAAGGGATCCCTGTGGCTCTGGTTGGCACCACCAACCAGGCCGTTAAAAGTCCAGTCAGCGTCGCAGTGGGGGTCCAGGGGTAAGGAAGGCTCCCTGCCTGCCCTACCTCCACGCGGCTCCGAGAAAGAGCCCCCAGGTCCTTACAGCCCCTATGCACATGGGCAGCCAGGGAGGCTCTGCGCACTGCCCCCCGCTCCGAGGGCTGGCTCCACAGCTCCCATTGGTTGCAGAGACTTGGTGGCTGCTTGCTGGGTGCTTCGGTAAGTGACGATGGGATCCCGAATCTCCTCCTGCACCCCAACCCTTTACCCTAGCTTGGAGTCCCCTCCCTCAGCCAAACTCTCTCCCAGGGTCCGCACCATGCAGACCCCTCTACATGCCATCATAACTACAGAAATGGTCTGAGAGATACCAGAAAAGTGATAAAGGTGTAGCTAGCCCTGTTACTCTGACACTGAATATCCCCGATCTTAGCAGCGTTTGAGACAGGGATCTCAATCCCAGTTTTGAGACTTGAGGCCGTCTCTAGGGTTAGCCGAGTTTAGCTCTGTGATTTGGAATTTGGACTCACAATTCATTGGGCAAGATCAAAAAGGAACCAAACATAAGAGAAGACTCACATGAGTCCCTGCACACTGAAAGTACCAAGTGTTACCAATATTGCCAGTTAATGAGGAATGGGCTCAGTGAGACTGGCTTTGAGTGTAACTTCATGTTTTCTCCTGCAAATAGATGTTCTTGTCATCCTGTTTGTGGCTAGTCGGAAAACGCTTAAAAATCCAACCATCTTTTTTAAAACCCTAATAAAACCAACACTGAATCTGCTGAGTCTCCACCATTGTCCCACAGGTTTTATTCTAATTACGTGCGAAGGTTTATGAAACTAATAACTGTTTTTTAATAAAAGAATGAGAATGCTTAAATGTAGAAAATGCATTAACATTTGCCCAGGTAATTGGATTTTGTGGGAATTTAAGATAAGAATAACTTCATTAAAATGAAAACTTAAAACAAATCACCGGGGTTGTTGCTGAAGATTTTTTTCCCCTCTTAAAAATTAATTTTCATCTCATTGTAATCTGCATGTAAAAGGAATTTAAGATGGTTTAGGGCTGAGTAAGGCTGGAGTATTATAGGTTCCAGTATTAATAAGATAGGCCTATAACTGCATAGTCCAGCCTAATGCAGGGGTGGTAGTAACTACACTTTCCCCGGGGAAAGGCAGGATTGTGATTCTGATGATCACCCTCTGGCTTCTGCTTTCCCTTGCTCCATGGGACAAGTTATCCGCACCAGCCCTCCCCCAGCTTTACTGGCTCCAGTGCACTTGACGTTGGATTAAAGGGATGAAGATAAGGTTCTACTTACTCCTTTCCCTACCTGTTTGCACAGGATGAGGAATAACAGCACATTAGCAGTTTGCTACAATATGATACCCCTCACAACTGAGCCTTAAAGGGAAAAAACATAAGCAGCATTGGGGATTGGTCCTGCTTTGAGCAGGGGGTTGGACTAGATGACCTCCTTTGGTCCCTTCCAATCCTGATTTTCTATGATTCTATGATTAACAAGAACCTTTCACTTAATTTTCTACTAGTATGTAGAACTTGATTATTCTCACTACACTGGTGTAAATAAAGAGTAACTACAGGGAAGCCAAAGAAGTGAAAATGATGTAATAAAATCCCAGTGATAACATTAAGCTTGTTCCTTCTGGAAGGGCTAGAAGAGAGAGAGAGAGAGAGAGAAAGAAACAGAGAGAGAGAGATTTGTGTTTACTTGTCTGGGAATGTACTGAGTCACTTCTCATTGATTCTACTCCATTGACTTCAGGGGTTTTACTCCTCATTTACACCAGGGATTGGAACCTTTGGCACACAGCCCATCAGGGAAATCTGCTGGCAGGCCGGGACAGTTTGTTTACCTGCAGTGCCTGCAAGTTTGGCCGATTGCAGCTCCCACTGGTTGCGGTTCGCCAGTCCAGGCCAATGGGGGCCGCGGGAAGCAGTGTAGGTTGAGGGTTGTGAGGAGGATTGGGCTCATGAAGCCCCATTTGCCTCTCAGCTCACACTGAAGTCACTGAGAGTTGCAACTGTGCATCTAAACACAACTGGCAGCCCAGACTAATAAATTTTAATTTATGTTCCAAATTATTTCAGATGTTGTTGAGTGCATAAAGAAAGCTATAAGTATCCCTGCCTTTTTTGTTCAGTCACTTCACCTGCTTCTGTCCTTTTTGCCCTCTTATCTATCTCCCTGTGCTCCAAAACCAAAGCAGACATTGGATGTAATGAACAACATGCAACAGGCAAGGATGTGTTCTTAAAGCCACTGAATGCTACGCTAACTTTTATGATTCATAACAGCTGCCCATATAATGACCTACAAGGAAGGGTTAACAAAACTGAGTATGTTTAGCCTTGAGAAAAGAAGACTAAGAGGGTACCTAATCATGGTCTTTAAATATTTGAAAGGTTGTTATGAAGGCAGGACAAGAAGCGATGGGCTTAATCTGCAATAAGGGACATTAGGTTAGATGTTAGGAAAAAAATTCTAACTATCAGGGCAGTTAAACACTGGAATAGGCTTCCAAGGGAGTTTGTGGAATCCCCATCTTTGGAGGTTTTTAAAAACAGGTTGGACAAACCCCTATCAGGGATGGTCTAGTTTTACTTGGTCCTACCTCAGTGCAGGGGCTGGACTTCTGGACTTGATGACTTCTTACAGTCTCTTCCAGCCCTATGTTTCGATAGATAGATAGATAGATAGATAGATAGATAGATAGATAGATAGATAGATAGATAGATAGATAGATGATTTTCTATACACTTCCTTCCAAAGCTCTCTAATCATGGAGTATTCTCACAATGGATGTAGCAGGGGGCTTTCCAGAGTTTAAGAGCACTGGTGGACATCAGCATCTTTGTGATGCAGTGTACAAACCCCACACGGAGGAACAGGAGGTTAAGGAATGTGTCTGGTCCCAGGAGGCTCCGTGAAAAGGACACAGCTCAGGCAGGGTGGTCACTGCAAGGGAGTAGATCAGAACTGGCAGCTCCTGCAGGAATCCAGCAGGATCCCCACACCACCCTGAAGCTGACCCCAACTCAGAGCTGCAAGCCACCACGGAAGAGACAGCAGAGTAGCTGCTTATGAGGGAGGAAGGAAATCTCCCCACCCTCTTCTTGGGGGATGCATTTCAGGTCACAAGTCAGGGAATCACCATGCCTCAGGAGAGGCTGGGATGTGATAGGAAGTAACCCAGGGAGTAGGCTGGGTGATAACCTAGCCCAGGTCACATCTCAATTACTTGTCCCTGGGCCCTTGGTTGGAACCTCGAGAAGTGGAAGGGCCCAGGTGTTCCTACAGCTCATACCCCAGACTTGAACCACTAGGCTCTAAAGCCAATATACAGAACTTGAACAAGTAGATGGCACGACTAAGCAGTGCTCTGACCAATAGGGAATGTGGTCTAAGCAGACAGTCCCTCATCACTGTCTATTACACCAGCCATTCACAAAGCTGAACCCTTTTGAGCTCCATGGCTCTGGAAAGCCATTGGAATTGTTGAAAACGCACACCCCAATCACAGCCCCCTTTCAAAAGGAATCTGGAAGAAGTAGAACAACTCTAGGTGAGAGTGCGGAGTGAGACAACTGGGAAGAGCAGAGGGTGTGAGAGGAGGTGTGGGAAGAGTTAGGGAGTAGGAAGGAGAAGCTAATTCATGTTAATGATTTATTATTCGTTGTATTATAGTAACATCTAGAAGTCCCAGCTAACATCCAGGCCCATTCTGCTGGGTACTGTACACATACATAATAGGTGACAGTCGCTCCCCCTGGAGCTAACAGTCTAAATAGAATAGATAGACAAAGGGTGGGAGAAAGGAAGTGTTATTCCCCTATTACAGAGAAGGAACAGAGGCACAGAGAAAGTAAATGTCTGGGCTCAAGGTCAGGAAGGGAGACTGTCAGAAGCAAGTATGGAAGCCAGATCTTCTGAGTCCAAGCCCGGTGCTTCGTTTTGACCCTCCTTCTCTCCGTCGTGAGCCGTGCACGTAACCAGCATCTCCGCTCCATTACCTAACACAATTTCTCTCTGCATTTTCTCAGCCCTGATTAAATCAATGAGAGCAGTTCCTACCTTTGGAAGCCAAGTACAATGGCGTGCAAGGCTCTGCGATTCACAGGGGAATACTTTGTCATTAAAAGGGAGACCAGCCCGGCGGCTACAGTGTGTTCTTTCTTCAGACCAATTTCACAGCCCCTTTTACAGGATGCTGCTGCAGGAAATTTGATTTTTACTTTCCCAAAGTTAAAAGCAGCTCTTTCCTGATAGGATAAAAATAGTCCTCCAAAGCTCTCCTATCCCTTCTAGGCCTGGTGAATAATTGAATATCACTTTCCTGGCAGTTACTCAGTAATGAAATAGGTTCACACAGGGATTTTGCCCATATCTCAACGCAGATAACTTAGCCAAGGTTGCAGTGGAAACAGGTGGTCGTGGTGTACGTGTGTATGTATAAATGGACCAAATCCTGCTGCTACTTACACTGGTCTAAATCCAGAAGAACTGCATTGGATTTACACCAGCAAAATTAGTGAGAGCTACACCAGAGTTTAGATTTACACCAGCATATTTAAGAGCAAAATGTAGACCTCTATTTTTCTCTTAAAACCTGCGTGTTAGGCCAGTGGCTACTTGTGATCAGTGTGACTACTGTGACTAATTTGACTATTAATTTATACAAATATACCCATATTTACTTTGTCCAAACTCTGCTCCTCCCTCCTTCTAGACTCTCTGATTATTCATGTGTTGTGTATTGTCAAAATCCTCAGGCCAGACTCTCAGTTGGAGTAAACTCATGCATCTCCATTATCATTGATGGAGATAGACCAATGGAACTATGCCAATTTACATGAGCTGGGGATGTTTTCCCCACTGTTCATTCAGCTCTACTAATTGGGTATCGAGTCCCTTTCCTACCAGCGTAGGATTGCTTCCGACAGAAACTGTGGGAATGATTTTACCAGCTTGGACTCCCATCCTCCAATGGACTCTTTGCAGGTGCACCCCTGCCTCCATGCAAAATGGAAGCAATTGGGAAATTGTGCCCTAATTTCACAAGAGACTGGATTTCTACTGTTCTCTAGCGGGGCTGTTTCTCATTCTACAAGAGGATGCCAGTTTGATGTCACTCTGCTTTGATTTCCCTATCAACCTGCAGCATATAGGAAACAAAGACGCCCAAAAAAGGAATGACTGCACATACCGCAACTGCAAACTTCAAAAGAGCAACAGCTTGGATGTTTTAAAAAAGAGTTTAAATGTAAAGAGAAAATAAGTTAAAGAATCCAATCAATTATGAGTTATGATTTTTTTCTGCATTTAATTAAAATAAAAAGTCATTGGCACTATAGAAACATCTGGAAATACTAAAATCCTTTTTTTGCTTATAAAATTAAAAGCACCAAGTGGGCTCTTTAAAAGTGTAATAAAAACAAAATAAACAAACCCTGCCATTTTTTTTCAGAATAATTTCATTCCTTAACCTTGTTATTATTAATTTTATTCTTTAAAGCTCTTCGCATTAAGCAATACATTAGGCTTAATATGTGATCATAGAATATCAGGGTTGGAAGGGACTTCAGGAGGTCATCTAGTCCAACCCCCTGCTCAAAGCAGGACCAATCCCCAACTAAATCATCCCAGCCAGGGCTTTGTCAAGCCTGACCTTAAAAACTCTAAGGATGGAGATTCCACACACCCCACCCCAGGTAACCCATTACAGGGACAGTCCCAATATTTAGATTTTTGTCCAATATAGGTACCTATTACCACCATCACGACCCCCGTCCCCATCCCAATTTTTCACACTTGCTATCCAGTCACTCTATCCCAAGTGAAAGGGTAACTTGAGTTGGGGCATAAAACAAAGACTGAAGGAGAATGTGACAAAAAGATCAGTTAAGGGAAAGCATTTGGAAGAGCTATGGGAAATGGGAAATGAGTGCACAGGTGTAGGTGGGGTAAGATTAGGTCAATGCCTTGAGAACATATAGCTCAAATATGATGCAATGCCAGACAAGACAAGGTTGATATGTAAAGAATGATCAGAGAGGAAGATGGCTTTTAAGCCCCTCTTCCACTTGGATGAAGGAGATAAATATGCTTCTGAATATAGTCAATCAGGCTCTCAGTAGACTCAGTCCAGGTTTGCAATGATATAGCAAAGGGCTCTCCATTGGTTTGAATTTCAGTTTCTGCTTCCAAAAAAAACTGCAGACAAAGGGCAACGGTCAGAATTTGACTCAAGAGGCAAAATGATAAAGCAAAGGGAGAAAACAACACAGGAAATTTTTCATTGCTACTCTTTTGAATTACTTGAGTTTTACTGAGTATTTTGTCCCTGGTTTTACAAGCTGCAGTTGCATCATTTTTATTTTTTCCTGCTTAATTTGACAGCCTGAAAAACTCCCATCTCACTGGTATAATGTCTCTGAAGGGGTATGTTGTGTGTAACTGAGCTCTCCTGACACTATTGCAGATATTTTTCAAATGCTTTTTACTTCTCCATGGTCACTATGAAGAGAAAACAAGCAATGCTGTTTAATGGAGACATTTAAATGAACATTAAATTGCAGGAGAGCTGATTAATAAAGCCGTGTGAGCTTCCTGAAACACCCTAGCTACCGAACAGCTCTCTCTGCTCTAATTCTTTGTCTGAAAAAAAGCCTGGTTGCTAACTGAATTAAGCCCTAGTATACAGACTCCTCATCATACTATCTTGTTCCAGTCCTGAAAAGATTTCTGAATGTGCTTCACTTTAATCATTGGTTAAGTTGATTTCCCTGGGAAAACTGAAATGGGCAAAATTTATTACTATTATTTATTAGTTGTATTACCACATGCACAGAGTTGTGTGCACCCTCAGGATTCATCCTCCAATCCTGAAATGGCTTCTGTGCAAGTGGGCCTCTGCACCAGCGAGATCAGGGCCTAAGTCAGGACTTTAGTATGATAACAGGAACTGAAGAAAGACATTCAGGTTGCAGGAGGGAGCTTTTTTGGTGTGACACCAAGGACTCAGCAATTATGTTTGCGCCATATGCCAACATGCCAATACCTTAGCCTCAGCATATAGCACTGGCCTCTCAACGTGCTTAAAAAAATAGTTTATTTCCTTTCAAGCCTACCTGCCTGCCTTGTTGCTAATGAAACAAGGATCTCATCCCACTCCCTAATCCCACAAAGATCAATGCTAAAACCAAGGGTGAAAGTGAGCCGGAATGGGTCGGTATGGTGTGCTGGTAAAAAGTGACCACCAGTATCACCCTGTACCCAGCTGACTTTAACATCGCTGCCTCTTTCGAGCCCCTGCACCCCAATCAGCAGCCCTGCTGGGTCCCTACTGGCACGGGGAGGTGGGGGGCGCAAAAGGGGCAATGATGTTTAAAAGGAAGTTCTAAAGTTTTAAAGGATATTTAAAGGAAGATGCATCACAACCATGGGTATCCTGGGAAACAACATTGTTTAAGACCAAAAACTAATGAAAACGCCAGTTCTCACTCTCCTGTAGTTAATGAAAATGGAAAACAAAACATGTTATTCCTTCTCATTATCTTTCTATGGCAAATGGCCAGTCTCATAAAAACAGGAGACAACAAATATTATTTAGCTTTAGCTTCTTCAGCATTTATTTAAGTACTTTGTAGAATTATATATACATATTTATTCTCCAATATTGGTTATAGTTAAGAATATTAACACATTACAAGAAACTACAAGAAACGCTGGGATCTGCTATATTTAATTTTGTACAATATGCATAATGTGACTGATTATATGTAGAAGAAACTTCCTCGGTATGGTATGATCCTTTATTTTCCATCTGATAAGATTTCACAAAATTTGAAAAAGTTCAGTTGTACTAAATATTCAGTCACACTTTTTATTAATTTTATGTATATGGAACCATTCTATAGAGTTAATAAACAATGAATAGATGTTTTATTAAGCGGCTAATCAATTGCTCTAGAGTCCTCCAATGAACAGGTTGTTTGTAATGATGGCCCAATAACCTATCTTTTGATGTATTTATAGCCATCCATAACACATTACTCATGTCTGTAGCAACAGCTAATAGTCATTTATTAATCCTTTATGCATCACTTATACAAATGGAATCTTCACATAAAATGTGAATTCGCCTTCTAAAGGACACAGTGTTGCTGTGTGCTGTGAAAAGAACTGCCACATCCTATCCTAAAAGGTGCCTAGATTTCAGGGATGGAAATGAGAATGCTTGAGCTAAAGTGTGCGTTAGCTGAAGAAGCAACATAATGAACCTGTCATACAAGCCTTTCAGATGGATATTAAGGCAGAAATATTCAGTGTGAAGTGGAGTAATAGAAGTCCTGACCCTGGGGTCATGCTTATATGAATAGCCATGAGACATAAGAAGGAACTTACTTCAGAAAATATTTGTTACTCTAGCCTACCGTATCTCTCTTCTGCTTACTTAACAGAGAGGCCTAATGGCTATTTTAAGGTGCCACTAACATTCAATTCATTTGAAAAATATACTTTTTGGAATGCATTATGAGAGGGAGAGAAAGGAGCTATGAATGATGCTACACTGACAACTCTACAGACAGACATCTCTGGACATTTTAAAATCATAATTACCAGCTTTACTAAAAAAATCTGCTGTAGTTCAAACAGGAATTAATTCAAGAAAGTCCTATGGACTATATCAGGGGTCAGCAACCTTTCAGAAGTGATGTGTCTAGTCTTCCTTTATTCATTCTAATTTAAGGTCTCGTGTGCCAGTACTACATTTTAACATTTTTAGACGGTCTCTTTCTATAGGTCTATAATATAGAACTAAACTATTGTTGTATGTAAAGTAAATATGGTTTTTAAAACATTTAAGAAGCTTCATTTAAAATTAAATTAAAATGCAGAGCCCCCAGACCGGTGGCCAGAACCTGGGCAGTGTGAATGCCACTGAAAATCAGCTCGCGTGCTTCCTTCAGCACCCATGCCATAGGTTGCCTACCCCTGGCCAATATTATACAGAAGATCAGATTAGATGATCACAGTGCTGTGGCCTTATAATTTATGAATCTAGAGAAGATGTACAGCTCCTCAATCTACAGTACAGCGTTATCACTAGGTAAGGCATTGCCAACATCCCCCTCACAATTCACAATTGTACCTCATCCCTGTCCAGGTAGGAGTGGAGAACCTCCTCTTGAAATAGGAAGGTAATTTCCCTGTTCCTTTCAGCCTTTGGTCCAAAAAGGCAACACTTAATGCCAAAAACGGTAACTTTGCTTTGTGTTGTGGACAGCCCTACATTGGCAAATCGCTGAGAACACAAACTCAGGTCAGAGGGCCACACGTTGCCTACAAAATACCACTTGGACTGTTGTCTATTCACTATTAATGCTGAGATGAAGTGAGCCATCTGGCCTAGTTGTGGAAGGCTCTGTGTTCCATTTACTCTCCCACGAGACACAGAGGGGCAATTCCTTTTCCTCACTGAGGATGTGTCCTGCTAGGGGGGATATGGAGGAGTAGTGGGGCTGTGGGGAGGTAAAGGGGCAAAGCAAGGAGAGGAGAGTGAGAGGGGGAGCATGTAGAGAGCCGATGGGTGGGTAGCAGAGGTGACGTAACCGGCTGCCGCCTGGCACCTACCTGCACTGACAGGTCTCTGCAGCTCACAGCATGTAGCCAGGACCAGCAGGAAACTGGATAGGAGGTGGGGCCCTGCTAGCCAAAATATGGCACGCAGCAGGGAAGGGTACTGATGGTATGCAGGGGGTATGACCAGCCCCACATTCTGTATCTTCACCCGCCACCAGCCTTACACACCCACCTCCATGGTCAGCCACTGTCCGCCTCGCCCACTCACTGCTGGTGCGCGGATAGCTTTCAAGCAGGGATCCGGCCAGCAGTGGCACCCTCCAATACTGATGAGGGGAGACCGAAAATATGGGATGATTTGCCTGTTTTTAAGAAAAAATCAGGATACCAGCAGGAGGAATTAAATACGGGACTGTCCCTTTAAAAACAGGACCTCTGGTCACCCTACTTCAAACCTATCAGGCCTAACTACGCATGCCATCCACTGAACTCCAAGGAAGTTTTGCCTGAGTAGCTGAAGAATAATTTGGTGCATATTAATTAGAGATGGAAAACTGTTATACCATCTGCAGGATTGTTCCCACTATAGTACGAATGAAATTCACCCTACTGTGAAATTTACTCCTGTGCAGAAGGCCGATGAGCCATTAAAGTCCCACTCAAGCCCATTTTAGGGACTCAAATGGTGCATAGACTTGTACTTGCTCTTTGCACAGGAGTGAATTTCACCTACAGGTAATCCCATTAATGTTAAGAGGGGCGCTTGAATGAGTAAGTACAGCACATGTAAGTAATGGTTGCAGAATTTGCCCCTAGTCTACAATGAAGATCTACGAAGCACCTGAATTATAAAATGTCCTCCCTTGGTTAAGTTAATTTCCATTTCACAGCTTCAGGCATGTCTTTTCTTAAGGACATAGGAGAGGAGGAGAAGAAGAGTAGTTTAATATGTGGTTTAAATGCTAATTTCCACTTCCAGTTTGCAATGCAGAATTCACACACCTGTTAATTTGCTGAAGCAGGTTTTTCTTACGGTGTTCCTGATGCACCTGCCCTTCAGCCCCCTATCTATTTTCCATATTTTAGGTACTGTAGGGCTAGGGGCACCAAGGTAACCAGTCCAGTTCATATTTCAGAGAAAATGTAATCAATAAATCATGCATATAAGTCTCATGTCCACTCCACAGTTCACACATAGTTTCATTATTAAGAATATTTTGAAGGGTTCACTGAATATTATACTTTGAAAAAAGTGTCTGTTATCTGGGTGCAATTTCCAAACCGTCTGCTGGGAACTAGGACACACTTAAAAGGATTTAGTCTTGGAGATCTCTCATTCTGAAAATCCACTTCTGCAATTCACATGTTAAAGAAATGGAAAACCTCTCTTTGCCAACTTCAGCTGCAGTAAATGCATGTGAATACCTCCTCACCCTGAAACACGGCCAATTTCTGCAGGAGTTCATCCCGAAGATATATTTCTGAGCAGGTGTTTTGCTTCACTGTGCCCATCTTGACTTGTGTACATTTCATCATATCTATCATTTCCCCCTTACACAGTCGAAGAATTTGGTCTTTTCAGTTGAATGAACTGGGAGAGTAGAGCGCATCGCTTCTCACATTAAAATGTTCCATAGTGCTTGGCTTCCGTATGCGTCTGGAAACAGTAAATGTGTAATGAAATAGCTAGGGAAGCAAAGCACAAATTACTAGCTATATCACCCGGCACATTTACAGTGGTGGAAGAAGCAGCATGTTTGAAGTATTTCCCCCCTTCCTTTTTTTTTTTTTTTGTCCTTGTTTCCAAAACGAACAAAGTCAAGAACTCCTTCCACCGGTGAGCTCATCCGGAGAGGTCAATACCAGATACGACAAGCAGGTGATGGTTGTGATTCAGTGCTGACTCTTCTGGCTCAGTGCCAAACCAAAGATTATTGTGTCCACCTATGATTGAGTCTTTTTAAAAGGCCAATGCCAGTCTCCATGTTTATTTTCTAAGGCTGGGATTTTTGCCCCAGATGATCATGAATGTTAAGCTCCAGGAATTAGGCATGCATCTCCCATTGAAAGTCAATCTTCTTAGAGAATGTGCAGCGTGCCTCGGGGGGCACATGAGCAGGATTCATCACCGAAGTTGGACTGCTGGTTGGATGGTTAGCTTCCCCGACTTGAGCCGGGCACTGATGGGGAGTGTGACGTGACTGCTGACCCATGCCCCCCACCGAAAGACAGTGAGAGTTGGACATGTATGTCCCATAGGGTCCTTAGACTTTTGGTTTGGGATTGTCAAAGTGCCTGATTGAAGCCAATGAGTTCAGAAATAGACCCTACGGGTCAAATTTTGCCCTCTTGGACCTTCGGAAAAACTTATCTTAAAAGGAATGAGCCAAGTGTGTCTCACAGTGTGGTTCAGTGGTTAGGGACCTTCCTTCACCTGTGGGAGACTCATGTTCAATTCCCTACTCAAGTAAAGACTTCCTGTGTGACTTTGGGTATGTCAGTTGTTCTTTTTGTGCCTCACTTTCCCATCTGTGCCATTGAGATAACAGTCTTACCCAACCCACAGAAATGCTGTGAGGATACACTAAAGATTGTGAGGTGCTCAGATATTACACTGACAGGGCCCAGATAAGAAGCTTCTTTGATGGCAAAATGTAGCATTGAGTTTCTAGACCTTTCCTTACTGGAGATAGCTTTCAAATGGTGATGTTTCCTGAACGCCCTCTGTTACTTGTAGTCCTTTACAGTAGCCACACAGAGCCTTTGGGGACTGTGAAACTCTCCGCCACATGGTCCCACCACATCATATTAGTGTTTTCTTGAAGAAATGACTGCCCCTAGAGCTGCCAGCAGTGGCACTAGGATACCATGAGTCACGGAGAATCCTGCTTTTCCCTGTCAGCCTCACCCTAAGTTTGGAACAAGTGCTGCTGAATGGACAGGTCAATGAGAACACAAAACCTGAAGCTCATTGGGCTATTGCTCCGTGGATTCCCTCCCCACACAGCAATTTACAAGCCCAAGTAAGCTAGTACCCCTTGGTGCAGCAGTAACTCTCCCTGTGCAGCTTCTTGTGTCCTGAAAGGGGAAGAGTGTGCCACTGTAGAAAGGGAACAAAGAGACGTATGTCTCCTGAGTAGGCAATAGTAGCAGAGAAAGGTGGCAGTTGTGATTATTGGGCCCAAAAATTTACCTTAATTGTGAGCTCAACTGTAAAAAGTATGTGAAGGTTATAAGATGTTACAACAACTTATGACTTTTTGCCTGCTTGGGAATTAACCGTGGACAATAGATCAAGTTATTTTTAATAATGAATGTTATAAAGCAGTGTGAGGAAACCAGACAAAAAGATTAAATTATTCCAAATAGAAAAGGCCTGATGATATGATTCAAGGATTGTGTTGAGGCTGGATTTAATAAACAAGAAGAAATGGGTGCAGAAATGAATGGAACAAAATTCCTGTGACATATATTAGGCCTAACTGGTGGACAAAAACAACAAGGAGATGAACTATGCCACCCACTTGTCCCCTTTAGGGGGTTCTTAAGGAGAGATTGAAAAAAAATCATATCTCAATGCATCACAGAGCTCTGGTCTCATCCCATCTTATCTCCATGCTCATCTGCACTCAACTTAGGGCTATTATCTCACTAGATAAACTAGACCAAAGGATATCCTCCTGAGACGAAGGCCAATCAGGTCTTTTTCTTTGTTAAGGAACTTTGTTTTTCATCTGTGAGTCCAGAAAGTCATCATGTAATTATGACATCCAGTCCTCAGCCCATTCCTAGAGATGCCTCATCGCCAACACCACAGTGCCACGCAAGAGCTTCTTCTGTCTTCCCTTCTTTGTTGTTTTACTTTCTTCCCTTCTCTTTTTTTCTCCTGTCTTATTTCTCACTCTCTTGGCTTTTTATCAAATCCTGAAATCAACTGCACTGCATCAGCACAGTGAGATGACATGACCACAGCCCTGCTCTGTTTAAAGAGACAGCACCCAGCCAGTGAGGTCTCTGACCAGAACATGGACCAGAGTCTAATCAACCAGTGTTGTAGTCTCCAAACATCCAAACCATCCATTTGTAACTGACCCATCATCCAGTATTCCAAAAACATGAACAAACACTGCCTTTCCCTCACCTTTTCTATCCTGTTGCTATGTCTGTCTCTCATAAGCAGCAGAAGTGAATAGCCTTCATACATCAGGACTGAGAGCAAAACCAATCATTTCCCTTTCACGAAAAAAAAGGGTAACACAAATAACAGACTGATATTTTGCCTCCAAAATGTGAGACACTTGAATAGGTTTTGATTAAGTTTGTTTTGAATATCAGTATAAATGCTCATTTTAATTTCTTGCTCTTTCTTATGTTTGATCAATACACTTTTGACTTCAGAATGAATCCTTTTGGGTGTTTGCCAAGAACCTGAGTAAACCAGGACCTCTGTAGATAAAACCCTGAACCTATGCATTATTGTATTAATGTTGACCAATGAAACAGTTTATAGTGCCAGTAACTTTTTTGGACCTTGTGAGTAATACAAAAGGGCCATACCTCCACTGGCATAGACCCATGATTCCTCACTGATCCTCAGATGGGTATATCATGAAGCTTGGTGCCTGCTGCTTCTTCCCATACAGTCACAATCTCTCTTCTGAAACTCCATGTGTTCTCAATCATGGAGTTTCCAGAGCATATGGGAAGGGAAAATATATTCTCTAAACATTATTATTAACGGGGCAATAGCAAGAAAAGGTCTTAACTATGATAGGGGTCCTACTTTACTGCACAGATATATAGTAAGAGACAAAAAGAGAGAAGGTAAAGAAAAGATGGAAGGGGGAATTGTGATGAGACATCTCTGAATTGATGAGTCATTGGAGGCAATTACCTGCAGGTTTTCTGATTGGCTTCATATCATTCAACCAGAGTCCAGCCAATCCACAGGTGCCCACCACAGGTGCCCACCCACCAAGTCAGGTATAAAGGCTCCTAAAGGGAAGCAAGGTCTCCAGTCTACTTAATGTTATTAGCTGGCTAGAAGTATTTCCATTGGCTAATAGGTCAGCCCCTGCACCTGGTGTAGCCTGCATCTGCTCCTGCCTCAGCTGGCTGCCTGGTGGCTCTGAGAGAAACAGAATGATGAATTGACATGCATGAGGGCATTGGCCGAGCCAAGTACAGAATCACAATCTTCCGACAGTGGCCTACTTTTGACCAGACAAATTATCTTTGGGGACTAGCCTGGGACATCAAGATTCCTTCCGTAGCTTGTCAACTCCAGTTCTGAACCCAGTTTCTCAGGAGTAAAAGACTAGCTGTCCAGCATAACAGAGACTAGAGAACTCCTGGCTGTTATTTTTTAAATAACATTCTGCACATCAGTTTGCTTGATAGGGTGAATGTGCTTGATGAATTTTTGTCTTGTTTCCAAACAGATGGTGAGAGCCTAGGAACAGTTTGATAGCAATTCTTGTGCACAGGTAATAAGGCACTTATTTGACAAATGTGTCATTCCTTGGAGCTGCTTTTAGGTGTTAGAAGATGTCATGATAGTTTAAATGTCTAACCAGGTGCTACAAAACTCAAGCCACATTAACATTAGCAGTGGGAGGGAGGGACTGGGCATCCTAAGTAATTCCGCTGGTGAAATGAGGGCAAAGATGAACTGGATGCCCGAACCTGGAAAGGAACATACAAGTCTGTGCAACTGTAGGACCATACTGTTATTTAGCCTATGTTGGTCTAAATATTGCCTTGCATTCTGAGAAGGGATCAGCAAAATCTGACTGGTAGAGTTGGTCTCAAATGAAAGTGGATGTTTCCTTCAATATAGTAAAGTGAGAATGAAAATATAAACACTGTTCAGTGCCTCATATAATAGGTTCATGGAAAGCAGGAGATAATGCATCCTGCATGATCTCTGGTTCAATACCTCGTGATGATCATTACAAGGGGGCTATTGTGCATTAATCTCAATCAAATGATAATAAGACTTTGAATTTTCTATCTTAAAGCCCTTTCCAAATATTAATGGTTAAGTCTCCTAAAACCCCAGCGATCTCAGGGAGTCCAATTAATTCCAGTTAAGATAGTCAAACTGAGGCTCAGAGTGTCATGTAACCTGAGGCAAGGTGAGTCCACGGCAGAGCCAGGAATAAGTATCCAGATCCCCTGGCAGACAATCACATGATTGGCCCTCAAATCCCCTTTAAAAGCAATCATGAAACGTTGCTTTCAATTATTATCGTCAGTCACAGCAAGACAACACTATACTCCTGCACTCCGGTATGGCTGCGCCTGTGTTGCGTACTGTATTCACATAACTATGATATGCCCATTGTCAGAAATCAGGTAAAGAGGCTTGTGGAAAAGTAGGTTTTTCATCCTGCACTGTCACATTCATTCCAGAGATGTAAGAAGCTCGTGTTAATGTGATCACATTAATGAGTGATTAGGATACCATTATAAGCATAGGGATCCAGTAGCCAGGAAAATTAGAGGCTTCTTTAGCCTTAAACCAAAAGCAGCTTTAACATTTGAAGAGAGGTCTTGAAAAGGGGATAGTTAATGGGGAAGATGTTCACGCCTAGCAAGTTGCTGCTTAGAAATCTGCATTAAAATTAGTTTCTAGTCACTGCTGGTTGTAAGCATCACAATTTACAGACTGTGGAGAACTCAGTTTTGGCTGTCACTCTATAGAAAAAAGGGTTTGTGGCAGCCTACCAGAGCAGTTTTCCAAGCCAGCAAATACACTTGGCTAAATGACTCCTGATACTCCGAACTGAACTAATGGCTCTCATTCTGAGTGTCACAGCTAGGAAGTTCTTTGTGTTTTATTAGAGCGGTTATCTCCTGGGACCTGACACTTTGAGGTGTGTGGGTATTTTCCATTATTATTATCATCACCATTCTTATTATTGTTGTTGCTCAGAGAACGACATCTTAACAAGCAATTGTTAGTCTGCAATCACATGAGCAGCCCTCAAGCTAAAGGTCAGAAGCATTGCACAACACAGTAATATTCAGTAATAGCTGAATTTCCTTGAGTCTTCAAGATAAAAGAATGAGCTCTCCATCTGATTCCACTGGTTTATGGCCCACTCTCCTCTCTGGAAGACTATTCCTGGGATCTAACTGTGTGATATGTTACCAGGAAAGTAGTTAAAATGGCTTTCAAATTGAAAGCCTAAATAAAGCAGACTTTTTACAAAACTGGCCAGCTGTTTGTATGGTTATTGCATGCATAAATGTGTGTGAGTATTTGCATACCAACTGTGTACACCTAACTACTGGATTTGCTTATGTACTCACAGCAACTACGCAGAAAAAGCTGTGATGTGGGCAACTGGTTATTTGCAGCCAGAGTTGCAGTGATTGTTGGCTTAAATGCACTCACTATACTGGCAAATTAGGAAAGCAAATGCACAAACATAATTTCATATGCAGTTTTACGAAACTGCTGTATAAAAATGATATACATTTTATTCAAGGATTTATCTCTCTATCTATATTAGGAGAAGAGAGTAGGATTCGGTCTGTCAGTGCAGTAAGATTTTCTTGGCTGCCCTTGAGCAAACTTTCATTCACTGGGCCACTGGACCTGATACTGCTCTCTCGGTGCTATAATTCATTAGTAAGTCCATCAAGGTCAATGGGATTATAGTGAGATAAAACCGGGGAGAATCTGGCCCACTTTTTAATAATGTGTGACTTGGCTCAGCTGAGTCCCAGTGTTGGAAACCCACTAGGCTTGGGTGCTGCGTCTCATCCTTCCTAAAGGTCCTGATTTGGGGGTCTTTTTCTTATATAGGCTCCTATTACTCCCCCATCACCTGTTCTGATTTTTCACATTTGCTATCTGGTCACCCTAGGTCATTGTTTCTGTTCCCAGGAGAGTTTTACGTGAGTATTCATAGTGCTATGGTAGGACATGACAACCTCAATGGAGATTAGGGACTCATTAGTGCTATATAAATACAGATGCAGAACTGAGGCACGAAGAGATTTGCCGAAGGTCACAAAGGGAGATTGGGGCAGAGCAGGCAATGGAACCCACATCCCAAGGAAATGTCTTCATCAGAAGACCATCCCTAAGCAAGCTTTACTAGTTAAGGCTATCCTTCCATGTGGATAAGGACTGAGGTGGATTCCAGGTGGCACTTTTAGCTAGGGTAGCAAATGCTGCTTTCTGTTTCCTTGTGTCATCTTGTGCCTGTGCTGGATGCAAATAATTTGGGGCTGGTAGCACAGCTCTTATTTGCATTGTGTCATTTTGAATTTGACTTTTACAGACTGTAGATTGGATCCATCCTCTTAGCAACTGTGAAAGCCAATCAAATAAACACGATGGTGATGATTAAATGCAAATGTTTTTGCTTTTGGGTGTTTTTAATGCACATTTTGCTTTTGCTCCTTTTTAAACAGATATTCGGTTTTCTGTCCAATTTTCTATGGGAACAGTTTCCATTACTCCTGGCTTTGGGGAAGGGAGGTGGTGTTATTTGTTTGTTTGTGTTTTGCTTCTCACAGCACAATAGAGAAAAAAATAATGCTTGCTGTCTGAACTCTTACATTCCCTCTCCCTAGTTTCTTATTTGATTGTAGGAGAGAATGTAAGAAAAATACCTTTTTCTAATTGGCCTGGTATACAATACACTACATTCCAAGGCACTCCACAAATCAGAGTGTTTGTGTTTTGCCCACATTTAATTTACATCAGGAAACTAATCAGGTATTCGTTAGACCTGTCAGGCTTTGACTTATCTGACTCTGAGATTTTGGATCAATCCTTTGTTATGCCCTCATAAGAGGGTCAGTTTGAGAGGCCTTGAACATTAATGACCTACTATTCTGAACAGTCCAAATAAAAAGTGACTTGGAAATTCTTGCTTGATAAGGAAACTAACTCTTCTTCTCTTTAATTTAAAGGCCTTCACTGTAGCAATCCCTTTCTACAATTATTGCTCTAGATGCCCTTCTCTAAGGTAGCTTTCCCATATTCCCTCCATAGGTTATATTAATTTTTGTCAAAAGAATCTTTTGGCTTCATACAGCACAGAGGTGGGAAACAAGCACAGCTGTATGATTTGTACTGGGATTTTCCCAGAGATGATTTAGAAAACCAAGCACAAAAATCACTGAGTTCCTGTGTGAGTCCCAGTTCAAGCTCATTCCAATCTCTGAGCAGTGCCTGGTCAAATTGCTCCTCCAAACTTATGAGCCCAGGACATGTTGAATGAAGGTCTATAGAGAAATTAAAAGTGACGTGCTCACTCCAATTGATTTGTCAGAGAAGAGCATAGTGGAAAGAAAGACCATTAGAGGGTCTGTCTTAGTCCATTTCTACACCTTCTAGAATGCTGCCAACATCTGCTCTCGGTTTCCTCATGTTAACGTGTTCCATTTTTTTTTTTTTTTTTGGTCTTTGAGGGAGAAACTCCACCCTTGTGCAGAGGGCCAGCGGAGGACCATCAGAAGTTTAGAAGGGACTTCATTAATAGATAGCCCTCAGCACAGGGGTAAATTTCAACTCACAAGAATTTAGTGCTTATGAAAGATTCCAGCCTATACGATAACTGTACTGGTGGGAAGAGTGCACCAAAGCAAACAAAGGGCAGCCTGTTCATATGAAGGAGGAGCCATAGAATCCAGAAATCAACAGATCACAGACGTAACAAAATAAAAAAATGAAAGGTATGGCAGAGGTCCAGGTGAACATAAGAATGGCCATACAGGTCAGACCAATGTCTACCTAACCCAGCATCCTGTCTTCTGACAGTGGCCAATGACAGGTGCTTCAGAGGGAATGAACAGAACAGGTAATCATCAAGTGATCAAAACAAAGGATCTAGAAGGAGACACCAAGCAGAGAATCGTGGACAATGCCTACTGCTTGGAGAAGGAGTCCAAGAGTCGATGGATGCAGCCCAGAAGAACTCTGTCCAGTACATGAATGAACATGTGATTAGAAAGAGGCCATATCACTGCAGAGAACTGTCCAGCTTCCTTGTTCTGGACTGATGGGTGGCCATCTAGGCCCAGGCCAGAAACCAGTTGGCAAAGGGGATGATATTGCTGGAGACTATTAAGGCACAGAACAGATAAAAGAATAGACAGTAGGAGGGGAAGATTTATCCCTGCCAACCTGCCAACAGGGGTCCACATTGCTATGGAAAGAACCCCTAGTGACAGTGCACCCCACACTAGCATGAAATGAATGACTAGAATTAGAGGGCCCAATTAAGGTACCTGGCCACAGCTGGTGGATGGGCCAAGCCCAAGTGTTGATGAATCCCAGCTGGGGGAGGAGCTGGGAGTTAGTATAAAGAGAGGAATTTGGTAGTAGAAAAGGGGACGGAGGGAAAAAAAATTGAAACTTTGCAGTCACCCTCTGGGATCAGAGAGTGTGAAAAAAATCTGAGGAGGTGTTTAAGTTTATACTTTGAGTTTAGGATTTTGTGGGAATTTCAGGGGTGATCCATGAGAAAAGGGTGAGTCTAATAAGATTGTGTAGGGAGAAGGCCTGGGAAAGGCTCTAGTAGGAAAAAGCCTAGGGGAGGAGCTGCAAATGGTCTGAAGGTTCAATGGGCTAGGACCGGATGTAGTGGGAAGGCCAGGGTTCACCCAAAAGCACAACAGAAGGTGGAGTGAAATCCCTAAAAGGGGGAGAAGGATGAGAGAGATGCCTTGGAAAAAGGACTGAGGTCCGTGAGGCACAGTCACAATTGAAGATCTGACAGAAGGTCTTGCACTTTGATTGTTGGATTTTTCTGGTATCCAGAAGGGGTGGACTAAATTGTGACCAGGCCAGAGGA
Source organism: Dermatemys mawii (assembly GCA_007922305.1). Classification (NCBI taxonomy): domain Eukaryota; kingdom Metazoa; phylum Chordata; order Testudines; family Dermatemydidae; genus Dermatemys; species Dermatemys mawii. The sequence continues at coordinate 5,100,116 of ML677353.1, forward strand.
CTGAATTATGGACCACTGCAACATTGGGGCAACAGTTGGGATGGGGTGCCAGCTGGGGAGAGAGCTGCTTAGCTATACCTGGCCACAAGGAGGCACGCTAGCAGTGAGTGAAGTCTTCCACATCCACTCAACGTTATACGCTGCCATTTAAAACAGGAATGTATTTCCTGACTGGATACTAAGAGAAGCTTCCTCAGAAGGGGATAATTTAAAATACTTCTCTAGAGTCCAAGGGAGAGGCAATGAGCACTAGTCATTTAGCCTGCTTTGTCATTCAGAGTGCTTAGAAATTGGAATGAGAATGTGGGAATTGGAATATAATTGCAACAGCCAGCCAGGATATCCAAGACTTCTCAAGGAGCAGTGAATATCTTTCACTCTCTGTTAAAATTGGATTTGCTTAGCATGAAGTTGCTAGTGAACATGGTACCTCACCTCACATCTCTGGATCTTATAGGAACAGACCTGAAAAGTATATCGTTCAGTTTGACTGTCCTTTTGCTCTTTCTCTTCCCCTAGCTGCAGACAGCATGCAGTATTGATCCTTGTACTTACAGCATCTAAAAATAACAATGACTGGGCACCAGCACTGCCCACCACTCTACAGACACATTTGCTTTCTAAAAGGACTTTTTTTTTTTAGTTTCAATCCTCAGAATGGTAGGAGACCATTTTTTTAAAAAAAGGGCCTAGATCATTTTTTATCATCCTCGCCCACATCCCTACTGCAAATGTTTTTGGTTTTCCCCCTACTTTCCCTCTTCTCTAGATTTTCCACGATTCTGTTTTACCTGGTTCTCTATTTCTGTTACGCACAACTCACTGGAATTCCTGCTGTTTTCCAAACTAGATATGCATTCACTTCATGGACAACTTTGATCAGGTTAGTGATTTATTTATGTAATTATTTTGTGGCTATCATTCCAGTCGTGGGTTAAGTTTTAAATCTTAAATCTTGAGGCAATTCTCCAGCTGGGCCTGATCCAATGTCCTTTGAAGTCAAGGGAAAGTCGCTTATTGATTTCAAGGGGTTGTGATGTATAGTGACATAGTTCCATTTAAGTCAGTGGAGATCATTTAAATGAACTGAGCTATGCCAGATGAGAATCTGTCTCACTTGTCTCTAGAGCCACCATCAGATCCACTGCAACCTGTGAAATTTCCATCCTTGGCATCTCACCTTTCACTCTTGAACCTTCTACCTGTAAGCCATTGCATAAGGGTATTTTTTGTTCTTTTTTTCTCCCTCTGTGTTTATATTTTCTTGCACTTTATTAATTTACTAGCCATCAGTGGACAAATTCCTTAGCTCTCTGCAATGTTTTGAGGAACTCTTTGGTGGCTGTCACAGTAGAAAAGGTTCAAAGTTGATAAGCTCCTTCCTTGACAGAATGATGTTCTTTGTTCTAATGCACCAAGGCCACATCTACTCAACAAACTCTGAAGCCATTGTTCACCACCGATGTAGCTCTGCACATGGTAGGAATAGTGGAAATCATAGCAGAGATGAAGCCCAGGCATTTCTAATCACCATATTCAACACAGAGTCAGATGCATGGTGGTAAACACCTACACCCTATCTACAGCTTCCACCACTGGTGCACCATTAGTGAATTATGGGTTCAAAGTTTGTAAATGTGTTTAAGCCCCATGTAAATTTTGGAGAGAAGATCTTTAATTATCACACCATAAAAGATCTGAGTAGAGTACTGATCCAGTGGTCCAGCCTCTGCTGCTAATGGTGCCATCTTTCAGATGAGACAAACTTGAAGTTCCTTGACTGATCATAAACATTAAAGATACCACTGCACTTTTTGCATGAGTTAAGAGTGTTCATCAGGGTCCTGGCTGACTTCTAATATGAGTAATTAATTACACATTCAGCCAACTTGAAATTCCTCTTGAGCTTTCATTTGGATACATTAAACTCCACTTCCTGTCCTAAACTGTTGGGGGAGTGCAGCTGTTAAAACACGGGCTGTATTCTATCCAAAATGTGCTTGCATTTCAGTGATGGATAAAGCAATTCATACATTTAATATGAATCAAATTCTCCCTTTCATACTACAGATAGGTAGATGGAGATATAAATCCTCAGGATCCTTCACAGAGCCCTGTATAAATGCAAGATATATTATCATTGTTTTGACCTGTTTATACTCGTCTAGCAGAATAATGGACTGCATTCATGGCCCCGTGACTAAAGCTGTATATTGTGAAGCTAGTTTTAATCTATAAGCGGTGGCAAGGTTTCAGCCCTAACCTTCCTAAGTGATGACTTGCTGGACGATCCAAGTAAGAATTCTATGAAACCGGGGAAGCTTTTTAATGAAGTCTTAATGCTGTGCAGAAGAGAGGATGACAGCAGACAACAAACTAAGAAATTGTAGCTGCCCAGCGCTTCCTCTTCCTTGGCTGTATATGTAAGAGTAAGGAACAAGTCAATTTGCCAGTCCATTCTCAGAAACAGAAGGGAAGTTTTTCACTGTCCCTTAGGAATTCTAAAGTGCCGTATCCAGTTCTGAACGGCATTCACTGAGCCCTGCATTGCTGTGTTAATAATGGTTTGAACTCTCCAGCCACACCCCAGTCCTTTAGATAATGTTAGCAGCTGCTCTGCACAATCAAGTCCAGAAACAGTGCTCCCTATTTTCAAACCTCACCCCCGCCCTCCGCCATATGGTGATACTGGTGACATTTTAAACCTGAATCAAAATAAATTGGATAAACTCTGATTTCTAAAGTGTTGTTTCTAGAATTAAGCTACATATCAACATTAGCTCTTAAAGATACAATAGATATTCTTTGATTGCTGTGGGCGTACTATTATTACCCCATTTGATCCAAGCGGTTAGTCAGTATTTGGGGTGTAGTAGGTTCTATCCAGTAGGAGGAGAATTACTGATGGAGTCAGGTGTTTCTTTGGTGGAATATATTTATTTACAAAGAACGTACACAATAGGAATCAGACAGGAGACAGTGTCTTTGTTCAATCGCCCAAACCTCTTTTTGCAGCCAGCATGCTACCCCAAAAGTTTTCTCTTAACTTCCTTTTAGGGTCATACAATAAGTGCTTCTTTGGCCATCCTGGGCTTTCTGCTGCGTTCTCTTCCTGCTCCTATGGTGCTTCTGCGGTTTCCTCACATGTGCGTGCACTTCCGTTAAAACAATACTCAGTCAATCCACTGACCAGTCTTGCGTGTCGCCTGTGTCTTGGGTAGTGGCTCCTCTTATCTCTGCTCTTTTTCTGCAAAAAAGAGCTTAACTGCTCCTTACAGTCTTCCTGAACGAAGGGTGGATATTACACCCATCAGCTTCAACAAGGTTCCACCTAAGACCCAGCATAACACTATTTTATCATTATTCAGCAGTTTCAGTGACCTTGAGAACCATTTGTTCACTGTCGTCAGCAACAGCATTTAGTTTTAGCTACTAAGTGGAGACCATTTTTCTGGGATCTGGAAAGATCTCACGTTAAAGGCTAGCAGAATTGCATTAGCCATATTCCCCAACCCAGTCTGAGATATTAACTCACTGTGAAAAGAATGATGGAGAGCCTGCTAAATTCATATGACTGATTACTTTAGCATGAAAAATGGTAGTGTTTCAGGGCCAGATTCAAAGCCTCTTGAAGTCAAAGGGCTTTAGATCCTGTCCTTAGTGACTGATAGCAGTCCTGTTGTTTTACCACTACTTTACTACTTGCTTTACCGGTAAAGGGTTAAAAAGTCTCCTCACATAGGTAAAAGGAAAGGAGTGGGCACCTGACCAAAATAACCAATGGGAAGACTAGAACTTTTTAAAATTGGAGAAAAACCTTCCCCTTTTTCTGTCTGTGGTGTTCTCCTGGAGGGAAGGGAGAGATCAGTGATGCTGTAAGAGCTTGGGCCACTTATGTAAAATCAGCAGATCCTACCTAGTAACTTCCCATCTGAAAGCCCAGATATGTAAATAGATTAGGAAATGTCTAGGAAGTTGCGATTAGGTTTATCTCTTTTTATTTCTTTATGGCTTCTGGACTCCTGTGTGCTAATCCCAAATGCTTTTGTTTTGCTTGTACCCTTTAAGCTGGACCTAAAGAAAGTTATTTTTGATGGGTAATCCTTGTAAGGCTTTTTTTTTAAAAAAAAAATATATCTAGCAATCGCCTGAGTTTCCAGATGTATATTCTTTCTTTTTGTTTTTAATAAAAATTAACTTTTAAATAATAGGATTGGATTTTTGTATCATAAGAAGTTTGTGCACATTGTTTAATTAGCTAGTGGCAATAGCTGATTTCCTTGTTTTCTTTCTCAGCTCTTCCCTGAGGGGGAGAAGCGGGGTTGAGAGGGCTTGAGGGTACCCCACAGGAAGGAATTCCCCAGTGTGCCTTCCTGGGTTCCCAAAGGGGTTTTGCACTTGGGTGGAGGCAGCATCCACTGATCCAAGGTCAGAGAAAAACTGTAACCCTGAGAATTCAATACAAGCCTGGAGTGGCCAGCATTAATTTTTAGAGTCCTTGCGGGCCCCCACCTTCTGCACTTGAAGTGCCAGAGTGGAGAATCAGCCTGGACACCTACCATGAATAGGACCAAGGGAGCACAGAAGGAGGAAGGCAAACCCTGCTTGAGTGGGGCTGATGACCCCAGGCTCGCCATCACCGGCGGAGAAAACACTAAGTCTGGCAAGAGAACAGAGGTGCCTTGCCACAACTGGAAATATATAGAAGTTAGAAGAACACCTGTAGAAATATGTTCAATATGGAGTTCACTTTATTTGATTGATTAATTAGAGCGATGGGGTGGTTTAGGGTTACAGAGGCTTTTAGCCTGCTGGATGCAATCCAACTGAGGTTAGTAATGGCTGTTAATTAATTTGGTGGTCACATTCCAGTTCTCAGTTTACAAATGTCCACATCTCCCAAAACCTCACTAAGTGGAGATTCTTTCGGTCCACTCAGAAACTTACCTGGTTTTATTAACCACACGTGCACATGCAGGATTTGAACTCTGTGCCTCTCGCTCTGATTTGGAATTGTACCCCTAGAATATGGGTATCCACGGCTTCCACTGACCTAACTGCACCTGTTATAAGCATTCAAAATGCTACTCTCAAGGACAGCCATCTTGGCACCATTCATTAGCACACAGTTCAGACATGCAAAATAATTAACAGTTAATAATTAGAAACTGCTGAAAATGACTAGCAATTAGTAAGCATTACCACAAATTGGTTTTTGGATGAACACATGCTTTTACCACTAGTAATTAATTCAATTACTGATATAATGTATTTTTTTTCTTCAAATGCAGCTCACATTGAAACTCCAGGGTGTCATTTTTGGTTAGCAAAGCCAAACATGAATCCTGCTTTTTCATTTATTTGTTTTAAATGAGCATCAGGCTAGTAAGATTGGTATTTTCAGTGTGGATTTTTCAGCTCCTTTGTCACTCAAGGGCTTTTGAAAATGTTGACCATTATCTCTGTCCACCTGAATGAGGACTGCTGAGCATCAAGGACCTGTTCCAAAGTGCACTGAAGTTAACAGAATAATTTCTGCTGATATCAACGGGCTTTGGATCAGGCTCTAAGTGTTTTGATTCCCATTTTACTAAGGGCTAGATCAAGCAAGAGAGGTAGGGAAGTAAGAATTCTCCTAGCAGTCTTAATTGGTTTATCCATACCTTGGACCTCCAGCAATAAGCAGGCACGGAAGTTACTAATGGTCTGCCCAGATCACTGAAGCTTTGCTGGTAGCATCATCTTGGACAGCTGATATTGGCGCTGATGGATTCTTTCTGGCACTTGACCTACTTGCTAGTCCTTGGTCTATTCTGAGACATCTCTCACTGTAAATTTCTCTTCTCATTATTCAGTGAACATTCTTCATCTTTTCCCTTTGTTCTTCTCTTGCGCAGTTTCAAGGATCTTCTCCTTTGGCATGCAATGTGTAAGCATATAGGATTGAGTGCATCCATTAAAGGTGAAGTTAGGGATTGATGTTGTGATAAAGTACTAACCTGGACAATATGAATGTAACTGAATCATTTTCATAAATTAATATATAATATTTTGGGATTTTTTAAGGTTCTCAATTCTCTAAATCAGTAATCAAATCTCATCTGCTAAGAAGATAGACTGACCTAACCTCTCACCCTGAACTATGGTTTCCTTCCTGATCGAACCAACTAGATATTTTTTGTTAGTATTATTTGTATTCAAGTATCAACTAGATTTATGGAACCATGGTTATGCCAACTTTATTGTACTACAGTGGCAGGTGGGTGCTGAGCAAGCCTGAGGATTTGCAGACTGATGTTTTTGATTCTCATCTTTTGCCAGCTGCTCCATATTACATAACTGGACAAGATCAGCAATCGTAGAACCATAGAAATGTAGGACTGGAAGGGACCTCAAAAGGTCATCTAGTCCAACCCCCTGTACTGAGGCAGGACCAAGTAAAACTGAGCCATCCCTGACAGATGCTTGTCTAACCTGTTGATAAAAAACCTCCAATTCTGGGGATTCTACAACCTCCCTTGCTAACCAGTTCCCATTCTTAACTATCCTTAGAGTTAGAAAGCTTTTCCTAATATCAAACCTAAATGTCCCTTGCTGCAGATTAAGCAAATTACTTCTTGGCCTACCTTCAGCTGACATGAAGAACAATTGATCCCAATATCAAACACCGAGTGAGCCATCCAGTCCCCAAGTTCCTGAAGGAGAATTTACTCTTCATGGGGGAAAGGAATATCAGATGCTATTATTGCTCACTGTACACACATCGAACAATGAGTCATGTTAGTGGATTGTGAATTTATGACCATTTGAAGCCTGGAGCCATTTTTCACAAAAATCCTTGGGAAAACAATGACTGATAAGGGTACCTATGACAAAGGATTCATTAGAACAAAGAAAATATAGACCATTGAGCGTTTTTATTTTTATTTGTGGTTCTGTTTGATGTTATGCGACTGAAGAACAATTAATTTTCTGGATAATAATTAAAAGTGTTTTATATTTGAGCATCTTTGCCCATATGCAAGCACATCTGTGAAAAAGCAAGAACAGGTGTTCCATTTTTTATGACTTCCTTCTGTTTTCTCCTGACAAGTCCATTTGTTTTTCTAAAACAAAATGAGTAATTTCTGAGCTCATTTGAATGGAACAGAGCACCCTGTCTATATACCATCATTAGTATTCCCGCTACAGTGGGCTGGCCATTACATAGTGAGATACACTTAGCCATTGAGAATAAAAATGTTCTGTGCACCATTTGACTTGATCCACAAAAGAACAAACATATTAGACCAACATTGTTCCATTTTGTAAGTCTTCACAGAGCCACTTTTAAATCAAATGTAGTTAGAATTTGTCACACACTAGCACATTCATGCTTACATACTGTAACTAATAAAGCTTTGCAAATACAGGCTGCAGGCTTGTCTCTTTGGACTGAATGGTTATTTATTTGTGATGAGTTGAAAGAGGGGGAAAAAACCACCCCTGAATTCAAATCCCAATTTCAGAAGAGTCATGAACCAACAAGCTTGTTTTTCTTTATATCAAACTCTTTTCTGGTCTCAGGTAGTTATCATATGAACACTTGCATTTAGATACCCAAGATGAGCAAATAAACATCTCAAAAGAACCATATACCATTTTCAGTATTTGAGGGACAAAGGGAAACATGAGTTAGTAGTAAACATGTATTCTGTAAAGTACTTCCAAACCATAAATGTTCTCCTTAAAGTTAGTAGTATGAATACTTTAGAGAGTTCGTACAATAAGTCACTTTTGATAAGGCTATTTCTAATATTCTTGTGTGAGTTTAAACTAACAGCTTTCTTTTTTGTGAAGAGGTGAAGTAACAGAGGCTGACTTTTATGAGTTAGCTTACAGATCTGATAACATATCCCAAAGCATTACTTCTCTTTGATCCAGAATAGAGAGCATCCTTATGTTCATTTACACAATATCTTACAAAATCTGTTTTGTTGAGATAAAGATAATCTCTACATCAGAATGTTGTTTAGGTAAGGGGATGTGTCCTGTTCTTTAATAAGACAATCTTGTGGGGGTTTTTTTTTTTTTCCTTTTTTCCCCATATGGTTCCTAGTCTGACTCCTTCCATTTGAAATACATTTCCAATTTGCAATTAAAAACGCCAATTAAATTGTTCCACACAATGCACAACTCACAATGACTAATGCTTATATACATCTTTCAAAACACAGTATAAATGAAAATCATATAGATGGTTTGGCAAAATAGGAATTATAAGGTTGAATTCTAGAGTCTGTATAGTATCAGAGGGGTAGCCGTGTTAGTCTGGATCTGAAAAAGCAACAAAGAGTCCTGTGGCACTTTATAAACTAACAGATGTATTAGAGAATAACCTTTCGTGGGTGAATATCCACTTCGTTGGATGCAACCGATGAAGTGGGTATTCACCCATGAAAGCTTATGCTCTAATACATCTGTTAGTCTATACGGTGCCACAGGACTCTGTCACTTTTAGAGTCTGTATAAACTCACATGGAGGTAAACAGCAGGGTCCTGTGGCTCAGGAGGTGTTTTCTTCCTTGACAATAGAGAGTCTGTCACATGGACAGGAGAGGGACAAGTTGGGTGCAGTAATATCTTTTATTGAACCAACTGCTGCTGGTGAAAGAGACAAGCTTTAGAGCTCCACATCTCTCTTCTTCAGGTCTGGGAGACATATTCAGTGTCTCAGCTAAATACAAGGTGCAACAGATTGTTTAGCATAAGTAGTTTACACATTGACAGAAAGCAGAGATCTCCTAGAGATTTTCTTAATTAGCTTTAATATTTCAGATAATTAAATAAGTGGTTTAAACATAAGCAAGTGAGGTGCCATATTCTCTGAGCTTTCTCATTCGGGTGTCAAAATAATTGTAGCTCTTAAAAATTTAGTAAAGGCAAGTTTGTAATTGCCTAACATTTATAAGAATAAAGTATAATAATTTTATTAATAACCATTTTCCTTCATTTTCAGGTCTACTCCTTACCTGACAGATATGGGAGAATATAACATATCACAAGACTGGGAGGTACACAGTGGGACCCAAGTTACAGATAGATACACATGATCATGAGCTACTCAGATTAGGCAGATTTACATCATGCTCGTTCAAGGTTTTTTTGGGAAGGCGAGGGTTGGTATAAACTCACTGGGTTTTGGGGAGTTTTTTTGGTGGTTGGCATTGTTTTTAGGATTGGTTGGAGCGAGTTGAGGGTGGAAACCTGGAAAATAGGTTTTCCTACCATATCTAAGATCTGCTATTCAGATCAATGGAGATTTGGGGGAGTGAGGATCATGGCATGGATTGTTCAATACATACCAAACTTACTGGAAAAGCAGTTAAAACTACACGCCAAGAATGGAACTGTGGTGCACAGGACCAGGAAGGGACAACAGCAGGGCAAGGGCTTCAATCTGTGTTTAAAATATGGCCTTTCAGAGAACCTAGTATGACAAATTCTATGCCCTCAGGGCCAGAGCCTCAGATCAGCACATAGCAGAGTGCAAGGGCTGCATGATGGGAAACTCTGTGGAACAGTGGGGAAAGGAGTCCTCCCAGGAGGAGCCACTCTCAGGTGCTGTTCTGGAAGCCTCTGGTCCTGCCGAATCTCTCTTCTGAGATGTGGTTAGTGAGTCTACATAGCCATGGATCTCCACCTCTAAACTAACCCTCTGCAGTGGGGCATCAGTTGAGCTATGCTCCATAGTGCACACAAGAGGTGGACCTCATCCATGAGCCCACTGAATCTCACCTCTCATCACTGCACCAATTCCTCTATGGACCTCGTCCTGTCCAGGTTCATCTGTGTGTACAGACCATGGTTTGGCCCTTAAGGATAGGCTTTAACTCTCTCTGGTCTTTCTTGCTGCCTTGACATTGCAGTCATAAAGTAGCATGCAGAGATGAATGCTGCCTGTTCTGTTATTGAACTCTGGCTTGTTAATATGGGGCAGTATTAGTTATCCATCAGTTGTCTCATGCACTCATGAAAGATGATGTTGAAGATGGAAGTTTCCCGTATATTATTTCCTGTAGCTATATCCTCAAAGGTGGGTTTGCCATCACTGGATTTTTATTTTCTGTGCACTAAACATTCAGGTTGACTGACTTGTCCTAGCCTTTGAAGGTAACTAATGTTAACATTTTCTTGAGTGAAGATATTCCGAGAGAGAGAGTAATCATCAGTAGTTTCTATTATAACCATCTAAATGCAGCTGCATTCTCTAGATCCAAAAGGTGGGTGTAGAGTGGGTTGATTTTTTTCTAATTTTGATTCGTGTTTGTTGTTGAAATCTTAGGAAAAATAAAGGAGGGGGAATGCGACGTGTCAGATTCATCCCCTCTTCCCTGATTTTCAGCCCATTCTGGGTTTGAATTTCGCCATTTGTTGTGACTTTAAATATTGCTCAATGTACAAGAATTTATGTTAGTTCCCATGTATCTAAAGAGGGCCAGAAAGACCCAGGAACTCTTCCATTAACCCCCACATACAAGGTTGTCATCTAATCCGCTGAAAAGTGTAATCATTGTTTGCATCCGTCTCCACTGGGCCATTGGCATGGGATGCCTTGAGGACCTGAATTTTTCACTGATAAGAAAGAACTGAAGGAGTTTTGCCCTAACTGGCCCACTTGCCAATGGGGTTTTATTTTCCCTTTCTATTTCAAAAGATGCTTTATTTTTCATTTTCAGTGTGTTTGGAACAAAGTTCTTAAAAATAAAATCAGGGGAGTCGCAGCCCCCCTTACACTGCCAGACAAAGAGAAATTACCCTCTGTGCTGAAGTCCAGTATGAGGCCAGTATACCACTTAAATCAGTGCCCGGCCTGTGTCTCACTTAAATTTCATTTAAGGCCTCAAAACAGGGATTAAATGAGATTAGGTTGTGTATGAGCCTTGTGCTGCATAGGGAAGAATTTGATACACAGTCTGTGAGCTAACGTCATGGAAGTCAATGGGGTTGCACTAAACTAAGAGAGCTAAACTTTCCCGTTTAAATGCATTGAAAATGTTTTCTCTCCCTCTGGCTTTGTAAACCTCCCGGTCAGGCAGAGAAAGTCCTCATTCCTGTCCTCTTGCGTTCGGTAATTTTTATTACCTGTCCCTCCACTGTCCCTTGTTTGATAATGTACACAGAAACAGCTACCCCTACAAACATAATCCAGGAGGTTCTAAGAAACAGACACTTAGTACAGTTACTCGGAAATCCACCTGTACCACGCCTGAATCCAACTAGTTGCCCTTCCTAGGATGCATCACTACTGAGTCCCTTAAAAAGTTCTGCCACTGATATGAGATTTCTGTTCTAAGGATCTAAGTGAGATCAGAGAAGGTCTGGGTCTGTCACTTTAAGCGAGTTTAGCATCGAGTGCAGCTCAATGAACTGGTCTGTCCCTAATTCCATACCACCATTGTTATTCTAAAAGTCAGAATTTACCCTAGGGAAAAGCCTGAAGTGTATTGCTAGATCTCAATCAGTTTGATATTTTAAAATTTAAATTATTGTATTAATAACAGCTATGCTGTATCATGTATGTGAGAGTGTGTATGCATGTAGACAAAATGCAAACAAAGTAAAAAGAGGGGGAAAACAACCAAAAAGATTATCTATCTCACTTTGTCCCTTTCCCCACCCCTCTCCATGGACAACTCCTGTGTCTGCAAAGGGTTCCACATCTACCCCCATTTGGAATTCCACTGTTGACAATAGGAATGTGCCTGGAGAGAAGGCTTGTTGATGAATTCTTAGCAAAAATAAAGTAAAGGGGATGAACCTGACATGTTGCATTGGTCTCCTTCCCCTGTGCAGCCAGTGGCCTGCACTCCCCAATGCAATGCTGGAGCTGCCACATTGATTTGACAAATGAAATGTGCAGAATTTTGCAGAATTTTAAAATACTGTGTGCAGAATTTTTAATATTTTTGGCAGAGGATTTTTTGGCACAGAATGCCCTCAGGAGTAATTATTATGTTTGGTGACAGGTTTCAGAGGGATAGCCGTGCTAGTCTGTAGCTGCAAAAAGAACAAGGAGTCTCAAACATAATGTGACGGAGTCAGACCAGAAGGATATAGGAGAGTGCTGGAAGGCAGGTATATTAGTCTGAGGATGTGCAGGTCCCTGTTCCCTGGATAGCCAAACAAAGGCTACTCCAGGCCAGTCAAGACACCTGGGGCCAATTAAGAACCTTCTAGAAAGGAGTAGAAACAGCTAGCCTAATTGGGACACCTGAAGCCAATCAGGGACTGGCTGAAACCAGACAAAAACCTCCCAGTTAGTCAGGTGGGTGTGGGTGTCAGGAGCTGTGAGAGGAAGTTGTGCTGTTGGTGAGACTGAGTGGTGGACAACATATCATACAGAAGGAAGGAGGCCCTGAGGTAAGGGTGAAGTGGAGTTTGAAGAAGCGGGGACTGCTGTGGGGAAGTAGCCCAGGGAATTGTATTGTGTTTTGTGCCTAAAAGGTCAGCCATCTTAGCTGATACTATTAGGGTCCCTGGGCTGGAGTCCGGAGTAGAGGGCGGGCCCGGGCTCCCCCCTTTTCCATCTTCCATACTGGCCTGTGATGAAGGTAACTCACTAGGCGGTGACTCTTGCCAATTATACTGAGAAAGGGAGGTCACTCTGGGGCCTAGATGAGTTTCTGAGGCCCCTAAATCTGCCAGGAAGCGCAGGACCCACAAGTACAGACTTGGAGCTTTGTCACAATAATAAGAATGAGGAGTACTTGTTGCACCTTAGAGACTAACACATTTATTTGGGCATAAGGTTTCATGGGCTAAAACCTACTGTCGGTTTCTTAGGGCATAAGCTTTCATAGACTAAAACCCATTGTAGGTTTTAGGCCACAAAAGCTTATGCCCAAATACATTTGTTAGTCTCTAAGGTGCCACAAGTACTCCTTGTTCCTATTATATATGAGATTCAAGCTGGTAGAAAATTGTAAATGAAATATTTTTTCACTGAAAAAAGGTCTCTTATAGAAAACACTTTTGTGAAAAATTGTCAGTCTTTTTGAAATGTTTTCATTTTCCCCCTCAAAAGGGACTTTTTAATTAACAATTTTAGTGAAAATGTCAAAACTATTATCCAGATGATGACTGACTTTAATTTACTGAAAACCTGGGTTTCTGAAAGTGAAAGTTTGGGAACCATTTCAGTAATGTATAAAATAAAAAAAATGGAAAAGCTTTAAAAAATTCTGAAATTTAACAAAAAAAAAAGTTTTTCATTTAAATATTTAAATGAAAACATTTTTTCAACCCTTTCTTTTTTGGGACTATTCCATGAAATAAATGCAATAAAAGGCTGGGAGAGCTATTGTTGCTCATGTTTTGTATTGTTGATCAAAATCTCATAGTGACCTCTTACAATGATTTCCCTATTTTGGTACCTGGCTCAACACTGTATTATAAGGCAAATAGTTAAGCTATTATTTCCCATAGTTAATCAGCTAGTGCCTAGTTTTCTATGGTAATACAATAGCAGCCACATGACACAGGGTTGCAAACATCACTAATTTCCATAGAAACATGTGTAGCAATGATGTTGAAACTCTGCTTGAGGCTATCTTTGTACTGGGTAGAAAGTACTGAAAATAAATATACAGCAATACAGTTAGCCACACACAGTGACACAAAGCCAGAGCTTAGTGTTTTGATAGAGTCTTGGGAAAAAAAGGCCCTCTTGAAAATATATATTATCTTTCTTTTCCTGACTCTGTATTTTGAGCCAGTATTAGCAAAAAAAATAATTAATGGGTTTTACATTTTCAGATTCCAGTAAGAAGCTATGGAAAGTGAATAAATCCATAAATGTAGATTTGCATATAGTCTTAAATTATGCCTCTTAAAAATCTGCGTTTAGTATATATTTCTGCCAGGGATGGACAATCAATATGCCTTTTAGCACCATAAGAAGTCTTTATTATTCAGTAGCCACTTTAACAAATGCACCAATTTTTCCTTTAGGTGAATGGATAAGGTTACCTTAGTATTTTCTGTATATTTCCCTATGCTTATATTCATCTTCTTCTTAGCATTTGCTCAACATACTTCAGGTGGGATGTGACCAGTATTCAATACCAAATTTGGTCTGTTTGTTGGATCATAAGCTTCCCTGGCCTGGGCTGGGTTCTGACGGGGAGCGTGATATGATCACAGACCCATGTCCCCACTTATACTCATGACAGAGAATGACTGACTTCCAAATACTGAAAATACCAAAGTATATAAGGTGATTGGCAAGTTTTTAAGGGTGACCACTTCGTATTTCAATGCCACAACCACAAGAGAAGAAGAAAACAGAATTAGAATCTTACATAGGAACAAGAAAAGATTCTGATGATTGTATATGAAGAAGGGAACTTCCCTGATAGACCCAATAATGCAATCAAGAGAGTAATAATTCAAGTTAGCCTCCTTAACATTCAAATTCATGGGGGGTAGATGATTGTCATAGACTCATTCAGGCCACTTGGCAGCCTATCAGCTAGTTTTTTGGATCTTACATAAAGAATCAAAAGGAACAGACATCATGATCAGCAAAGCTAACCACATTTAAATATCTCCTGGGTTGTAGAACTTGTCCTTACTCAACAGGAGGCAGCTTATGTCAAATGCAAAATAACCAGAATGTTTTCAATTACCGAAAGTTTCAGCATCACCCTGTGGATCACACCTCCAGGCAGTGGAGAATGTATCCTGCATACACATCTATTGCACGAACACACCTGACTTCCTCCCTTTGCTCCAGCTTTTTCGGACTGTCCCCTGATAATGCTGACTTCAGGACAGCCTCATGCAGACTCAATGCCTTTTTACCACCTGAGTATTTTGCTCTGCTATTCTGACTGTCAGTCACAGCTTCTGCAGCAGCCTAGATCAATGGAAATGGAGACTGGAGAGGATTTTTCAGTAATGAAAGTCAGGGAAAGGAGAGAGCTTCAAAAATAAACAAGAGGGGCTCTTGGAAGCCCTAAAACTTTAGATCTGCTATGATTGCCAATAAGGAGTGCAGCAACAGAGACTGAGTAAAGTCCATTACAATCCTCCACCAGGCTCATTTCCTTACAGCATCTGGCATTAAATACTCGGGGTCTGATACAAAGTCTCAGTGAAGTCAATGAGATGAGTTTTTTTGGTTGACTTCAGTGGGCTTTGGCTTGGCTTGCAGATAAAGAGATGTATTGAAATAATAAAGGGATGGATTTTGCTGCTTTTACTCACAGTTGATCTGTCTCTCAGCATATGCGCAGTATGCCCAGCCATTTGATAACATCATCATCAACCTGGTGAAGAGGTAGTCTGCTGTCAAAGTATGTCAGCGGGCACTCGTCAAGGATATACAGCATAGTTTGAAGTTGACCCCATCTACATCACGGGTCACTAGAGAATCCCCATTTGAAGAGAGTAGCCACACCATTTTCCTGTCCAGTTCGAAACCAGCTCTGGGATGACCATAGGTGCCTTGCCAAGTCAAAAGATGGTGAGCAGATGGCTGGCTCAGTGATAGGAGAGTGATTAATGACTGTCACTGACCATTCATTACACCAAGCAGATTCCATCGCATTCTCCTGTCGTGGCATAAGTGACCATAAAGGCCATCTAGAAAACAAGCAAACTGGCAAGTGATTGAAGAGGTCTGAGTACAAAGGCAAGTCATCATTCTCATGGATCTTGGCCAGAAGTATGACGAAGGCCCCTTCGGGGCCAATGTGGGGCAGTGTTATGTTTCTAAGTATTGGCAGCCATGACTACGGTGAGTAGTATGTAATCATGAGTGCAGCCCCACCAGTTCAATCACTTTTGAGTTACCCTTATGGGGTTACTCTCATAAGTACTTCTCACAAAGTGTAATTCACCACTGTGTGGATACATGCTCAAGGCCTGTGAACCACTGAGATGCTACTTACATGCCAAAATGTACTGCTGGAGACCCATGAGTAAAAGGGGCAGAATTGGGCGGTATAAGTTTTCTTATGGAACCCCTATGGGGTACAGAACACCCAGTTCCAGCAGTAGCATCTGTTCTGTGATTAGCTCTCTTCTTTTCTTCTTCTAAATCTCTCTTAATGGGTAGATGACGAATGAGATTCTAGATGGTCTTCACCCATCATAATGTTTTATTAGTTAAACTTTCACATGAAAACTGATGCTTGGGTTCCTCATTTATATCTGGATGGAGTTCGCTTCACTGCTATTGTCCCCCTGAGGGTCTCACACTTTTTCAAAGCGACCAGCAATGTGCAAAGAACTTTTCAATGGGCTTCACTCCTAAGAAACTGCCAATTAAGAGAACTCACAAAAACTGCACCATGGAACATTTTCTAGCTGTGTTTTCCATTCAGGGATTGTAGAATTGAGACTGCTCTCTTGCCTCAGGGACTGAACGCAATTATTTTAGGAAAAGGATATTAAAGTAACCTACATTTTGTTCTGAATTTTTCCCTCCTTATCAAGGATACAACATATGTTCTGGGGGTGGGAGGACCCTGCAATGGATGACAGCTGACATATTTTGTTACTATCAGAGCATGGCACCCTCATTATCTCAGGGTACTACTGACAAGAGATAAACTCAGGTCCCATCTTCCTCTTTTCTGTATTACAGCTGCTCCACTGTAGTCACCTCACTGTAAGTATTCAGGCACCCAAAGGAGAAGGTTTAGAAGAATTTAAAAATGCATCTAATGATGTTCTTCCTGGCTGAACAGTAGTCCCATTCTTGTCCAGTATAACCAGGGGCTTGTCCAGCTTACAGAATAGAGTAATAAGCTACCTGGAGGATGCCAACCAGTTGCCAGCAGAGCTGGACGGATGTAGGAATGCTCAAACTTACTAAGTGCAGGAAGTGTGCTTGTTCTGTGAAAATAACCTGCTGTAAAAAATAGACACACTTTGGAACTATAAATAAGGCTGTGCAGTACAGACATATCAGGAAACTTTGGCAAAGCTAGCTGGAGCAATGACAATGCTATTAGCCCCCATCCTGCAGGGTACAGCATTTGGTCTTACTGACAGTTCTGGGTCTGACTCCCCTGTGTATTACTCCAGCTTTGTTTGAAATCGGCCCCATCACACTGCCATAAACCCAATCTATCTCAATAGGGAATCGGACCATTGTGTTTATGCAACTCTGATATAACAAGGAGGAAGCTGAAAAACTGAACTGAAATAAGCCAGGTCAATCAGCTGTCCTACACTTGGAGTTCCCATTATTTTGCTATGCTACAGCTTGCTACTGCCTTTTAGTCAGGTCAAGAGCTCAGATGAATTTTACTTGTTCCAACTTTCTCGTTTTTCCACTGCATTTAACCCAAGCAGAATGCTTTTCCATTTTGCTGATGAACAACAACAAAGAGCTAAATTGACTGGTTTATTCTTTGAGTGGCGATGATGTGTAATGTAACACTTGACTGGCCATGACTGCACTACCTGGGTGTCCCTCAACAATTGTGCCATGATTTTCAGCAAGAAGTATCCAATCATCATCAATAACCCTGGGAGAAATGCTCCCCTTTACCTCCCACCAGGAGTATTAGACATGTCCTTGTATGTATTCAGAATGTACCCATACAACTACAGCCATGAGATATCTGTTAACTTTAATAAGAGTTGTGTGGCTTGAAACTTACACAACACTTTGGAAATGGAACCTTTTTCTGTCTCCTGAATGTTGTTATAATTTTACACTACAGATAAGGCAAGGATACTCAGCTGTTGCATGTCAGCAGTGTGCCATTGACTTTGATGGAGCTAAACTGATTGACAATAGCTGAAATTCTGGTCCAATAAATTTAGATATAATCTCCACTCTAACCTTGCCATGCCCCTAATTTCAGTTCCTCCGTGCTTTCTGCATATGATAAATTCTGTAGGAGCTGAACATTTCTATGCTTAAGTCTCAGCCCATGAGCCCAAATGTAGACTTCAATGGAGCTACTCCAATTCACAGTAGATGAGGAACTGGTCCAATATTAGAAATGCATGAAAACAACTGCCAGCCTAAGAAGGATGAAGTAGTTTTAATTGTATCTATTCAGACTCCATCCCCAAAAGAGCCGGTTACATGTTGGTACTTTGTTTTGAGGATATGTTGTAAACTCTTCAATAATCTAGCAAGTTATTGCTTTTTTCCCAAAGGACAATATTCCGGCCAACCTGAAGGGTGAATTCAATTTCTTTTTCTCTTTCTCTCTTTTTTTTTTTTTATTAGTTATAAAAATGTCCTGGAAACAGCAAGCTGTTAACAGATACACAAAAGAAGGATAAATACAACAAAGAGGAAACATCTTTTCTGCCTTTGTGTAAGCAAGGTTGTTTCCCCACCTGCACAAACCTTCCTTCTTGCTCTTCATAGAATCATAGAAATGTAAGGCTGGAAGGGACCTGAGGAGGCCATCAAATCCATCCCTTCCGCCCACACTGAAGCAGGATCAAGTAAACCTGGACTATCCCTGACAAGTGTTTGTTCAACCTTTTCTTAAACACCTCCAATGATGGGGATTCCACAACCTCCCTTGGAAACCTATTACCTACCCTTATAGTTAGCAACTTTTTCCTGAAATCTGACATAAATCTTGCTGCAGATTAAGCACATTACTTCTTGCCCTACCTTTAGTGGAAAACAACTGATCACTTTTCTCTTTATATCAGCACTTAGCATCTTTCAAGATTATCATCAAATCCCCTCTCAAGAAGGAACATGTCCAGTTCTTTTTGACCTTTCCTCATAAATCAGGCTTTCTAAACTTTTTCTCATTTTTGTTGCTCTCCTCTGGACTCTTCCCAATTTGTTCATATTTCCTAAAGTGGGGCACCTTTAACTGGTTGCAGTATGCCAGCTGTGGCCCCACCAGTGCCAAGCCAAGTGGGACAATTATATATGCCATTCATAGAATCATAGAATATCAGGGTTGGAAGGGACTCAGGAGTCATCTAGTCTAATCGCTGCACAAAGCAGGACCAATCCCCAACTTAACATTTCTCTTAATACATCCCAGAATGACATTAGCCTTTATTGCAACTACATCACATTGTTGACTCATATTCAATTTATAATCCACTATAACCCCCACATCCTTTTCAGCAGTATCATATTGGTTGCTAGTCTCCTTTCTGTACACTCTCAGTTAAGAACATTGAATCAGAAACATATTAACCATATTTAAGATTTCGTGCAAAGACTTGCATGTATAGTCCTCTGTGGAAGTCAGCTTCATTCCTTAATACACAGTAATATCAAGGGTAAAATGGACTCCAACTCCTCAATAGTTTAAGAAATGGATTTTCATTAGATTCATTCAGAAAAAAGATTTCATGGACAATTTCAACAAAAAATCAAAATTTTCAGTCAAAACTCAAAATATTTCATTTCAGAAATGCTGCCATGGTGCCCCATGGGAGTTCTGGTTTAGGTGCCACATGCTCCCATTCTCCTTGCCTGGACTCCATGGTCAACTATAACTCCCATGATGCATTACAATACCCTATCATGGCGGGTGCAGGAAATTGCATCATGTGAGTCAAGGGCCACCAGTGCATCCTGGGGACATCATCGGGCTGAAATCCCAGGCCACAGAAGGGAATGGGAATATAAGAAAACAGAATTACAACTCCCATGAAGCACTGGGGCAGGACATTTGAACCACAATATTTTGGATTTTGGTCAAAATATTTCATTTTTTGTGAATAACTTTTTAAGTGAATAGTCAAAATTTCCAATAAAAAGCAAACACTTTTCACAAAAAAATAATGTTTTCAAAAACAGTTTTAACAGAGTTTTTTTACCAGACCCTTTTTTTTAAAAAAAAAAAAATCCCTCTTTCAACAAATCAGAAAAAAGCCTTAGACCAAAATGTCTTCAGGAACTGACTAAAGCTCCACTATAGATGACCTTGGCTTCACTATAAGCCATTATAGTGGTCTATTTATGGACAAATCTCATTATAAAAATAGAAAAAAACAAGTGTTGTTTTCTTTGTTGGTCTTGATGTGATTTCTAAGCAAGGCTGGCTCCAGGCACCAGCGTAGCAAGCCAGTGCCTCAGGCGGCAAATGGCGGAGGCGGCATTCCGGCTGCTCTCAGGGCAGCGCTCAGGCTACTTTTGTTGGCACGCCTGCGGCAGCTCAACAGTCTTCCCTGTTTGGCGCTGCTTGGGGTGGCAAAGAAGGTAAAGCCAGCCCTGTTTCTAAGGAATGGAAACTGACTTGCCTAGAAAGTGCTGGGGAGTTGTGGCTAGCAATGGAATGGCAATTTGTTTATACCACCAAGCCTGAATGACCATCTAACATGTCCACAGCAGCCAACTGCATTTGTTCAGCTGATTTACCATTTGATTTTTAGGATGCATGCCATGCAACTGTGCTCTCCTATTCTGCCAAAGTTTGACTGCAGAGAGGTTTTAGTGCTCCTTGGATCCAGTAACATATGGACAAGAGAAGCAGAAGGTAACATGTAGAGAAAATCTATGAAGCACTTAAAAGCTACTTAGGCCTTAGGAAAATCACCTATCTGTGCACAGTATCAGAGGGGTAGCCGTGTTAGTCTGGATCTGCTTTGTCTTTGTCGCTTTATCTGTGTACAGGATTTTGTCTGGCTGAAATCTCAGTCCTGTGCAGCGTGCCCGCACGAGGCCAGAACTCCTCTGAAGTTATTATTTATTATTGCTCTAATGACTAGAAGCTCTGACCAGGAATCAGAGCCCCCACTGTACTCGGCATGAGTGGTGGGTATCATAGACTGGGGGAGGCTGTGGTTCCCCAAAACAGCCTGTCGTGGCCCCACCCACACTCTGCCTCCAGGTCCCCTAGTGCAGTTTCCCATACTCTGGCTTGGCCCAGGCTGGCTGGGAATGGGGCTGGAGCTGGCCGGCCTGCCTCCCACAGTGACTTGGGGCAGCTGGGACTATGCTGCCCACCCAGTGCTCCCGGACTGGGGGCGCTGCTGCCGCTCTGCCTGATGCTGGCCACCCAGTGCACTGGGTCTGGGGTGCTGTGACTGTCCTGCCTGGTCACCTGGCACTGAGTCCGGGGACTGCAGTGGGGATGCTCTGGGCTCCTGGGGGTAGGGGTAGGGCCTCAGGCAAAAGGGGAGGGGCCGGGGCTAGCCTTCCCCAACAGCTGGGTCACCGGCCTCCCATGGTGCTAGTCACTCTGCACATATAACAAAAAGACAGTCCCTACCCTGAAGAGCTTCCAGTCTAAATACACATACATCGAAATACATGGACACATTACTGCCAGCCTCAACAGATCGAAAAAGACTAGTGAGGCCTCCAAATATCATGGAACGGGCTTAAAAATAATGAGCGAAGGGTTCTTTCCATTTGCTTTCTGAGTGCCCGTGGTTTAGCTTCAGAACCGTTCTCAAGGGTTTTGTAGGCATCCTGGCTGAGGTGAGTTTGGAGGAGAGATTTGAAGGTGGAGGACGGGCCTTGGATGGGGACGTAAATAATCCTCAGACCTTGTGTTCATCCTCCATGGAGGGGAAACTTTGGAATTGGATCCACTGTGCATTGTAGTTCAAGATTATTAAATAGGAGGTGGAATTAGCAGTCAACACATGACCTGCATGCAATTTTCAATGCTTTTTATTTGTAAATAAAATCTCTTCCGATATGTCAAAGGCACCATTAGGAACATGGGCCAGATTTAAAAAAAGAAGCTGGTCTTGACTCATCTGAGCACAAATAAAGCAAGGAAAATGTTTCTTAACTGGTGAAAAAACACTCTTTTTTTCATGCTTGGATCACTCATAAAATGCCCAAATGACATTTTATGAGGCAACCCCCCCAAAAACAAACAAACAAAATACCCTTCACCTTTGGGCTGAAAGCAAGCGTGAACAATCTCAGTCCAGAGGGTAACTATTTTACAAGCTGTTATGAAAACAGAGGCTTATGATGGGACTGCTTCATCAATCATAACTATAGCTATAGTGCCGTAATGTATTACATGCACCAGCAGGAGAGGAACAATGCTGCTGTTAGTGATTGAGTTTGTTTTTATCACAGAGGTGGGAAATATTTCTTAAGGAGGGTATGCGGGAGAACTTTAGTTTGACTGACTCAATATTGACTGGGCGGTTAGTTTAAAATGGAGAGTGGACTATAAGGAAGGATCAGTGGGAAGATTCTAGCGTATGATATTCAATAAGATGAATTGCCATAAGTTCCATCCATGCCACACCCATCACCACAGGATTAATATAAGTATTGTGGCAGGGCACCCTCACTGTCTCACCCGGTATAAGTCTGTTATGCCTGGGAGAGACTGGTTTGGGCAGGGTACTCCTCCTAACTCTCCCAGGGCAAGCTTTTCCTTCCCTTCCATAGCTTTCTGGCCGGGGTTTTTCCCCTTCTGGCCAGGGAATTGCTGCCTCCCTTCTTGGAGGAGCTCCTTGTCCTGCTGCCCCAGCCTGCTGGCAGCCTCACTCCCTCTCTCTGTCTCCCCCCCGTCCTTCCTCACAGGGGAAGGTTTAAAAAGGTCTTCTTAACTGGCCTCAGCTGATCTCAACTGAGTCTCTGGCAACCTCTGCTCAGCTGAATCCAGTTAACCAGAGGTTACCTTTTCTCATTTGGCAGGCAGAGGGCCTTTTACCCTTCTAGGACTGCTTACCACCACTCCCTCCTGTAGCAGTCTGCTCTGGGTTTACCACAGTATATATAAATTCTAGAGTTATCTTAGTGACTTAATCAATGGATCTCAGTCCTGCCATTTTAGTTTTAGCGCAAAGGGTGTGAACTCAAATGAAGAGCACACTTAAATGGTTTCTTTAAGCTGAAGAACACCCATTTGAATTTGGCAGCTAGTAATGTCTCATCATTCTCTGAAAGTTACTAGTTACCTAAAACTTATAATACAATATGTAGCTTTTGCAAAATTCTTTGAATAGTGCAACCTACATCTAAGTGTAAATCCTATCATAGTATGTGAGCATCTCACCTACAATAGTGAATTTATCCTCAGTATAAATTGTGAGGTAAGGGAGTATGATAACCCCTTATTTACTGATGCACAGCAATAGAAATGTCTCTCAGCACAGGAAGTCCAAACTTGCTTCCACAGAAATTAGTCAGCAAAGCTTCATTTGGGGTAGGACTGGATACAGGATGTTTGACACAGAAAGAAATTGAACTCGGGTTTCCTGAATCCCAATCCAGCATCTTAACCTGAAGACCATCCTTCCTCTTACATGTTCAGACTTTGAAAAGGACTTGGCATTTCTTAACAAGTTTGTTATGTTTATTGCATGTTGATATTTGCTTTCCCCCTTTATTAACAGCATTACATTTCAAGTTGGTCAACAATATTTTAGCAAAATACTTTGCCATCAGAAAACATTGTTTTGCCAAAATTTAAATGCGTGGCAGGCACACATATTTGATTAATGGTTTTTTGCTGGAAATCTTTGAAATTACGTGTTTCAACTTTCTTGTTTTGATTTGGAACACTGAAATGTTTTGTTAACGTCAAAATGTTTCATTGAAACTATCAGTTCCTTATATTTTGTTTTGACTTTTATTAAAATCTTTATATATGAAGTAACTATTTTAAAAGTATTATCAAGATAATTATTGTAATATTTTTTATTTATAATCAATGACTATTTCATATTTAACTATATATTCAATAAAAATATTATAATGTTTCAGTAGTACCTTAAAAACCCATAGTTATTTCTTATTGTGTCATTTCAATGTTTCTGAATCAATTTGGGGAGATTTTCCATTAGTCAGGAAGCTTTGATTTTTCTCCCCCAGATTTGGCCCAATTCCCTCCAAATTTTAGAATTTCCTGTGGAATAGAAATTCCATTTTCTCACCAGATGTAATTACATTGTTACTGTTCCTTCTCGCTCATAGGTAAGTGGTTTTGTGAATTATACCATTTAAGAAACAGCTTTCAAGGTGCTTATTTGTAGAGAAAGAAAGACAAAATAAGCTCTTGCCCCTTTTTTACTTCTTCCTGATTACAAAAGAGATTGAACTTCTTTTTTAAAAATAATATTTTTAAAGGATTTTTGTCTTCTGCTTTAAAAAAATTAGAAAGTTAAGTCTTGCGCAACTGCTGGAAAACGATGCACATTTGGAGATCTAACCAGAATTATTATTTCAAAGAAATATAATATGTGAATCCTGATTCATTGAAAAAAAGAGATAATTATTATTCTTCAGACTCAATAAACCTCTGATTTTTAAACGCTAAATAACTCAAATGCTTTAAACAACCAGTTGGAAGTAAATCTGAAAGATTTAGCGTGGTCACTCCTCTCCAATTAAGTGATAAAACTAACATTTACCCCCTTGCCAATGCATTGCTTATGTCAGGTTTGAGATCTGTTTTGAGTGCTTAAATGGAATTGAAGTGTTATATAGACCTCTGCAGATGGGTGATTTCATGCTGGGAGACCTTCCACTGTAGGAGTGGATTCTCCAAGGAAAACCTCTGGCAAAATGGGGCAGGGGGAGTTGGAGGCAAAAACTGAGGCTGTCTTTCTGTATGCTGAAGAAATAACAAAGGGGCATTTTTCCCCTACTCCCCTTTTCAGGTTGCCTGTTGAAGGAAATTTTTCAGCTTCCACGAGATATCTTAATGGTTCAAGTGGTCAAAAAACCATTAATTATTTTGCTTTATTCTTTGAGCACTGTAACAGGGTGCTGGCGAGAAAGTGCTGAGCCAGCCCCTGTTCCCTCTGTTAGCTCGGGTAGCGAAGGTTCTGCTAGCTCAGCTCATAAGAACATAAGAAGGGCCGTACTGGGTCAGACCAGAGGTCCATCTAGCCCAGTATCCTGTCTACTGACAGTGGCCACTGCCAGGTGCCCCAGAGTGAGTAAATCTAACAGGTAAAGATCAAGTGATCTCTCTCCTGCCATCCATCACCCCCCTCTGACAAACAGAGGCTAGGGACACCATTCCTTACTCATCCTGGCTAATAGCCATTAATGGACTTAACCTCCATGAATTTATCCAGTTCTCTTTTAAACCGAGTTATAGTCCTAGCCCTCACAGCCTCCTCAGGCAAGGAGTTCCACAGGTTGACTGTGCGCTGTGTGAAGAAGAACTTCCTTTTATTTGTTTTAAACCTGCTGCCCACTAATTTCAATGGGTGGCCCCTAGTTCTGCTATTATGGGAACAAGAAAATAACTTTTCCTTGTTCACTTTCTCCATGCCACTCATAATTTTATATACCTCTATCATATCTCCCCTTAGTCTCCTCTTTTCCAAGCTAAAAAGTCCTAGCCTCTTTAATCTCACCTCATATGGGACTCATTCCAATCCCTCAATCATTTTAGTTGCCCTTCTCTGAACCTTTTCTAATGCCAGTATATGCTTTTTGAGATGAGGAGACCACATTTGTACACAGTATTCAAGATGTGGGTGCACCATGGATTTGTATAGGGGCAATAAGATATTCTCTGTCTTATTTTCTATCCCTTTGTTAATGATTCCTAACATCCTGTTTGCTTTTTTGACTGCCGCTGCGCACTGCATGGCAGAGAACTATCCACGATAACTCCAAGATCTCTTTCCTGAATAGTTGTAGCTAAATTAGCCCCCATCATATTGTATGTATAGTTGGGGTTATTTTTTCCAAATGTAAACTTTACATTTATCCACATTAAATTTCATTTGCCATTTTGTTGCCCAATCACTTAGTTTTGTGAGATCTTTTTGAAGTTCTTCACAGTCTGCTTGGGTCTTAACTATTTTGAGCAGTTTAGTATCATCTGCAAACTTTGCCACCTCACTGTTTACCCCTTCCTCCAAATCACTGATGAATAAGTTGAATAGGATTGGTCCTAGGACTGACCCTTTGGGAACACCACTAGTTACCCCTCTCCATTCTGGAAATTTACCATTTATTCCTACCCTTTGTTCCCTGTCTTTTAACCAGTTCTCAGTCCATGAAAGGATCTTTCCTCTTATCCCATGGCAACTTAATTTACGTAAGAGCCTGTGGTGAGGGACCTTGTCAAAGGCTTCCTGGAAATCTAAGTACACTACGTCCACTGGATCCCCCTTGTCCACATGTTTGTTGACCCCTTCAAAGAACTCGAACAGATTAGTAAGACATGATTTCCTTTTACAGAAACCATGCTGACTTTTGCCCAACAATTTATGTACTTCTATGTGCCTGACAATTTTATTCTTTACTATTGTTTCAACTAATTTGCCCGGTACGGACGTTAGACTTACCAGTCTGTAGTTACCAGGATCACCTCTAGAGCCCTTTTTAAATATTGGCGTTACATTAGCTATCTTCCAGTCATTGGGTACAAAAGCCGATTTAAAGGACAGGTTACAAACCCTAGTTAATAGTTCCGCAATTTCACATTTGAGTTCTTTCAGAACTCTTGGGTGAATGCCATCTGGTCCCGGTGACTTGTTACAGTTAAGTTTATCAATTAGTCCCAAGACCTCCTCTAGTGACACTTCAATCTGTGACAATTCCCCAGATTTGTCACCTACAAAAGACGGCTCAGGTTTGGGAATCTCTCTAACATCCTCAGTAGTGAAGACCGAAGCAAAGAATTCATTTAGTTTCTCCGCAATGACTTTATCATCTTTAAGTGCTCCTTTTGTATCTCTATCATCCAGGGGCCCCACTGGTTGTTTAGCAGGCTTCCTGCTTCTGATGTATTTAAAAAACATTTTATTATTACCTTTTGAGTTTCTGGCTAGCTATTCTTCAAATTCCATTTTGGCTTTTCTTATTACATTTTTACACTTCTTTGGCAGTGTTTATGCTCCTATTTACCTCATTATGATTTGACTTCCACTTTTTAAAAGATGCTTTTTTATCCCTCACTGCTTCTTTTACATGGTTTTTTAGCCACGGTGGCTCTTTTTTAGTTGTTTGACTTTGTTTTTTAATTTGGGGTATACATTTAAGTTGGGCCTCTATTATGGTATCTTTGAAAAGTGTCCATGCAGCTTGCAGGGATTTCACTTTAGTCACTTTAGCTATTAATTTCCATTTAACTAACCCCCTCATTTTTGCATAGTTCCCCTTCCTGAAATTAAATGCCACAGTGTTGGGCTGCTGCGGTTTTGTTCCCAGCACGGGAATGTTAAATGTTGTTATATTATGATCACTATTCCCAAGTGGTCCTGTTATAGTTACCTCTTGGACCAGCTCTTGCACTCCACTCAAGACTAAATCAAGAGTTGCCTCTCCTCTTGTGGATTCCTGTACCAGCTGCTCCAAGAAGCAGTCATTTAAAGTATTGAGGAATTTGGTCTCTGCATTTTGTCCTGAGGTGACATGTACCCAGTCAATATGGGGATAATTGAAATCCCCCATTATTATCGAGTTATTTATTTTGACAGCCTCTCTAATCTCCCTTAGCATTTCATCATCATTATCACTGTCCTGATCAGGTGGTCGATAATAGATCCCTATTGATCCCAGCTGGGGGATAATAGATCCCTATTGATCCCAGCTGGGGGAGTTAATTGGCTGGCAGGGCGTGGCCCCGGGGAGAGTGGGGCTTAAGGCAAACCACCTGGGAGCCTTCCAGGCCAGAGCATAAAGCTGGCAGGAAGGAAGCCACAGAGGGGAAGGAGAACAGGGAGGAACGAAGGGTTGTTGCTCCTGGCTAGCTGTGGGAGCTAGCTGTCCCCCAAGGCAGCCAAGTCAAGGGGCTATCTCATGTATAACTGTATATAGGTGATGGTGGGGGCTTGCACAAGGGAATAAAAGGACACTGGTGCTTGCAACAGTGGGGTCTTGACTCATTTGTGCACTGAGCAGTGAAGGGCTCGTTTACAATCACCATATAATTTTTGATATCTAAGCAACTGTTTTATGTCATACCAGATAACTATATTTGACTTCCACAGCCTGCCCAGAATTTCTCAGTACAGACAGAGCTTCTTGCAGCAAAGCTGCTGGGTGTCTTAAGATTCCAATTTTAAATTACCTTTTTGGATGACCCCTGATTCAGGCATGCCATGATTCAGGCTATAGTTAATCATAAGGATTCCTATAACTAACATTAAGAATTATGCTCACAAGAGATGTTTTAGAGGTAATTCTTTATATTTAAAGATTATTTTCTCTTTCATCAGGCACTGATTTTGAATGTGTTAGATACTGTAATTTCTTCTCCCCTTTTAATTTAAATTCAATTAACAGCTGGCCTTAGTGACTTGCACCTTGAGGTCCAGGTTTCTTCCCATGTTTACCCATCAGCTGCTTCCAGTAACTTGTACACATTAAGAATATTAAGCAGTTAAGCATAGAAACATTAATTTGTTCTTATGTCTCATCAATCAGTGTCCTTTGTGTTTTAAACACAAATCTATCCTACAGCTAAGCTCGCGGATTGAGTAGAAGCAGTCCGTCAGTGTAAGTCTGGGAATGTCTATACAGAAAAAAAATTAAAAACATGTCCCAGAGCAGCAAGTCTCAGAGTCTGGGTCAACCGGGCTTGGATTCTGGGGCTAAAAATAGCCAGTCAGAGTTGGAAGCAACAAGGGTTGGGTTCAGTATTTAGGGGTTCCTTTTCAACAATAGAACACTTGAGCCCCCACCCAGTGACCTCGGACAATTATACACCACCCCCTGAGCATCTGTGAGAGTCAATACTTCCCCTCTTGCAAGCACAGTGCTCTGTGCTCCCAAGCTTCAAGTGTTCTGCCCTCTAGGACTATGCTGGGCGGGGGCGTGAATTCCTGCTTTGTGCTACCTCAGCAGGGCTGGTGAGTTTGGCCGCGGTGGGGGCAGGACATGGGGGAGTGGGTTTCTGGGGAAGTCTATGGGAGCTGCTGGACTGAGAGGGGGCAGAGACAGTGGGGGAGGTTTGCGTGTGTTGGGAGTCTGTGTGGAATGTTGTGTAGTTATCGTGGTGGGGCCGCAGGGAAGGTCATTGGCTAGTGCAGGGTGGGGGAGATTTGTGTGTCTTGGGGTGATGGGAAGTGAGGGGGGTCTGTCAGTGGTGCCGAGCAGTTGTGGTGGGGCTGTGGGCAGGGGGGTGCTCAGCATAGCGGGTGTGGGGGTGGCTGGGCACAGGTAGTTTGGTGGGTGTTGGGCTGTGTGACACAGCATGGGCCCGCCCCAGAGGGGAAGGGGCATGATGGCAGAACAGGGCTGGGTGGGCCAGTGTGTGTCTGGCTGCTGCCAGTTTAGAAACAGTGCCCTCCCGCTGGGCTGGGCAGAGTGGGGCTACCCCCACCATGCCATGGCCCATTGCCCCGGCGGGCCCCTTGCTTCAGGTCCTGACCTCTTGCACCATACTCCATTTCCCCTATGACAGCTCCCGAATATGTCTGGCACCGGGCCCACCAAAGATTAATCCGGCCCTGGCTCCTAGTGCGCACGGAGTGGTACCAGCGGTAGCGAAGGATGCAGGGTGGGCACATCCCTTTCTAGGGTGCTGTACTGCCCCTCACCAGTATGTAAGGGATTAAAGCAACCATGGGGAAGCTGTGCAAGAGGCAGCCAGTAAGGAAAAGTCTTGTAGTGCCAGCCAATTAGAGGAAGGTTTATTGGAGGAGCCAATCAGGGACAGGCTAGCCCATATAAGAAGGGGCTGTTGAGTAGGGAAGAGGAAGTCACTCCCTCATATTTGAGGAGGAGGACTGACTAATTAGAGGGCTGAAGCACCATGGACAGAGCAGTGCTGGGCAGGGGTAGCAGAACATGAGAGCTCCAGGTTGATGGTTGCCAAACGGAGGCCCCAGTACAAGGGCAGAGGAGGTGCTGGGGAAGTGGCCCAGAAAAGGAGACGGTGGAGTTGGAGGTGGGGCAGTACGTGGCTGCCTGCTATAGAGTCCCTGAGTTGGGGCCTGGAGTAGCCGGTGCCCCCCATTTAGCTACCAGCCAGTGAATGGGCTGCAGTCTGCCACTGAGACGAGTGGCTAGAACCTGGACTGCAGATTACCACTGAGGCACTGGACTGAGGACTGTTGCTCCCCCAGAAGCGGGGAAAGAACCGAGTGGGACACAGCTGGAGGGCTGTGTCCAGAACAGGATGACACAGTCTGGGGAAGAGACGCGGATCATGGACGTGGAGACAGGACTGATGACGGGCGAGACACCACCTGAGGAGAGTGTACTGGCAACCCCGAGATAATTCCCAGGACGTCCAGCAGGAGGCGCCACGGTGGTGAGTCAAACCCCATCACAGGGACCCATTGACTGTTCTGGGGCATGGAATTGCTGTCCGCAGGCCTTGATACAGACTGACCGACCAGGGAATATAAATGAACAACAATATAATATTGGTCAACATGCTGAGCAGTGGTCTGCATACCAACAGCCTACATGTTGTCAAGTTCCATTTGATTCTATTCAGGTTGTTATTCTGTGCTCATCACTGCAGTATCTGAGCCATTTACATGGGTTTATTTAAAGTATAGTACACCTGGCTTAAACCAGCAATATAATTTTCTTTACTTTGTTGGTTCCAGAAATAGACTCTATCTCATTAGATTGTGGATTAAGGTTAATGAAAGATCATTAGATTTGTGCTGTTTTAGATACAGTTTCCTTCTTTTGTCTTGTTTCCAAGCACAAATAATACAGAAGAAAAAAATTGTTTTAGATGCAGTCCAACACAGATGATAGTTAAGGAGACCAGACTAATTTCTTTCTGTGTCTATTTTTGAGTCAATTTACCAATACATTTTAAAATTGCTGCTGTTGATACATGTGTTTGCATGCATCTAATGAGATATTATAGTTTTGCAGCATGATTTTGTTCTTTGCATTAAAGATGTCATTTCAAATATTGCGAGGTAACTCACTAGCAAACACATAAGGACAGCAAAATAGCTCTTCCAATCTCCAGGATGCAATTCCTAGAGAAATATTTTTTGTGACAAAATAAACATAAGAGGTGATAATTACTACTGACTTAGTACCCTGGCATACATCAGTGACAAACAATGAGGCTTTTAAAGATTCAATAGAGAGATGTCTGCGCATATTTTCTCATATCTATCATTTTTACATTTTAATAACTTGTATTACAATTATATTCAATGCAAAAACACCTAATGCATGTAACCATCATTACATTGTATTATGATTATGTCTGAATCTAGAATTAAGGCCACACTGAGTTTTTTAGGGGGGCAGGGAAGGGAACACATAACTTTGTGTGCTTGTGCTTTGGTGAAAAAATTGGTCTTACTTGATATCACTCAATATTTGTCTATTAATCTCATACTGTATTAACTGGAATTTCTTATATAACCCTATATGCAGTAAGTTACAGTACAGCACCGTCTTTAGACTTGACTTGATTTTTAATCTCTGGGAGATCTACTAAACAAGCCACAGCTGAAGAAAATCAGAGCTATAGTTTTAAATGTTTAAATATGAAAGAGATGGAGTTTAGGATGGTGCCGTTTTCTTAAGACATCCAATTTTTGTTGATGTAAAGACTTCTCAGTGGACTTCCTTTACATATTCATAACTGCAATAGACTTCCTTGGGGTGTACCCTGGAACTGGGGTACTACTGAGCCCTCTGCCATGCAAGTCTCAGCCCCCTCTCAAGCCATGAGGTTGTTACAAGGTGTTATCCTCTCCAGGTCTTGCACTTACACAGCCATACACAAGCAGGGACACACCCAGCCGCAGTTGAATGAAAGCTTCTCCTAGCCACTAACGAACTAATAGAGAAGCTCCAGCCAGTTCCCCCCAGTTCCCCAGCCTCGGGCCCCACAGCTGAGCCATCTTGCCCTGATCAAAAGCCTGACCAGTGTAAGTTTATTTCCCAGTCCATCCCTGCTTCAATATGGAGAGGACAATACATCAGCCCCTGTTTCTGAGCAGATTTCCCTTTACACTTCAAACTCCTCACTGTTTTTAGGAAAAATAAAACAGATTTATTCACTACAAAAAGATAGATATTTTTATGTGATTATAAGTAATAGCATACAAATCAAAGGAGATTACCATAAGAAATAAAACAAAAATGCAGCCTAAGTTCTATGAATTAGACAGGATTTGAATCAAGCAATGTCTCCCCTGGTTAGATAGTAGCATTAGGGCACAGCTTTTGCTCACACAAGCTGACATTCTCTTCTCCCACCTGGGACCCCTTCCCCAGTTCAGTCTTTGTTCCTACATTGTTTCCAGGTGTTGAGTTGCGGGGTGATGCTACTTCCCCCTTTTATAGCTTCTGCCATATGGAAGGAACTTCATTGTTCAAAACAAAGCCCCCAGCAGAGTTTGTGGGAAAGTACAGACACAAGATGGAGTCCAATATCACATGATCTAGTCTCAAGCCCGTTCATGCTTTGAGTCATAGCAGTCATTACTCATATACTGGATGAAGAGTCCACAAATGGATGGATGAAGAGATACAAAAAGGAGACATGCATGCCAATAGGATAATCACACTCAGCAAACCCCAGCTTTTCCATTGACACCTTACATGGCATAGTTTGTACAAGATTTGCTGCAATCATATGACACTGGTGAATATGGAGGAGCCCAGATGTTACTTCGGTGTGCAGAATGTCGGATAACATATAAGCTATGTTCAAAAAGTGTTCCTTAATGGGAACAACCCTAACTCTGAGGCATCTTTATCATTAAAAACAGGACTTTGCACTTTTATATTGTCTTCCCATTTGAAGTGCTATAGACATACAGAAGAAAGTATTATTATTCCCCATTTACAGATGGGAAAACAGCAACTGAGACAGGTTAAGTGACCTAACAAAGGTCACACTGGAAAATGGTGGCAGAGATAGAAATGGAATTCTCAGATACCACTGTGATGGGTGTGATATAAAGACCTAGAAAGATAAGGTAGATAGACATGCTCCCAACTTTAGTTCTGTGCCCTAGCTTGCAAACCAGATGTGTTGTCTCAGCAATGAAGTGATATATAATGGTCTGCACACCAGATGTGAAAAAGAACTGTTCAAATGCTGTAATCTGAACAGTCATTTTGGTGGGTTTTTTTAAAAAAATATTGTGGTCTTGTAACAACAAAATAAATCGCATCGGTCCAGAATAACTGGATGAAAGTCCTTAATGGGACTACAGTTACTATGATTTACTGTGAAAGCAACATTTATGTGTTATTTTCTTTCAAATGATACCGAGAGTTTGATGCTTATGATAGGAAAGAATTATGTAAGGAAGTAATCTAACTGCCCCCCCAAGAGTCATTGAGATGGCAACCCTATATAAGGGTGTCTAGAGATGTGACTATGTTTGCATCATAATTCTAGTAAACCAGAGCAGGAGGTAATCTCAGTTAGTTGGTCAGGCAGATTCCATTGTTATGATTCTAAGCATTATTATTTATTTGAATAGCAGTAATACCTCAAGGCTTGAATCAGGATCAAGACCTATGCTAAATGCTGTACATACACATCATAACATACGATCTTTAAGAATGTAGACAGTAAGCAGTTCTGGGCAAACAAACAAAGGGTAGGAAAAGGCAAATATTCTTAGATATTTTGGGAGTGGAGGCAGTAAGGTTAAGGAACTTGCACAGGAAGTCTGTGACAGAGTTGGGAATTTAACTCAGAACATCTGCATCTCAGTTCAGTACCTTAACCCCAAGAGAGTCTCTCCTCCCCAATGAACTTTCTATTGCAGTTATTTTTTTCCTTTCATTTTACCTATTCATGAACACCTGGGTAATACATGTCAGCAGCAGTAGGACCGTAATAAAAAAATGTCAGATAATAGTTTACATTTATACAGTGCTTTCTGTATTGAAGAGTTCCAAACAGTTTTAAAAACTTCAGCCACCACTCAAGTGCAACTGCCTCTGGGATGGAACATGACAGCACATAGCAACACATGTTTCAAATAGGACATAAAATGCTATGTCCAGTTGAAATTGCTGGCAGAGTATAGAGAGGCAGAGTACAGCTATCAAAATTGGAGTCAGGCCAGAATGCCTATTATGGCAAAAAGTGCACTGAAACATTTAATGGCCACAAAGGACCTTGTTTAGACAGCTCATCTTAAAAGCAGCACTTCCAACATCACTTCTCCATGCTGGCAGATTAACCCTGTGGTCTGACCCAGAGGGAACCAACACCACATTTAAGTTTTTGCTGGTGGTCTCCCAGAACAGACCAAAGTTTACATGATCACAGCCAGAGCTGTTTGGACCATGATAGTGTTCTAATGATAAATATGGAACTATGTGCTTTTGGATCAGCCAGGACTTCACCTGCATTCTCAACACGAGTGTACTCTCCTTCCTTCCTTCCCATCTCATTGTCAAGAATCACAGAGGTAGCCGTGTTAGTCTGGGATTGCAGAAGTAACAAAGAGTCCT
>ML677353.1:5134809-5370566 GCA_007922305.1 Dermatemys mawii
CTTCCACTGCATGCATCCGACGAAGTGGGTATTAGCCCACGAAAGCTTATGCTCTAATACTTTAGTTAGTCTTTAAGGTGCCACAGGACTCTTTGTTACTTTTTCACATCTCATTGTTAATTGCAAAATTCTTTCAGAGCTGCTAGCTGTGGGGAAAAAAAAAAACACACCCATCTTTTTATTTGCAAGTTGAGCAAATTTGATATGAATCAGGACAACACAATAAACATGGACTCGCAATGCTGTTTTTAGCACTGCACTGCACTTTGAGTTATTCTGAGAAGTTAAAATCTGTCATCTGATGACGTGTCTATGCCCTGATCTTTCTAAAAAAGATAAAACAAGCTATCAAATTGACAAAGTTTTTCTTGTGAGCCGCAACAGCGCAGTGGCATGAATGTACATCAGTTCATAGTGTAAGCTTCAATAAAGGATGGAATCAGGCTGTGGAAACTTGTTGGAATATAATCATTAGTTTGCAAGGGACACATTCATTTATTGGTCCACATACAGAATCCTCAGCTTCCAGGCAGACTGAAGAAAAAATACCTAGAGGAAAACTGTGACCTCCTCAGGGAAGGCACTGTATTTTACTATATATCTGTACAGCACCTAGCACAATGGAGTCTCAATCCTGACGAGGGCCTCTGTAGGCTACTACAGTCATTGTTATGGAGACAGTCACTAGATGGCACTGTTGCACATTGTTGTTAGGCAAGAAAGCAGTGTACAGTCTTTGAAGAAATGCTGCACTTTGTTAGGTTTATTATTCAGATTCTTTGGAGAGAGCTGTGGTAAACAGCAAGATGGTTTGCTTTCTGTCTTTGTCTTTCCTGGAAACTGGGCATTAGTGTTTCGGGGCTTGGATTCCTGAAGAAGGGGTTTGCCTGCATGCCCTTTGTGACCACCTCTGTTCAAGGACTGATGTATATAGGGTAAATAAATAAGCCAGATGAAGAAAATACACTACTCCAAGTCACTGATTTCCTCTTCAATAAGAAACAGACCTTCAAGGCCCTTACACTGGCTGTCACCCAGCAGAAGGGTGACAACATAAATGTTAAATAAGAATAATACTTTGAACTCAAGGGTAGACTTGTGGTTAAGACACTGAACTCACATACAGGAAGTCTGAATTCAGTTCCATAATGCTGGCAAGGACTTTCTATGTCATACAGATCATTCAGTCTCTTGGTTCCTCAATTCCCATCTGTAAAATAAGGTCTTCCTTCCACCCTCTGTCTTGTGTATGAAGATTGTGAGCTCTTCAGGGCAGACACTGTCTTTTATGTGTTTTTACAACACTTAGGCCTGATCTTATTTGAGGCTGCTGTAATTCAGTTATGATAATACTATGTGATGGCAAAAACATGTAGCAGGTCTGATCCTTCTAAATTAAAACGTGTGCCTAATAGCACTGTTTCTGCAAAGATCTTGCGGAAGATTCATGTCACTTCACTGAATTTTGTAGGCTAAGTCTTCGTTTTGCTGGCATCTAGTCCCTGCTGAAATTGACATGCCATATAGCTAGTAGGCACATGGCCCACCCCACATGTGGACATGCTTTGGGGCCAAGTCATAGAAGCTTCCTTCACTACAAAAGAATTGAGTAATGGAGGCGAGATTCTTGTCAAAGAACCTCAAAATGCAGTTGTAGCAGAGAGGTGTTAAGAGAATATGCCACAGTCAAACTAGGTTTTACAGGAGATTGGCCTGGAACCCTAGGTGTGACCAGGTTTGAACTTTGCAATGATTACAATCCAGATCCAAACTTTGCCATTCGAATACATCTCTCACTGTGGCTTTAGAAAACAACAGGTTCTACAGGTGCTATCCTCAGCATTCAAAAGGACACAATGATGGAGAGCAGCTTGCCCTGGGGAAGCAGAACAGAGTCCAGAATGCCCAACAATAGTACAGTAACTGCCCACTTAACGTCCTCCCGCTTAATGGTGTTCAAACTTACACTGCTGCTCCATTAGGGAATATGGTCGTTTAAAGTTGTGCAATGATTCCTTATAACGTCGTATGGCTGCGTGCTCTGTCCACTGCTTCTAAGATTCTGTGGAAGAGCAGCGACTTTATGAGGGAACATTGCAGAAGTTCTTCTTCTCTGCCTCCTTCCTCTTGCTT
The DNA here is from genome assembly GCA_007922305.1 of Dermatemys mawii. Taxonomy (NCBI): domain Eukaryota; kingdom Metazoa; phylum Chordata; order Testudines; family Dermatemydidae; genus Dermatemys; species Dermatemys mawii. The sequence goes on from ML677353.1 coordinate 5,136,943, forward strand.
CCTTCCCAGCGCTTCTCCCACCTGTCAAACAGCTGTTTGGCAGCACTTAGGACTTTCTGGGAGGGAGGGGGAGAGTGGGGAAGTGCTGTGTCTCCACTCCTCCCGCTCCCTCCCAGAAAGTCCTGAGTGCTTCCAAACAGCTGTTTGACAGTGCTTAGGTCTTTTTGGGGAGGGGCAGAGGGGCTGGGATGCGACCACAGTATAGTACAGTACTGTAGAGTATGTAATGTAGAGTATATAATGCCTTTTGTCTGCCACCAAAAAATTTAATTGGAACTTAACCCCCCATATTTACATGAAATCTTATGGGGAAATTGGATTCGTTTAACATCGTTTCACTTAAAGTTGAAAGATTTTCAGGAACATAACCACAATGTTAAGTGAGGAGTTACTGTATATCTAATAGTAACACAGTTTTCTTTCCTTTTTTCTATGTCAAGTCAACTAGTGTATAGCAAAACTGTCATTTACTCTAATGCATGGTCATATTTTCCTCCTCTTTGTTATATGCAGGGCCTGAGTCAAAGCCACTGAAGTCAATAGGAATCTTTCTTCCCTTTGGATCATACCCAGAGGGCTGCCTTCCCCTGTAACTGACAATGGTGTAAATCAGGAGTAACTCAATGGAGTTACATTGAAGCAAGACGGGACACAGGCCTATCGTTTGTCAAGGTATAAAATAAAGTACTTGTACATAAAAATATATCAACAGGCAGTACCTAGACTACCAGCTTTTGATAAAAGTATAAAATTCATCCTTCAGGATTCAAGCACAGGGGCAGGGCTAGATTTACATCTTATACACCTCCAGGCACATCATCATCAGTCCCTCCCGTGCCTACAGCTGACCTTCATGTTTTCTGTGAAAAAAAAGGAAGAAACTTTTAGCATTTAAATGCCCCTAGAACGCCAGTGCCCTTAGGCCCATACCTTCTGTGCCTAATTGGAGATCCAGCCCTGCACAGTAGCACATCTTCAATAACTGTTGGAGATCCTTAGCTGGTGTGAACGATCATAGCTTCTATTGGGAAGAACAGGCTGAAATCTCAAAAGTAACTTACAGCTGGAAAGGCTAAGATGAGTACACCAATATGGTGTAAGTCTATGTGGAGCGGAGGGAAAAAAAGTGACTATTTTAATTTAGACTCCGCTTTGCAACTACCACTAGTATAGATCAAAATTTATAGTTCCACAGCTGTAGAGTTTTTAGATTTAATTAGAGGAACTGTTTCCCTTTATGCGACAACTTTTGCAGCGAGGTAGGCTCCGCTGATTTGAATTAATGTGCCTTAAATAATTTTTACTAGGTTTCATGCTGCGAGTTGCTAGATAGTAGCTTTGAGGATACAAATGAGAAAGGAAGTCTTCCCCCCACACACAAACCTCCAGCCTCCACCCCCCCACACACTTGAGTTCGAAATTCCAATTTAAATATTGATTTTAGAGAGAGCCTCTTATGAAGGAGCCATTCAACTAAACAAAGGATTCCCACAAGCAAGACAGTAATAAACCCTCTCCATGCATGAGAGATGGAAAGGTACATATTACTGAGGATAATGAAGAGTTCAAATGGAGGCTTTTTGAAGGGGCTGTTTGTCCAATCAACTGATTGAAAATTACCGTATATACTCGTTCATAAGCCACATTTTTTTAGTAAAAAAGGGAAGCGTCAGAGAAGGGGTTTGGCTTATGAATGGGTATAGAGGGGGAGAGATGGGACACAGCCCCTCTCCCCAACAGAGCGGGCAAGGAGAGGCAGCACAACCAGCAGAGCCAGAAGGGAAGCGGCGGGGCTGGAGCCTCTCCACTTCTGGCCATGCTGTTCTCCTCCCAGCCTCTGAAGCAGCCTTCATCTGTGCTGCGCGGTCTGGCCCACTGGAGCAGGCTGTGTCTGCGCTGCCCAGCCTGCCGGAGCAGTTCCAGACAGGCCAGAGACATCCTCCCCTGGCCCACCCCAGCTAAGGTGGGAAAGGGTGGGATGGGGAGAGTGTGAGGGTTCCAGAATCGGGGTGGGGTCATGTGTGTGTGTGTGTGTGTGGGAAGGTGGTCACAGAGGTTAATCCCCTGACTCCCAGCTTCTCCCCACACAAATTTTCTTTTTCCCCCTAGTTGTTCTCCCGGCCTGTCAGGGTAAGCAGCTGGCAGGCTGGGACACTTTGTTTACTTAGGTTTACCTCCATGCCTGCAGATGCTTCAGGTAAACAAACCGTCTCGGTCTACCAGCGGCTTATCCTGATGGCCGGGAGCCAAGGTTTGCCGACCTCAGAATTATAGGTTTGGCTTATGAATGGGTCATAAAAAATTTCCATTTTTACTAATCCATCTTGGGGGAGTCGGCTTATGATTGAGTATATATGGTAGGCTATTGGTTGATATGCATCTCACTCACTAGTTGAAAACAAGGCAGTGATACTGGGATATGAAGTTTTCATGGAGAGAGGAAGGATATATTCTTGCAAGCCCCTTTGCGCAATCTGCCAGAAAGCTCATATTTATGAATAGATCTAATGTCTCTGAGTATGTGTGGTGAACACAACAACAAGGAGAAGTGTGCTTTTCTAGTGGAAAGCACAAACAGAAATAGGTGCATAGGCCAGAGATACAGGCATTGAACAAATGATGCTAAACAATTTTTTAACACTGTGCCAAGTAAATCACCGGCAATGCCTCTCCACTTCATTTAGATCTGCCCAGAATTCATCCCAGGGGGTAAATACGCCATACCCTATTTATGGGCAAGTAAGGGTCTGATCCTGAACACTCTTCCTCATCTGAGTACATCCATGTATGATTAGCCCCATCGTCTTCAATGAGAACCCACTCACACGAGGAAGGGCTTTCAGGATCAGGCCCTACAGATGTTCTGTTGGTCTCTGAACAGAGTGAGGTCTCTAAGTCCTATAAATGTTTTCCTAGAGCTGACAATTCCATTTCATGGCAGTGTTTGAGATTTCAAAATACATTTTAATTTCTCATTGGAATGAAAATAAAACATGTAAAATAGTTTATGTATGGGCTATATATTCCAACTTAGGCGCCAGCTTCTGGAGTCATGTGATGGCTCCAGAATCTTGACTTTCATTTCAAAATGTCTCTAGTGCTCATGTTTGCAAAGAAAATCTGGAAAACATGACCTGAACATAACCAATGCAGTGATGTCTGTAGACTGCCTGAAACAATAGCCCCAAGATGTGTGAAATGCCAAATTTGTCTCCATTAGTTGTTAGCTTTGAAACCCACCATTCTGGGGGGCCATTAATAACATAATCCCAGCAGAGGACTCTGTGTGTTTGCCAGTGGGCCTTTGCTGCCATTGACTCATCATGATTCTGCCGGGAGATGGTATCAGTAGAATCCTTTACAGAGCGAGTCCCCTGTTCCTCTGATTCATCAAATTTAGTGACAATATATACCTCCAGACCAGTGGCACCACTATGGGCACCCACATGGCCCCACAGTATGCCAACATCTTTATGGCTGACCTGGAACAACGCTTCCTCAACTCTCGTCCACTCACGCCCCTTCTCTATCTATGCTACATTGATGACATCTTCATCATCTGGACCCATAGGAAAGAAACTCTGGAAGAATTCCACCATGATTTCAACAGCTTCCACCTCACCATCCACCTCATCCTGGACCAGTCGTCTTGGAAGTGGACTTCCCGTGTAATCACGGTGCAAATTAATGATGGCCACATCAACACCACCCTATACCAAAACCCTACCAACAGCTACCTTCATGCCTACCTTCATGCCACCAGCTTCCATCCCGGACACACCACACGGTCCATTGTCTACAGCCAAGCACTGAGGTACAATCGTATTTGCTCCAACCCCTCAGACAGAGACCAACACCTACAAGATCTTCACCAAGCTTTCTCAAAACTACAATACCCACACAAGGAAATAAGGACACAGATCAACAGAGCCAGACATGTACCCAGAAGCCTGCTACTGCAAGACAAGCCCAAGAAAGAAAACAACAGAACACCACTGGCCATCACCTACAGTCCTCAGTAAAAGCCTCTCCAACTCATCATCAGTGATCTACAACCCATCCTGGACAACAATCCCTCACTCTCACAGGCCTTGGGAGGCAGGCCAATCCTGGCCCACAGACAACCCGCCAACCTCAAGCATATTCTCACCAGCAACAGCACACTGCGCCATAATAACTCCAACTCAGGAACCAATCCATGTAACAAACCTCGATGCCAGCTCTGCCCACATATCTACACCAGCAACACCATCACAGGACCAAACCAGATCAGCCACACCATCACTGGTTCATTCATCTGCACATCTTCCAATGTAATATATACTATTATGTGCCAGCAATGTCCCTCTGCTATGTACATCGGCCAAACTGGACAGTCCCTACGAAAAAGGATAAATGGACACAAATCAGATATCAGGAATGGCAATATACAAAAACCTGTAGGAGGACATTTCAATCTCCCTGCACACACAATTACAGATTTAAAAGTCACTATATTGCAGCAAAAAAACTTTAAGACCAGGCTGAAAAGAGAAATTGCAGAGCTGCAATTCATTTGCAAATTTGACACAATCAGCTCAGGACTGAATAGGGATTATGAATGGCTAGCTAACTACAAGAGCAGTTTCTCTTCACTCGCTGTTCACACCTCCAGTTCAGCTGCTAGAGGAATACCTCACCCTCCCTGATTAGAGATAACAAGCTGGTTCAGCCTCATTGGACTAACCCTGTTATCTCTCACCTGGTTCTTGCCTACCTATTTATACCTGCCCCTGGATACTTCCACTGCATGCATCCGACGAAGTGGGTATTAGCCCACGAAAGCTTATGCTCTAATACTTTAGTTAGTCTTTAAGGTGCCACAGGACTCTTTGTCACTTCTGCTGTTCATCTGAGTGAGTGATAAGTCCTCCTTCTTCTAGGACAGAGCCCAACTTGTCTAAAGACAGAAAATAGTAACCTGGGGGGTGGGGAACTCAAAGAAAAATCATTAACAACCCATCACTAGCCCAGAAGACCATTTGTGTGGATGGCCTCAACCAACCCAAGGAAGGGCGACACTCTCTTGTGAGAGTGGGGCCATGAAGGCTGTGCCTATGGCTCTGGTTTGCCTTCATCTATCCTTCCATGTCTTCTGGGTGGTTAAAAGAAAACAAAGAATGTATTTTTACTTTGTTTTTCTTATGCCTTGCAGCAATTCAGTTCCCAGCAACTGGTGGAGGCAGAACTCTAGTGTCAGTGCTTTCCCAGTGAAAGTTTTACACCTTCAATAATAAAACTAGTATTTTATTGTTCGATAGGTAATGTGTAATTTACCTGTTCCAAAGGTGAAAGCAAAAACAACAAACAAAACAAAGCACTGTTTTTCTTCATCTTAAATCTTCACGGCCAATTGGTTGGCTGCTTTAATCCTGGTTAATTTTTCATGCAAGTGGGTGTATTTCTACCTGTCTACTGTATCTCTAATAAAAACTGTATAAATTGCATACTTTCAATGAGAGATATGCTGCCACACTTTACATTAGATTAGAGTGACACCAAATAGATTAAACACGAAGAGAAGCAATCATGTTACTGCAAGTGACATTTAGATACATTCCCCACATATAACTTTACATTTCACTAAAGAATTGATTCTCCTCTCACTCAGATCTTGTTCACGGCTGTGTAAGGCTACTGACTACTTTGGTGATATTTCTGATTTACACCAACTTAGGCCAGATCGGCGGGGTAGCAATCGATTTTTCGGGGATCGATTTATAGCATCTAGTCTAGACGCGATAAATCGATCCCCGAATGCTCTCCCATCGACTCCGGAACTCCACCACCACGAGAGGCGCAGGCGGAGTCAACGGGAGCAGCAGCAGTCGACTCAGTGCCGTGAAGATGCTGGGCTAAGTCGACCTAAATACGATGACTTCAGCTACGCTATTCCCATAGCCGAAGTTGTGTATCTTAGTTCGATCCCCACACCCTAGTGTAGACCACGGCTAAGAGGAGTATCCAGAAGTAAAGGACTGCCTACTATGCTAATAGAACCCATATCTCAAGGCTCGACGGGCCTGCAGTTCCTATTGCCCAAGGAGTCATGCTAAGGCCTCAGCTTGAGATTGTGAGTTCTGGCTGGTTTTTAGCATGAAGTGCACATAGTACATTTGCAGCCAAGTGCGTGACAAAAGTTAAATGAATTCCCTGGCCACTAAGGGAATGTTTTTAGATCATAGAGTTAAGGGGGAAAAAATCAGGATTAATGGGCCATACTGTACCTGTCTGGAATTGCAGATGTTTCCATTGCCACAAATGGATAGTACAAGTATACAATACGGTGCCTATCACACTAATGCTATTATAATTGCAAATGATGAATATCTGAACGGGCATGATTATTAAGTGCTCAGCAAGCCACAACCGAGGCCAGATTTTCAGAAGGGCTCATCACTCGGAAGTGCCCACTGCAACACTTCTGGTCAGTGGCTCCAAGGAACACCCGCTGTACTAAGAGTCAGATTTGCAGGGTATATAGGCAGAGCCTGCTAAAAGTTCTTCAGTAAATCCCATTGAGGTGCCTTGGCACATCTCTGGGCACCTGCACACCTTGCTAAATCTGGCCCTACACTTTTTGGAAATTTTGGCGCCTAAGTGGTGAGTGGGTGGGTGAGATTCTGTGGTCTGCATTGTGCGGGAGGTCAGACTAGATTATCATGATAGTCCCTTCTGACCTTAAAGTCTAGGAGTCTATAAGTGTGAACTTTCGGAAACTAGCCCTATTTCTACATTAAAGGTTGGGAAATTGGTTCATGGTCAAATAAAAGATAAACTCCCTCACCTTGAAAAAATGTACCCTCTCAAGGGAGATCTGGGACCTACTAAAGTCAATAGGAGTTGTACCATGGTGCGAACAGGAGGTTTGATTGGAGGAATCCAGCCCGCCCAGCACCTGATCGGAGTTTCTTCTCAATTAAGGTAGCCAACACAAGCTGCATTGCACTTCCTAATGCCATCTTAAAATACTTGCAGCCACACACACTCCTCCAACCTTTTTTAGCTGTCCCAGACACATTTTGCATAGAAAGGTGACAATGTAAATCTCTGTGAACAGAGAAGAGTGGGTTCTTCACTCCATCAGAAATTCACAGCCACACTGTGCAGAGTTCCATGCGCCTGGCTGTAGCTTATGGGATAATAGGATTCTGTGCAGTAAGGCAGTGCTTCCAGTCCACTGAGCTGCATAATCCACTTTCGAGTGTATGTGACTCCAGTCCAATGAACAAAATAATCCACTCCAGAGTTCGTGACTCCAGACCAGTGAACAACATAATCCAGATTTTGATTAGAAACTATGGCTAAGGGTGTTGTGGGTAAACAGCATATAACTTGTGCTGTACGCAGCCAGCAGCAGAATTTATCTTGTGGATTATTAGTAAATTAATGTTTTAGTGCTCAAACCCTGGACTGTTGTCATATTTGTTACAACACAGGGAACATCACAGTTTCTTTATCCACAGTATGCAAATATTTTGTGCTTCTTGGTTTGGGGTGAGAATTAGATTATCAGCTATGGATGTCTGATTTGCCATTTCCAAGCATCTTCCCCCACCTTCTTCATGTTACTCAAGCGCATAAAGTTTTAATCGAAGGTGTCTCTTAGCTCCGAAAAACAGTAAACACAGCTGAGTTGTTTCAGTTCAGTGAGTTTGATCTCTTAGGTATCTCCTGCACTTTGCAGTACTGTTTTTGCCTGCATGTATGTTAACCCACATACCTTCTGGGTGTGGTGTTCTGTCCCATCTAGTGGCATCGAGATCACTTAGAGAGAGAGAGAGAAAATGAGTCTGCTCTGCAGCCTTAACTACTAGATACTTGGCTTTTAGCTCACGCAGTAAAGGCTCATGTACTAAGCTTCTTAGACCCTAGGTTCGATCCTGCCCACCAACAACTGTCTGGTCTGTCGGGGTTACATATACATTCTGTAAATATCAGTCAGTCTCTTCTTTCGCATTAATTCAGAGTCTCTCCAAGAGATTTCAAGGCCAAGGTCCTCAAAAGCCAATTTCTCAAGTCTGGGTGCCCATCCTGAGCAGTGACCCTCTGAAAACTAGGACCCTTTAAGGTGTCTTAAGTTGGGCACTCAACCTGTAGGGCACCCAATATTCCTAACCAAGTCTGAAAATCTTGCCCCACAGTTTTATCTCACATTGTCCCATTTTTTAGAGCTATTGTCCCCTTTGTTTAACAAGCTGTTCAGAAGTGTCCACAATATTCATAAGAAGGGGGTCCTGCAAAAAAGGTAGCAATGATCCCCATCCTGGAAATCGTACGTCATAGTTTCAGGGTAACTGCATCTGTATTGCCCCCTCCATGGAACCTTGAAGGCATGCACTTAAAGATTTCTGACTCCTAGCCATCACCTCTCCAAGGAAGGGACCATGTACCACTCCCTTTTGACTGAAGGTTTTTAAGCTGCACAGCTCCCTGATTTACACGTTGATATCCCTGGCAAGCCAACCTGCCTTAAAGAGCCATGCTTTGCTTTCTTTCCAGGGACTATAGCCAATGTGATTTCCAGTAGTTGGATGTTACCTCCTAGCTCTTTCTAAGATTAGCACATTTATTCTTATGGTGACACCATTAGAGTGAAAGCATATAAAACCAATAAAAGAACCTACCTGCATGCTGAAAGTCTTCACGGAGATCACTCCAACTCCAACCTCAGGCTCTAGTAGTGTTAGCCTTCAAAACCCTCAAATGAGTTTTCATGAGTCTTCAGATCAGGAACCAGAACAAAGGCCCCAAATCAGTTTAAGCTCAGTAAGTAAGCTCAAGCTCAAAGTCCTTTCTTTGTCTGTTGGTCTCTGGAGAACCTAGGATGAACCAGAATATATATGAGGTCAACACCTTTCTGGAGGCGTTATAACCTGAGTCATTTGCCTTGATCATCTCCTACTGAATTCATTTCCTGGAGGAGCTGTGGTAGCACTCCCTCTGTGTAGTGCTTACCGTGGCTTACAGTGATCCATAAACCATTTACACACTTAATGCAATCTGATCTCTCAAAGAGAGCAACTTCCTGCAATATATCTGTCACAGTATAATCTTCTAAACTGGTGAAACTTTTTATGTAAGCCCCCTAGACAGAAAACCTTGCTATACAATGAAAAAAATGAACATCTCCATGTTTTTCCCCCTTGTTATTTGTTATCTAAATGGTGGCTTGAGGCTGTGGGCGATACAAGTTGAATATAGTCCCTGCACAAAATTGAAGCTGAGGATTCAATCCTGCACTGACTAGTGTGAGCAGTCATACTGAATTTCATGCCTCTGTGCATACTAGCAGGAGTAATGTACAGTACAAAACAGTAGCTTGTTTAGTCTAGGATAACAGATAGTAGCCACAGCACACCAGCTGCCTAACTATCATGTTGACTAGTATTGTCTCATTGCTACCTTGCATTCCCCATGTCTGTGTGGTGCATCCAGCTGTTGTCTATTGTCTTACACTTAGATTGTAAAACTCTTTGGGAGCAGGGATTGTCTTTTCCTTTTGTGTTTGTACAGCACCTAGTCCATGACAGTGGCTTCTTGGTAATTCCACAGTAATAATAAGACAAAGAAAGGACGCGGGAAAGACACAGCACATTGGGAAGGCTACAGAAAAGATTAACACTGCATCTGAAGATTGGGGTTTCTTGTGGACATCATGTAAGAAGTAAGTCTTAAGGATAACTTTGAATGTGGATGAATTTGTTTCTCATTCTCCTATACCTATGTGTATCCTTATTTCACTGTTTTCCAATGCTCACCTATCTCTTAATAGTTCTTTCATCCCTTCTAAATGTTTCAGTTTGAGATTTCTAAAATCCCAGTGATACTAATCCATATTGCAACTAGCATCAGAGAGTATATATATGGTTACATTAGGACTGATTATTTTGTGGAAAATTTCAATGGAGAGTTTTTTTCTTAAGTGACTCTTTAAAACTAAATGAAATACTTCCTTCCAAAATGTCAACTTGAACTGAAATATTTTGGAACAAAATATTAATTCAAAATGAAATGATCGGTTTTGAAATAACATTTCGACACACACATTTTGGTTCAAATCAGCATTTCAAATCTAAATGCTTCATTTCAGATAAAACTGTCACCACTTTTCATTTTGACACTTCTAATCTGACATATTTTCGAACTTTTTATTCCGTGAATATTTGTTATATTTCATTTGTTCTGATCCAGGACTAAAACAAATGTTGAAATATCAGTTTCTTTTGCAAGGGAAATTCTGTTTTCTGACAATCTCTATAAGTCTATATTCTTAATTTTGAAAGCATCTCTTTAACCATGTTAACCAACTTAAGTAGAATGTAAGCGTTAAGAACATAAGAGCAGCCATACTGGGTCAGACCAAAGGTCCATCTAGTCCAGTATCCTGTCTTCCAACAGTGGCCAATGCCAGGTGCCCCAGAGGTAATGAACAGAACAGGTAATCATCAAGTGATCCATTCTCTGTCACCCATTCCCAGCTTCTGGCAAACAGAAGCTAAGGAAACCATCCCTACCCATCCTGGCTAATAGCCATTGATGGACTTATCCTCCATGAATTTATCTACCTCTGTTTTGAACCCTGTTATAGTTTTGGCCTTCACAACATCCTCTGGCAAAGAGTTCCAAAGACTTGCTCCACAGTTTGTACAGTACCTAGCACAACAGGGACCTCATTAAGTTTATTAATCATAACAACAACAGGCCTCCTTGGTTCTATTCCTGGCTCTGCAGGAACTTGCAATGTGACTTAGAGAAAGCACTAAGCTTTCACTGCATCAGCTTATCCATCCATCAGATGGGCATAATTCTCATCCATTTCTCATGTGTACTTTGAGGCTTAGCTACCTGTTAATATGTGAGATCCTTGAATGAGAAGAGCCAATGAATATTGCAAAATGTGATATATATATATTGGGGAGCACATACGCACTCCTAGCCCTGTGACTTCTGTTTACTTTAATAGGCATTGAAAAACTAACTATCACCAAAGAAATAAACCAGAGATACTCAAACCTCGGTTGGGTCAGGAGCCAAATTAGCTATCAGCATTACCCAAAAGAGCCATAGTATTATGAATTCATTGTTTCATTTACTATAATATTATATAGTCATATTTAAACAGTATGGCAGAGGAAATATTTAGTGTATATATTATTCTCACAGCAAAATGACTAACCAAGTATCATTTTATCAACTACAACTGGTTAATAACATAGTAAAAGCGCCCTGATTGGTTAATAATGTAGTTCAATTAATAATTAAACCTCACAATGTTTTCATCTCATGTGCTGCAAAGAGCCACAGGAAGCACATTAAAGAGCCACTTGCGGCGCTCAAGCCTCAGTCTAAGGATCACTGAGCTAAACTATTAGCAAATGGAGAGTGACTGTTCTTCTCTGCCACTGCTGAAATGGTTAGGTTTGACGGCCAAAATCCTGGCCACTGCAGCAAGATCCACAGCCAACTCTGAAAATGTTTGCAAAGAAGAACAGAACTGCCAAGGTTCTTAAGAGCAGTCAGCCCATCTAAAATGTGGTAGAATTTAGTTTCCTGGCAAAGGATTTAACAAGCTTTGCTACAAAATGTCAACATTTGGATTCACAGCATCCCAAGATACCTGTTAGTTGCAGCTCTGCTGAAGCTCCGAAGGTTTAACTATCTGAACAATGAAAAATTAGTTAAAGCTGGAAATATAACTGCACCGAAGCCTAAATCCTATTCAAAATGATGTACCTAGAATTGGTAAGAATTCATCTGAGCTGAAATGAACATGGTGGAACTAATGTGATTTCATATAGGATTTCTGTGTTTTGATAGTATTTTCTCTTCCCACTACATGAGTTACTGGATGAATGTAAGGATGCAAACTTTATCGCTTGTCATGCTACAGTGTTCAGATAATAAAAATAGCCTAGCTTGCTTCTTCTGTTATAAGAGACATTATTTGTTACCGAATCATAGAGTTGTAGTGCTGGTGGGAACTTTGAGGTCATTAGTCCATCACCCTGTACTCAGGCAGGATTAAATATACCTGGACTATCCCTGACAGGAAGACCCAAGTATATTTGTCTAGCTTGTGTGACCCTAAGAGCCCCTGAATGCCAAATGGCAAAGGATGATTGTTTTGTAACAGCAGCTTGTCAGAGGCCTGACAAACTCACTACACCTCGCATATTGCTTTCATAGTATTTATCCGTAAAGAATGCCATGTGAGGGCTTCACTGAAAGCCAGTGTCACACTGTTCATTTAATATCATTATGAAGCATATGTACCAATACCTTGTAAGAAGTTGTGTGTACTTTTATATATGTAAGACACACACACTTCTCTACATCTGCACATGCAGACATTCTGAAAATACATTCCTAGAAGTCTGAATTGAGGCACGGATGAGAAATAGGTTTTTGCTAGACAAATAGGTTTCTAGCAGACAAATAGGTTTCTGCTAGACAAAGGATGACCTATCTGCATTGGTTCACATGTAAGCTAAGCATTCTAAAAGAAGACAATGGAACCCTTGTTTGCATAGGAATTAGCATGAGGATGTGAGGTCAACGTGGAGTCAGCATACCAGGGAATATACCACAGGTGCAAAGGGATGATCTTGAATCTGGGGATGAACAATGTCTTTGGGGAATACAAAGGGAAGGAAAAGAGACACCGTTTTATCCTGAACCCGAGGAAGTAATTGGGCCACGCAATTACGTTCGTGAAAACAGGGTCCCAACCTGCCCTGGCTGGAAATGCTGCAAAAGGCATTTCGGGTATGAATCTTCCTTAGACAAAAGATGGGCCTACTGATTTAAGTTTCTCTTATCGTGATTTTGTTTTATATGTAACCTGTTTTCATTAGCCTCACTCACTATCTCAGGTTTCTTATCAACAATGAGCATTTATAATTGTTCTCTCCATATGTATAACTCAGTGCTGGGATAGTCTATGGGAGGTGATCCTCAGCTGAATCAAAGAAGTTGGTGTGTGAATTGTCCCCTTGGGGATAGCAAAGCTGGTATATCTGTGAGTAGCTGGTGATGGGGGTTGGTTATCACAGGGGAATGCGCCAAAGGAGTGTGGGGATGGGGGTGCACCTATTGTTAACCTGAAAACAAAGCAAGGGCTAGCATTGCTCTGAGGAGATTTGCTGCACGGCTCACAGCCTGGTGTTGCCAGGGAGCTGCTTGCTAGAGGCAGGGGAGTGACAAAGTGACTACCAGTCCTGGGCACTCAGAGAAAGCATAAAAATAATTCATGAGTACCCCGGGAGTGGGGTGGGGAAGGGCCAAGGACTTGCATCTCTGTAGACTCGGCTGCTTCAGTAAACCGTGCAACCTAAGTAGAAGGGGTCATGGCTTTTGTTCCAGCCCCCAGACTGGAGCAGTAACCACAAGGAAATTGGGTGGAGGGAAGCCTCTGTGGCCGCCTCAGCCATGAATTGGAATGATGTGACTTTGTCTTCCCCCCTTCTCCTCACACTGCAAGGGACTGGGTTTTGTGCTGGTGCTGTGAAATGTCACCCTCTGTGCCTTATCTTAGTCTAAGTGAAGTTTCAGGTAGCCCTGCCAGAGCTTCCCCTGGCTGGACACTCACCCGACTGCTAGATTTGGGCCTGCATGTTCTTAAGCTTCCCTGGGTCTGAGTAAGCTCAGCCACTATCTCCCCACTTGGCCACTCTGGCACACCTCCCAGACACTCTGTCTGTCTGTTACCCCTTCATGGAAATGGGATGATGTATCCCGGCTACCCCAAGCCCAGTGCTGACCCTCCCCACAGGCATCCCAGTAGTTTAAGCACACCTGTTACCAGAGCTCTAAACTTGTGGGCAATCTGGATTTCCAGTTGTCTTTTCAGCCAGGGACACGTGATAGCAAAAGCAAACAGACATGCGGGCTTTGCAAAGGTTTCTAAAATACAAGCACTCTACTTTAAATAGCACAGAAGAAGCAAAGCCAGTCAAAAAATAATACAACCCTACACGTATTCTGACTAACAGGAAGGAACTGGTTGAGAATCTGATGGTGGAAAGGAACGTGGGTGAAAGTGATCATGAAATCTATGGCTACACGACAAGATCTACAGCACTACACAAACAGTGCTGAAGCTATGCCACTGTAGTGCAGTACCTGCTACAGCGAGAGCAGGAATTTTTCCATCACTGCAGTAAATCCACTCCCTCAAGAGGCAGTAGCTAGGTCAACAGAAGAATTCTTCCATTTCTCCAGTGAGGGTTACATTGACCTAACTATGTTGCTCAGGGTACAACCAACATTTTAGGTGTAGACCAGGCCTAAGGAGAGGAACGAGTGAGAGCTGCAGTATAGGGACAATGGACTGCCAGAAAGGAGACTTTAACAAACTCAAAGAAGGGTAGGTAGGGTCCCCTTGGGAAGAAAAGCTACCAGCACTTGGCTGGTTGTGAAGTCAGAAATAGTCTCTTCTGCTATAAAAGCATTCCCCTTTTTCCCTCTCCCCTGCCATAGGTTTCTTTTCTCTTGCTATGTGAGCCGTTTGAGTTTATAACTCCTACCACTTAATACCTGGTTCCTTTGTTCTGCTGCTGGGGAAATTCTACTGCTCCAAACCCCAACCTCGTGCAGGGAATTTGGAGAAATATGACTCTTCCCAGACTTCAGCCTTCCCATATCTTTGTCTGAGACAGATCCGTTCACTAGTTGATAGCGCTTAATGACTCTCTTTCAAAGACAGACAGGTAGACACGGCACCCCTCTCTTTAGCACCAAGAGCATGAAACACACAGTAAGAGACTGTCTAGGGCATAAGAATATAAATAGTTCATAAAAATCAAACTGGAATTCATAAATTGTTCAGGCAGATTCCTCACATCATCACAGAACTCTGTGGGAGTTTTACCACTGATTCTTAGTCCATATGACTGGGATTTGCAAAGCAGTTAGGTGTTCAACTCTGTGAAATTCAGGCACCTAAATCTCTTTGCTTTCTTGCAAAGCTCAGCTTGTACTATTAGCTCAGACATGAATTCTCTCAGCCCGAGTTCTTATTTACTCCGAGGTTTCTGATGTATAGGTGGTGCCCTCTAATTTTTAAGAGTTTATGTATTGTAAAAATAAAAATAAAAATGTCTTTGCTGAGTTTATTGATCCATTATTCTGCCTGGCCAAGTAATAACATGACTAAGGCAGCAACCAGTTTCCAGCAGAACTACACAGGTAAGAAATAATAAAAAGTCAAAGAAAACCACAGTTAAGACCAGTCAGGGAAAATTCAGAGGACACTGATTTTTTTAAAAAAATTACTATACATTGTATCCTATATATTTTGTAAAGAGTATTAAAAATATCTAAGTTTACTGATCCATTTCAGAGTAATAATAAAACTATTATCCTGAAATGGATCAATAAATTCAGCAGAGGTGCATTTTTTACACTATCTATTTTTCAATGTAAGAAGTAGAGAGAATAACCTTCAATACAGAATTTTTCAATCCCAGAAAACTCCACCGTACTTCAAAAATGACATATGTAAGATTCACTTCATCAGCCACAAAATGCAGCCACCTCTCATGTGGTACATCAGCTGTTTAACAGCTCAGAGCAATGCTATGTAGCAGTTTGGGACAAGCCAAGCAGAAAAGGACAATGTCCAGTTGAAACTGCAGAAAGATTTGAAGTAAGCTAGAAGCAATTGCCAGTTACCCATCTGGAATTTAGCCAGGATGCTGAGAGCTTCACATCACTACATTTTTGCAGTGTTACAATCTCTTTAGATACCACACATCATGAGGGACTCTAGAACTGTTTTGGAGCATTGGTTCACTATTGATGCAGAGGGCCACCAACTGAATCATTCATATTATTTCCTGCAGCACTATGATATTTTCTTGGAATTCTCCCATCTTCAACCCTCCTAGCAATGCCTGCTGGAATTTCTCCTGGGGCTGTATAGATCTTTGCCATCTCCAATCCGGAGGGAGACCTTAGCATTTAAGAAACACAGAAGGCCATGCGAGGATACCACAGGGATTTAATCTTGTGAAGAATGGGCATAAAAAGGTATCTGATCAGATGATGAATTTGACTGAGAATTAGTTGGTTTTCCTAGGATTGCCTGGACATACTTGAGATTTTAATTATTTGGGTCTGCCTATACTTGATTAGACTTCAATGTTGGTTGGGGGAAGGGCTCCAGATGGGATAGAGATTTGTATGTGCTGTGTCTTCTACATTCCATGCTGTATATTTATTTGTCTACTTTATGAACATTTCACAGAGGAAGTCATCTAGCAGTAAATAAAGCACGCTTGGCTTGAAATATTAATAAGATACCATACGAGGCTACAAATGTTGCCATATGGGGAAATTGTTACTCTGTTGAGGCTTTCACATCACATTACTCCAGTAATGATTATCAACCCAGCCTGTTGCTTTTCAATACTTTTAATGATGTCTTTGAGCTTAGGCATACATAATCTTTCTCCTGTTTTCATGAAGGTCCCAAGCATTCTTAAGGAAATCTAATAATCATTTACGTTTTGGTCTTTCCATCACATACACACTAGCTTTCTTGTTTTATTTTTTCAGTTTTTACTCAACTGTGTTTGAGATAGCTTGTGAACAGCTTGAATCAAGTTGAAAAAAGTAGATATTCAGATGAAGCAGGTTTCCCTCAGAAAATGTTGATTTGACAAAATTGAAATGTTTTGCAGGAATGCATCAATTCTGTGGACTTTTTTTTGTTGCTGTCTCATTTCAATGTTTTGAGTTGACTTTATCATTAATATACGCATCAAAACAATGAAGTCACAATTAATTGTTTCAACCTTATCAAAATGATAAGGCAAAATGTCATTTTGACAAGGCAAAAAAATCAGAATATATCAGTTCATGAAAAGTTCTGAGATTTTGTCCTGATGTGGAAGAAACCCGTATTTCAGACTCTCCAAATTTCCCACGAGACAGAAATTCTGAATTTCAGCCAGCTATAGAAAATAACATGTATGCTTATATCATCATCTGTCTTTGCGCTGTTGACATGAGTTACTGTTAACCTAGGTAGAGGCGGAAAGAGTAACTCTTTGAGTGGCTTCACTCCTAGCTTTCTGCAATATGCAAGAGATCAAGATTGGGGACTTAGTTGTCAGTCTTCAGAGGCAGTGATGTCCAGTGGCTAGAGCATTCTACTGGAATTAAGGGCAGCTGGGTTCTCAGTCCAGTTTTGCCATTGACTTTCTAGATGACGTTGAGAAACCACTTTTCCTCTCTCTCCCAAGCTTTTTTGAGCAATGACTCTCTGTCACTGTGTGTTTATATAGCACCTACAGCAATAGGACACTGATCTCAGTTGGGCTTCTCTCAATGACCATAATTTATTAACAATAATAATGTCTCAGAAGACATTCCAAGTTTCCATTTTGTCATCCCTGCTCTCCAACATGATTATGAAACCATTACTTGGTGAGTAAAGCATCATGGTGTCAGTATGTCTATCTAGGCCTTTTGTACTGTGCCCATCACTAAAATATCTGATAACATCCAGCTCTCTGTCCATACTGACTCACCCAGCTGTTCCCTGCAGTGCATGATCCCACCAGTATCTTCATGCAACTGCAGTCTGAATGAGAGCAAACTGGTAGAAGATCAATCCCAATGATGGGGCAATTTTGTCGCTGAAAGTGAGGGCCAGAAGAATTGATGAAGATTTTCTCAGCACCTGTGATCACAACGGATACCCACTTTTGAAAAATTCAGACCCTCGTCCGTGAGAGTTACATGCACAAATCCTGTTATTCAACCAGAAAGCTCTTTGGTAACTAAATGCAGTAGTAGACCTGTTTGGAATGATTCGCAACTGTGACCCATCCTGTCACATTCAAGAACTCATAGCTTTGAACGTCTCTAAACTACAGCACCAACTTGTGAACAACGTTAAAAGAGCTGACACATGAGCACTGTCAGGATATCAGAGGTGATGTACTGTAAAGTAGATAATTAAAAGTGGAACATAGACTGGCAAATTCACAACGTTCTGTTTCCTACAGCTCTCAAATGTTGATGTTTTAACAACTGTATCTTAGCCTGTCCAGCATGTATTATAAGGGACACATACTTGTATAGCACATGGAATGTACACCAGGGGCCAAATCCTCAGCTGGTGTAAATGGGAGTAACTCCATTGAAGTCAGTGGAGCTTTGCGAATCTGAGCCCTTTCTTACTGAAAATCAGAAAGATCTGTTCTGTATAAATATTTTTGTCATCTCTTCTGTAGGAGCCCATTATGGCAATGGGCACCCTTATCACTTCATTGAATTAGGACTAAACTCTTTTATGGGCAATGGTCTGACATGGGAGCAGGCATACAGCAAACCTAGAACATGAAGACTTATAGTGCACAAAGCTAGTCTATACTGATCTATCAATCGATGTATCATTCCTCTTTTCTTTTTAAAAATAATTTCTCTACCTCTTTCTTTCTTTTTCCAGCTCAACTCCTTTTGGACAACATACCATAATTAGTCTTGTTTTCTGTTTACATTTTAATTACATCTCATTATTGCATTAAATTCTGCTTTATTTCTAACAGACACAAGTTTTACTAAATACAAGCCAGGAAAGCGGCACGTAATGGGTACATTACAGAACTGGCAATAAAAAGACAAATCACTTGTTCTCACTGTGCTCCAGTTATCTGTTTGCAAATGGGGTCAATTAAAATTTACTGAGGTGGTCCATCATTTAAAAGAGAGGTGGGGCTGCTGGAAGGCCGTCCTTAATTTTCAAATTTGCCTCTTATGTTAGTTCACACAGAGCTTGAATTAGCAAACTTCAGTGCCTATTGCAATATCCAGGAACTCTCTCCCTAGGTGTTCCAGAAGCAGCTGAGTGACAGTTTTATGGTCAAAGATCCAAAGTATTTTTATGGACAAATTAGAACAAAATATTACAGCCCTCAGGAGACCAGCAGATCATGTGCCACAGGCAAAGAATAGGTGGGACCCCAGTGATGGGCTGTGAAGTCTTACTTTTTATATTGGGATATATTTTTATAGAGTAGAATCATTGGACCGGAAAGGACTGTGAGAGGTTATCTAGTTCAGTTCCCTGCGCTCAGGGTAGGACTAAGTATTCTCTAGATCATCCCTGGCAGGTGTTTGTCATTGCAGGTTTTTGAGAGCAAGTTAGATAGAGTTTCCACATCCTCCCTAGACAATTTATTCTAGTGCTTAACCTCCCTGATGGTTAGGAAGTTTTCCCTAATGTCCAATATAAACCACCCTTGCTGCAGTTTAAGCCCATTGCTGCTTCTTCTATCCTCAGAGGTTAAAGAGAACAATTTTTTTTCTTTCTCCTTATAACAACCTTTTATGTACTTGAAAACTGTTTTGTCTCCACCCGCCTAATCTTCTCCAGACTAAACAAAAACAATTTTTCCAATTGTCCCTCATCGGTCATGTTTTCTAGACCTTTAATCATTTTTGTTGCTCTTCTCTGGACTTTCTCCAATTTGCCCACATTTTTCCTGAAATGTGGCTCCTAGAACAGAATACAATACTCCAGTTGAGACCTAATCAGCACAGAGGAGAGCGGGAGAATTACTTTTTGTGTCTTGCTTACAACATTCCTTCTAATACATCCCAGAATTATTATTGCTTTTTTGGCAACAGTGTTGACTTATATTCAGTGTTGACTTTTTACTAACAAGTGATTTACTATGACCCTCAGATCCTTGCCACAGTTCTCCTTCCTAGGCGATCTTTTCTCATTTTGTATGTGTGCAAATGATCTGTTCCTTCCTAAGTGGAGTACTTTGCATTTGTCCTTATTGAATTTCATTCTATTTACTTCAGAATCATTTTGAATTTTAACCCTATCCTCCAAAGCACTCGCAACATCTCCCAACTTTGTATCATCCACTAACTTTGTAAGTGTACTCTCTATGCCATTATCTAAATTATTGATGAAGATGTTGAACAGAACAGAATCCAGAACTGATTCCTGTGATACCCCACTGGATATGCCCTTCCAACTTGACTGTGAACGACTGATAACTACTCTCTGGGAACAGTTTTGCAAGAAGTTATGCACCCACCTTATAGTAGTTCCATCTAGATTGCATTTCCCTAGTTTGTTTGGAAGAAACCACCACTCGTGCCCCCCATCCCTTCACCCTTACTCCCAGATCCCTGTAGTCACTTCTGATCTGCCCAAGGTCAGACCTCATGGTATCATTACTGCCCACATGGATGAGTAGCACAGTGTAGTAATCAGAGGGCCAGATGATAATCGACAATCCTTCTGTAACGTCTCAGATATGGACTCCTGGAAGGCAGCATACCTCCCAGAAATGGTTTCTCTGTACCCCTCAGAAGAGAGTCACCAACCACCACTACCCTGTGTTTCCTCCTAGGGGTGACGGCTGCAATCTCCCAGCCTTGTGGGTACATGGCTTCCCCTTTTGCACCTTTGGGGGTGATTTCTCATCACTCATTGCTAGGGAATCATAATGGTTCTTCATCTCTATGGTGGCTGGGCTGAGAGTAGGGGAGAGCACCGCCTGCTGCCAGAAGTAACCAGCAGTCAGTGTCCTCCCTGTGACACAGCCATATCCACTTGCCCCAGGGCATGACAGCAGTCCTCAGAGGCTGGATAGCTTTCTCATCCTTGGATGTCTCCATACGAATACTCTCAATGAATTCCTTATGGGCACAGATGCTCCTCAGCCCAGCCACCTCCTCCTGTTGCTCTCCCACCTGCTTCCTGAGAGATTCCACCAGCAGGCACTTTTCACACTGGATGGTCTCCCCAGCCTGGCTTTCTGAGAGTGGGAAATGCAGGCAGCAGGCTCTGCAAATCCACACCAAGATCTGGGTAGAGGCATCCAAGGGTAGGCTGTGTGTCTGGACACAAGTGCAGGTGGAGGAGACAGGAGCAGCGCTCGCAATGACAATGCAACCCTTCCTAACCAGAGCCATTATATTAGGACTCCGTCTTTCAAACTCCCTCTCAAACTCCCTTGTTTGCAGTCCCCTGTTTGCAAGCCCATGTGTATGCTATGTTATAGATTACTATTTGCTGATGACTCTGGTCTTACAATTAAAGCAGGTCAAAAATTTTCCATCAGAACAATTTTTTGATGGAAATTGGTTTTTAATTATTTTTTTTTTGACAACACAAACACAGTATCAGTTTGCAGCAGAAAAAGGACTTTTAACTGAAAAACAAAAACATTTTTTTTCAATTATTCTCTTTATTCTCTTGAAATTTTCCACTGGGAGAAAAAACCTCAATCATTTTCCAACCAGCTTTACTTATAAAATTAAATATAGTGTTATATTAGTTTCTGGGCTATGTAGCAAAATTTGAGTCTTAGCATTTGGGTTAATTTGTTTTTTAGAACATATGTCCTTGTGGTACCTTAATCTTTGGCTTGTGATGGGGCTTAGATTAAATTTAAAGAAATAAATATGCAGCTATTATGCAATCACATCTAGCATATTGTCTTCAATTTTGCATACCGTGTTGCCAGGAAGATAATGAAAAGTTGGAGAGAGTTGAGAGAAGAGCAAAGCTATTCAAAAACAGAGTTCCAAAATCACGTTTTGCACCTTATTTCAATCAATGCTGAAATTGCAATTTGCTTTCTAATTCAAGCTGTTAAAAGAAAATCCATGAAGTTAATAGACAGTTACATTATTTGTCATAGCTACAGTCTACAGATAAATAAAATCAGCACGCTGCTGTCCTTGCAATATCTGGTTGACTGATTCCTTATATGGCATGGTGAATCTTGTTTTGCTTTTCTGAGCCATGGAAGATTAGAAAACACAGAAACAAATTTCACAATCAATGCATGTTCAAAACTTTTTCGGAAAATAAAACTTTGAACTCCTCAGGGCCTAAGTCACTTCTGAAAAAAAATGTAAACTCCTAATCCCTGAGATGCTTTCAACAATTTTATCCATGGTCTCTGATCCCGAGAATTTACAATCAAGGAGGTTTGGGTGATTAGATATTATGGTACAAAGTGTGATAAAAGTAGAAAGGTGGGTAAGCAGTCAAGGGTTTGGGTTCAAAAACAATAAATCTTGCAAGTTTTTCTGATGAGACTAGATTCTCAGCTGGGGTAAAGTGGAGTAGCTTTAATTAACTTCCATGTTGTTTCATCACTTCACATTGACCAAGGCTCTGGTCTATGAGATGATGTCCCCAGATAGTGGAAATCTTCTAAAGTCATATATGCTTGTGAGATTTTTTCTCATTTCCAAACAGTTTTCAAAAGATGGGCCCTTTTTAATTTTGTTGTCTGACAGAACTAAAAACCAATGGAGGGTTTAGATCTGGAAATTGGAACTCAGCCATCCCCCTGGAATGGGAAAGGATTCAAGATTGGGGGGCTCTACATTTGGCCCATCTTGTAATGAAATCAAATTTCTGAAGGAGCTGCAAGATTTTCTCCCATTTTCATCTAAGTACATGTCATTAATATGCAGATTTACTCCAGCACTGTGGAGTGCATTGTCCTTGAATTTCTTTGAAACTTACTGGAGAAAAATCAAGGCTCTTAAAACCAATCACAGCCAATATTGCAAGCTGGGCATGCAAGTGGGCATTAACAAGATATGGTTTGATTTAGCCATAGTTAGACCTACCCAGGAAATTTTTTTTTTCCTCCTAGTTGTGGGAGATGTTCCAGTCAATCCATGTGTGTGTATTTTTGCTAATCAATGTCCTGGTTCTTTAATGTGCAACTTGAGCCGTGTTGTTGAGAGATGAGCAAATATCCTCACTTTACCAATTACAAATGCTTTCCCCTTTCCTCGACATCCAAGGGGTTTGTGGGGCTAGAGGTGAGGGAAGTAGCACAGCACCCACTAAGACAATCCAGTTTAAAACTGTATTTAACCGGATGGAGCATTGGCACCACTTCATGCTGGATGCCCTAGGAACCATAGGTCCATACTGCAGCTCACATCTAGATGAGGAAAAGCTATGGTGCTGCCTGATGGCTGGGATGAGCATCCTGACTCCAAGTAGATGAAAAAGGTTGGAGAATGAGCTTTGAAACTTTCAAAGATCAAATAGATCCATGGAGCGATTAGCAAATGCCAATGATATTTAGTTCCAGGAAAAGACAAACTCTTAATCAGGATTATATTTAACTCTCTTCATAGATTAATAACTGTATTTACATGATCACATTAAGGAAATCAGAGCTGCAGACCACTTTACTCCGGTCCCTTATTAACACTGATAACCACTTATTGAATGAATATTTTCAGAGTGGCTTGTACTGGTAAAACACAGAATGAATAGGTATGGAATGCTGTAATTCAGAGGTAGATGTGTAAAGATCTGTAAAGTGAAAATTAAATGCAGTTTCAGATCCATGTCATTTTCCTTTAGGGAGCTGCAAAGTAAATATTAACAAGTTGTTTAAATGAAGCAAATTATTTTCATTTCACCTAGTCCACAGCTTCTATTCCAATTATCTCAGAGACTATTCTGTTCTCTCTCTATGATTCAGCCACTGTACACATCAGCTTAACACGCCATAAAGATTTAATTTGTGGTCTCAGATTCTGCGATAAATTTAGCACCCATAAATTATGTGTCAGTCTAATTTCATGGGCTGCATTATCCTTTAGTCTGAAATCCAAACATATAATTAAATTCTGAATTAACTAAAATCGGAACTAACCCAGGACTTGAGCTTCCAACCCCAACCTGCATTTCTTGGAAGAAAACAGAATCCATGTGTGCTTTACACTTCAGAAAAATCTGCCTAAGTGCTATCAAGCCTCCCTGTTCTACAGACATGTTCCTGTTTCTAATAATAATGCCATTGCTATTCTAACACCTTTTATCTGAGGATCTCAGAGCACTTCATTAACATGGATTAATTCTCACCCATCACCCACTGAGGGATGTATATTACCACCCCATTTTAAAAAGAGTCCAATGAGGCACACAGGCCCTAAGTATCTTGCCTAAAACCTTGCACTAATTCAGTTGCAGATCTAGAAAGAGAATTCAGGCATCCTGACTCCCTCTCACATTTCCTAACCACTAGACCACACTTCTGTTCCCTTTGGCCCTTATGCAAAGACACAGTGAGAAAAACAAAATGACATATAAAGATAAATCAGCCAATAACCCAAATGACAGAACAAGGAGCAATGGTCTCAAGTTTGCAGTGGGGGAGGTCAAGGTTGGATATTAGGAAACTCTATTTCACTAGGAGGTTGGTGAAGCACTCTAATGAGTTACCTAGAAAGATGATAGAATATCCATTCTTAGAAGTTTTTAAGATCCAGCTTGACGAAGCCCTGGCTGTGATGAGTTAATTGGGGATTGGTCCTGTTCTGAGCAGGGGGCTGGACTAGATGACCTCCGGAGGTCCCATCCCAAAGCACTTTATGACAGGAATCACAGCATTACTCAAATGCAGCCATTTCTTGGGTGCGAAGGTGTCAGCCAGCTGGGCACTTGCTCACAATGTATTACACAGCAGTGGTGGTTGCGGGAAGGGAGGTGAAGAGAACTTCTGGTAAATGGCATGCATGAAAGAGAAGGTATGTGGAGATCTAGTCTATGAGATTAAAACAGAAGAATGTGAAGGCATAAAAATATTTCTTGATGGTTCTCTGGATATTTCTTAACTGAAGTATTCCCAATTGACAAATAGTCTAAGCTACTCAAATGGCACATGATGCCTTATGCAACTAATCAACAATGACATGAAATGTATGCAATTGGTCACGCAAGAGCTTGTCATTGTGGCTGAATAGTGTCATATTTTGTGAGGAAGGAGACCACCCAGAGTCATTAATTTCACATCAAGCAAGTAAGTAGTAAGGCTACTGTGACTACATTTATCATCCTTTCTGCCTCCGGGGTCAGCGCCATTCTTGGCTAGATACATTCGAGAAGCAGAAGTCTCCCCCTAAAGGGAGCGAGAGTCAAATAGTGTTCTTTGTGTGACAGAAATGCTGCTTGGACACACTGGATAGTGGGCAGCTCCATGTGAAACAAGAGCCACCGAGAAAAACCTGGAAAATCTCTGCCACAACTCTATTTTTAATATTCATTTTTCTCAGATTGTCCAGTGTGAGAAAGGTTCTTTTCCCTCCTCCGCTGCATACTTCTTGTGTGAGCTTCTAAATGTGGCCCTGTGTGACTTGCCCAAAGATATTTGGGCACCTAAAGCAGCAGGTGGATGCCTGGTGGGGTCTGTAAAACCCTAAACTGGCAGTAAAATACCTTCCATGGCCCCTTTGGTAAATTCTGCTCTGTCTTTCCGCATCGTTACGTGTCCAAGTATCTTTGTAAATCTGGTTCTTAGCTTCTCTGAGCAAAAGTTGTGTAGACATTTCGGTATAGTCTACATTACAGACCTATATCGGAAGAACTACATCCACATCCCTGAGCGATATAGTTAAACTGACCTAATCCCTACCCTGTGTAGACAGTGACCTAGCTATCCTATCTAACACCTCTCGGGGAGGTGAATAACCAAGTCAATAGGAGAACTCCCTCCCATCAGCTTAGAGTATCTTCAGTGAAGCCCTAAAATGGAGCTTTTAAGTGTAGACTTGCCCTTAGACACCTAAAGAAGCAGATAGGTGCTTTCGAAAATCCCATTAGGCACTTATCTTCCTGTTTAATTGCCTAAAGACCTTTGAAAATCTGACCGTGTGTGCATCAATTGCCCAGCTGGGGAAAAGAGTACTTCCTTTCCTAACAGGGTGGTTGTGAGTTGCTCAGATAGTATGGTGATAGGTGTCAAATAAATACCTAAAATAGACAGATGTGTACACTGGACATTCTTGCAATGGGAAATAAAAGTATTGATTACTGGCACAGGAGTAAAGAGGGTCAGAAAATGTTATAATTTTATTCCCTCTAGGATACGACGCCATTTCCAGTATTACAGAGTTGATATGACAATTGGTCAAATTCCTCTTTAACTCCAATAAGCGTTCTGAACAGGACACTCTTTTTCTGCCATCGCAGATGTCTGGCCTGAATTGGTTTCAGAACCAGCGAAGGCCTGGCCTTGATTTGAGAGTGATCAGTTGAGTATCATCTGCTTTTTCTAGGTCAGAGTCAATCGTCAATTACCATACTATAAAAATCTAATCTTTTCTTGCTAGATATTAGAAGTTTAGATTTTGATGGGGTGGGGCAGCTGGTCCTGCCTATTTCCCCACAGTTTTTTAAGGCTGCTTACCATTTTTATGCTCCTGTGCAATACAATTATTACAGCAAGAACTATTTTTCTCTGTACACTCCGCAGTTTCAGGTTCCTGTCTAACTTCATGATGGATTTGTCCAATATACCAAGTGTGATGAGCTGTAGCCTACCCGCTGCCCAGCAACAGGGCAGTGAAAAGGCCAGAGGAGATGGCTGTGTGACTGACATGACAATAGATACAAAGGGTTGAGCAGCATGGGATGTGACAAAATTGTTCAGCTCGTGTCTTGGACATCAATAAGTTAAAAGGACGGTAAAGTCTCCCATACTGTTTAGAAGGAAATGGAAGTACTGTACCTTTAAAGGATCATCTTGTGCATGTCATCTATCTAGTCTGACATGAGGGTCATATGCAGAATATTTTACCCCACATGGTTTTGTTGGGGTTTGAGTTCTCATATGTGCCAGTGTCCATGGGGCAATTACTAAACTGAAAGGGCTGTCCTGCATCCCATAGTGTTATACAGGATTGTAAAGAGCCAATGTACAAGGAAAATGCATTGGGGTAGGAGCCAAGAGACCCAAGTTCTGATCTCACTGCTTCTGCTAATGGAGTAAAAGTAAAGCGGTATGAGCTGAACAGCGTATCAGTAAAAAGCGGCTGCCTGTACCGGCCCCTACTGTCTTACTTTAAAGTGCTGCCGCGGCAGTGCTTTAATGTTGCAGCTCTTTTTGCACTCCGCCCCCGACCTTCAGCGGCCCTGCTGGGTCCCTACTGAAAGGGCCACCGATGGAGGGGAGCAGGGGTGAAAAAGGGGCAGGGATGTTAAAGTGCTGCCATGGCAAAAGGACCCTGCTTAAAGTGCTGCTGTGCCACTCCCAACTAATGGTTGTTTGATGGCTCCCATGTGAGATGAGTTCAGTGGGTCTCAGTGCCAGCTCCCATATCACAAACTCACCACTAAGTTTTGGTCCAATTGTCAAAACACAGCAGAGAAGCCAGGAAGTGCATAAGCTTCGGAGGGTGAACCACACCTGTTCCCATACAAAAAGTCACCATTGAAGTCCGGAGCAATGAAAGTTACTCACGAACTGCAGCCATTCCAAAGTGTTTCGCTGTTCAGTGTATAGCTTCCCATTTGCCTGGCAGGAAACCCAACCACACCCTCCCTCTTCACCTTTGAATTGCACGGTTTTCTTTTTGGACGTACGGGTCTCTCTGGCAGTGTCAGTTTTTCTGCTTTTCCACCTTTAAGTGATCGCTTTAATCTGGGATGTACATTGCAGGCTCAGCCCAGTCATGTAATTCACCAGCCCCTTCAGTGAGAGGAAGGAATTGTACTATTACTAGTAGGTAGCTCAAATGAGGGGACGGGATCTTTATCCGTAAGAATTACAACAGCATCAGTGTTGCTCTGCACAGGAATCTCAGATGCCTTTCAGACAAGCTGAGTTTGAGAGATTTTAGGCCATGAGTAGAAATCCACAGGGAATCTTGGGTAGCCACAATCAAAGCCGCAGGAGAATTTCAACCTCATAGGCACATAAGTATTGTGAACTTTATTTCAACCCATCAGGCAGGGCCATGAACTCTCTCTTATGGGGACAGCTTCCCTGTCACAAGGACTAGCATCATCAGCAGGGAATTATTAAAAGAAAGGGGATGTCTAAGAAAAGCAGAACACATTAACTTTTGTAGAAGAAAGGGAAAGGGTTGCTGCATAAAGTTTTCATGAAGCTGTGAGTGTTTGTTTCCTCAGATTCACCATCCACATCAAACATAAGGTTATTGTTCCTACTCTGAGGCCTTCAACTTAGCTCCTGTCCACAGCATCTCTCTGCTCACGAAGTCTTTTGCTCCCCCTTTCTCTCCTTTGCGCTATGCAAGCCACATGAATTAGTTAGTTGATCATGGTTATAGCATCTGTCACCTGCTGGAATCTCCTCTCTGAATCAGGTTTCAGAGTAGCAGACATGTTAGCCTGTATCCGTAAAAAGAACAAGAGTACTCTAAGGTGCCATGAGTACTCTTGTTCCTCTCTGAATCAGTTTGAGACACCCCCAACCTCTCCTCCATCAAAGTCGTCCTTTTTGCAAGTATACAATGGATCTGTGACTACCGTTTTTTCAAGGATTCCCACCTGCCAGCCCTGTGTTGCTGTGATGAGACTGCAAATAACTTGTGAGCTCCAAGAACTGGTGACAATCTTTCAAACCTCGAGATTGGTTTAAATCACTATTCGTGCATATCTGCACTTCCTCTAAAGCAGCGGTGTCCAATAGAAATTTGATGCCAGCCACACTTGTGGTTTGGTATTTTTCTTATTCACCACATTATAAAAAAGGAATTAAAAACATACCACAAACGATATTTCAAATTATTTTTATTAATATCAAAAATAAGTAGATATTACACAAATATTAATGGGTACTTCTAATACCACATAAAATCAGTGTGACACTTTGCATTCTTTTTCTTGTACCATACCCTGAAATCTGGTATGCTCACGCATTAGCTCATGCATTAGCCACAATTCAATAGCCTATTAGCCACATGTGGCTAGTGGCAAACATATTGGACACCACTGCTCTAAAGTAGCTGGTACTAACCAGTGTCAGAGACAGGATACTATATATATACATATATATATGTATATATATCATATGTCTCACCCAGGATGGCTATGTTCCTACTTTTAAAGCTATCTTTGCAAGGAGATGGTGCAGAAACACTGATTTCACTGGAACTAGTCTCAGAACAAGGTGAATGAGGGTATCAGAATCTGGCTCTGATAAAACAGGGTCTATGATCAGGCTCCAGAAGATCGGTTCTGTTAATGGGCAAGCTCCACTAAATAACACGGAGTTCCTACAGAAAACAAATCCCCTTCCGGAAACACAGCCGGAAACCGAAGACCACAGCACTGTATGCTGACCTGCAAGTGACCTGCACTGTAACTACCGATGTTGCACTCTGACAGTTCTGAGCATGACAAAAATAAGGAAAATACTTAGTAAAGTTTATTTGGCAATAGCAATGGGGCAGTCATCCGGTCTCCTTTAGGCAGGGCGCCTAGCCGCTGCTAATTAGCTTGCAATTAAGAAAACTACAAACAATCTTTTGACCGGTCATTAAACAGATCATAATTCACCGGATTAAAACCTATGGGTTAGTTGACTTCCAGCTCAGATTTTTCAACCTAGCCTTCATCATCCAACTCCAGATCTTGGATGGAATCTTGGGCCTTATTGGAAGTCAAAGGGAATTTTGGTATTGACTTTGCAGGCATCAGCGGTGCAACCCTGGCCCCATGATAGTGCAGTCACGGGTGCAATGGGAATAGGTTAGATCCAGTTTCCAAAGGATAGAGATTGATCACAGATACTCTGACTTGTCACCTTTACAAAAACACTGGCTGTTTAGCTGATTTCAGGCTCATCATTCTGTCCCTTAGGGACACTGCTGCTCCAGACCCACTTGCTTTCTGTCTCTTGCAAGCTCCTGTATAATTGTGACAACTTCTGTTTTCGCTAACACTAAGGATTGAGCTAGGAACCTCCACAACAGTATCCCTAGATATTGAGCTAAAGAGCCAAGTGCTGGGACCTGTAACAGATTCATATTTTCTATGGATCATACCCCAGAAATGGACATATATACACACACCACACAGTGACACAGACTCTCTCCAAACTAGCAGAATCAACTGCTCTTCAGTAATGATGGAGGGAGAAAAATTGTACTTCAGCCTGGACCCATCCAGCCGCTCCAGTGTGGGGGTGAGGTGCACTGGTCTGTTTACTCAGCACAGCTCTTCGAGAAATCTAACTATTGGTATCAAAATAGGGAACTGCTAGGGGGCTTAGCTGCAGCCAGTAGGGAAATACAGTCTATTTCCGATGAAAAATTTCAACACGGGAACATTTTTGAGAACTTTTCACACTTTCATAGAAAAAAATGAAAACAAAAAAATTGTTTTTGGTCTTCCAGAAAAGAAACATTTTAGGGTGTGGGTTCTTTTTCCATAACCCCGCCTCAAAAATGTAGATGAAAATGTATGTGTGAAAAAGAAAATGGTGGGATTTTTTTTTGATCATTTCCATTTGTTTGAATTTTTAAATTTTTTTTCAACTTTTTGAAATCTGGCCCTTATTTAGGAGATCTGAGGTCTACATCACACACGCGTACATTGGAGTAGCTCTTTACCCTGATTATAGTGGGAGTCTAGTAAGAATTCATTATACAGAGCTCTTCATTACCAAGACTATGTTGCACACCTTGGTGCAGTTGTGTTGCAACAATATGCCCACCATGCTGCCTTTGACACAAGGGGGAGGATTTGGAGTTTCCACAAAAAAGCCTGGAAGCAACTTCCTCCTTATTGGCAATACATATTTTTTTTCTCATGATTGTGAATACAAGAGACAAATAGCAATGATATCTGACAAGATTTCCTTTCCTGGGTAAATATCACCGGTGAAATGTATTGAATCATTCATGAGACTTTTCCAGCTGGTGTTTGTTGGGAATGGTTTGATTCCATGAGAACTGACAGCTTTCTGACATCCCCCAGATTGTCTATGTCATTTCTGCAATAATGTCACACACACTACATTTGAATAGAGTTACATATCTACTGTAAGTAATAAAATAGTGGAACAGCAAATGGTGTAGCAAAGACAACTGGAATTAGATTGTGCCATGCTTCCAAGAGAAACAAAGAGATGTCACACCGAACCCTGGACGGAGGAGATTTTTTTTTTTGTCGTCAATGAGACTAGTTTAGTTGATTACTGTATTCTGAATTGGGGTGTCCAAACTTTTCCCAGGTTGACAAGATACCAGGAGCGTGATCAATGCAAAAAAAGAAGAAAAAAAAAGTAATAGCTATGTTCTGTAGGCATAGACTAAACATCCCAGCATGCAATTCTCCCTCTCTTGATTGGAAGGATAAGGCTTTCTTGTGCACTTAAGCTGGGATTTTCAACTACAAATCTTTCAGGCTCCATTGAGCTCCCATGGCTAATCATTAGCCCTATATATGGTTCTCGTCTTTTTAAATAAGAGCAGAAAACGTTATTTGGATAGTTTTATTTGCTATGCAACAATCTAACAGCTCTCTCCTTATTTATGGAAGACTTGCTCATGCTTTGCTATCAGTTGCGATCCACCATGGCTGGATCATTATCTAAGTCAGTAACACAGTAAATCATGATTATTTATACCGCCATCAAGACAGAGCAAATAGCAACAGGAGTTTGCATTTCAGTTGTCCTTTGAATGAGTCAGTCCTTGGTGTATTTACATCATGCTGCATTAAATGCAATAAAACCCCTCCTGTCCATTCAAATGCAAAGCATCTCCATTAAACTAGTTTTTTTAAAAAAAAAAATCAGGTAATGAAGAACTTAAGGCTCCTAAAGCAATATTAACTAGGCCATTTGCACATGCACTATGCATTCCACTCTGTTATTTCTTGTTATAACTGCAACTGGATATATGCTTGTTTATGTTGTTAAATGTGTTCCATAAATCATTCCAAATTCTCACCTCTTGTAAATCAGCATATCCCTATGCATAAGGTGTCTGAGCTGGTACTGATGTAGGCACCTTAACTTTTGATTTTTCCCCCACCTTTAAACCAACAGTCCTTGATCTTTCACTATTACATGGTTATATTTTTCTCCACGATCCTTCACATGTGGGCTGCGAGCAAACCCCAGAAAGTTTCCTCCCCACAGGAGAAATTTTCACTAAGTTATAAGAGTGTGAAAATGAGAGGCTGACATGAGAACTGGTCTGAAAACTTAAATATACTCTCCTCCATTATAATACATTATTCAGATCTTAGAATGGGGAGGCAGCATGGTGCAGTGAAAAAGGTACCAAGCTAGGCGTCAGGAGATTTTTATTGTATTCCCAGCTCTTTACAGACCTGCTTTTTGATATTTGGTGTGATGCAGTAAAGCTGTCATTATTCCTTTCAGTCTATGTCTACCGTACGAGCTAGGGCATGAATGCCTTTCCCATGTACACGTACTCATGGTATCTCCATGAATCAGAAAGGTAGGAATGGAAGTGACCTTGACAGGTCATCTCTCCCAGTCCTTTTCACTGAGACAGAACTAAGTTTTATCTAGACCATCCCTGACAAATGTTTGTCTAAAAACCTCCAGTAATGGAGATTCCACAATCTCCCTAGGTTATTTGTTGCCGTGCTTAACTACTCTTACAGTTAGGAAGTTTTTCCCTAATGTCTGACCTAAATAGCCCTTCCTGCAATTTAAGCCCATTGCTTCTTGGCCTGTCCTCAGTGGATGAGAACAATTTATCACCCTCCTCTTTATAAAAACTTTTATGAACTTGAAGATTGCTATCATGTACCCTCTCCATCTTCTCCTCTCCAGACTAAACAAACTCATTTCTTTATCAGCCTTTCCTTATAGATCATGTTTTCTAGATCTTTAATAATTTCTGTTGCTCTCCTCTGGACTTTCTCCAATTTGTCTACGTCTTTCCTGGAGTGTGGTGCCCAGAACTGGACACAATACTCCAGCTGAGGCCTTATCAGTGCTGAATAGAGTGGAAGAATCACTTCTGGTGTCTTGCTTACAAAACTCCTCATAATATATCCCAGAATGATGCATACTTTTTTTGCAACAATATTACATTGTTGACTCATATTTAGTTTGTGATCCATTATAACCCCCGCATCATTTTGCTCAGTCCTCTTTCAGAGACAATTTTCCATTTTGTTATTTGTGCAATTAATTATTCCTTCCTTAATGTGGTACTTTTCATTTGTCCTTATTGAATTGCATCCTATTTATATCACACCACTAGACCAGTTTGTC
The DNA here is from genome assembly GCA_007922305.1 of Dermatemys mawii. Lineage (NCBI taxonomy): Eukaryota > Metazoa > Chordata > Testudines > Dermatemydidae > Dermatemys > Dermatemys mawii. Next base: position 5,170,008 of record ML677353.1, read on the forward strand.
AAGATCATTTTGAGTTCTAATCACATCCTCCAAAGCGCTTGCAATCCCTCTCAGCTTGGTATCATTCACAGACTTTATAAAAGTGTACTCTTTATGCTACTCTCTGAGATCTAGCACCTGAGTAAATAATAATGTAACAGTGGTAGCACGGACCGTGACCACATGGCTTAGCTGTGCTGAGTATAAACGCTCCTGACAATGGCGGGTACTCTTAATCGATCAGTAGCAGGCCGGCATAAGTAAAAACAACGCCTTAACTTTTGCTGTTTTAGGCTCCAGACAGAATCTGTGTGGATAATATCCCACCTTCTATAGCACACATGTGTAAGGGGTACAAATTACTGACAAGACAGGATGAATCCAGACTACTGTAGCCAGGAGACCAGACAAATTTTTCCAGACCACATGGCTATCTAGCATTATCTTTATCACTATTGCCCTCCTCAATTTGTTAAACCTCTTCCTGTGTCTTGTCTTTAAATTGTAAACACTCTGGGGGAAGGACCATTTTGTAATCTATATTTTTAGTGAGCCTGCATCAGGATTTGAATGCAGGGCTTGAGATCTGCAGCCTAAGCCTGTCTCACTAAAGCTGACAGATTAAGTCCCTACCCTGGGATCAGTCGAGTGTGGTTCTTTTTGGTGGCTCAGCCACAGATGGGGGATCTGTAATATACACTGAGGTGGAGTTTAGATTTGTACAGGCCCTAGCACAATCCTCTTTGGGACTTCCAAGTCCACTTGTAACACAAACAGTATTTTGATCATCTAGTCTGACCTACACATCACATTCCACCCAAATACCTCTACACTGAGCCCAAGGACTTCAGTAAAATTGAACCATCTTTGTCCTCAGGATACTAAACTGCAGGCAGAGAATGAGAGAGACATAGGGCTTGGCTACACTTGAAATTTCAAAGCGCTACCGCGGGAACGCTCCCAGCGCTTGAAGCCTGTCCACACTAGTGCTTTAAAGGGCTCAGACTTACTGCGCTCAGAGGGGTGATTTTTCACCCCCCTGAGGCAGCAAGTTAGAGCACAATAAAATGTCAGTGTAGCCAAGCCCTGAGGTGCCACCAATGCCTGAGGCCACTGCAATGGCAAGGAATTGATCAGGTGATATCTGCCCAGATGATCCTAGCAGGCAAGCCACGCCCCATGCTGCAGAGGAAGGTGACCCCCTCCCAACCTCCCATCCTCAGCAGGATCAAATATCTGAGTGTAGGGTGGAATCAAATATCTGAATGCAGGGCATTGTTGGCTATGGAAGCAATTTCCTTTAGCACTTAGAGACATCACCAGTCGATGTTTGCAAATCAAACATGTGAGCCAAAGTCTTATCTGGCATGACTGCATTGTGATGTCAGCAGAGTTAAGTTACTGAGATGCTTTTGCCGGCATGTGGTAAATCCTGAAGTACCTGGGGTACCTGAATGAACCTCTTTCTTTTTTTCTCGAGGAGGTTGTTCTATTGACTTCGAAGAGGTCCCTAAGGATCTGCCTCATTTCCTGTGTTCTACCTCCCCTTCTCTATGTTCCATGCCTGTTTCATCAGCCATGGGGCTGGCTAGCTAGCAAATGCTAACATACCTGTCACCATTTCACCACAGGTCATAAGATTCTTTGCACTCCTCTCACCATAGCAACTAAGGGCCAAGAGTTTTAAAGGTATTTAAGTGCCTAGAGATGCAAATAAGTGTCTCATGGGATTTTCAGAATCACCTAGGGGCCTAACTCATTAAAATAAATGGAATCTGGCCCTAACATTTCATCTACCACAGGATGAACGGTACTGCCCTCATAGGGAAAGACAGAGACTATGCTTTCAAAGCCCACTGATTCTGTAAAACAGTATTAACCTGTTAGTTCCAATGGTCCTTCTACTGTAGCAATGGTCTGTTTGCTAGGGAATTCCACCCACCTAAGATGAGGTGACAAGAGAGACCAGAAGTAATCCCTTTTTTTATAACCCTGATCTGTTTCCCTGGTTTATGCAGGACATACTAAGGCATCAAAAGTGTTTCTTAAATGCCTATTAAAATAGCATGCTATATTTTGTTGTCAAATCACTCTCCAAGGGTCCATGTTTCTGCTTCTCCAGTTATTCCTGAGCAGTTTCAAATACCGTGATCCAGGAGTGTTCATTAGGCATAAGAATTTTAAATACATATTGAATTTAAAGGTTACCTGTAATCACTGTTATGTAACTAGCGCCTTGCAGAGAGTGATGAGACATTAAAGGCTACAGAATCCAATGGATGTTCTTCACTTATAAAGACCAGATGTAAATGTGCTCTTCACTTAGGTTAATATTCTGTGGCTGCAAGATAAGGTGCTGCGACTTGTCTGTTCTAGTTATAATGGCATGCCTGGGAGTCACATGCTCAACTGCTGAAATAACCCTATTTTCACGTACAGTCTATTAACCCTGGGGATTTCTATAACAATTCTATTGCTCACAAGTAAATTAGCTGGAGACTGGAGCAAGCTATTTGCTTCAGTGTCACAGGACAGATGAGTTGATTGACTCTGCCAAGGGAGAGGACCACATGGCCCCAATGCCTCTCCCACTCCCTCATCTTTATGCTCTGAGAACCTTACTTTTGTCGTGACTTAAGAGTTTTAAAAGCATGGTCCAGCAGATAGGCCTTCATAGAACCCGGTTCTCTGAGTCTCAGTCCAGTACCCTGAGCGCTGCTCTTGAGCTACCGGGTGACCTTGACAAATCATCTTTCCCACTCTGTTTCCCACCCTTTGTCTGTCTTTTCTACTTAGAACTATGAGCTCTTGTGGGCAAGGGCCGTCTCAGAGGATGGGTCTGATATCTAGCACGATAGGCCCTGAGGAGAGCTGATCAGAATTTTTTAAAGCTTATGCTCTAAAACTTTAGTTAGTGTTTAAGGTGCCACAGGACTCTTTGTCACTTCTGCAATTCCAGACTAACACGGCTACCCCTCTGACTCCTATGGTCTCTATAATACAACAGGTCAGTTCAGATGATGTGTGAATCTATGACAAAGAGAAAACATCCCAACATCAGGAGAGTTTCATGAAACTTGAAGCCCAGATGGATGCCTGTCTTGAAGATATGCTTTAATCAAACATGCATTGTAGTGCTTAATACAGGAGTAACTGGATTAAACTGTATGGCTTGTTATACAGGAGATGACAATAGACAATCTAATGGACTCTGTGGCCTTAAAAAGTCTCTGAAATTCAATATAAATTATTCTTTATTTGTGTAGTCATACCAGAAGGACATTATTTGTTCTGCTCCTTTCAAAAGTCCATCACGTAAGCCCACACAACACAAAGAAGTGGACAGTTCGTGAGCCACCAGAACTCTGGAAATAAGTCCAAACTCAAATTAGTAGCCAAATAATTGGAGCTACTACATTCTGTCTCTTTGTTCTTGCGTTGGGGTATGAAAGGAGAGCAGGGGACAAGGGAGTTAAGGTGGCTTTTAAAGGTACATTTGCATTTTCCCTATATTGCACTGAGCAACGTTCACCTCCTTTCTGAGAGCAGGCATTGGGAACAGAGCCTGGCATAGTGACAACTTGTCAGTGAAGGTTGCTGAGAGAGTAGGACTGATACACAAAATTAAAACTTCCTAGAGGAAGTAGTAGAATGGGAGATTGAGCAGGTGAATGTCCTCATCAGGCCAGAAAGAGATACTCCAGTGATCAGAGGCACATCTTTCATGGCTGGCAACACAGACAGAAAGGAGCCATCTGCCACCATGGTAAAGAAGGGTGCTTCCATGCACCAAGGGGAAGGCAGTCCAGAGCTAGTACCCTGTGATGTCACATTTACAGGAGGCAAGCTAAGGTGATGGAGGAAGCATCAAAGGCCCTGTCCGAGAGCTGGCAGCCATGTATTACCCATTGCAACATCAGGCTGGCTCCCCAGACCCTTCTTCTTCAGCTGCAACCCACAGCATCTCACCGGGATCCCATGCTCCAGAGTGATACTGGCCATTCCTGACCCTGGAAGCTGGGAAGTGGGGTGGCAAGCTAAGAAGCTGTTCTCCTATGTCAGGTGGCAGATGGAGGTGTTACATGCATGGAACGTTGTTCCAATGGAGTGCCTGCAAAAGGGCAACAGAGACCGAAGAGTGCTTCTGTGCCCAATCACTGCAGGAGCTGGAGGGATTCTTGAAATGGAGGATGGAGGACAGGCTATAGGCCACTGCTCAGTCAGGCTGAAACCTCTGGAATTCATCTAGCCCTGCTCCACAGAAAGAAGCTCAATGGGGTCAGGAAAGAGGCTTGTTTTCAACTACTATGAGTTGAACACTATGGCCCAGATCTTCAGCTGGTGTAAACTGGCATAGTGCCATTGACTTCAACACTAACACCCGCTAAAGATCTGGTCTAATGTTTTTTTTCCCTCTGACAACAGAGGAAGAAATTCCTTTTTCTTCTTCTTCATGTCTTCACTGCCTGCATTGCTATTGTCAAAACAATCTTCTGTCTCTTTAGCTTAAGGGAAAACTCAATCTTTGACAAATTCCTTCTTTTCTTGGAGTTCACGGTGTCCTGTAATTCTATCTGATCTCCTTAGGTGCTCGCAAGGAGTTTCTTCCAGTTAACGTTTTAAATTCTTCTGTTAAATCCGACATCTTAGAAATAAAACAAAATCAAAACACGGTTTTGCTGTGATCCTGAACTACGTTTACAAGACTCAGTGACAAACACTTTTATTTTCTTATTGCTTGTGCATATATAATATTGTAAACATATTGGGCAAGATAGGCACAGCTATAAAAACTGTCACAGGAGGCCAAAGCCTGAAGCTCTTAACCCAATCTCTACTCAGACAAATGCTCAACATGTGCAATGCATTTGTGCCAAATGCTGACATGATAAAGTTGGTTAATTCAAGGTTTTTTTCCTTGAAAAATAGTCTTGTTGCCCCAGCTTCCTAATCTAAATGTGGTCAGACTGTAGCCTTTTTGGGGTACTCTATGTTTGTACACCACCAAACACAGCATGATTCTAATCCTTGAACGGAAGAACTAAGCCCTATGACAATTTGAATAATAGAGGGACCTCCTTCTAGCACCAAATAGATGAAAGCAGGTAGAGCCATCCCATATAAATATTTCCCATTGTCTCTCCTCTTTTGCCACCCTTAAAGTGGCAGCGTTTGGAGACTGGGAGCCAGTGGAGGCTTGATGTGCTATGATGCCCTAAACTGTCTTTGGAAGGAATGAGACAAAATTGTTTCATTCTTGCATATGCATTCCTTACCAAGCAGGTCTGGAGTTCACTATGGACTCCTTGTTGAGCAGCATCATAGCTCTTGATTAACTCCAGATAGTCCAGTAATTGTGCCTATTAATGTCTACCTTTCCTGACAGTTATTAGCAAAACGCCTTCGTTAAAATAAGGATAAAATGATAGGTGGACAGGGGGAGGACCGTACAGTTATCATTCAAGTTGATGTTATTTTCGGAAACCTTTCTAGTGCACCACAGCAGCTGCTGCTGAATAATAAATCACAACTACTAGCTGGGCTTGAAAAATACATCTTCACACTGAGTAAAAAGGGAGAATCTAAGATATGTGTGCATCGCTGCAGCTTTCCATTACACACATTCACCCGGGCAAATTTAAGAGCATTAATGTTCAGACACCAAGGGACAAAAGGAAAGTAATCAAGTCAGGAAGAATGACACACAACAGAACACCATTACTCTGTGCTGGGACACTAATCCAGCAAAACTCTTAAGTAAATGGGACCCTCCGAGGCTTTAAGTGAAACAGGTACTTTGCTGGGAAGTGGGAGGTCCAAATATAACAATTTTTTAAAAATGTCTATGGCCTTTTTGAACAATTACCCCATGGTTTTCTTTAATTTCAAAACTTCAGTGGAAAAAAATTCTTCCCAGTTTTTGAATTTCCACAGAAGGGCAAACGTGTGATATTTGTTCCACCTGTTTTTGACCAGCTCCAATCCTCAGTTTAGAACCAGTAACAAAAAAAAATGTTGGTCTCGCTTCAATTACCGGCATAGATTTAATAGCCAGATGTAAAAGTGAGTCAGAGCATGATTTTTTTCTAAATATAGCACAGCATATCAGTAGTGTACTGTGAAATATTATCACGAATAATACAACTTACTTATGTTGCAGTAGGGCTGTAGCGGGGTGACCACCCGCTCCTGCTCAGAAGGGCTTAAAAACAACCCCGGGAGAAGGCTGAAGCAGGCAAAGGGATTAAGGACAGCTGGGGAAGCTGACTAGGTAGCTGACCACAGCTGTGGCCAATGCAATTAGGGCCCAGCTGGCCCTTATAAGAGGACAGTGGGCTTGAAGCAAACAGTCTCTCTCTAGCCTTTGGAGAGGGAGGACCTGGATGCTGGAGTTAAGCAGGGTACTGGGAGTAGGGCAGGGCTGGGGGAAGGATAGCGGAGCTCTGACCTGGAAACCCCCCAGGCTGCAGGGCCTAGTCTATGGCCAAACAATGCAGGGGGCAGCCCCGAGGGTAGGCAGAGGCAGCAGGTCCAACCCTCCTTGCCAGTGATGAGTGGCAATTAGACTGCAGTCTGTCCCAGTGAATGGGGGTAGGTGGTGACTGGCAGTTGCCTATACTGAGGCAAGGTGGAAATAGGGGGTCGGGGTTCCCCAGGGAAGGGAGACCTTGAGATCTGTGGGGTACTGTAGGGGTGCAGCACCCCAGGGAAGAGGGCACTGGGGTCTGGAAGGGACACAGGACTGTCATCAGGCGGGACATCGGCCTGCAGAGGGCACTCTGGAGGCTGGTGAGCTAATTCTCCAGACAACCAGCAGGAGGCGCCAGCAGGAGTGAGTCACTGCACAGTTACAAGGGCTTAAGGACTCAGTGATTGGGTCCCAGTGTTAGGAACTTCGCATACACATAAAACAAAAGACAGTTCTTGCCCCCAATGCTTGCAGTCTATGGCCCTGATCCTGCATTGTGTAGTGCGGAGGACTCCATAGCCTGGTCCCTACTGACTTTGACAGAGCTTTGTGCAGGTGTAGAAATCTGCCTGCATGCTACACACAGCAGGAAGGGGAGCAAGCAGAAGATAAGAAACAGCTGTGAGTACAACTAACAGATGCAGGGAGAGTGAGGGAATGCCCCAACTGACATTCTTACAGATGGGCCTGAATCAACCCCGCTTTCCTCTAGTTGCAACGACCACCAGCTTTTGGCCTGTTTGAAATCCAGCTGCAAGTGGTGCAGCCACCACTATTCAAAGCAAATGCACCAAGCTCTTACTGCTTTTATTGTATTTGCCCATTTATTGACAAGCAAAATCTAATGTCATAATAAGCTAGATTCTGCTCCACCTAGGTCAGGCAAACAGGTTCTATTCAAATGAGGAATATCCCACCCCCCAAACCATCTCTCATAATTGTCATGTACTCCTGGTAGTAAGTGGCCGGGCTCCTATTAGCAGGTCAGCCACCTGTATCAGATATGGACAGAGCTTCCATAATGGAGAGAGATCAAGGAGATCAGGGGAGGTATGGTATGGTACACATGGTGCCATCTAGCACTGAACAGTATGATACAGTTTGAGCATTTCATCAAAACAATCATCTCTTCAAGGTTTTAAAGCCTTCAGGAAAGGATCTGCGCACACACACACATACCCATGCCCTACCACCTCCAAAACTTTCTAAAACATTCACCTAAGGGACTACTGCCCACAGCCCCTAATCTGAGCTGCGATGCTGGTAGATCAGGTACCAGCTCTTGTCAAGGCATCAGGCTTCAGCTGAGTGGTGACAAATTCATTGCTGGGAACGACTCTGTCTCACCAGTGTGTTAGCATGGTTAAGGTGGGTATTAAACTTATAACACTATGCTTAGCCTTTAGACTTTATGAAATGCTTGTAAACTGCTGCCTGCATCCATCTCAGAATATCTTTCTTGCATGCCATAAGATCAAAGTTAAGCTTTTACCTTATAACTATAAAAATGTTTGCTCTGAAACGATAACCCAAGTCAGGAAGGATCTTCTGCTCACCATCAAGAAGTCCTATAAAACTAAATGGGCCACTATGGGACACCACTGCTTTGTTAATTGTCCCTTCACACCCATAACGAGGCTACATACAAAAGGGCTCATCCCAGCAGCTTGAATTCTGGAAGAAGGAAATAAAAATAACTTCCAAGAAACTTTTCTCATCTTGTTCCCTGTTTGGTCTCTCACAGGGCTGGAACTATGAAACTGGAGCAGAGATCACCAGGGTCAACCTGGATTAGCACTAAAAGACATTCAGAGCTGGCAGAGTATTACAACTGTCACCTTTTAAAACTATAGACTGCAACTCATTTGTGTAGATATGCTTCCCTGCTTGAACGTTGTAACAACTCTGACTTCTTTTTTCCTAGTTAATAAATCTTTAGTTAATTGATTACAGGATTGTCTACAAGCATTGTCTTTGGTGAGATATCTCAGGTACAAATTGACTGGGGGTAGGTGACTGGTGTCTTGAGACTGGGAGCGACGTGAATCTTTATTGATCTCTGCTGAATATAGAAACCAACTGACATTAAGTCCAGCTTGCTTAGGTGGACTGGAGAAATCCAGGGGACTGTCTGTGACTCCATAGCATTTGTCACTGGTCAGGCCTCACCTGGAGTACTGTGTCCAGTTTTGGGCCACACACTACAAGAAGGATGTGGAAAAATTGGAAAGTGTCCAGAGAAGGGCAAGAAAAATGATTAGGGGGCTGGAGCACATGACTTCCGAGGAGAGGCTGAGGGAACTGGGATTGTTTAGTCTGCAGAAGAGAAGAATGAGGGGGAGATTTGATAGCTGCTTTCAACTACCTGAAAGGGAGTTCCAAAAAGAGGATGGATCTAGGCTGTTCTCAGTGGTACAAGATGACAGAACAAGGAGTAATGGTCTCAAGTTGCAGAGCGAGAGGTTTGGGTTAATTAGGAAAATCTTTTTCGCTAGGAAGGTGGTGAAGCACTGGAATGGGTTACCTAGAGAGGTGGTGGAATCTCCTTCCTTAGAGGTTTTTAAGGTCAGGCTTAACAAAGCCCTGGCTGGGATGATTTAGATGGAGATTTGACCTGCTTTGAGCTGGGGGTTGGACTAGATGACCTCCTGAGGTCCCTTCCAATCCTGATATTCTATGATTCCACAGTAAGAGTGGTATGGTGCTTCACGAGTTCATATTTGTTACTGGGTTGGTGAAATCTAATTATAGAACACGCAGTCAGTTTGGTGTCTCTGCCCTGCTCCTCAACAGTCTGGCCTGACATTGGCACTCATGGTTGTAAGCCACTCCAGACAGTGTGACAGGAAAAGTGGAGGATTAGCATGGTATGGGAACAAGCTTTGCTACCACTTCCTGCCCATCAAAAGTCTCTCCTCCCCAAACTCTTCCTCTGAGTGTCTACCTCCCCGGGTGCTGAGGGGCAGAGTTTGGATAATACATTTCAGCTTCGAGGCTCACAATTTCCCTCCTTTTTGGCTGCTGCTACCTCTGCATTGTCTTGGCAATGCTAAAAAGTGGTGGTGTTGGTTTCTCCTGCCCACTCAGTTGTGTGTGAATTGCGGAGATGTCTCTGTGGGCTTCCACATAAGTTGAGGGAAGACGGTTTCAAAGTTGTAGTTTTAGGTTCTTTGTGCCCTAATTTTGCCCTATGCAATTCATTCCTCCACTGGACTATATCTTCCTTGATGCATCATAGTCTCTCTCCCTGTGCTAAGTCATTACAGCTCCTCTCTCCTTTCAGACCGGAGGTTGGTGTTTATCCTAAGGTGCCATCCTTGGATTTCTCACTACCAGTGCTATGGTGGTTTGGGGTGTGCTCAGATGTCTTCTCCAGGCAGCAGTGAACTGAAGATGAAAAAACAAACAACTCCAAAATTACTGTTAATTGTAATAGTGTATGAAAAAAAAAACACCTACCACATTGCAAATATAGCCACTAGCTGTGGGAAATATGGCGTGATATATTATTAATCGTTTCACAATACAAAAGCTAGCAAGGGCTACCAAAGTTGAAGCTATATACAAAGGTATTGTTAACAAGCACTGACATTTCCAAGAATATTTTTATCCTTTCTACAAACACATAACATATAATCAAAGGTTGACAAATGCAACTCCGATAAGCACAATTTTCATCTAGCTTATATAAGTGATTTAACAGACACCCACTTATGCTACTGAGCCCAAAATTGCCCAGTACATGATTGTATCTAGAGGCCAAGATTTTTTAAAGCGACTAGTGATTCTGGGAGCTTTCATTTTGGGTTGCCCAATTTGAGACACCATAAAAATATGGGCAGGTCCAAGGTGGTCTGGAATTTCACATTCGCTTCAAGGGGATTTGTAAAGTTATGTCTACGCTGAAAAATTCAGTTTACAAGGCATTTTATTTGATATACAGCTCTTTGTTGCATTCCTTTTTAGCCATAAAGAAGATCTTTTAGGGACAGCAATAATTGAACGTGAATGGCAGTTTGTGCTTTTGAAACAGTTTTTCATCTTAATAAAAAAATGAAAAAATTTTAAGTGAAACCAGATGTTCTTAATCTGTTTTGGAAGTAACAAGCTTTTTTCCACCCTTTCCACAAGTTCAGTCAACATTGTATTTATTCCTAAGGAATAAATAACCCTTTCCTAAGAAACATCATCTTACTGTAAGACAATACATCTGACTATAGCAATATTGCAGTGTTTTGAGTGATTACTCTAGACTAGAGCAGTGTATATATTTTAAGGGAAGACGTTGTTGGTTATTTTGATTCTCATACAGAACTCAGTGTTGAAGCCCACAGAAAGTGAAGACATCTGGACATGAGCTGGTTGGAGAGTGGTAACATTTAACTTGGGAAAATCATGAATTGTCAAAAAAATGAAAACCAAAAATTCAGCCAAAAGCTAGAAGTTTTCAGTTTAGGCCAAAGCCTCAGTTTTCTGCAGAAAGCAGACATTCCATAAATGATTAATTTAGCCCCAAACCCATTTTTCCATTGAAAACAGCAGACAAACTTCTCAATCAGTCCTCACCACAACATTCATTCTCCACCCAGAGAAGTAACTAGGCATAGGCCTAAATTCATCCCTATTCAGGAGAACATTTAATTATTGATTTCCTGAATTAGGGCCTATATCTGGGCTAAATTTTGTTTGCCTTTTTCATGCTAGTAATCCATGAGGAAAAATAGCCTCTCCTTTTTGGAGCACTTGTGAGTAAATTGACCAAGATTTGCCCTGTTTCTGTTATTTGAATGGCCCAACAGGATGAAAAATGCCACACAAGTGCTAAGTATTATTATTACCAATAATAAGCAGCCACATGTTGCTAGTGTGAACAGAAGACAATAAGAATGAGCTTCTTGAAAACAGAAATCAGAGATAGCAGCAGTAGAATAGCATCTGAGCATGTATCCACTCCTCAGTAAGATGTCAGATGCAATCTAACCACAGGTACTCAATCCCAATTTTGGCTTTTTTTAAGTGAGTGAATTTCATAAACAACTAAGCATGAAACTAAATTAAACATGTCCATGAACTAGCCAGCGATAGGGAATTGCAAAACAAACTTCGTCCCTGGTTAAGACATTCCATCTCTGTCACATTTAATTATTTGCAGTACCCTTCCCTTGAGCCAGTCTCATGAGGATATAGGAATTGCCACATCAGATCAGAGCAGTAGTTTATCAAGTCCGGTATCCTCCCTTGAACAGTGGCCAGTAACAGCTGCTTCAGAGCAAGGCACAAGAGACTCAATAATAGACAATACGGAACAACTTTCTGTGGACTAGTGGCTTCCTACCCTACTGCAAAAAAGCCAACAAGTGGTCTATGTACGGTTAAGATTCTGCCTCTAGCTAGGGTTTGGCTTTATTTATCAATTGACTAATAATGTAACAAATTCCAGCCCAAACTTTCCAGCTCAGCTTGGCTGCTCCTAGAGTAACCTGTACTGGCCTCAGAGAAGACAACAGTTTTTGTCCAGAAAGCCATTCCCACCTCCTTTAGGTTAGAACTGAGACTCCACATTGCTTCAGTGAAGTATCCATCAGCAGCACCCTGTACAATTCCAGCACCTGCCCAGGCGCTGGGTCAGCAGGCACAAGATTTGGTATACTATTAATTGGCAGAGCAGCTGATTTTAAATGAGAGGTTGCTTAATTTTGTTAGCAGCTCCTCCACTTCATCCAGAAATCCCTGCAGAAGTAACAAGGATAATTCCTGTGCACACACTCCCCTGAGGCGGCTGTTCTTTCTCTCTTAAAAGGCAATCACGTGGTGTAACACAGTAAAAAAAGATGTAGCAAACTCACTAAAAGAAATTAAAAGAAAAGATTAACTGCTCTTTATTAAAGCAATCACAACAGGTCTCTCTGTCCTCCTCTAGCTCTGCAGAAAATCTGAGACAATCAATGAGTTAATCACACAGGTCATGGCTGCAGATTAAAATGGCCAGGACTCCGTCAATCCTTTCAGGAGGAGATCGCGTCAGGCTTTTTATTACCACTGAGTTTTTACCTTTGAAGATTGCATCCTTAAATCAATGTCTGTAATAATCTAACCTAGAGTCTACTCACCAAGTACGACACAGGCCAGAGTCAGCTCACAGCCAAACAATTTCTAGGATCCCAACGGAATTTGATCCAGGATATTTGAAACCAGGGAATCATGATGTCAGAGTATACAGTGTTACTTTAGACCATAATGTGCCATTCTTCAAGCAATGTCCAAGGCAGGAAGCATATAGGGTCCAAACCCAGTAACAATCAATAATAGATAAATCATGAAACACGATAATTGATACTAATACTTAATTTTATTGGAGCTTCTCAAATACTGAAATTTTCAATGAAGTCAGAGGAAATATTTTATTACAAATGTTATGAAAAAGAATCCCTTTTTCATCCAGCTCTAATGATTACCCAGAAGATCTCAGGTGCTATGGACATACCTTCAAAGACACTGTCCTTTCTGAAAAGATTTTTAAAATCTGAATTTTTTTAAAAAAAATATTGCAAACCAATAATCTCATAAAAACAATCAGTTAATTGTCAGTGATTGGGGTCAATATTTAGGCCTGGTCCTGCAAAAGTTTCATACATCGAATTCCCATTATCATAGGCCAGATTGGAAACTCAATCTATAATCAGGGCCATAAATCCTAGTGAGATTTTGCTAGGAAGTTACCTGGAGACTAAATGTTTGTTCAATATTTTTCAGAACATAGGGCACGGATATATGAGTGCACTGAGTTCAGGGTGAGTGAAGAGAAATAGAGAGACTATACAGTCGTATTTAAAGGTCATAGATAAGAAGAGACAATGACTACCATCTCCACAGCACCAGTTTAACTTTAAATGAAGGTATGAACACATGTTCATCACTGTCCCAGACCAACCACAGGGTGTAAGTAAGGTGGAAGAAATCCACGGAGTTTATTGAGGCAGTTCCCCACACCCCTGCTGGGCAAGGTTTCTCTGCAACAATTATTGCTTCTCCTAGGCAGCCCAGCATGGGCGAACAACCCTTTTATAAACACACAAAGAAAAATAGTCTCAAAACAAACTCAGGCACCCTGGACCTCACCTACTTCCCTTTGACAGTCTGCAGACTTTGTAGAGAACCTGGACAGGTCCTCTCCCTCAAGGAGCAAGAGCTCCTTTTTCCTCCTGGTCCGTTAGCAACCAGGCTGTCCCTCTCCCCTTTTAAACTCCTTTTCTGTGATGTTGGCTGACCAGGTCATGCTAGAGTTTATTCAGGTCACATCACTTGTGTATTAGTATAGATCAAAGTGATGAGTGTTTTGGGCGTTTAAGCTTTGTGAAAGTAATGGAATGTTATTTGTTGTTTTGACTTATCGGTTCCTGTTGTAATGCACTAGTAAACATTTACACTGCATATACCCCTATAACTAAATAACCTATCCGACCTCAAAGAAGCCTTGAGGAGTGCTAATAAAGGACTTTAGCTGAAAAGATGCTAATTCCAAAACAAATGGCCATTGTGGTGATGACCTGAGGTCAGAGACACAAAATGAACCCCTCCCCCATCAGCATCAAAGTTAAAACCCAGATGGGGAGAGACACTGTCAGCTTCTGTTCTATCAGATGAAGCTATAAATATAAATTCAAAGAAAAAGCTTCATTTCTGGACTGTTAGGATTCTAACATGGCAAAATAACTGAATGAGAAGATGCAGATCCCTAGAGTTATTTTGGATAGCCCTGAGAGACTTTTAGGAACCTGGTAGAGTATTTCATTTCTGTTACCATTTGGAATTATAGATTGTACAGGTACTTTATCTGCTTTAACCTTTCAATAACTTTCATTTTTTTTCTTAGCTAATAAATCTTTCATTAATTTACTATAGAACTGGCTGCCAGCATTGTCTTTGGTGTAGATCCGGAATACCAGTTGATCTGTAGTAAGTGACTTGTCTCTTGGGACTGGGAGAAACCTGAGGTGATGTGCTTTTTGGTTTAAGTGACCATTATCAGAAAGTTCAGTTTATCTGGGTGGCAAGATAGGCTGGAGCCTCTAAGGGGATTGTCTATGACTCCATGGTAAGACTGGTGTAGTGACGCAGGAGCTCATATTTGTTACTGATGGGGCGAAATCTAATCATAGAACATACCCCCAGGTTGGGGGGAGAAGGGGAGGGGACTGCCCTTGTCTTTTGACAGTCTGCCATGAGTTAGGCACTCACAGTGGTGAGCTACTCCAGACAGTGTGGCACCTTTATTAGCTGACAGTGAGTGCAGGTATAATTCAGAGGGCCTGAGTGAGCCCCCCGCAGTTCATTAAGCTTACTGGCTCAGTGTGCGGTTGGTATATCCTATCACAGTAGATCCAGCAGTAAAGGAATTTTCGAAGAATACACACTCAGTCTGGCGGTCCTGGGATAAAAGAGCATTGTGTCTTTCAAGGTTTGAAACAGCAGCAGTTTGATAAATAAAACCTCAGTTCCCGAAATGAGGGAAAATGCTGCTTGTTTTCAGGCCCCAGTTGATCTTTTAAGGGTAATATATATATTGCTTTGGAATTAAACATAGCAAAAAAGTACACATTGCATAGAATGTTTGCTGCATGCATTGCGTGAAAAAAATTCAGTTACAGAGCATGAGAGGAAGAATTGGCCAGG
Source organism: Dermatemys mawii (assembly GCA_007922305.1). NCBI lineage: Eukaryota > Metazoa > Chordata > Testudines > Dermatemydidae > Dermatemys > Dermatemys mawii. The sequence continues at coordinate 5,185,129 of ML677353.1, forward strand.
TTTTTATATTTCTTGTCTTTTAATCTCTCCTAGCAAGCAAGGAGCAGAGATGGTCAGATGTGTTTTCAGAGCCAGATGTCAATCTGTTTGTTCTAAGCTGTTTTTATTTTTCATGAGCATGGGGAATTTTGCGCTCTGAGAGACCTGATATTGTATTCTACTTGCAGTGAGACGACCCTGATTTTAAATGGCTATTATTAACTATGATTGATGTATAAGAAATATATGACAAGTCAAGCGTGTCTAATTAGTTTCAAACCTGATGGAATTAATGTTTGAATCAGAGAGAGAGAACTATTTACAGTCATTTGAACTTGGCAAGTGCACCACTTTATTGAGTGTATTGCTGGGAATTTCAAAGGAACCTTAGAAATCAAGATGACCAACTTTCATAGAAAATCTGTAGTAACTTCTTCCTTTCAAAATCCCAGCCTAAAATAATAAAGAGGACCGCTACTGATTGTGTTCCTCCCTTCCAAGTGTAATCTGCATTTTCCTCTGACCAATCCCCTCCACCAATGACACTAACCTCAACCTGCTGTTTATCCATCTTCTTCCACAACCATCTCGGTGGCCTCTTCCATGCCGCACACTAAGTATGGAATGTCCACATCCACAAAGCTACTATCCTGTCCTCATCCAAACCTCTCCTGAAGATCCACTGCTACCGTGATACCTGCACAAAACTAATCCGCCCATAATGGCAAGATCCAAGGGCAACTGAGGATAGTCGTGATATCTTAACAGAAAATGAATCTGTATTAGGAAAAGTATTGTCGACATGTGGCCAGTCACCACCTTGATCATACTCTTCTTGTTTGATAACCTTCATCTGTCTGTCTGCTCTGTTCTCTTTTAGTTTGTGAATTCTTTGGACTGGGAGGAGAGGAACCCTTGTTTCTTAGATGTTTATACAGTGCCTAGCACATTGTGGAAACATCTGGGAATAAATAAATGAATAAATAAAATTATTATCATCACGTCATCAGGAAGTGATGAGATGGGAGCTACAATAGGATAACAATCGCCAGTGCCAAGACTTGGAATTTGATAGCACTTGCTACAGATGAAGGATGAATGAACGAACAATAAGCACTGGGAAATCCCAACTCCCCATGCCACAGAGTTATTATGAGTGTAGAAAATTGTAGTTAAATGACTAATTTAATTTATGAAATTGTTATTAAATATCCTCTCTCAGAGTATTGAGATTAAATTATTAGTGCCAGTGATAGAGTGATCAGAGATTATTTATTTTATTTATTCTTAGGTTCTTCCTTTGCCATTTCAGCTCCCAGCCTCACTAAATGTATACACAATAGCACCAACAAAGATGTAACTGACTGTTCTTCTCTCAGAACTTCCATCTTTTCCATCTCTCTGCTGGGACATGATCAGACACTGAACAGATGGTGGATGAGATGATAGAGGGTGGGGACTCCTGGGTTCTACTCCTGATTAGGACTGATTTGCTGTGTGTGACCCTGAGCCAAACACTTGGGCCAAAACTGGAGTTGTGCGTTGGTTGGGTACTTCAGAATGGATGCACCCAAAACCAGAGGTGAAATTGTTAAAAAAATTATTCCATTCTTAGTGACCTGTGTGTAAACCAAGAGTTACACCACTAAAGTTAATGTGATGATTTGTCCATAGGAAATTGGTCTTAACCTCTCTATGTCTGACTTTACTGATCTGTAAAATGCCATACAACTTTGCTTACAAGATTCTGTTGATGTTTTTGAAGTGCAGTGAAACCTGGATAAAAGTACACCTACAGACATCCTGGTAATCAATGGCAATCAAAGCCAGAATCTTCAGCAACCAAAATATAGGCCTCATACTCCCACGGGCTACAGAAAAGGGTCTTTTGCTATGGGAGTGTAATGAGTTGGACCCACTATTAGAGGGAAAAATGATCACAAACACCAGCCCTATGTATTACAGTGTCCCTCTTCATTTAATTGCTTTTATTAATTGTTTGTAATGTGATAGCATCCCCCACCCCCAGGGCAGGGACTGGGGTTCCATGGTGCTATGTACTGCACTTGAATGGAATAAAATGTCTAAACACAGGATGAGACATAAAGGGGAGGACAGGGTCACAGTAAAACAATCATATTTGACAGCAGCCCCTCTAGTAGACAAATTCATCCAGAGGATCAGAGATCCACCACAGCTTAATTCCCATGTGGAGTGATATTCTGTAATGAACAGTGGCCAACCGAAAACACACTGTGATACTATGGGTGTCAGAACGGACTGAACCCAAGACATTCATCACCAGAAACGTGGGACTTGAACACTGGAACTAAAGGAGAACGAGCTCCTTTAACCATGAAAAGTATGAGAATAAATCTGCGGAAGGAAACCAGGCAGAGTAAAGGCAGGGAAGCTGTCAGGGAGAAGTGCTAGGTAAGGAAGATATAGTCAGAGTAACTTTAAGGAAGTATCTGATGAAGCAGGTTTTAGCCCATGAAAGCTTATGTCCAAATAAATTTGTTAGTCTCTAAGGTGCCACAAGGACTCCTCATTGGTTTTGCTGATACAGACTAACACGGCTACAACTCTGAAACCTGTTAAGGAATACATTATTCCTTATTCTTACAAAAATTCCTCAGTCAGAAGAAAGCAACTCTGTCATTCTTCCCATTGTCACACGACAGCAAAGACTGAGGAAACATTAAAATAGTAGAGCTGACCTGGATTCTATGAGAAATTCTGAATTAAAAAAATAGCTCTGAAACAGAACCAAAAAAAAAAAAATCAAAAATTTCCCTCAGAACAGGAATTCTGAAATTTCATTTCGAAAAAAAGTCAAAACAGCATTTTGCTTTGACCATTTTGGAAGGTTTCCAAGGCTCTTCAAGATACCCAGAGGCTGTGGCCTGTTCTCTACCTAAAAATAAGATACACCTAGCTATGTTGCCCCTCTGTGATGTAGTTAGGTCAACCTAACCCCCTGTCTAGACGCAGAATTCTTCCCTCAACCTAGCTACCACCTTTCAGCCAGCTGGATTAACTCTAGTGACAGAAAAGCCCCTTCCATCCATATAGGAAGAGTCTACACTATGGCATTACAGTGGCTTTGCTGCAGTGTTGTCTCTGTGCCACGGTAGTGTAGCCTTTTCCTCACCATCCTGGACAGGTCAGGTAGCCTAGGGACACTTTTCTGATGAAAAACTGACATTTCCCTGCAGAAAAGTTGAGTTTACCAAAAAGTAAATTTTCGATCAAAAAAATTGCCAATGGAAAATTCCCAATTAACTCTACAAGTTAGTAAAAAAATAATGGTATTAATCCATTGTATCACAGTGTTACCCAGAGTTTTCAGAACTCACAGCAGTGGTAATTCACCTGTTTCATTCCAGGCATTGTCAGGAATACACGAATGGGAACACAGCACACCTGCTGATGATAGATTAATACAAAAGCATGCTCTTATCTAAAACTACAGTTTATTAGATTTAAGCATGGACAGACACAAGCAATAGGTTTGGGACATCTCCAATATTTACCTAAAATCTGGGATGGTACTGAATACATTGCAGCAGTCAGGCCATCCGTAGGCACACGCAGCATGTGTGGCTGTGTAGGGCACCAGAAAATTTGGGGCACCTCTGGGCCTTAAGCCTTGGTTACACTGGCATTTTATAGCGCTATAAAGCCCCCAGGAGCGCTATAACTCACTACCCGTCCACACTGGCAAGTCACGTAGAGCGCTATAACCGTGGAGTTGTAGCGCAGTGGGTGTCCACATTCTTGCTGTAGCACTACAGCAGCTGCGCTACAGCCCTTATTCTCCATGCGGAGGTGGATTACCAGGAGCGCTATAAGTGATCTCTTGAGATGCCTAGAGCCATTTAAAGCAATTGACGTCTCTTCCCTTTGTTTTGAACTCGGCTGGAGGAATGCAGAAGTACCTCTTTAGAGTTTCTCTCTTAACTTGGCAGATAAGCAATGCAAATGTTTAAGGAGGGAGCCTGTGTGAAAACAAAGCCCTCTGTGAACAGAGGCTCGCTGACAGGCTTTCAGAAGAATGGAAAAAACACTGGCTCTCTCCCTCCGCATACACACAACACGTCCCCCCTCGTTTAAAAAGCATGTTGCACCCAGCTGAATGCTGGGATACCTGCCCTAATGCGCTGCTCTTAATGCTGCATTAAGTGCCGCAAATGTGGCCATGCTATATCGCTGGCGCGTCTGAGTGTGGACATACAATAGCGCTATACATATTACTGTATAAGGGGACCGCTATAACCAATAGCGCTATAATCTTGTAAGTGTAACCATACCCTTAGTCTCCACCCTCCTGTGTCTTCCTATCCCTGTTCTGACCTTTTCTGCAGGCTACCACTACAGCTGGCTGGTGAGTTTTTCCTCTGGAGAGGATCTAGTACTTAAAAGTGAAAAAGCCTTCCAGACTGCCAGCCCTATTAGCACAACACTGAAACTGTTAAAGAGCCATTCAAGGGGTAATGAAGCCATTTAACAGGCATTTGCCAATCCCCAGCTATATACTGTCAATTTCTGAATTTGCTGTCAAAAACAGCTGTGCATTACTGTAATATTTACTCAGAACATATTCATCTATAGGACCTTAGTTTAAAATCTGCTTTGAAAATATTTCATTAGCGTGTTGCTGAAGATTATAAAATCACATCTCTAAAAAATCCTTTCATAGATTTTTAGGTGCCCAATCTGAGTACTCATCTTTAACCTTAAATGCTTGGATCTTCAGACATATAGTTTTTTAATAAATCCTTCGAAAGACCACCTTGATCAAAAATACACCTGTGAGCCCGGGCTGCCATCGGGCATAGGAGCACCAATTTAATAATACTGCATAGGACCCTATAAATCCTAAGGATAACCCTGCCAGCAGTTGATCAGGAAAAACGTCTCTCAGAAAAGCTTCAGAGGACTGCTCCAAAGTACACTCTATTATCTAGTCCTTTTTATAACTAACTTTTCCAAACACATATCACAGTGACCGCTATTGGATCATCCTCCTCCTCCTAACATCAATAAACTGCTTATTAGCAAACATTCCTATCAACCTTAGTCACAATAAGCTTCTATATCAAAGGCATCCAGAACTCAAGGCTCCTGTCCACTTATTTTCTTTCTGTCTGAAATTGTTGATTCTTTTTCTCCCCTTGGCCCATTCTGATTAGCAGAAACTAATAAAATTAATAAAATTGTATTAATTACTAAAATAATTAATCCAATTAAATTTTATTAATAAAATGTATTAGTTTTATTGGTTAATACAATTCATTAATTTGTGGTGGCTGAATGCATACAATATGGTTGCAATTAGCTTGATCAAAATCTGGGGCACCCACACCCCACAAATCCAGGGCAACAACGGTACCACCCAGAGACACCAACCAATATCAGGCCCCTATTGTGTAAGGTGCCGTACGCACACACAGCAAGAGACAGTCCCTGACCTAAGGATCTCAGTAATCTAAATAGACAACTGAAAAAGGTGGGAAAAGGAAGCACTATTATCATTCCCCTTTTACAGGGGAGAAACTGAGTCACAGAGAGATTATGTGACTTGCTTAAGGTAACACACACAGGAAGCCTGTGGCAGATCTAGGAACTGGACTTAGCACTTCTGTGTCCCTATATAGTGATTTCAAAATGAGCCCAAACCTTTCCTTTGGAAGTAGAAATTCTACCGTGTTTGAAGGCTTTTTCAAAGACAAGAAAGACTGGCTGGAGTTCTGTGGCAGCACTGAAAGACAGATCAGGAAATGTAGCTGGGAGACATTCAGTTGAACAAGACCAAAAACGTTATCGTATGTGACTATGTAAAAATGGCACTGAGATTTTGAGTCATCGCCGGATACTAGCTAAACACATACAGAAGGAGAGAGCCGGTAATCCACCTCTGCAACCTTGTGAGTAAATGTCATGCTTGACAAAGTAGTTCATGTTGAGAAACACCATCTGTAAGGAATATTAGAGACTCCGAGATGTCATGCTTGATAAAGCTGGTAATGTTGATGCCCATCTGAAGTGCCTACTAATAATTCAAAGCGGGGGCGGGGGCATTTTAAGTGTTGCAGATGAGAAAATGATGAGCTATAAGAAAGCACTTGGGACCACTGCTAATGAAAATGAGCACGCTGGAACCGTGCTGCATCAAAATGTTTTCCATCAAACTCCGTTGTTTTGTACTTCTGTTAGGGGAACGGTGCCACTTATGTTTTACAATAATTAGCAGTTAAACACTAACCTATTTCGTTATCATTCCACTGTGATAGTCGTCTCACAATGTTATCTTTCGCGCAGCAGATATTAATTTAGGGCTCCCATGGAGTCCTGTCTGTGCATGAAATCTCTAATCAGCCTAGTGATTCCTCAGAAAACACACAGACCACACTCAGGGATTGCTTTTAATTATAACGATACATCACAGAGGCTGCTTTGCAGCCATTTAATTCTGTAACACTTGGCCAACGCCAGTGAGGGGGATGAATTCAACTGTACATGGAACATTTTGGGTGCAGGCGATATGAGGAGCTGCCAAGGTACTGTTATTGGTTCCTTGACCTTGAGGCTGGTATTCTACCATGGCTACCCCAGCAAAGTTTAAAACAGCCTGGTGGCCTGTAGATAGTGCAACATTCCTTCCCGCTCAGGTAGCACCCCCCAACATGTATCCTTATGCAAGATCTGTGTTGGGTGAGAAGTGCCCCAAGGCTGCCCATTTAAGCCCGTTTTAAGATCACTTTGTGTGGCCATAATGACACAAAGGAACTTTATCGTGAACCAGGATCTGGCCTGTCTTCATAGACATATGTCTTACATATGCACTGTATCATATACTCCAGCCTCTCCACTTACTAAACAGTGCTTTGATGAGGCGCTTCACAATACACAAGAACGAGGGGGTCACCAAATGAAATTAATAGGTAGCAGGTTTAAAACAAATAAAAGGAAGTATTTCTTCTCACAATGCACAATCAACCTGCAGAACTCCTTGCCAGAGGATTCTGCGGAAGCCAAGACCATAATAGGTTTCAAAAAAGAACTAGATAGATTCATGGAGGATAGCTCCATCAATAGCTATTAGGCAGGAATGGTGTCCCTAGCTTCTGTTTGCTAGAAGTTGGGAACGAGTGACAGAGAATGGATCACTAGATGAATACCTGTTCTATTCATTCCCTCTGGGCATCTGGCACTGGCCGCTGTCAGTAGACAGGATACTGAGCTAGATGGACCTTTGGTCTGACCCAGTAGGGCCATTCTTGTGTTGTTATGTTTCTGCCTTGGCTGTTACCTGATTGCTAATGCCCCTTCTGCTTGCTTTGTCATCTCAGTTATACATTCAAGAATATATTTAGTTTTGAAACAAAATTCCTCTTTATTCTGGTAGCGTAAACTCCACTGGGGTATTCATTGATGGTGTTTACACCAGGGCTATATCTGATCCCTTATATTTACCAGTCTAAGCAGCACAATTCAGATATGGCCAATATATAAAAATGGATTAAATGCATGGCTCATGGACTGCGAATAATCAGATTGTATGGCTGTGTGTGCCAAACACCTTGTGATACATCTTTTAACTTTTTATCATTTTCTGTCCCTTTCTTATTTGCTAATCATATATCTATCAGTTTCTGCTAATAAATTAGACCTTTGCTGTAGAGTGAGTTCTTTTCTTCCATTTATTCTATTTGATATATTGTTTGCCGGAAAAAGAAACCTTTACAAATAAATGAATTCCACTCATGAATGAAGGCTTGTTTTGGGTAGTAAATTGTAACAAAGCTGAACCCACTGGTAGCATTACAGAATATTTTGCAGTAGTCTGAGGCCCTATCATCTAGCACGGACTGTTAGTGTAGAGAAAAAAATACATTTCATTTCAATTGCGGCTTTTGCATCTTATATCATTACAGCAAGATTTTTCCTTAAGGAAAAGAGCACATGTACCAGATCCAGTGCTGCACATGATGAAGGTGGCTGAATGCCCGACTTTGCCAGTTTGTAAATCGCTCTGGGACTTAGGCGGAAGAAAGGCATTGAAGTCCATACAGGGAGGCAGCAATGTGCATGCTTAAAGGCATAAACATAGGCGCTGAAGGAACTTTTACTCTGAAAATGTGAAAAGAACGAGGAGGACTTGTAGCAACTTAGAGATTAACCAATTTATTTGGGCATAAGCTTTCATGGGCTAGCACCCACTTCATCAGATGCATAGAGTGGAACATACAGTAGGAAGATTACATAGATATAGATATATACAGAGAACATGAAAAGCTGGAGGTTGCCATGCCAACTTTAAGTGCCTTAATCAATTAAAGTGAGCTATTAGCAGCAGAAGAAAAAAAACCTTTTGTAGTGATAATCAGGATGGCCCATTTCAAACAGTTGGCAAGGTGTGAGTAACAGTAGGGAGATACTTAATCTGGGGAAATAGATTGAAAACATGGGGAAATAGATTCAATTTGTGTAATGACCCAGCCCCACTCCCAGTCTTTATTCAACCTTAATTTAATGGTATCCAGTTTGCAAATTAATTCCAGTTCAGCAGTTTCTCACTGGAGTATGGTTTTGAAGATTTTTTGTTGAAGAAGAGTTGCCACTTTTAAGTCTGTTACTGAGTGACCAGAAAGATTGAAGCGTTCTCCTACTGGTTTTTGAATGTTATGATTCCTGATGCCAGATTTGTATCCATTTATTCTTTTGCGTAGAGACTGCTCAGTTTGGCCAATGTACATGGCAGAGGGGCACTGCTGGTTCATGAGGGCATATATCACATTGGTAGATGTGCAGATGAATGAGCCCCTGATGGCATGGCTGATGTGATTAGGTTCTATGATGCTGTCACTTGAAAAGATATGTGGACAGAGTTGGCACCGGGCTTTGTTGCAAGGGTAGGTTCCTGGGTTCGTGTTTTTGTTGTGTGGTGTGTAGTTGCTGTTGAGTATTTTCTTCAGTTTGGGGGAGTGTCTGTAAGCGAGGACTGGTTTGTCTCCCAAGATCTGTGAGAGTGAGGGATTGTCCTTCAGGATAGGTTGTAAATCCTTGATGATGCACTGGAGAGGTTTTAGTTGGGGACTGAAGGTGACGGCTAGTGGTGTTCTGTTAATTTCTTTATCAACAGAAATTAACCACGTGAACAATTGCTAAGGGTCGTGGTAGGTTCTCCATCACTGACAATTTTGAAATCAGGCTTGGATTTGTTCTAAAATAATATGGTATACTTCAAAGAGGAATTATTTTGGGGACATTCTATGGTCTGTGTTGTACAGGTGGTCAGAGCAGACCAGGGGTGGGCAAACTATGGCCTGAGGGCCACACCTAGCCCATGGGCCCATCCTGCCTGGCCCCTGATCTGCAGCTGGGGAGGCTACCCCGAGCCCCTCTCTAGCTGTCCCCTGCAGCGTTAGTGCGCTGCGCCGCCAGCGCTCTGACCAGCTGCTCCTGGGCAGCACTGCAACGACATGGCTAGCTCCAGTGGGACCTGAGCTCCTGCCGCTCTGTGCAGCATGGTAAGGGGGTTGGGGCCAGGCCAGGGTCAGGGCCTTGGATAAGAGGCAGAGAGTCCTGGGGGTTTGTCAGGGAACAGGGAGCAGGGGGGGTTGGGTAGGAGGTGGGGTTCTGGGGGGGCAGTTAGGGTAGACGGGTATTGGGGGGGGTGGTCAGGGGACAGGGAGCAGGGGGTTGAATGGGGGTGGGGTTCCTGGGGTGGGAGTTCCCGGAGGGGGTGGTCAGGGGACAAGGAGCAGGGCAGGTTAGATGGGTTGAGGGTTCTGTGTGGGAGGAGGTCGGATACGGGGCAGGGCCAGGCTTTCCTACCCTACCCGGCCCTCCATACAATTTTGCAACCTCAATGTGGGCCCTTGGGCCAAAAAGTTTGCCTACACTTGGAGTAGATGAACACAGTGTTCCCTTCCACTCTTGGAATCTATAAATCCATGAAAAGTTCTGTAACACACCTGGTGGATTCTTAAGCACCATTCCTGTAGTATTGATGCATTTATTTCAGCCATTGTAGTAATTCAAAATTGGCTCCAGGCTGGACGTCTTTAGACAATGTATACTGAACAGCTAGGCAACAGAATACCATTTGTATAACAGTGTTTTAGGATTTTAATCTGTTATAGTATCCCTAGCCAAAGAAACAAGATTGAAATAATATGAGAAGAGACTTTTTCATCCTTTACGCCACAGTCACCTCTTTACAACAAAAACGGATGGTGTATTTTTTTAGCAGGCAATGCAAAAGAAAAGTTTGCTGCGGTTCATAGAACTGGCCTCTCAAGAACAAATCTTTTATCTCATTATTTCCTATTCCTAGATAGACTGGAACAATTTAAAGTTACAGGAAATATTTATAGTGTTTCAGAGGTTCAAATTCAGAGGCAAATCCTCTCCCTCATTTGAAAACATTTTGTGATTCCAGCCACCACCCACTTCTTCTGGTTGGCTTAGTGCTGTCGGGTAGCCCCATGATTGAATGATCACACCAACCATTTCATCACAGAGAACCCTTCCCCAGTGGAAAATGATGGAATAGGGATGGCTGAGCAAGGGACTTAAAGAGAAGTAAAACAAAGGTAATCTCCGTCAAGCTACTAGCAATTTCCCAGCTGTACCAACAAGTGACAGGTCCCTTGTACCATAAAATGATTAAGCTCGGAGTAAGTGGTATGTCAATTGCCAACACCTCCACTTAAAACCACAGGATGTTGAGGGTCAGAATAACAGAGAACCAGAATAACGTTAAAAATGTTATTTTATACAGGTGAATTATTGAGGCAGTAGGAGCATGATTTGTGGCTAAGGGATTTTTTTTTTGTTCACTTAGTAGATCACTTCTTATGGATCAGGATCCCTTGAAAAATCTACTTCTCACACCTCATATTTAACCTCTTGGGAGATCAGCTACATACAGATTCCAGTTTCAGGTATAGCTGTTGTGACGTACAGGGTAAACACAGAAAGTCCTGCCACCAGCAGAGAGAATTTTCATTAAAGGCATGGCTATCTGAATGCTTAGTCTATGACAAGCTGGGGCATAAATCCATCCCATACTAGCCTGCCGTACCTTTAACTCTCCATGTGGGCCCAGCCGCTGTGCTCAGAAAGTTCTGTAGTACACTTTAAAACAGGAGTACATTAAAGCATACTGCAGAACTATTCGTGTGTCACCGCAGGGTTCAGTTTTCAGTTTTTGAAAAACTGGAAGATTTCTACCAAAATGAGTATTTTTATTTTATTCAAAAGCCATTTTCAACCAACAACAACAGCAACAAGTCAACCTGTTACACTATTTCAATGAGTAAGAAATGCATTCATGTAGGTGTGACAGATAATACCCCAGGGATTGACCTAGGGACTTCCAGATTCAAAGTAAAAGATGCTAAATGCTAGGGCTGTAACAGGCTGCTATCTTCTGTAGACTGCCGGGAGGAACCTGTAATAAATACTAATTAATGGGTCACATAGGTTCCATTAAGTATGCCATGAAATATGGCGGGGGAGACATTAAGACAACTGAAGACGACAATGCATGCCAGACTGTAAAATTATAGGTATGCTCATGAAAAATAATTCAGAGAACACAACATATCCCTGGTGTATGTTCAAAGGCAGGCAGAGGGGCATTGATGTAACGTCTTTTGACACTGGCTACTCTGATTTAAAAGTGCCACAAACCAATGAGCTAAAATCAGAAGGTATGATCTGAAATGGGTGCAATTTGCTCAACAAGTGCAATGAAAAGTTCCTGTTGGCATCGTGCAGCACTATGACAGCAAAGCCTTAGATGTAAATCCACAGCTATTGTAGCGGGTTTGCTGCCAGCTACTGCAAAGTGAACAGAGAAATCCTTTTAATTGGCTTGCATGGCGTTATCTGCTTCGTTGATTACAGCATGCTTTATTAACAAGCTTCAAAGTCTGTGTTCTGCTACTTCATGGGATGGGAGGGTTGGGTGTGGGGGAAGTAAGAACAACATTCTGCATCCAGATGTGATCCCATCAAGCTTTTCTCAAAAGTGTCAAAATTCAGCAGCTGTTTCAGCTTTACTCAGTGCTATTCATCATTCAGTTCTTTCCAGGAGAAAGATGCCTTTTCTGATTTTACTCTCTCATTTCTCCAGAATAATCTCTTTGCTTAACGTTTTATGCTGAATGCAGTTTTAACGCAGCAATTTGCCTTGGGAAGATGAGTCTTTCCCCCCTGCCCATAGTGTAGAAAGAATAGTGATGTTTACTCTTAGCATTTATAATAGACAAGGACTTTGACAAAGAAGGAAATATGAAATCTATAGCCACTTTGCTCTCTTAAGTACTGTAATGGAATCTTGTGCTTTTCAAGAGGAGCTCGTTACAAAGCAAACCTGTGCTTTGTTTCACTTTAACAATCCCTCCTTTCCTCTGATATCCCCATCTCGCCAGTCAGTTAGGAGGGAGACATTGCTCCATTTGTTTGAATAAACTACTATAAAGTGTTCAGTGACCTACATGATCATAATGTTCAATGTACTCCTTACGACTGAATGACAAAAGAAAGGATTTTTCATGACTCTAAAAAGCATCAAATGAGATCAGTAACCCATCAAAGATTTGATCCCAGGAGACCTTTTACCAGCCCACTTTGCTCATCATTTCCTTTCAGAGAAGACTGTATATGAAGATGAAGTTCTGCATATGTTAATGGCTTTTTAGTCTCCTTCGTGTGCATTAAGTAAAGTATAATTAGTACTTGCACTTCAAGGTTTTGAAAACAGTGTTTGTCTCCATGGCCGTGCTATCTTTTTGCTCTGATGAAAATTGCAACCTTTCGGTCTCAAGAGCTTTTGATATGAAAACAAATATTGTGTAGAGAAAGGGGAAAGAAAGACAACCATAATAGTGACTAGAGCTGGTTTGAAAATGAGAATTCCTTCCTCCTGCCCCCCTCCCCGAAAATTCTAACTTTTAGGCAAATAATCAAAACCTGAACTAGTTCAGCTAAAAAATCAGAATACTGTGATTCAGTTATTCTGCCATGGTGACTTCTAGGAATTATAGTTCAGTCCATCTTGCTCCCATTCACCTCTAGAGGCCAGGCCCTCTGATTGGACTACAACTCCCATAATACACTATGGTCTCTCCTCTGGGTAAGGGTAAGTGGTGCAGCTTGGGAATGCAGTTTTGGAGGAAATTTTTGATCAGCCACTAGCAGTGATATATACATTAGCTGACTGCAATCGTGAGCCTCCCAACTGTACTTGGTGGTATCATCGACTCCCCTTCCTAAAGCAGCAGTTCACCCTGCTGCAAGTGATGAGATTCCCATACTCTGTTTTAGAAAAATCTGCATTTTAGAAAAAAATCCAGCTTTCTGAGCTGGACGTTTTTCACCATCAAGGCTTCACTTTACACCACCAGCGTCATCAAGTGTGTGCACAATTTTGAGTACTGTTGGTGTGAGCTCTCTCTTTGGGTCAAGGACAGTTGAGAGGCAGAGAGAGCTTTGATATACCTCCACATCTTACTTATACCAAAACTGGTTTGACATCATCTCCAGAAAGAAAGGGTAAAGCTTTTAGCTAGTAGTGAATTATGACATGGATGGGAGTGATGCTCCTTTTATGCAGTCAGAAATGAAGGTGATAAATTTATATATTCCTCTTTGGAGGACCACATTTTGACCTCAAAACTGTGGTCCACATATACACTAAAGTAGGGGATGAAGTAGGGTGACCAGGCAGCAAATGGGAAAAATTGGGACAGCGGATGGGAGAGTAATAGGAGCCTATATAAGAAAAAGACCCAAAAATCGGTACTGTCCCTATAAAATCGGGACATCTGGTCACCCTAGGATGAAGAGAGATGACAGGAATGGGTTAAATAACCCCTAATACTCCTCTAAGCTGCTCTTAAATTAGTTCTGTCAACTCCTTGCTGCTGCTGGATCCCCAAATGCCTTCCATTAAGTCTTTGGATGGTTAAAGACTGCCCATGTTCCTGTCCTATTGAAGGAGGCCCACACTGTCACCACCTCCAGGCTCAGTTGCTGCAATACATTGTGTGCTGGACCCTCTCGACATCTCCACAGCAATTTCATCTCCAGGTGCAGAGGCCCGTCTTCTAAGCAAGACTATTCAAGGAGATCAACTCACATTGGAGCTTCATATGCTGCATTGACTCCATATTGACATGAAGGGCTAAATTTAAATCTTGACTCTGATGTTTAAGTTTTTCCAAGGATGGTGCTTTACCGATCTCCTGGATTGCCCCTCTCACTAAGACGATGACCACTCACAGCAGGAACAAGAGAGCATGAAAATACCTTCTCAGCAGCTGGCCCAGCACTCAGGAACTCCCTTCGATTAGGCATCAGAGTGACAATGGATATCACTTCTGTCAGAGAGAGAAGGAAAACCCATCTCTATGCACTAACCTTAAAAATCAAATCACACCCCCCAGTGTATTTATTAATAGGGGGTGGAGTACATGGCCTTTCTGCCTGCTTGCGTACGTATATAAATCCCGTTTGCACTCAGACACCACGATAGTGCATTATGTAAACCCATAGATTAGCAAATAGGGTGAAGAGGAGATGGAAGGACCAAACAGGGAGCTCAGCTAATTGAAATCACAATTCCACCAATTTGAGAGTTTCTATTACTGACCAGTTCTTCCCATGCTGACGCCTCTAATTTCTTCAGTGAAAACTGCTGTTCCCTGGGCCTAAAAGGAGGCTACTTTTTGGTTCATATGGTAAAACTGCTGCCTATAGACAACAAGAGACCTAGCTCAGGACACACAAGTCTAGCCTCTAGATGGGAGAGCTCTAAGTAATGTCTATATCTTTCTGATCTAGTTCACTCACTGTCAGGCTAAACACCAGTGTCTTTGATAATACAATGATCTTAATGCATAGGTCAGCCACTGTACAAGTCATACAGGAAGGCTAGGCTAAGTACAAGGGAGAAAAGCAAGGGACACAGTACTTAGCAAAGGCAGGGAATAAAATAGAGGAAATGTATTAAGGTTTAAATGATACTGCCACATTTGTGTATGGTTTTTAATCCTCCTGTTTTTTTAATCATTTCATTTTAAAGGTATGTTTGCATGCTTTAATGAGGACAATACTACTCAATGCTGATACACAGCATACTGTTTACACCTGTACGCCAATATAACATGGTCCGATATAATGGGAATTGGGATATAACGCGGTAAAGCAGCTCTCTAGGAGGCGGGGCTGCTTTACCACGTTATATCCGAATTCATGTTTACCGCAAGCCAGTTCCTCAGTGCTCTGCCCACCCATTACTTGCTGCGCCCCTTCCCGCCCCAACTCTCCTCCACTCCGCCTCCTCCCCTGAGCTCACCACCGCTCCGCTTCTCCCCCTTCCCTTCCTCCCTCCCTCCCAGGCTTGCTGCACCAATCAGCTTTTTGTCACGACAAGCCTGGGAGGGGGAGAAGCAGAGCGGCAGTGGCGCACTCGGGGAGGAGGTGGAGGTGGAGCAGAGGGGAGCTGGGGCGGAAGCGGTTCCTCTGGGCCGCCCCCTGCCCTCAATAGGTGGGGGTTCTGAGGGGTCACTCAGGGGACAGGAAGTAGGTAGGGGGCAGATGGGGGCGGGGCCAGGCTGTTTCGGGAGGCACAGCCTTCCCTACCCTGATATAACGTGGTTTTGCCTATAACGCAGTAAGATTTTTTGGCTCCAGAGGACCACGTTATATCGGGGTAGAGGTGTATTTACATAATGATTATATCACTATAGTTCCATGGAAGAAATATATCTTACTTCTTGGATGCTAATCAATGACTCGTTAGATTGAACGTGTCAGCCAAGTAATATTCTTTCAAGAGACTGTAAACTATTGACTGAAAGGAGAGGCTATACTACAACACATGCAGCCTATATTATTTGCATAAATAACTACTCCTTCTACACAGAACATAGCATTTGAAAGTCATATGGTGTTCCAGAGAGGTTATTTGGTGATTTACTCTTTATCCTCTATAGAAATTAATTAATTAATTAAACCAAAAGATATAGCTTTGGAACCGTGATTAAATAATTTTGAGGTGAAGGTGCCATATGGGACTACTCAGTTGTTTAATGTTAAGCGCATTCTTAAGTCCTTGATTTGGGATCATTTACTTGGTGTTGGTCCTCCTTTGAGCAGGGGGTTGGACTAGATGACCTTCTGAGGTCTCTTCCAACCCTAATCTTCTAAGATTCTAAAGCAGAGGCCTTTGACAGATAGTCTTGTGATTAAAAGCACTGAACTAAGATTTAGAAAATTTGAGTTCAGTTCCCAGCTCTGCTCAGGCTTGCTGTGGGAGTTTAGCAAGCCAGGTCGTCTCTATGTGCTATGTTTTCCCATCGGTAAAATGGGGATAATAATATGTCCTTTCTCCCACTCTTCATCTATCTTGTCTACTTAGATTATGAGCTCTTTGAGTTGTAGGCTCTCTCTCAATATAAGTATGTAATATACGTATGTACAGCAGCTAGCACAATGGACCCCCGTAGGTGCTGTCATAATACAGCAATCATACCCAAATAGATGTACAGAAATCTTTTTCATTAAAGAAAGGATGTTAGAAAACTTGCTATGAGAGAAAATGAACACTCAGTTATACAGTAACACTCGTATATTTACACTATAATGACCATCCCATCTATTTCCATGAAGACATGTCTCCAGAACCATTTATGACTGCTGGGCTGTACTGTAAGTTTGGTGGTGGCACTTTCCCTGTTTGCGGGGGAGGGGACTTTTGGCCTGGTGGGCTCTACCTACTACTCCCAGGAATCAAATAGGCTGTGGGGTTGGTGATTTTTGGCAGGTTCAGAGAGAGAAAAGGCTGGGGGGAGAGACAGAAAGAAAATTTAGTGTTTAAGAAAGTGAGAGGTTAATCAGTCACACTGGCCTGAGTCCGCCATAGTGCAAGCATACTGTTATGCCAAACTCCGCACACAGCTCCAGCACTGAACCTCAAATGCAAAGAGCAAAACCTGTGTTAGATCTGTAGAACTCTATCAGAGACTTACTGTCATATCAGGCCGTGTGGCAATTTTACAACATAACAATTGACGTTTAAGGGGATGCCACCAAACTTTTTCCCACCTTGGGCCTGATCTACAATACGACCCCAGGTTGCAGACCATGCCCAACATGGAAATAGGTTTGGTGGCATCCCCTTAATCTTCAGTTGCTATGTTGTAAAATTGCCACACAGCCTGACATGACGGTAAGTCTCTGATAGAGAGTCCCATGGGTCTAACACAAGTTTTGCTCGTTGCATCTTGGGTGAACAGATAGCATGTGTGAAAAGTCAGGACAAGGGGTGGGGTGTAATAGGCATCTTATATAAGCAAAAAGCCCCAACTGTCAGGACATCTGGTCACCCTAGTTGCATCTGAGGTTCAGTGCTGGCATTGCGGTGTGCTTGCACGATGGCTCTGACTCTCTTAACTATCTCTTTAAGATGAAATCTTGGTTCAATTAAAGTAAATAATTTACCTCACATTGGCTCAATGGAGCTAAGATTTCACTTATCATTTTCACCAGCTCCCCAGAAATCACGTGTCTAAGGCCTGGTCTACACTAAAGGTTAGATTGACCCACCTAAGTTGCTTAGAGGTGTGAAAAATCCACTCCTCTGAGCAATGTCGTTAAGCTGACCTAACCCTAATTTTAAAAAGTGCTAGGTCAGGGGAAGAATTCTTCCATCAACCATGTTGTTGCCTCCTTGGGAGGTGGATTCCCTATACCAACAGGAGAACCTATTCCATCAGTATAGGAAGAGTCTCCACTGAAGTGAGGCATCTGCACCAATGTAACTCTTCAAGTGTAGACAAGGCCGTGGTTTCTCCTGTGTTATCCTTTCCACTGCAGCCGAGATCTATAGGGCAACTGTCTGAACAACTTCAATCAGACAGGTGGATTTATGGAGAGACTTGCATGAAAAGGCCATTCTTTGCTTTACTAGTACTTCGAGACTAACTGAAAAGGACAGCCTTGTTATTTTAAGTTGCTCTATTGCCCTGATCCTGAATTGTGAACTGTGGACATGGGCTGTTGTCCCTGTGAAGAGTGGGGCTCCCTGTAGGTAGATTATAAGCAAGATCAACATGTTAGAGTGTAAGTTCTCTGAGGCAGGGATATTCACTTATTCATTTCCTAGCACAACAAGGCCCTGATCTCTGATTGGGGCTTCCAGACATGACAGCAATACAAAGTAATAATAAAGTTTCAGGAGGGCTGGTCAGATCTAAAGCCCATGAGGTCTTTAGAAATGTTTAAAAACTCCCCATTAAACCTGGCTGCTTAAAAACTTTGATGGCTAACTGTTCTCAATTCTATTTTCAAACCGGTACCCGGAAAAACAAGCTGTCTCCTTGTGCAATGCGCACATACTGCTGTGCATACCTGTGCTTAAGACCTGATTGGAGTTATTTAACAAAAACCATGGCTACTTTCCAAAGACAGATGGGAATCCAGATTTTCCATTTACAAACTCATTTATTGCTATGTCAGTTTCAATCTTCCCGACAACATATTGACAAAAAACTGAAAATAGAAATAGTATTTATTGATCCAACAAATTAAATTGTGCATATTATGATGACAAACACACTGTTTTTCAAGACACAGAAAAGAAACAAGTATTGATTGTCTAGGTTAAATTCTCAAGGAAAATGACACTTATTTTCCAGTTTTACTGAGGGCAGTAATATTTACTGACAACGGCATGTTAAATAAATAAAAAAGCAACAACACTGCTGCCTAAGCAGACGAAGAATAAATATATTTTAAAATTCAAATCATTGTCAGCAAATAGAAATAAACAACTATGTTGTAAAGTGTAATGATGGGCTTTTAAAGTTTTATGGTTACAAGTCTTCACGTATATCTTTTGTCTTGTCAGTGGTTGATCTACATAATTTCAGAAGCACATCTCTTGTCTCTCTTTGAACTTGAAAACAAGGGCATATGACTATCTATCTAGGCACATATATAGCCCTCCTACCTGTAATATGGAATTTATAAGCCACTATGTGGTAGAGAGCTTATTTCCCCATGTTGCAGGCAGGGAACTAAAGGAAAGGGTATTAAAGAGGAACTAAGATTAAGTGATTTGCCTAGTGTTACACAGGAAGTCTGTAGTTGAGTTAGAAAATGAACCAGGTCTCTTAAGTCTCAGCCTAACCTCTTATCCATTCAGCCTTCCTCCTTTAACAGAACAATAGGTTGTTCCTCAGGATATCAGTTCATATTGCTGCAGTTTTTATTCTGCTTGCTTTGGCCAAGAATTACTCCTGATAAACTAGCTCTGCAAGTATAACATTTTCATCCATTGAAAAGACTGCTCCCCAGCCTACCCTTATTGTTTTCAAATGTGCAGCAATACATTATAATTCTCATTTTTCTGCCCTACCTCTTCATCAGGATGATGCTTCCAAGCCCAGGAGCCCATGTAACTACAGATATTATTTGACAAATAAAGCCCTACCACTAGCATGGTCACATGAAGCATTTTCACTAAGCCATCAGGAATGTCCCGTGTGTTATGAAAACATAACTTTCCATCAGGTAGTTCTTCTCAGCTGAGCTACCCAATAGTGAGCTAAAAAAATAGGCAAGCATGGATGTTAGAAACAAGTATTTCCCATTATTTGTCTACCTTTGTGTCATGAATTCATGGCTGGACTAAATTTACCAGGTCAAAAAAAAATACTCCATAGATTCCAGGCCTTCTATGTTACCAGGCCATCACTCCAGGATTCAGCAGGCCCACACCTCACCCGACTAGACTGGTTTATGCCACTCATCCCATGTAAGCATTCGTACCTGTTTCATGATATATCAAAGCAATGGAGAGGACACTACTGCTGCTCAGCTGAGTAGCTATTCCTATGACTCCTTCCCCATACAAAGCCAGGCCCCTTTCAGTTGTGAGGATCAAAAGTCCATGGTAGTGCCAATGGAAAAGAAGTGGATCTAACATATAGCAGACAACTCTCTCTTCTTGAGCTGAGAGAATGTATTTTCCATAGTTTCTCCTTGATTGGACTCACCCCACAGGAGAAATGTCTCCATATTTATTCATATTTTAGTGATTTCTGAAGGTAAGCTGAAGGTGGGACCCTGAAACTGAAATTAATGTTTCAAGCTGCAGGGCCAAGCTTAGTCTAACATGAGCAATGAATTACTTATACTTTACTCTCTCATTCACTTTTTATGGTCTTAATTGTAGGTTTCCCTTTGCTCCTTACATCTGTTTCATTTTCTTTTTTTCTTTTGCCTTGTTCCCATGATCAGAGAAACATTCAGTGCTGAGAAGTCAATACCTCTGGTCTGTTAATCACTCTGAATGCTGCCCAAGCCTGAACTCTATTTTGAGAAGCAGAAAACAAACAGAAATGAAGAGGGAACCTATTTGATAAGACTTTAGAAGTGCAGTAGATTTATGTTTCTTTGTTTCCTCTATGTTTAATAGACAAAGGAAAGCCATGTTAGTACACTTTCCAGACTTTCAGAAAGAATATCTTCACAACAACTCTATATTCCCTTTCCAATTTCCATAGGCGCTTAACAAGATCATCCCATATATGGAATGCAAGGAGACTCAGACAGCCAAACCACAAACAGCCATTTATTTCAATCTAAGCACAAGGACTGCTTAGATGTTTCTCTTGTCTGAAGCATGTCTGCGGGTACCAAAGAAATGATATCAAGTCACATACTCTTGCCAGTTAATGCTACTTGCACAGTAAACTTTATTAATTTTGTGTTGTCCAATATATGCTGGGCTAATACACGTAGATCACATAATCCAATATGTATTGATATTCTGTACTTAATGCATATATTACATACACAATATCAATATAACATTATATCGTGTATATATTTCTAGCAGTTACATGGCCTGAATTGGCTAATGTCCTTTTATAATCCTATTCACTTGTTGGAATCCCGTAACACTTGGGAAAACTGAAGTCAGCTTTGCCATTAGAAAATAAACCTGTCAGAGGCAAAATACATTAATGTTCTACGCCAGTACAAGCTTGGGAGGTACCTACATGAACAGTACCAGGCATTATAATATTCAAAACATAAGGACAGGAACAGAACCACAAGTTAAGGAACTGGAACCATCTGGTGGGATGGATTTTAGCGATGTATAAAGAGTTATGTAACTTGTAAAATCCTCCTATAAATACCCCTATTTGAAATGTGTAACTTTTGGAACACATCTTCTGCGTAAGGTGAATTGAAGAACACTTCACGAGGCAGCTTCCCAGACAGTGGCATCATATAGAGGCTCTTCCTATACTATATTATTGGCATTTAGCGATAAACCTGACTGATATTGGCTATTTGAGCTTTTGAATATATTTCATATCAAACCAAACTTTGGTTGAGCAATTGTCTATCCAGTTTATCAACAGTTGGTAACGGAGAATCATAGGCCTTGATGTCATTTTCACTGCCCCAGAAGAGATCCAAACTGGGAACAGTTTGGCGACTTTCTCATGAGACAATGAGCCCATGAATAACAGGCTCAAATGTGAACAATGGTCCCTAGGATAAGGGTGACCACTCTGCCTCTCCTCGCTATTTCCAATTTCTCATTCCAAAGTGAAACACTGATGGTGGTCATAGACAAAACCATTTGACTTGGAATTGTAGCAACAGGGTAACATTCACTACACCAACATTCCACACAAAGATGGACTACAAGCCGTCAGGAACAGTATCCCTGATAACGTCATGGCAAACCTGGTGGCTGAACTTTGTGACGTTGTCCTCACCCACAACTATTTCAGATTTGGGGACAATTTATGGGTACCTACATGGCCCCACAGTATGCCAGTATTTTTATGGCTGACTTAGAACAACACTTCCTCAGCTCTTGTCCCCTACCACCTCTACTCTGCTTGTGCTACATTGATGACATCTTCATCATCTGGACTCATGGGAAGGAGGACCTTGAAGAATGCCACCAGGATTTAAACAATTTCCACCCCACCATCAACCTCAGCCTTGACTAGTCCACACAAGAGATCCACTTCCTGGACACTAAGGTACAAATAAGCGATGGTCACATAACCACCACCCTATACCAGAAACCTACTGACCGCTATACTTACCTACAAGCCTCCAGATTTCATCCAGACCACATCACACAATCCATTGTCTACAACCAAGCTCCAAGATACAACCACATGATCCAAGCCCTCAGACAGAGATAAACAGCTAAGGATCTCTATCAAGCTTTCTTAAAACTACAGTACTCACCTGGTGAAGTGAGGAAACAGATTGACAGAGCCAGAAGAGCACCCAGAAGTCACCTACTACGGGACAGGCCCACCAAAGAAAGTAACAGAATGCCACTAGCCGTCATCTACAGCCCCCAACTGAAACTTCTCAAGTGCATCATCAAGGATTTACAACCTATCCTGAAGGATGGTTCCTCTCTCTCACAGACCTTGGGAGACAGGCTAGTCCTTGCTCAGAGACAGCCCCCGCAACCTGAAGCAAATACTCACCAGTATCTACATGCCACACAACAAAAACAGTAACCCAAGAACCAATTCCTACAACAAACCCCCTTGCCAATTTTGTCCACATATCTATTCCAGGGACACCATCATATGACCTAACCACATCAGCCACACCATCAGGGACTCGTTCACCTGCACATCTACCAATGCGACATATGCCATCATGTGCCAGCAATGCCCCTCTGCCATTTATATTGGCCATACCGGACAGTCTCTACGCAAAAGAATAAATGGACACAAATCAGACATCAAGAACTGTAACATTCAAAAAACAGTAGAACACTTCAATCTCCCTGGACACTCAATAACAGACTTAAAGTGGCAATTCTACAACAAAAAATCCTTCAGAAACAGACTCCAATGAGAAACTGCAGAACTGCATCCGACAAAGTGGGTATTAGCCCACGAAAGCTTATGCTCTAATACTTTAGTTAGTCTTTAAGGTGCCACAGGACTCTTTGTCACTTCTGCAGAACTGGAATTAATTTTCAAACTGGACACCATCAATTTAGGCCTGAATAAAGACTGGGAGTGGATGGGTCACTACAGAAAGTAATTATCCCTCTGCTAATACTCACACCTTCTCATCAACTGCTGGTAATGGGCCAACTTGATTGAATTGGCCTCGTTTGCACTACAAAAGTAAGTTTTCCCTCCCTTAGTATTTACCCCTTCTTGTCAACTGTTGAGAATAGGCCACTTTCACCTTAATTGAATTGGCTCATTAGCATTGACCCTCCACTTGGTAAGGCATCTCCCATCCTTTCATGTGCTATAATATATATTCTTACTGTATTTTTCACTCCATGCATCTGATAAAGTGGGTTTTAGCCCAGGGAAGCTTATGTCCAAATAAATTTGTTAGTCTCTAAAGTGCCACAAGGACTCCTTGTTATATTTCCTGATACAGACTAACACGGCTACTCCTCTGAAATTAGCTCCTCAGCAGAGGAGCCAGCCCACTGACATGTGCTTTGAGTTCTAGTTCTAGGTAATGGATACATTAAAATATTTTCAGCCACGTGGGACACGTCCGACCTCTTCTTGCTGAGTAAAATAATTATCCTTACAAAGAAAGCACCATGGAAATGGTAGCTATGGTGGGATAATGAACCAAAGAGGAAAAAAAACAGCAGAAACCACAATGGCATGTTCACTTTCTCAATAAGGATAGGGGATCAAAACTCAGTCAACACTGATATCTGAGAAGGACTTTTTATGACTGTCCTCACTTAAGACAAAACTTTAAATACATAACAATTTATCATGGTG
The DNA here is from genome assembly GCA_007922305.1 of Dermatemys mawii. Lineage (NCBI taxonomy): Eukaryota > Metazoa > Chordata > Testudines > Dermatemydidae > Dermatemys > Dermatemys mawii. Next base: position 5,208,954 of record ML677353.1, read on the forward strand.
AGGAAATAACAGAAAAAAAGACTCTTTCATGGAATGAAACTGGAGGGCTAATTACATCATATGCCACACCTTTACTCCAGAGGCTCAACTAATCTCTCATGTAGCTTCACTTGCAGTTATTCAATCACATGTCCAGCGGCCATGATAGAAGAGAGATGTGACAAGAGTCCCCTCTATATGTAGATGGACAGTGAATAGATCACATGCCAGTAGATGGCACACAAGAATATTCTTCCTACATTTTGTATGACTAGTAAAATTTGACATTAAGCATTGCATACCAGAAGCCATTTATAGCTCTTTATATACACCGTTAACAAGATTTATTATTGTGCATGGTTCATTACAGGTAAGACAAGATTTTTGTCCCAAAGAGCTAATTCAGGTCCTATCTACACTCTGGAATACCCCAGATTCTGCACCAATGCAGTGAAGTTAATTGTGGTCTTCCCATTTACTTCAATGGGCCTTGATCAAGCCCCAGTTGAGCTGGTTATGGGAAGCCAGGTTTGAAACTGGCCACAAATTGATGAATCAAGCACAGGCAAACTTTTAGACCTAACAGTAGGGAGGAGATAGCTGAGGAAAGAAACTGAAAAGGGCAATGAGATTACACAGCAGAAATATAAATGTATCATGATGGTTAGACATAATAACACAATATTAAAAATGGCAATGTTTTAATTATAAACTCATTTCTTAACAGCCTCCCAGAACAAGTTTGTTTCTGCTTAAGTTTGTTTCAGCCAGTGTGAAATGGCACACAAATATTCAAAGACAGATATAGCAAATGACCGCCCTTTGTCTCTATGAAAAGATGGTGACTACCTAAGGGAAAATAGTCCTTCTTTGTTATTCAGCAACACAGAGAGGCCCATTTGTTTGATTTCAGAGTAGCAGCCGTGTTAGTCTGTATCTGCAAAAAGAACGAGGAGTACTTTTGTTACCTTAGAGACTAACAAATTTATTTGGCCATAAGCTTTCGTGAGCTAAAACCCACTTCATCAGATGCAGAGAATGGAACATACAGTAGGGATATATATATATATATGTCCAAATAAACACATACACACAGAGAGAGAGAGAGAGAGAGAATGAACATGAAAAGGTGGACGTTTCCATGCCAACTCTAAGAAGCTTATTAATTAAGATGAGCTATTGTCACAGGAGAAAATTTTTTTAGTGGTAATGAGGGATGGCCCATTTCAGACAGGTGTGAGTAACAGTAGGCGGATAGTTAACATGGGAATAGAGAGTCAATTTGTGCAACGACCCAACCACTCCCAGTCTTTATTCAAGCCTAAATTAATGGTATCCAATTTGCAAATTAATTCCAGTTCAGCAGTTTCTCATTGGAGTCTGTTTTGGAAGTTTTTTTGTTCAAGTATTGCCACTTTTAAGTCTCAGTATCACCTCAATACAGATGTCTGCCCTCTTGTCTTCACAATGCATCTCTCAGAGTGTTACCAGACTTGGAACAACATAGAGGACAAATCCGTACTATGGCATAATGGGTTTAGATGGGCCCGAGACAACATTCAGAACTGGATGCAGATTCAAACTTCAAACACACTTCCCTCCCATAAAGTTCAGAACTCCAGAAATCCAGTTTGGCCTGTTACAGAAAGAGATAACAGCTGTCAAACTCGGAGGTATTTGGACTCCAAACCTACCCACTTCAAATTCTGGAGAACTGGATTTAGAATCTACCATCTTTATTTGGGCCCATCTATAGCAACAATCTGGTTTAGTGATCATCACTGTGTCTTTATCAAGGCTGCAGGAAATGTGCATACCCACAGTGAACAATGGGGAAACTTAACAACCTAAATTAAAAACAAAGTTCTCTGCAGTCCACCCTCCATGCTCTTATCTATTGCATGGGAAAAACATATTTTCTATTTGCTCCATGCATGGAATTTCCACTAATGGTAATGAGCATCTGTAACAGGGTGTGCCATACATTGCTGTCCCCTGCCAGAGACCCCACTGCCTTAGTGCATCGTACCCCACGAAGCATCCCTTTAGGAAAAGAAAGGCAGCAAGTTTGAACTTCAACCTGTTGTCTTGAAAGCCCTCCCAGTGTCAGCTGCTGGTGGAACCAGCGAGATTTAGTCCTCCAGGGGCAGGAAGGGCTGGAACTAGGCAGAGGCCAGTCGGGATTCAGAAGGCCAGATAAAAAACACTGGCTACTTCTAATACAGCTAGTTCTGTGTGAAGCCAGGGCTTGGAAGGAAGGTATCAGCCTAACCTTGACAACATTAGCCCTGGATATCTAAGAAGGAGTAGTGTTTTAATATTATAGGCTTCAATACCAAGACAGCTATCTTGAGTTAAGATTTAATTTGTTTTCTGTTAACCCTAAAAGAGGAATGGCCTGAGAACTGGCGTGTCAAGCGACCTGCAGAAGCAACAAACTATTACAGAACCAGACCACAAGGGGGTGCTAGAGAATAAGGACCACCCTAAGTCCAGGGTGCACTCTGGTAGATAATAAACAGAATTGCAAGGGCCCACCATAGAGCACATGCAAAATCTGGTTTGTTTGCTTCTCCTACTGGGGAAATTAGAAGATCCAGTGAAATGCATGCACACACCAACATAATGATTGCATATCATAAAATTAACAATGAATAAAAATCACAGTAGAGATATGTGGTGCAGAACGCAGAAGATCAAAGGACATTAATTATCAAATTTTCAGGTGCAAGACATCTATTTCTATCTTTTGCTCCTGCAGTTGACTGTGCCTATAATAATGCAAATTTATAGGTACAAAAATTAGATACAACTTTGGCCTTGAAAATCTTGCTTGAAGGGTTTGCAACGCAATGTGTTTTGTAGGAAGAATCCAGTATAAATTTATGAACACTGGAATGTAATTGCTTGTGCTGGAAGAAAATGAAAGTGATCACATCATAGAACAAGATGTGAAAATAGGACATATAAAAAAGAATGGAATATTGTAACTTGACTCAAGAATGCATGAAGAAATTGGCTGTAGCACGAAATCTTAGGTGTCTGCTGCTCTTGAAGGCTTTCAGTTGCTAATCTGACACTTGTTTGAAATCAAGCATTGGAAGTAGATGTAGCTATACTTTCTTGTAGCTATGAATTCCTAAAGTATTTGTGCTATTTCTAGCACAGAAGTTATGTGCTTGCAAGCGCAGGCTGCATGTTTATCTATGGCTTTGTGATGTAATGTATATCTCGCCTTCTCCATTTCCCCTAAATTACAATGTTCTTTAAATAGGGTTAGCACTTAGGAAAGGTGCCAACCTAGCTATCATGGAGATTGGAGTCGGTCATATTTCCCCGTCCGTGGTCCAGCAAAGACACCCAGTCTGGGCTGAAGGCTCCTGAGCCATCACCTCTCTAGGGTATAGATATGCATCTCTCTTCTTCGGAACCTGGGCATTTCCAAGATGCATAGTCTGTCTACACTGTGTTAATGCCTGCAAGTCCAAGAGCAAAGCCGGCCTGCTTAGGCATTCTCCTCAGAGGCTAACAACAGCATAATTGTTCACCATTACAAGTTACCGCACAGCTCTTTCTGAGCAATCACATTTATTCTTAAGGTGAAAGCATTGCAGAGAAAGCATATAAAGCCAATAAAAGAACCTACATGCTTGAGTATAAGCTTACCAGAGATCAACTTTCCCTCCCACAATCACTGTTCCCTCTAAGCTGTGCATCTGCGCACGCACACACAGATCCTAAACCCTGCACACATGGCGAAACACCGTGTGCACAAAAATTTGCACAGAAGAAATTTTTTGGACACACAGCCTGTCAAAAATTAGAGGGAACGCTGCCCACAACTCCAACAGGGGCTCTGATAGGTGACAGTCCTTCAAACCCTTCTGTGACATAGAGGACCATCGGTCATTCACTACTCTTTGTCAGCAGCTCTTATCAGACTTGCCATACTTACTACATCTAACACACAGTTGTCATAATTTGTATCTAACAGGTGTTGTATAAGGTATCATTGGAAAACTAATTGCATAGATATTCTTGTATGTTGCATGTATGGCGAACCCCTAAAGGATTGCACAGATGTGCAGGAAATATGGGACTAAAATGTGTTTAAACCAGACAACTCTGAGGTATTTTTCCAGATGAAGGAAAGGCTGACACCCCCTTCCAGGTGCCGTCACAGTCAATTGTTTATCCACTGGCATCTCGAGATTGCAGAAGCAGATCAGTTTGCAGAGTAGAAATCACAAGTGGAGTTTGAGGGATAGATTGGTTACTTTGGATCAGGCAACTTTATGAATGGCAGGGCATTGTGTCTTTTGCATGTTAAATAATATTGGACCTGATGCAGTGTCCATTGACGATAATAGAAAGACTCTCGATTGCCTTGAATAGATGTTTTATCTGGCGCATTGTCCAACCACCTGGTTGTTTTTGTGTCACTATATATGATAATAAATAAGAAGTTAGTTCCAGGTTTTCTTTTTCGTCTCTTTTCTATTCATCTTTTTCCAATACCATTTTTTTTTAAATTGCTGCTCTAGCTATTCAGTGAATACTGCAAATCAAATAAAATTAACTGATCATCCATGTATTCTTCTTGATTAAGCCCCCAAGATTAATTTTCTGCTTATTTGCAATTTATAGTAAAATTCATATTCATTCCAGTCCCTCTGACCACTTGCTGTAATTCTTAAACATTTATATCAATATTTCAGACAAGATGGAGTACCAGATTAATCCAAATACAAAGTCAGAATTTGCCTGATATGGGCTAATTTGTCTCTTATCGACAAAATCAAAGACACTTAAGCAATAAGTATGCAAGATGTTCTTCATAGTTTTGCAAGTGACAACCTTATTGAGAAGGATGATCATATGCGGCAAAATGCCTTGAAATAAATTGGCCAATGTAATTGGAAATATAATATTTTAAATAAATTTCATCTATTAAAAATGCATTTATCTAATGTCTTACATGATAAAGAGGAATAATTTTATATGGTTTTATTTAAAACACTCAGCATTGTTCATTCAAAACATTGTGCAAAATGATTAATGGAAATCACAATTACAATACCCTGAGAAGGAAAGTCACCATAAACAGCCATGCTACACTTGAGTCTTATTTGGAGTGCTCATTTTTTCTTCAAGCTTTCACCAGTTGTGTCTTGTTACCACTGACATCCTAACTTTTTCCCATAGGAAGTGTCTCACCAATTAGTTAGATCAAGGGTTTGTATGTCAAGAGATCTGGGTTCTCTTCTTGGTTCTGCCTTGGCTTAATTGGACAAGTCACTTCATCTCTTGTTACATACAAATGTAAAAAGTAGATGACAATGCCCACCTTTACCGAGCATTTTGAGATCATTGGATGAAAGGTACTGAAGACAATGCAAATCATTTTAATGTCATGAAGATCATAGTTTTTCTACCTACTAGCTAAAATTCACCTTTCTGCGAAGGGCCAGAACAGGCTTATGAATTACTTATTGTTTCATTGTTTCCTTGTGCTCCACCTGTCTAATTAGCTCTTGTCTTATAGATTGTAACCTTCCTTAGAGCAGGAACCGTCTTTTTGTTAGGTGTTTGCAGAGCACCTAGCTTAGTTGGGACATTGATTGAGATCCACAGGTACTACCATAATAATTCATAAATCCCACTTAGGTCTACAAGAATTGGCAAGAAATCTTATAAAGAAATAGAACTTTCCTTTCTTGGTTGTGTTAACTGTAGATTGAGAGAACAAGAAGAAAAATTAAATGTATAAATAGACATACACTAACTTATAGCAAGTCAGAGCTTCAAAGTATTGGAAAATGAAGATGCTTTTAATGGTTTATTCCTTTTTCATCTTTTCACCTTTAAAAAAAAACCCAACAATATAGTTTAGGACATTCCATACAAAAAGCTTCGTTAAATGTATATTACAGCTATGCACTCCAGGGTCAGGAAATGCCAATGTTTTAACTGTAACCTAATTCTGCCCCCTTGTGCATGTGGATTATGATACAGTCTTAATTACTGATCATATGTTATTTCTCCAATCAAAGAGCCTAATTTCCAGAATGGCTGAGCAGCCCCTGCTCTCCATTGGCATCAGCACTTCTGAAGACCAGACTCATAAAATATAATCTCCTCCAATGTTTTCTGGAACATTAGATTCACACTCGTCGTATATTGTAGTGCTGTCTGCTATGGGAAAGCAGAATTCATAGGAGTCATTTGCAGGAAAAGAACATAGTAAAGTACTTATGTGCAGACTATATATTAAGTGTTCAATATAGAGTAACAGTAAAAGTTTGCCGATTATGTGTATAATCACCTAAGTTTGCAGGTAAGTCATCTTTGTAATTACGATGACCTTAGTTCCTGATTTTTATAACTTTGGTAGATTTGTAATCAACTGTCTCTCTGCCCCAATTACATCTAAGGAAAATGGTGCAGTTGGTTGAAAGGCAAACCAATAATACATGGTGCTGACTAAATTATTAAACTATATTTCTTAGTGAAAAGGAAAAATGTAGTCAATAAAGGTATACTGGATCATCATGACCATTACGTTAATGTAAGCAAACAGGACTGATGTTTCACTTTGCTGCCCATGTGTATCTGAGGTAGCAGAAATTAAACCAAAAATATGTTGTGCTGAGAAACAGCATGTGAACACGAATTGAATACAGTATTGAAATGCACGTACACAAGGAGCTGAGTTCAGGTTGCAAGTCCTAATTTTACTTGGTCATTAACTGACTTTTAGGACTTTAACACCCTAACATGCCTGTAAATGTAATTTTTGCCTCACTGTAAAAATATGCTCAAGAGTAACATGGACTCTGCGAGTAGCTACCATTCGACCATTGCTTTTGCATCTGCAAATTGTTCCTCATTCACCTCATCCAAACTAGTAATTGCAAAAAAAGGTCTTCAGGGTCTTTTGGAGAAACAATCAATTTGATGTTCCTGAAGTTGTTCAATATTCTTTTGTGCCTTTCCTTTAGCTACCTGGATTCAAACCCAGCGGGCACTTTCCGTTCTGCACAGAGTTTAGCTAGCTCTGTCATGAAGGCCATTTTGCTCCATGAACAACAGGGCGCTTTTGCTATGCAAATGACCAAAGTCCTTTTTGCCTGGCATTATTTGAGGTGCGGTGAAATGCACCTGATCCCTGGTGTAACCAAGGAAGAAAGTTCTGGTTTTTTTCAGTCTTTTCTTCTCCAGCAGGTGTCACATGAATCAGAGTGAGGACGTGAATATAGATTCAAGCTATTGCTGATCACTTTGACAGGCAGGGTGAATAAATCACTGGAACGTCACTCACGCTTTAGACAATGATTTAAAATAACCAGCTGCTATTTAATGGTACGTTTGGGGGATGTAACTCAAGTCACAGGCTTCCAGCTTCTTACCTCATGGAATGGTAGTAAACACGGCTTTGCATTTATTAGCATCTACCATCTAAGGATCTCATAGCAATTGTTCCATATTCACTAAATCTTGCACTACCCATATGATGCAGTTGCCCATTCTAGAGATGAGATCATTGAGACACAGAGAGCCAAATTTTCTCCCACATTCAGGCCTCTCGGTGCTGTCTCTGAAGTGAAGAGGGTCCAGGATCTAGTCCTAGACATTCAGAGGATCTCTCAGCTGTCATAAGGCTGCCATAGATGCTCCTTTACCAACCCATCCTTCCCTCTGCACAACAAAGGGGGAGTTTAGGGCAATGTATGGAACAAGTGGGTGGAATAGAGCTATATTCCACCAGTTCTCGATACAGTCACTTAGAGCAGCTGGCCACAGCTTCCAAGTTAGGCCAGTCCAAGACTGTTCTGACTAATGCTGGGGTCAGAGCACACACATTCGTGAATTAGGGAATCCTCACTTGCTCCATGATGTCTGCACCCCTCCTACATGGAGGGGATCTAAGCACAGAGGGAGTCTAGGTCAGACAGATTAAGTTGCCTGCCCAAAGTCGCACAAAACAACTCCTCTCCTTACACAGAGCTTTATTCTTGGAACTCCTTGTGGATGGGGTTAAAGCACCATGGAAGCCAGTAGACAGGTGACATGAATATTGGTATTACAAGAGTGGAGCATAGCCGGTGCTTGTTTAAAAGAAATGAACTGTTGTTTTGGCATCAGGCTAAGAATGACAAGGCCACTTTCTTTATACTGACATTTTACCTCTGACATGCTAACATTAGCTTGCAATACAATGTCCAACTGCCTATGAGCACATACATTGCACCTGATCCATATCTCATTTAGATTGTTTTCACACGGATGTAGCTCCATTGACTTCTCTGCCTGGAGTTCCTCCTGATTTACATCAGTGCAACAGAGCAGAATCAGGTAGCAGCAGAGACTAACACTGAAATTAATTGGAGTCAGAGGGGTAGCCGTGTTAGTTTGGATCTTCAGAAGCGACAAAGAGTCCTGTGGCACCTTCAATACTTCTGTTAGTCTTTAAGCATAAGCTTTCATGGGCTAATACCCACTTCGTCGGATGCAGTACACTCATTCTATTTTCATTGTGAAAACGCAACATAAGGACTCGTGGACAGTTGAAATCCAATGAAAGTGACCTGTGACTTTTTTCATGCTCTAAATAAAAGAGAGATTTCAAATATAGGATTTCTCCCACCCCTAACTCAGCAGCCCATTTGGTGTCAGAGCACCAGAGGTCAGTCAATTAGTGAGTGACGCGTCACAAACTTCAGTATTATATCACCATGTAGAATTTCAGTTATTATTTACAAATGGAGGACCGGATTTTGCTGCCTCACTTATTGCACAGTGAGTCATACTGGAATCAGTGAAATGAAATCAGTTTGAGGCACTATACTCTATACAAGTAAGGAGTGCAGAAATCAGCCCATAGGTAGCCTGTTGACTAAGGGGTAGATTAAGCCTATAGCCATAGCCCTGGGAAAGGTCTGGTGCACTCCATCAGTATCCCAGCAGCCACTTTAGGACATCACAATTCCCAATCTGTTCTCCTCCTGCTCCAGGCAGGATAGCAAGTTATCACACTCTTCCAGGGTGCATTAAACTCCCGCATTGTGCTGGATCAGCTACTCTGGTCAGAAAGTAGAGAAGACAGAATCAACTCTCTGCCTAATCTCTGTCCATTTGCTGATGGAGGAGACTATCAGGACGGCATGGGATGCAGACCATATCACACCAGCGTCTTAGATTCAGATAGGCTGAAAGAGGGGGTAATAATAATCCGTATACATCCTTGTTTGATTAACAAAAACATGGACAAAATCTAGCTTTAACGAGGTTTCTTGTTATTACTAATATAGTTCCCTAAAAATGGGATTGGCAAATATGTTATTTTCTAATTAGGAAAGATGTTTCATCGGAGATGCAGAAAAATTCAGAGTAAACATGCTTAGCCTTTAAGCAAAGGTAATAATACATGTGTGGTGTAATTACTTTAAATAGCTGTATAATCAAATATGCACTCATTCTTTTTAATGTAGTCTGTTCTCAAATCTTTGATATGATCATGTGGGTGAGGCAGCACTGTATACATACACATTTCCATTCTATTTTCATTCTGCTTTGGAGAGAGATTGTTTCAAAAGAATTAAAACTGTCCTCCAGGAAGAGTTTAAATTAAAGGATGTTTTTCTATAATGGGCCAAACTTTGCACCAGTCTGTCAGGAAGCCAGTGGGTTTGCAGGAGATATAAATCAACACATACTTAGGCCAGATATTTTTAGAAAACTGTTGGTCAAAACCTGCTTGACTAATTAATGGATAAAGGGGGTAAAAAACAACAACTATGAACAGATATTTCTGGCCTTCTAGGAAGTGAAAGGCAACCATTGGATGAAGTCATCAAACTGGATTCAAACTGCTGGAAGGCATTTGAATTCTACAACATAGCACATTTCTCTACCCAGAAAATACCTTCTAAACCAGGCCTTTGCCCATTCAGTTGCTTCAAAGCTAATATATTCACCCTCATGTAAATTCCTTCCCTTGGAAAAAAAGATCATCATCACTCAGAAGATTCTGCACTCCCAAAATGATGGAAAGTCACTTAGACTCCAGCACATTGTCCTCTCAAGAGGTAATTTGGCTCCCAACCCTTGTTCTGTGGCACTGACATAAGCTATAATAAGCAACATGTTCTGCACTTTGCCATTTTCACTAATGAACGCAATGATTTTCTATAGCAACTGTGTTCTGAATCCCATCTTGACATAGATATGCCTCAGATTAATTGAAACAGATACACACTGGAAATCTAATCTCACTGGATTAAACTGAAGCATTTTACCTAGCATTCTGTGTTTTCATCTACAGTTTGCCAACTCTATAGATTTGATATTTGCTCCCTCCCAAAGGGGTGACTTGGCTCTAATTTCCCTATGCCATAATCACCCTGAAATGCATATTTATAGGCAGTAATACTAACATTACTTTTATTTATCTAAAAATAAACTAAGTAGACTGAGTGGTGCAGAATACAGACCTGTTATCAATTTGTCACTGGTTGAAAGCCCGCTCAAGTCAGCGTGACTGAATTTATAATCACACATTCAGTAGCCAATATGTAAGCACTAGATTAAAACTAATTTTTTCAAATTATAAACCTGGATTTTCAGAGGTGCTGAGCACCCACCGAAGATAGCTGAACTCAATTGCCTCTGAAAATCAAGCCATAAATGTCCAGACCATAAATGGTCATTGCTAGCCATCTATGAGGTCATGGAGAATTAAATCATGGTCTCTTGCAGTCAAGTGATGGACTTTCTAGATCACGTGTGACACAATGGTGGTGTGGCAAGCCTCCAGTGATACGGTGTGTGCTGTGTCATATTTGTGGAGAGATTTTAAAATGTACTTCAAATTGTAAAAGTGCCAATTAAAATTTGTATGAGAAGTTAACTGCAACACTACAACAGCCAATCATAAAAACAGTAAAAATACCCCACTCCCAGGCATCACCATAAAAACAGAGCTGAAAGAGTACAGGGAAACATTTTCTTCAAATCTCACTGACATTTGAAGATGAAATTCCCTTTCACCAAATTTTGCGGCAGAGGCAGGTGGGTTCTGTGAACATTCAAAACACTTGAACTGTCTCTATCTGAAAAAGAGAAATTTAAACCTGAATACTTGCCTGAATTAGATATTTGATTGTCATAATTGCAATTTGCAAAATCTTGTTTAGTTAGATCAGAAATAATATCATGGGAATAATGTCACTAGCCAATGCACTGTCAATAATGAAGTTTGAATATGAAATATTGTCAATGAACACTTGCTCCAGATATGTTGGAAACAAATCTACTGAATTTTGCTAATAATTTTGTATAATGAATATGGGCAAGAATGTCATAAAAATAAAAGAATGGCTATACTGGCTCAGACCACAGGTCCATCCAGCCCAGTATCTTGTCTACTAACAGCGGCCAATGCCAGATGCTCTGGAGTGAGTGAACCTAATAGGTAATGATCAAGTGATCTCTCTCCTGCCATCCATCACCCTCCTCTGACAAACAGAGGCTAGGGACACCATTCGTTACCCAGCCAGGCTAACAGCCATTAATGGACTTAACCTCCATGAACTTATCCAGTTCTCTTTTAAACCCTGTTATATTTCTAGCCTTCACAGCCTCCTCAGGCAAGGAGTTCCAAAGATTAACTGTGCGCTGTGTGAAGAACTTCCTTTTTATTTGTTTTAAACCTGCTGCCCATTAATTTCATTTGGTGGCCCCTAATTCTTATATTAAGGGAACAAGTAAATAACTTTTACTCATGATCTGCTTATAAATTTTGCAAACAGATAAAGGAAGAGAAATTTGACAGAGACATTTGTTAGCAATTATTCACTTGGCCATTAAAAGCAAGAGAAAATAAACTCAGCTAACTCCTTCCTATATAAGCCCTCTCCTCTGAAAAACCCTGGGCTTTGCAACGTACCTGTAAATTGAACAAACTCTGTGTTAGACAAATTAAGAACAAATTCCAGAGTTGAGGGCCTTCCACTAACCGCATACCTGCTGATGTTCACAGTTGGGGACTGGTAGCTTGACTGTCCTACTGACCTCCAACTGCTGTGGTGGAAACACAGAAGTATATGATCTTAAATGCCCACCACCAAAGGGATGGGGGGCTTTCAGTGGTGAGCGAGTTACCTGTTCCAATACTCAAAAGAACCACCAAAGCTAAAACAGCTTGGAAAATGAATGAATTGAAACACTACACACATTTCTGAAATATAGTTGTAAAAAAATGCTACATGTATAAAAATCAGTTGTCTTCATATTCTGAATCCTTTCCATCTCTGCACCATGGTTTCATGTCCCTGCTTGTCCCCTTCTCCCTCTTCCCTACTAGAGGAAGCATCTTTATTATGCTGATCAGAAGCAAGATCCAAAGTGGACTGAAATCAATAGGAGTCTTTCTAGCTAATTCAATGGGCTTTTGGTCATACCTCGGGAGCCAAAAATTATGAGTCAATAGTTCCACACTGGTCTATCAAGTCCCTATATGTTAGTCAGTCATCAAGCGAATCCTTAGCCATCCAAGTCTTTGTTAGCCTTAGCTGCATTCAGAACTTCAGAGAATGAAACACGAGTGGCCACTGAACAATCTCCCTTCATCTGAGTTCAATATAAATAGATCAAATTATTGTTTAAATTGTCTCTTTGTATCACAGACAACAGAGATGGGGAACTGGTGGGGAAGGGAATCATCCAGTCTATCCCTTTGCAATTTTGGGAGTGCTCCCCTGCTGTGCATTTTCTACGATCAGAGCATCTAGTTAGAGAGGAAGGAGTTGTGCTAGTTAATGTTACACTATCAGGAGCTCTGCACAAGGAGGTGTAAGCATAGGCCTTGGTTTTGCTTTATATTCATGTTTTCTCTCTTTACACGATGTGAAAGGCAATAGACTGAGTATCTTGACTCCTAATCCACTCCTGTTAATACCGTTCTCTTTAGTAGAGGGAGAAGGTGGAAATGAAGAGTGCCCTACCCAATTTTTTTTTTTATACTCCAGAACATCTCTGTGAGACATTAGCTCCTTAAGAAAATTCCATTAGAATCCTTCATCTGGGCCTGATTGGTTTGTACTGTTCTCTCATGGTTTCAACTGGAGAACAATTACCTTTTTCCAAACCATAGCTACATTGATTGAGGTGATTTTCTGCTACCAAATTGGAAGAAAGTGGGGGTGATTTCCCTGCCTCTGATTAAATATTACTATAACAGATGTGCTTAAATTGGAAGCTCTTTTGGGCAGGAACCAATTTTTCTTCTGTGTTAGTACAGCACCTAGCGTACTAGAATCACAGTCCATGACTTGGGGTTCACAGGCACTACTGCAATGCCCATACTCTCCCCTAGAAAGAACTTGTTAAAAGATCCTGAGAAAAACATTCTTCTGCCTTTGGAAAGGATCAAATTGCACTAAACACCAGCTAATTTTATAAACCGCTTCCCTGAGGCAAGACTGTTTAGTGGTACTTAATGTGTGCACTGACTGCTTTCTGATATACATAGAGAAGAAAACATTTCTGCTTAAATAGCTGCCCCAGTCCTTGACTCCTCCTCAGGAGCACAGAGAGTGGGTGCATTAAAAAGCTAAGAGGAGAGGAATAGTGTTCTGGGAAGCTTATGTTAGTAGACTCGCAACACACCCCTGCTTCTATTAATCATCTGTAGCATAGTAGCACCCAAAGGTGCTAGTCAGAGATGTAGGTGCTGAAACAAGGGGCTCAGGAGTGCTCCTGCACCCCTCACCGTGAAGTGGTTTCCATCATATACAGGGTTTACAGTTCAGTTCAATGGCTCCCAGCACTCCTGATCAGAAATCCACAGTACTAGGAGATCACCTTATGTGCACATAGGAAAGCACAGTCCCTGCCCTGAGTTTTCTTGATGATCATTCTGAACCCACTGAAAATATGCAGCTAGAAATTCCAGCAAAATAAGGGTAAATGTAGGAGAAACAGCTTCACTTAGTAGGAACTAAAGAGCTAATCTATTTTTTAAAGAGAAGGCTTTTTGCAGTTTGATTCTGAGAAACAAAGAGGCTCCCTCACCCACAGTCTCCCTTCATCCTATACTAAGCCAAGAGTGAACCAGAATCTAGCAACAAATGCTGCCTAATGCACTCCCTTTGTATATTCCCTGCCTCCCCTTTGCTAATGGAGCAATTAGAGTCAGCTGAGCCTAGCTACATTCCCTCAGTGCATGGCAGGGTTTCCCTGGCAGTCCCTGCAATGGGAACACACCTGTTGCAGATCCTCTGCTAACTGCCAGCTTTCAGGGTGGACACCCTCCACCTAATCACAACCCACAAGGGATCTTGGAGTTCCACTGGAGAGAATGCACAGGTGTATATAAGGAGACCTGCTGAGAGAGTGCACTTTTGCTATTTGCATTCAGTTAAAAGCAGTAATGAGAGTGGAAGACGAAAACAAGGCAGAGAAGAAACCAGATTCAGCTGAGATTACATTGTCTCCTTCTGGCTTCTGTTATAAAACAACAGCTCTATAATTTCATAGGTTTTAAGGCTGTCTCATATAATTTCATAGGTTTTTAGGATGTCTCTCCAGTTGAGTACCATATAAATAGATCAAACTGTTGTTTAATTATCTCTTTGTATACACTCCAGTGTGACCTGCACAACAGCCGCTAAAGAAACTCCCTCAGTCATTTCTGCATCTGCATTTCAGTCAGGCCAGTCTGAAATTAATAAAGCATCATAACACGGATCAGGCATAGAACAGCAGAAAACAATAGCCCCAAGCAGTCCCCTTACCAATAGCTCTTATGCTGTAACTCACAGCCTCCCAGTACTTTTCTGTATAAATGATGCCTTCTAAAACGCGGATCTAGTGCATCTAAGCGATTGGAAGAGTCAATAGCTCATAGTGTGTTTGGTGAACATGTTTGGTTTCAGGCTCAGCTGCCTGGATTTGGTGTTATTTCTGTATGGATCAATGGGACACAAACACTTGAGCTGCCTGTGTCTAACAAATACCTGATATATAGAAAACACATATCCCCTGGGAAAGCAAATGGCAAAGAAGTGGAAATGCAGGGTGCAGCAATGGTATTGAAAGAGGCATTTAAAGAGGAAATGCTTCCAAAGGACTCTGAGTCTAAGCATTTTCCATTAATATCAAATCTGAGGTGCTAGAATCAGTCCTTAAAGCTACATACTTAATGCATTAATCCAGCCCAGCATTCTGTTCTGTTGAGTGCTGCAGTTTTTGGAAAGGGGCAGTTCCGTCTTCCTGTCTTTCACTTATTAATCCATTTTTACAGGCCCCTCTGGCATGGCACTGAGCATCTCTATCTCAGAGGCAAGGGAACGGGGCTCAGTATCCCTCAGGATCTGGCCCTAGTGAACGTTACTGCTGGTGAAAGGTGCCAATCAAACTGTCCTTAGATGAAGAGAAATAGACAAGGCCCCTGAGGGTATGTCTACACAGTGTTTTGGAACCCTTGGGAACAAGCCAGCCAGCCCGGTTCAACAGACTCAGGCTAGTGGGGCTCAGACTCGAAAAAGAGCCATGTCGGCAGCATTTTGAAGTTGGTGCTTAGGTTGGAGCTTGGTCTCTGAAGCCTAGGGAGGGGCTGGGCTCCAGAGTCCAAGCCCTGACTATCCAGCTATTTCTAGAGCACTAGTGTGAACCCTGTTAGCCCACGTCAGTTGACCTGGCCTGGGAGGCTTGCTCCCAGGGATTACAAAATACTGTGTAGACGTACCCAGATAGGTCCTACCAAAAGCTAACAATGTCCAATCCCTGAGTCAGACAGAAGAGAGCAAAAAGGAAGCGAAGTCATCAACAAAAAGCACACAGGAATAAAGAAAATGGAGAGGACGAGGCTGATTCCAACATGGAAGGGAAGGGTGGTTGCCGAGCAGAGACCCCAGAGTGACAGGCAGGGCTGTCTGACCTCAAGGACCCAGTCTTCACTCAGAGGGGAGGGGCCAAGCAGGAACTGGAGTCACGCAAGAGGGAATCCGAACAAAGAAAATGGGACTCAGGGCAGGGTCATGTGGGCACAGAAGAGAGTCGGAATGGGACACTGAGCAGTCTAGTGAACTTCTCCCAGGGAGTGGCCAATAGAACTTCCCCACAGAGACAGAAATGACCTCACCCTCAAGAGAAGGGGGGGTTATAAATAAACCAGAAGTCAATTAAATACCTGAGGTGGGGGGAGATCAGGATAGAGATCTAATAAAGGGAACCAGAGAGGGATACCGAGCAGACAGCCACCAGGGTGAAAGGTACCAGCCTAGTCTATCAGAAAATCAAAGTCTTCTGTTCATCCACACAGCAGGTATGGCCTAGGCAGCGATGGTAGCGGCGCGAGCACATTAGCCAATGGGAGCTGCCTGTGCAGAGTCAAGACCAGAATGTTCCTCGTTCAAAGAGCGCATTGGCATTGCTCTGTGAAGGAGAAGGTTTCCTAACAAGCACTCGCAGGATACTTGGCTCTCACCATCCCCTGATAATGCTTCACTTTCACAAACACTGACCTCCCAGGCTTGTGGTGAAAGCACCATAAAGAAGGAGAAATAGTGTTTAGTCTCCTATTTAGATGCAAAATAAGCAGTGAAGAGAGGATTCTCCCTATCGCATTCCCATGGTGCCGACTAACCAGCCTAGCTCATTTAAGATGGGACATTCTGAAGTCCCGTTCTTAAGTGCAATCTACAGTGTATTGGAATCAGAAACACCCGGTTAAATGTTCACATGCTGCCCTGGACGTTGTCACAGATCCTCCATGGTATTTAGGGTGCCTAACTCCCATTTATTTCAATGTGTTAGGTGGTTAAATACCTGTAAGGATCTGCGTTCACTGCAAAGTTAACTTGAGTTATAACTCTACTGATGCCTCTAACTCAAGCCTCATCCACTCACAAAAACCATGAACTCGAGTGTGCTGGTGCTTTGGACTTGTAAGTTGGGTGGACCAAACTGGGATATAAGCTCATCAGCTGCTAATATGATTCCTTTCCACTGCAACTTAGCACCACTTGAGTGCCACTCTTCCTCCAATGCCTTCCCACAATTCTCCCCGTATGCATTGTGGCTCAGCTTGTTGCTTTCTCTCTCAAGCAAGGCTAATGCAAAAGGAGTAACTCAAGTGTAGCTTATTCAGGTTAAATCTGCAGTGAAGGCAGATGCTCTTCAAAAGCGCCTAGCCTTGCTTTAACTCTATTCTCATTGAAGTCAAGGCTAAAGCTCCTGTAACCCTTCTGCCAGGTGTCCTTGGTAGGTTCAAACTGCTCAGGGTCCCTCTTAAAACTAACAAACACCACTGATTCGAGAGTTTCTGGGATCACTAAGGGTCTCCCCTGAGGGTCATTAATAGAAAACATTTCCCCTCACAAGCACCGAGTCTGTGTCCAAAACAAGAGGAAAAGGAACACAGTATTAATTTGGAAAAACATAACAACAGTAAATCAACACTATGTTCACATGAGTAATAAGTAAAACATCTACCCCAGCAGTATCTTTGGCCGTAGTTCTTTGCCTCGGTTACCCCATCTAATTATGAGAATATCCACTGGACAAATGCCCCTTTCACATGCCTGATTTCTCCCCTTCCCCTCTGTTGGAACCCACTCATGGGTTCATTGTCAACGGTTAGTGAAGTCCCAGAACCAGGGTGTGCACTTAGTCAGGGCCATCTCTAGCCTCTGACAGGAAGTGCTGTCTGGCTTCTGTGAAGAAACACCTGAATGTCATCTCTTGCTGTGTCACGGCCTCTAACCACGATGCTGTGTCTGCATCCTCAGGCTCCTAACCAAGCTATAGTGATGTATAAGCTGATCACTGCCTCTACAACACCAGATCCATGTCCCTAGAAGAATTCACTCAGCTCTGACTTTGCACTGTGGAGGAGGTTCAATGGCACACAGGATCCTTGAGCAGAGACTTTGCCACCAGAGATTTGCTCCTCACTACCTCTGTTCGCACTGGGAGGATGGGTAATAGACATGAAAATGAGGTCTGCTTATTCTGTCTCTTCCTCTGGTTAACCAATGGAGGGTGGCAGAGAGCTTAAGAGCTGCCACGGGCATATACTCCTGTTGACTTCACCGGGTCCTGTGTTAGGCCAGAGGACATAAGAATGGCCATATTGGGTCAGACCAATGGTCCATCCAGCCCAGTAGCCTGTCTTCCGACAGTAGCCAAGACCAGGTGCTTGAGAGCGAATGAAGAGAACAGGGCCACTAGTTCAAGAGATTAGTGCTTTTGCAGCTCCCAGTCTTATTAGTTTACTTTCATGAGGTAGTCGTGTGGTCTTCATAATGTGATGGGCACCCACTTACCATGGCAGCAACACACATACTATCATCCAACTGGGGACAACTGACTTAAATTTCAAGTCTAGCCTTGTTCAGTGCACCTGTCCCTGTAACCACTGTCCTGTGTTACCAAGCCATCTGTCCTATTGGTCAGGACACCACCCACTCCACTGGGGACTGATACCTAGGCTCTGTGGTATGGGATGGGCCTAAAATCTGTAGCAGAAATGAGCAGGACTTGCTGCACAAATATAGGGGAGAGTATTTTCTCAGGTTGAGCTCCCCACGTTTCATCCAGGTCAGACAAGCTCTAACCCCTTCTCAGATCAAGGCAGTGGCAAGATAAGGCCCTGAGTAAATCAGTTGTAGCTGCCTACATACACTACTATTTCAGGCCACTAGGGAGCCTTATGGAAGGAAAAACTCTGCCTTCACTCTTGTTCTCTTTCTTCTCTGTTCTCTCTAGTTTCCTCAGCAATTTCTCAAGACTATTTAAGAAAATAGCACTGGGAAACCTTCGTTCAGTGCCCACCGAGGGGAACATCTGTCACCTAGCAGAAATGGGTTTTTAAGTAAAGGTCAAGTTGTTATTGTACTTGAAAGTACCTGGGGATACTTTCAAGAGTGGTTACGCTCAGAAAAGTTAGCAAAAGTAAAAGCAAAAGTTGCTAAGAGTAGAACCTTATTACTCAACGGATCTGCTCTCTGGGTGAAATTCAAAACACATCTGCTGGTTTTGGTGACAAAAATAAGCATTTGCTATTTTTAGCATTGAAGAGCCAAGGCTACTAGGGCAGGAGTAAGCTACAGCTGGTCCGGCTGCTGCACCATCAACTGAATTCCTACTTGACAAGTTTGAATCCACGTTAGGAATCATTGTTAGTGGTAATGATATGTGAGCCAGGAAAAACTCAGCTTGACCTTCAGTTTCCTGGCTGAGTTCGCAGGTTGGTATTGGAGAGCAGCCAGAGGGCCTGAGGGATAAAGAGGGAGATTTGCAACCACTGTGGTGTATTGGGCACTGTTACGAGCTGTCACTTTTGGAACAGGGTGTTGGGGGGATCCCTGTCCTGCTTGCGGGCTAGAGGGCTCTGTAGCAAAGCATGGAAGCATAGTCAGTCTGGGATGAACCTGCTGAAAGCAAGGTGGGGTGAGTTGTGCCTCTGTGGCTTAGGGAGCAGCCTGTTTTGTCTCTCTCTCTTTTGAGGTTCTTGATTTTATTTCACAGAATTCAGAACAATAACACACGTTACATTGCAACCTTCCAGCAAAAGAATTTGATTGTATCTAATCTCTCTGTGTGTACGCTGTGTACAGCATACATAAACAGCATCTAAAGGCGTTTGGATTACAGATTGCATTAATCATCAGTGACACGTACGCCCCCAAAGCCTTTAGATGCAATCTCTCACAAGATAGCCAAACGGCCAGAGATCATCATGTAGAGCAGAAAAAAAACATGTTAATCACCTCACTGCTAACTTGTTCTCCTTCTGTTTGCTGTATCTACATGCTTTCTCTCATCTTATACTTCAGTTGTAAGCCAGGGACAGTCTTTTCACTGTTCATTAGTACCTTGTGTGACCCCCACCCCTCACCTGCTAAGTGTGTGTTACGTGTCTCTGTGCCCAAACTACGAGGGGTCTGAGTCTGTTACAGCCCACATGGAAAGTTATCCCAGAGGTTAGGTAACCTCACTTAAATATTTGCCCCTACTTTCCATTTGAATTTGTCTAACTCCAACTTTCAGTCACTAAAATCTCATTGCCAATTATTTGTCTCGGTACACAGCAAGGAAGAAGACAAAAGTCAACCAGAATGAGAGTATTTTCCAATTAGAAGAACAACCCAAGAAAGAACAACAATAAAGTACCCATGAGGAAGCGTAGTGCATATTTCCTTTGTGCTGGATGAAACACAAAGTGGTTGCCAGTCTCAGTAGGGGTACATTGGAAGAGAATCCTAAGAGCCGTACAGAGACTGTTGATACACCACAAATAACTTAAAAATCAGTTTGAATTCAGGCCATTATCTGATCACCTACCCCCACATGGAGACTATATCCTGAGTGTACAGGAACTTAATGACCTAGTAGGTCTTTTCTAGCTCTATCTTCCATGCGCTTTATTCCTGCTGCTCATGGCAAAGCCGATCAGTCCATTTACTGGACCTGGCTCTTTTGGAAGAATATTTTAACCTGCTTTCCACACTTGCAGAGTAAGCCATGAGTTCTTAAAAATGCCAAGGCTAGATACTGAAGGTTTGTGGAAATTTTCAGCTCACAGGGCCCCTCCCCTACCCAACTCAGGTCGTGACTGAAAACTCTGTTGATGGCAACAGCCTATGTGAACCGAGTGGGTGGGGCCAGTCCCGTTGCCTGAGGGCGTAGATCCATATCACTGTGCAACTAGGACTAATTGGCAGCCTTGTTGAAAGTCTCAGAAAAGAGCGCACAAGGTGAATTGTCTCCATGGAGATGGCCCTTTCACCCCCTGAGATCTTTCCAGCAGGCCAGGGTTCAGGCTCGTTGGCAAGACACTGCAGGAAATGTTAACGTTTTGCTGTCTCTGTTGGCCCTGTTCTGTGCTGTCCACCTTTTGGCAGGGCTGAATTCACCTTTCAAAGGAGCTAGAAAAGCCAGCAACTGACAGAAAAGCAAGTTTTCCTTCTAAAGATCGATAATAATCTGACTATGCATAACCTGCCACCCCTGCTCTAGGGCCCATAGCAAAATGAGCTGTGTATCCTCTGAAGCCCTCCTCAGGAGCAACATTTTAAATAAATAAATCAGACCCATTTATCTTTGCCAGGCTGTGCATTCAATAAATCTCTCTGTTTCCATTGACTGTCGCTCTGCAGAGCTGCAAATAGTATTTCCAGCTCGTCCGAACCCACTATTCTTCTTGCCACTCAATACAGTAAGTACCTCACTTTTATCATTGCCCAGGATGATTGCTGTCAATCTAAAGGCCATTCCTTAGTGACGGGTGAATCAAATAATACATTTGCCAAACAGCATCAATTTTAGAGCAACTCCGCCAGTTGAAAATTTCTTGGATGATGATGTAGGCTCCACTGCAAGAGACTTGAAAAATTTGGCAGGGTCTGAGGGACTGAGGAAGAGGGAACGCTGAGATCTAATAATCAGTGATGAACTCTGAGGGATTTGATGTTTGAGCAGCCTCCCAAGTCTCGGACACTGCCGTGCCATGTAGTTATCTTCTGTTCTCTGAATATCTGCTCCTTACCCAGTCTGTAGTATTTCTAGAGCATTAAAATCCTACTTGTTTTGAATCAGGAAAAAATGGACTGTGGTACTCATTGCCACCAGATATCATTGAAGCCAAGCAGTAAGGTTCCAAAGGGGTCTTGAGATTTACCTGGACAAGTCCATCCAGCAGTAACTATTTTAAAATAAAACTTTTAGAAGGGATAGAAAACCTCACACGTCAGAGTCTAAGCTTATGTATTATTGTTAGGTATTAGGTGAAGATTTCCCTGGTGGTGGGGAGGGAGGAGGAGAGAGATCATCCCACATTTCCCTATTATGGTAGTTCTTCTATCTTCCTCAGAAGCAGCTGGTACTGGTCACTGGCAGAGAGAGATTACTGGAGCAGATGCTTTGCTGCTCTGATCTTGTATGGCAATTTTTGCATTCATCCTATTCCTGCCCCTCCCTGCATTATCCCTGCTCATGCAATCAGATCAGCTAGGATGACCCAGACATCCTTGTAGAGCCCCCACTGAAGCAGGGTGGGGAGCCCAGCTAGCATCTTTGAATGGGGCTTTAGATTGTAGCTTTTTTACACAGGAAATCTACCTGTATTTGCTCTGAGGGACACCGTGCACATCTACAGTACAGTATAAAGAGTGCTAATGATTCCAGTTCAGATTTTCAAAGGTGTCTAAACCCTGGTTTACACTGGGGGCGGGGGATCAACCTAACATATGCAACTTCAGCTACACGAATAGCATAGCTGAAGTCGACTTTCCTCGGGGTCTTTGCAGTGCTGAGTCAACTTCTGCTGCTTCTCCGTTGGCTCCACCTCCGCCTCTCACCGCGGTGGAGTTCCGGAGTCAACGGGAGAGTGCTTGGGGATTAATTTGTTGCGTCTAGATGAGACGCGATAAATCAATCCCTGAAAGATCGCTCTCTACCCGCCGATCCAGCAGATAGTGAGAACCTGGCCTAAGGATTTAGGAGGTCAAATCTCTAGGTTTATTTGAAAATCCAATTTAACTGCACAGGACAGTTTAGTCCCACTCAGCCAAAGGAAGGCAGAATTTCACTGTTCATGTGGCTATCAATGCTACAATTTTATGCGCTGATCAAGTTCCTGGTCTTTTGCCAGCATGGTTCTCAGCTGGGAAAAGCCTGGACATCCCTGGTGCTAGCCACTGTCAGAAACAGGACACTGGACTGAATGGGTCTGATCCATTGAGGCAATTCCTCTGTATTTATTTGGGCATAAGCTTTCATGGGTAAAACCCCCACTTCTTCAGATGCATGGAATGAAAATTACAGATGCAGGCATTGTTATACGCACACAGGAAGAGAAGGGAGTTACCTCCCAAGTGGGGAACCAGTGTTGACAGGACCAATTCGATCAGGGTCGATTTGGTCCACTCCCAATAACTGAGGAGGAGGTGTCAATACTAAGAGAGGGAAAATTGCTTTTGTAGTGAGCCAGCCACTCTCAGTCCCTGTTCAAGCCCAAATTTGCAAATGAATTGTAGCTCTGCAGTTTCTCTTTGAAGTTTGTTTTTGAAGGTTTTTTGTTGAAGGATGGCTACTTTTAAATCTGTTATAGAATGTCCAGGGAGATTGAAGTGTTCTCCTGGCTTTTGTATGTTACCTGATCAGGAATGGTAAGGCCTCTGTACACCATTATGGCAGAGTGGAGGAGGTTTGCAATGGGTAGCAGTGCAAAGGGACCTTTGTATAAATGAGAATCAGGCCTGATGACTTCTTTGGATTAACTGCTGATTTACACTAATGTAAGCGAGAGAAGAAGCAGACCTGGAGATTTGTCCAGAATTTGTTTCCAAGGCTGCTCCTTGTGCTAGGAAGAGGTTTCTAAAGTGCCCAAGTCTCATCAGAAAGTTAAATATCTTTGTGTCCACTTTCCTCACTGTGCAACACAACACCCTGCAAAGGAGAACAATGATTAAATGCCTGTCAGCAGAGATCCAGCAGAAGTGAAACATTTGAAGCTCCCTTAGAAGCCGTCTGCCAGGTGTTTTGCTTAGTAATGGGCGCAGGGGAATTGCTTCTGCTCTAAAAGTAGCTTTTTTCAGCGTGCAACTCTTAAGAGTTGAAAAAGTTTCTGCGAAGTGGTTTAATCGCTTCCGTCTGTGGAAGATAACTCAGAGAAATGGAAACACATCTACTGTTAGCCCATGATTAGTGTGATGCTGAGCCCGTCTCCCGCACAAATGAGAGCCATAAACATCTTTGTTTTCCTTTCCAGAAACATACATATTCCATAAGTCCTCGAGTCTGTGAAGCTGTGACAAGTTTGCTCCTCTCTCCTCTGTGGAGTCCCACACTCAAAGAATGCATCAGAACAAGGAGCCAAAAATAAAAGAGAAGCAACCAGGCACAGCTAATGGCAAATGAACCAAAGCACTGTTATGCCAGATTTTATGACTATGAAATGGTGGGAGAGGCAGTGTTGTCTAATGAGAAAAGCAGGACACTAGAAGTCAGGAGTACTGAGTGATATTTGTGACTCTGCTACTAACTGTGAGGCTTTGGCCAACTCGCTGATATTCCCTGCCCCTTATTTGATTCATCTGCAAAAAAGGAGACTCAGTTCCTTCCTTGGTTGCTCTGAAATCCTTAAATAAACGATGCTGTGAATGCCAAGTATCATTCGTATTATTCTAGAGGACTGTTAATTTTTGCAATTCAACTTCTAAGAAAAAGCTACGGCCCCAAGATGTTTGCACAGCCTACCTCTTTTATTAAGGAGATATTTTTACTCAAGGAAACAGCAACATTCAATGGGCCAGTTTTCAAGTTATAGCACTGAATGGATCGGAAGGAGAATGGAGGTGCTCTGAGGTTTAGACCTCCATGACTTCAGTGGGACTGCTTCCCTTTGTGAGGTTTTGCAGGGCCAGGCCTTGTTTTATTTCAGACTCTAAGGAACTCACAGAGTGAAATTTACAGGCATTGATTTTTTTGCATACATAGGTGGTGCAACTAGGTGTGTGGGGTTGGGGGTGGGGAGTGCTGCTGCACCCCTGCTTGAAGTTGTAATAACAATCCAGATACATGGTTTTCACCTTCAGCATCCCCACTATAGGAATTGTTCCAGAACCGCTGCCTAGTCTGGCTGCAAATCATTGACTCGTAGTTTCATAGAACTGGAAGGGACCTCAGGAGGTCATCTAGTCCAGTCCCCTGCATGCATGGCAGGACTCAGTATTATCTAGACCATCCCTGACAGGTGTTTATCTAACCTCTTCTTTAAAATATCCAGTGATAAAGATTCCACCGCCTCCCTAGGCAATTTATTCCAGTGCTCAACGCAGCCTTAACTCTGCATATCCCAGTTGTCAGTGCCTGTAAGTCTGAGCACACAAGACTGGTATTTAGAAAAAAGGCCATCCAGTAAGACTACCCATTTCTTCTTCAGCTCTGATGATGCTGTAGCATCACTCATTTGGTGGGAGAAACCTAGAATCATTTCTGAACATTTCAAAGCCTATGGGAAAGATTGGAGGACTAGGAGGAGGCCACGTAACCACCTGGGCTAATGCAGATGATGCTTTGAGAAGTGTGTCCCAGGCTGGATTAGAATGGTCATTTGACTGCCTTAAGTGGAATGGACAGCTGTTCCATGTAAGGGAAAACTCCCTTGTGCGATTTCTCGGCAAGCAGACATTCACTTTCTTGCAGGCACCATTCACTATGCACAGGCCAAGGGGCATGCATAGCCACCCAAGAGGCCAATTTTCCAAATTTAGGATTAGAGCAGATCGAGAATTTCCTGTCAGAAAATTCACTTTCTGTGAAATTGAATGGGAAACTTTCCTCCCAGAATTATTCCAGGGCAGTCTACCAGGCACAATGCCACAGGGCTGGGACTCCTGGGGAGCATATCTTGCTCCTGGAAACACCAAAACATTTCTGCTGGGGGGAACATTTCTGGTGTTTCCAAAACCAAGTATTGCAGAATTTCAGTTCCATGGGAAGTTTTGAATTTTGGGGTTCTCATCTCAAATTGGGATGAAAAAAATTCCAAACTCGAATTTTTTCATGGAACTGAAATTCAATTTCCTGGCCAGCTCTACTTGAAAGCAAGAGCTCCGTGACTCTGCATACACCCAGCAGAGAGAGAGAGAGAGAGAGAGAATGACTCTGTGATGAGTTATACTAGTGACCTGGGTCAGGTAGAACCAAGACTCACAAGTCTTTCCTACTTAGAGCCTGCTCCTACAAGTCGGTGAGTGGCTTCAACTCAACAAGAGAACTCAGTGCCTTGCATGCTTGGCCCTAAATATTATTTTTCACTTTTATTAATCTGTTGTTTAGTCCTTCTTCTAATTCATTTAATGAAGTCCCGGATGAGTCAAACCCGACACCCTGTGCTATTCCAATGCACACTTCTGTGCAGCTTGCTACTTTGCCATTTATAATTTACTCTCTTTTTTTTAATCTGTGAACTTTCAGCCAATTTTCAGTCCTTGTGAGTGTTCCTGACAAAGCCAATTTGGAAAGAATCTTTCAAGTAAGATTTCATGTCACATATCCAGTATTTTAATCATAGGCAAACCTAGTCCACCTGATATGTTCCTGTCATGCCATAACATCGTAATTCCTTTTTAAAAAAACAGTGACATTTTGTCTGGCAACGTTTTCTTACTGCTCTTGATGGCGTCCTCAAAACATGCAGTGATTCCCCCTCCTCCATTACTGTGGAGGAATGTAAAGTAGATTCAGGTAATAGTAATTGCTAGAATCCCTGGCTTTTTCTTTTAAAATCTGATACAAATCCCTTTCCCCATTCTTTTGTTACATTAGCAATTCCCTCTAATTTTCAAATAATTCAGTCCTGCAATCAGTTTGTTAGCTATACCCTAGGAGAGGTGTATCATTGGACCTTCAGACTTCTGTACATTCGAATTTCCCAACTCTTCCCTTATATGATTTCTACTTATAGTTATCCTCACAGGATCTTATTCTGTATTAATTGTTCAATCTTCTTTTCTTTATTAAAGACATTTGAAATGTTAAGTCAATTAAGATTTCAAACTTGTATGAGGCAAAGTTAGTCACTCAGTGACTCATCACCTTTTCTTTAAATAGACTCCATATTTCTACCTTGTAATTTAGCCAAATGGAAAAGAAAAAAAGAGAAAGAGAGGAAAGACTCAAGACAAGCCATTTTCAGTGCTTTGAACAGAAGTCAGTGAATGTGTGATAAGGCTGA
The DNA here is from genome assembly GCA_007922305.1 of Dermatemys mawii. Lineage (NCBI taxonomy): Eukaryota > Metazoa > Chordata > Testudines > Dermatemydidae > Dermatemys > Dermatemys mawii. The sequence continues at coordinate 5,235,679 of ML677353.1, forward strand.
CTCATCACTGGCACCTTTCTGTGGCTGGCCAGTGGCACGGCAGTTCTTTCCCCACTGATCTTCTCTTATAGACAGTCTGCCTCAGCGGTGACCTGCCTCTTCCTGTGACTTGGTCCCCTGGCCAAGTCTCTCCCCTTCCAATATCAGTCAAAAACCAAGGGGAGTTAACATAAATCAACTGAGTCCATAGGAGATCAAGGGGAATGACACCCTCTAAGGTGCATCAGAATCTGGCCATCTGTACCCTCAGAGAGGGGGCTTTAAGGCAGTGGTTGTCTGGGAAGCTGCTGCCTTCAGTCAGGCCTTTCCTCAGGAGTTGAGGGCTGAAAGTCTCTTTTCTTCCCTAGTCTGCCACCAAGTGAGCAGCTCTACTCCCCTTTGAAGCTCCTCCTGCCCCCTGTGTCTGCCTTGTAGATTTGGCAAGGCAGGTCTGTCTGAGCCCAGAGCAACCCCTGAACTCCTTTTAGTCCAGTGTAGTGTTTGTATACCCCATCACAAGGTGAAATTCTCAGCAGTCCCTAAGGCCTAGATCCTCCAAAGTATGTAAGTGCCCAAGTCCCATTGAAAGTCAAAGGGACTTAGCCTTGGTCTACATAGTGGGGCAGGTATCACTTAAGATATGCAACTTCAGTTACGAGAATAGCGTAGCTGAAGTCAACGTATTTAGGTCAACTTACCATAGCGTCTTTATGGCGCTGAGTCCACTGTTGCCGCTCCCCCGTCGACTTGGCCTGCGCCTCTCGCAGCCATGGAGTACTGGAGTCAACAGGAGAGTGCTCGGGGAAGGATTAATCGCATCTAGACTCGACACAATAAAAGGACCCCCGATAGATTGATCGCTACCCGCCGATTTGGCGGGTACTATAGACCTGCTCTTAGTCTCCTAAATCACTTAGGTGCTTTTGAAAATTTTACCCATCATGTGTGACCCAGATGAAAACAAACCACACTGGAGATCTCCCCATATCGGTCTTCATAAGATTTCCATCCACATTTCAAAATCACATTCTGATGAATTTTGGACATCCATTCACATTTGTGAATGCTCATCCAAACTGAACCTTTTAAAAGTCTGCTTAGCTCATCTTAGCTCTTTGAGACCCTGTGAGATCTAATAAAGCTAAAATAATGAGATCATGCATGAGAAGTGGGAGTCTGGACTACAAAAGAAAATACTTGATGGCATTTTAAATGCATGAAGAAGACTGATATCACTGTACTCAAAATGATTTTCTTTGGGAGAAAAAGTTGAAAATATAATAGCAAGTTGGGAGCAGTAAGGGCACTAAGGCAAAAATACTTTACAAAAGTAAAGTACAGAAGATTATAAACTTATGACATAAGGTTCAACACCACAAAAAAATCTACCAAATCAAATGGTTCTAAAAGTTCCAGGATGAAATAGGTAAGATTTCAAAATACAGCAGAGAAGAAGGTTTTCATATGGAGGAGATATATTAAAAATATGAATTAGAAAGGTGATCAAGGTAGAGGTCTCTTATTGGTCCATGAATTAATTACCTCTAGGTTTTCATCAATCTGTTTCTACAGGTTGGTAGCTGCTTTTCCTAAATGAATTCCAAAACATAAAATAGCTGTGATATGCTGGCATAGAACTACACAGACCTGCCAAGATGCAGCCCAGGTCTACCTAGGAAGAATCAAAATCGATAGCCTGTCGGGAACGAGGTGAGAGAAACAGCGGGAGCGGCAGCTCGCTTTAATGTTTGTCTGTCTGGTAATGACTCCCTCATAACAGTGATCAATTGTTCTTGTAACAGAATATATTCTTGTACAGCTGAAGATCTGGGGATCCAGCGAACATATTTATGCCAGGTCTGCAGTTACCTGATGGCAGCCAACAGAGGCATTTATGAAACAGCACAAAGCACTTGTCCTATCTCAGTTGTTTCCTCCCCGTGTCACCGGTACCAGCTGTTTTGCACTATTTTAAGCCTTGTTCCAAATACCGTTGGTGAGGGATTTCAGGCTGACATGTATCTGAAGCTTTTCCATTTCATTGGCCTTTCTTTTTTTGAGCTTTCAGAACCTGTTGAATCAGGAGTGGGGAAAGGGAGAAATCATCTGCCTGTGTGAAAATGCCAAGTTCTCTGTAAACGGGGAAAATGTCAGAAGAAAAGTCTGTCAGGCTTGGATTTAAAGTGCTACATTTGTGAGATCTGCAACAGTTTTGAAGTTGCCTTGAGGTTCTCACAGGCCACCTTACATTCAGATTTTTTCCAACTTAAATACAGATAATAAAGTTCTCTCTGCCATTTCCCTCTCCCTTTCACAGTGCTGTAACCACGCTGACAGGAAACGAGCTGGTGAGTCTCTGATCTGTTTTTGTCTGGTCTATTAGGAGCTGCCGAAAGAGTCAGCAGCCAGTCAGTCATCTGGTTCCACTTTTCCAAGTCATTTGGTGACGAGGCGTGCGTTCCAGATAGACACTGCACAGGTACTGTTGTGTTTAGTTTGTGCCTGGCCTACTCATGAAGAACTGACTTGTCTCCTTGTCTCACTTTGAAATAGGAATTGACAGATCACAGCAGAGATTCTGAGTTCAAGACTTGCACAGAAATATGTTTGCCAGTAGCTGTAATGTTTCATGAAACATTAACGTCTGAGACAGGGCCAAATCCCATAGCCTTACCTCAGGTCACGCTCTGACTAGCCCTGTGTAGCTGCACACCCGAATATTGTCTTTATGTCAATGCTGACCAGGATCCTGCTCTTTCAGGGATGGATTCAAAGCCCATTGACAGGCCCCTGAGGGTATGTCTACACTTCATTGAAAACCCCCATCTCTGGGACCCGGATTTGTGGACTCAGTGTTTTCAAGCCACACTTGAGCATCCACGTTGCATTGTCAACCCAGGCTGGTGTCTTGCAGCTGTGCTAACACATTCAGGATGCACTACACAGACCTCCTGCCTCAGATCTGAAGTTTAAGATGCGTCCACATTGAAAAATGACAGGGCTTTGACCCAAGTCTCAGCAGGACTTGGGCTCTGACCAAGCCCCTAGTGGGGTCTTAGGACCTGGGTCCTGAATGCTAGCTTAGCCAAGTCAGACTGATTTGTGTGTGGTCAGATGAGGAGCATGGACTTAAAATGGAGTCAAAGTATAGGGCTTTCTGCAGTGTAGACATTTCCTATGTGCACATAAGAAAGGCACAAAAGAAGCCTATTGGACTCCTTATCAATGGGAGGCTTCCAACTAACTTCAGTCAGCCTTGATCACGTGCACAGAGCGGGGCAGGCCTGGAGGCAGAAGAAGTCTTCTCCAAATAGGACAGAACTTCCACTCTGCTATGCACAACTCAGACACTCCCAGAAGCAGGCTCCTGAAAGCTGCAGCCGCAATGCGGCCCATCCCATTCCCAGCCAGTGCACTAAGGTGCAGAGTCTTGCCCTCAGTCTTTATACAATCAATGCGCCCATTGAAACCACGTGAACCAAGATGATGGAGAAAACAAGAATTTATTCGTAGGCCATCCAGCAAAATCTGTTTGAAGTCCATGTAGGCATGTTATTCATACCAGCTGACTGACCCTGAAATGACATATAACTGGATGGCCATGGGGGAATAGGGAGGTTGTATCCTTGGCATTGCAAAGCTTCATTCTTTGTCTACATGGGTATCTCTGTTACATTAATAATAGAGCAACCAATTAAACATAAGCCTAGAAAAGAAATGGGAATGGTGTAGTGAACAAAGCACACAGAGCAACTCGCCTCGTGTGAAATGCAGTGCGGTCAATATGCAGAAGCCAAAGCCCAGTCTTTGCTATTAAGTGTAGAATGAAGTCAGAGATCAGGCTCACTGAACTTTATAGAAATGTTTAGTTGTAACATGCTGCTGGGGACACCCAGAGCTGGAACCACCTAGGATGACCAGACAGCAAGCTGGAGGGTAATAGGCACCTATATAAGAGAAAGCTCCAAATATCAGGACTGTCCCTATAAAATTGGGACATCTGGTCACCCTAGAACCACCATGTAACCTCTTTGCCACTGCAAACTTTATGAAACTGAGATGATATTAGATTTTTGAAGGAACTTCGTGGGCCGAAGCGACTGTGAAAAAATTAAATATATACAAATATATGCAAAGTCATAAAAAAACCACTACTGTGTCAGTACTGCATTGAATTCTAAATCAGGTATAAAAGTAGCTGTATAATCAATGCAGGTACTGTGAAATCACATAAAATATTTGTCAATACATTAAAATCATTTCACTTTTTAAAATTTTATTTATGTCTAAAAACTCACAAATTTGTATCATATAAATACACATATTCAAAAGTTTGGCTGTACTTTGGTAAGAGAAGCTCCAGATTCCCATTGTTGGTTGGGACTGTTTGGTTCGGTGATGTAGTTAAAATTTAACCCTTTGCTCCTCCGGCTGTGCCGCAGGGACACTCACCTCTCCACACATGGGGCTGCTGGCAGCAGCTTGGGGAGGGGGCAGTGGCAGCTTCTCCACCTGCCTGCTCAGCTGGGGGCCGGACAAATTGAAACTGCAGGCCGGATCCGGACCCGTGGCCGTACTTTGGAGACCCCTGGTGTAGGGTGTGAATGTAGGTCTTCCTAGGGCCAAACTTATAAATGTAATTGACACTGATGGGTATAACAGCTGCCCTTCATTCAGGAACAAATGTAAGAAGCAATTAAGCTCTGTTATGGATGAGATCATTGAAATCATAAAAGTCACTGCCCAAAAGACAGGCCAGACGTGAGGCTGGAGTAGGAGCTGAGATGTGTGGTTTCAGGGATTGTTCTTGAGGCTGAATCCAAATGCAGGGAGCTGGGTATTGTTTGAGGGAGCTGTGTGTGTGTGAGAGAGAGAAGCAACAGAAACACCACAGCACACAAAGAAGGCAGCGAAGAAGCCCCTGTGACCTCCAGAGAAGCATGCATAGCGTGCCACTGGGGAAAAGCTAAGGGAGCATTTTTGGGCTGAATACTGGCTGGAAAGAGGCTTAGAACCAGGAGAAAAATAATTGTCTCCTCTTGTTTGATTTCTCCTGTGTTCAGGGAAACAGGCCTTTGTACATTCTTTGTGAATGAGCTGGACTGCCTCAGGGAAACACCTGACTCCATCATCAATTTCCCCTCCTAACAGAAACAGCTCTCAAATCCCCAAATATTGGCTAATCGCTTGGGTCAAAGGAGTTAACAGTATGATTCAAGAGTACTGAAAGATTATTGAAAAATCACTCCGTTTTAAGACATCTCTGCTTTCTCAGTAAAGGCTCAGAAGGCAATACCAACCTTTGATCTAACAATGTCCACTTTGTAAAGCAGAGTAGGCCTGAGTGAGGAATTATGGAATAATGGAGACAGCTGATACATGGAAGGACCATTGTGTGGAAAAAATAATCATGTATTTTTTGTACACAAAGACTAACCCTTTACTTTCAGCCAGAACAACCTGTATTTTATACTGAGAGAGTGGTATGGTTAGTGACATCTGTAAGCAGTCCCTCTGCACCCTAAAAATTGTTCCATCACGGGAAACTGAGGCAAGGGAAAAACTTTTTACAGGTGATAAGAACAAGTTTTAAACTCACCACATCACAAATAAAGATTTATGCTGGTTTACATAAGTGCATATGGTGGGTGGCAGAAGTTGCCTGCAGGCAGGGACTATAGCACTTGACAGGTTGAGAGGGCATAAAGGGTCCCCAATGCTATTAATGGGGAAGAGTATTTAAAGGGACAATGCAAGGCCAAACAGCAGGAGACCCAATCTGCATGATGACCCAGGTGATCAGAAAGTCTGCTGGGGCAGTTTTCAGAGGGGTAGCCATGTTAGTCTGTATCAGTAAAAACAATGAGGAGTCCTTGTGGCATCTTAGAGACTAACAAATTTATTTGAGCATAAGCTTTTGTGGGCTAAAACCCACTTCATCAGATGTATAGAGGGAAAAATACAGTAAGCAGTATATATATTACAGCACATGAAAAGATGGGAGTTGCCTTACTAAGTAGGGGGATCAGTGCTAACGAGGCCAATTCAATTAAGGCGGAAGTGGCCTATGCTTCACAGTTAACAAGAAGGTGTGAGTATCAACAGAGGAAAAGTACTTTTTGCATTGACTGAGCCACTCCCAGTCTTTATTCAGGCCTAATTTGATGGTGTCCAGTTTGCAAAGTAATTCCAGTTCTGTAGTTTCTCATTGAAGTCTGTTTTTGAAGCTTTTTGTTGAAGAATTGCCACTTTTAAGTCTGTTATTGAGTATCCAGGGAGACTGAAGTGTTCTCCTACTGGTTTTTGAACGTTATAGTTCTTGATGTCTGATTTGTGTCCATTTATTCTTTTGCGTAAAGACTGTCTGCTTTGGCCAATGTACATGGCAGAGGGGCATTGCTGGCACATGATGGCGTATATCACATTGGTAGATATGCAGGTGAATGAGCCCCTGATGGCTGAAGAGATGTTCTCTGAAAAGAGAAACCACGTCCTTTTGATGCCTCTACAGATATGCCAGCTATTCCATTTGTGGAGATAGTACAATGATTATCAACAGGAAGAAGGCAGTCCCTTCAGATCCCATTAATGCTTTAAAACATTCACCAATATCCTCATTTCTGTCCAAATATAACTTATCTTTACTTTTTGGCTAAACTTATAAATCACCCTTCCTAAGGCCTAGGGATTGGTGTGAAGAGCTGCTTTGTACATGACATCTTATAGTGATTTTCACTGAATCAGACAAAGTTTTTACAGTACAGGATTTTTCTCTGCATTTGACTCCTCTGCATGAGTCCTCTCCACCCCTTCTTGTGAACTTGTGCCTCATTTGATCTGCGCAAAATGTTATTACATACATCACACCAATCAGGGTTTACCATTTGAACTTTCTTTTTTTAAAAGCATACTTTTAGAGGAGGAATAAAAAATTAATTGCTACTACCTCCATGGAACCATTGCCTCCTTCAGTTCTCCCTGCAAGAAAAGTTTGGTTTTGAAGAAAAGTTTTGAGTAAGCCAGTGAAAAGATACACAGGAAGAAGAACTGCATAGGAATGCATGAAAAAGATGTTGGAGGAAGTCTAATGACTTGCAGTTTGAAATGTGCCTGAATATAAACTGGTAATGAAATACAACAAATCCTGTGGCAGACTATGAAATGAAAAAAGAGAGTCTAAAAAAATATCAAATACATGTCAGGACAGAAAGGTTAGAAGTAATATTTCTTTCATGCAATATTTTTTAGGCTAGGAAAGAAAGACCCATAAAAGATGTTAGACTCAGTTTTATAAAGGAAAAAGATATATTTTTTCTGTCTCCCTCGACCCATGTTTAACATGGATCCTGGAAATGATTTGCTGGATATTCATAATTGATAGCCTAATACAGGAGTTAAAAAGTCAGTCATAAATAAGACTATACACAGTCCTATTGTTTCTTTCTAGACAGAAAGGTACTGAAAAAAAAACAGTTTCGTGAATTGTCTGTCAAGACTTCTATGAGTAGAGTTTTATAATCCTATCCTATTTTCGTCCCCTAAAAACTTTTAGGAGTATTTTGATGATTAAAGGCTCAGACAGACCTTAGATTCTTCCCACCAGACTTGCTCCTTTCGTCCTGCTTTTCAAAGATAGAAATCAAATGGGGACATTTGTAAATACTCTACCAATCTGACCAATGTTCCATTTCTTCTTTTCAGCTGACCGATCACAGGGAAACATGCTAAAAATGCATCCCATGATTTTGTCACAAAACTTTCATGCCCCAACTGAGAGAAATCATTCCAAGTTTCATATTCCTGTATCTGTCCCAGATAGTTAATACATATCACCATAGCTTGGCAACAGGGACCTATTCTTATAAAAACAGAGTTCATTGAAATCTGAAGCTGTGCGTTATGCAGTCTTTAAACAAATCTAAGATAGTTTCACAGCATATATGAATCAGTGAGAAAGCTGACAACGATTTGAAACCGTGAAGACTGGAATGAACTGAGCATTTCAGGGTCATTTGAAACCACAGACACAGAATTTAGTCCTAGGTATCCACAAAACCAGAACCCATTTCTTTCCAACCAGTGATAAAATCTGATCCCAACAGTATAAACACAGTGTAGCATGAGGACAAATGCGCTGAGATTACAGGAGTGTAGCGGCGTGGCTACCCGCTCCCAGCCAGAAAGGGTTAAAGTCAGCCCTAGGAGAAGGCTGGGGCTGTAAGTGCAAAGCCCAGGCTGATTAGAAAGCAGGCTCAGCTGGGTGGCCACGCCCCAAACAGACCTGCAGGCCCTTATGAAAGGTTTGAGAGGCAGGGGCCTGAGAGACACAGTCTTTGCTGGTCATAGAGGTAGACAGGCCTGGCTGCAGGGGAAGCTTAAGGTACCTAGAGTAAAGTAGAGCAGGGCTGAGGGGAGACAAGAGGAGCTGGGGAAGCTCTGGCCTGGAGACCCCCAGGCTGCAGGGCCTAGGGGACCGGTCCAACAAGGGGTACTGAGGTTTCAGGGGGCAGCCCGTGGGTTAGTTGTAGAGGCAGCAGGCCAAACCCCCTTGCCAGTGATGAAAGGCAATGACACTGCAGTCTGCCTCAGACAACGGGGGCAAGTGCTGACTGGCAGTTGCCTAGACTGAGGCAAGATGGGGATAGTGAATGGGGGTTCCCCAGGGAGGGGAGACCCTGAGATTGTGGGGGTTGCAGGGGTGCAGCACCCCAGCAGAAAAGGGCACTGGGGCCAGGAGGGACACGGGGCTGAGTAGCAAGCGGGCCCACAGGCTGCAGAGGGCCTCCAGGGAGCTGGAAGAGCTAATTCCCTGGACAACCAGCGGGAGGTGCCACGGGGTGATTCGCCACTTGACTACAAGGAGAAACTTGAAAGAACGTTATTTTCTTAATGTGGTTTTCCAAAGGGCTGGATTGATACACAGAAAAGCTGGGTAATTGTTTCGGTGTCTAAACAGAAACTGTGCCATGTTATTGGGGGCGGGGGTGTTGTTTCTTGGAATAAGGGAACACTAGAAAAAAGTCAGAAGAACAAAAAAGCAAAGGAATGGAAAGGCAGGAAAGGGAAAAGGAGACAGGGAAGAGAAAGGAGAGTGAACTCTTGGGAATTAATGAAAGGTTTCTAATAAGTTAGACCAAATGTTTTCAAATTTGTCTCAGATCCATCTCATCCTAATTATTAAAAACAAGCTTGCTCCGTCCCCAAACAAATCACCTAATACACAGCTGAGTTCTAACCACACTGAAGACCTGATCCAAAGACCATTGAAGTCAATGGAAAGATTCCTCTTGACTTTAGTACATGTTGGATCAAGCCGTTGGATTCATCTCATTCATCTTCTCTCAAGGCACATGTAGAGTCCCACTGGGAACTCTGCATATGACTGGAAAGGAGAATTAGGATTTAAAGATTCAAAATGAAGAGCCAGATTCTCCTCTCAGGCTACTGTAAATTTGGGGTGAATCTGGAGTTTGTCTGGATTCACACTGCTTTAACTAAGCTCTCATTTCAGCCTGAAGAATTCAGCTTCCACAGCTGCTGCTAGGGCAGTTAGGAGAGTCATCATTGCTATTATCTTTTATTGTTTCTACTGTGTGTTGTGTACCTCCCAAAAGAGATGGAAGATATGGTACCTGCCTGTGACAAAGTGCTGAGAACCAACACCTATTGAATTCTGGGAAGGGGCAGGCTCCAGCCTGCCTGTATGAGAAAGCTCCTCTCCCAGCGTAACGGGAGGAGCCACTGAACCTGGGATTCACAGAGAACCAGCAGGTGAAACAACACTCTGGCCACTGTGAAAATAAACAGTTGCCCTGGGCAAGGCCTGAATGGGGGAAGGAATGAGTGCTTATTATATCAGCCTGAGCTGGGAGAGCTAAGGAGCCCATTAACTGAAGGCTCAGGAAGAGAGCACAGGAAGTACAAGGGAGAGGAGAGAGAGAGAGAGAGTTGTCTGCCTACACTCCCAGGGTGAAGGAGGTCTCTGCATGGAGAGAGCTCCTCTCTTTGGCAAGAAGGGATTGTATGTCACAGTAACTAGAATTACTGCATGGGTCTGTTAAAGGGTGATGGGTGATGTAACACAAATAACGTACACAGTGGTGGTTACAAATGGGGTATCAGAGCCATTAGTGTAGGAAGACAGGAAAGGAGGACCGCATGACGCTGCAAGGAGCTCACTAACACTTGATAAGAGGTAGTGTGACAGTAAAGAGGGTGTGAAGGCAGGAGGACAAGTGTAAGGTTAATAAGATTCGGTGGTTACTCAGTAAAGGCTACTGCATAGCACAGTGGAATAAGAAAGAGTAGGGTTTTAAAAATGTATTTATTTTTGCATTTTATTTAGTATAACTAGCCAGCCAGTATTTTGCTGAATTGGAGTCATATTTGTGTGCTATACCTCTCATGATATCTAACATGTATTTTTGTCCTTCTTTCTTCTGAGTGATGCAATTAGACTTTTGTAGTTGGGGTTTCACTTTATGTATTATTCATAGCAAATGTATATCCACAAATAGGTTCAAAAATCAGTTTACTGACACATTAATGGCTTTGGTTTGCCAAGATAACTCTGCTACTGCACTGGTACTTTCTAAAATCTTAGCAGGTGGACCCTAATGGTTATCTGTAAACCTGCTATTGTGTGCAGTTCCTATTCCCATCAGTGTCACAAGAGATTACAGAGAAATAAAACAGGTTGGAATGCTAAGTGTCTGGTTAGCTCTAATACGATTCCATTCAATATTACTGTATTGTTGCTGCAGTGGTGCCATTCCATTAATTTGCAATATGTGTGAACTTGATGTGGAAGAAATTATGCCTCTGTATAATCTTGAACAAGGAAACAGGTGCTGTCATGATGAGAAATGAAGAAGCAACCATGGATTTTATTTCCAGAGCTGGAAGCCAAAGGCGTGGTCTTACTATTTTCTTAAAAAAACAACTAATGAAGAGGTTTAAAAGGCAGAAAATATATCACCAACTAATTGCAACATAGGTAATTGGATGCGTTTAGCAATGGACACCCCTTTCTTTCTAACAATCTAATTAAGAAAATGCTCAAGGAACAATCTGAATGTGCAGGATTCACATAAGAAGTGCAGTATTGTATAAATGCAATAATGCATCCTTCCTTGCTAACCTGTCATGTCTGCTCAGCACAGTTTGAGCCTTTGCCTTCAGAGCTAACACCACAATATGCTTGACTGATAAAAGACACTGATTTTCTGTGGTTACTATCTCGGTTAAATATCTTACAGCACAATTCTGCCAAATATAGTCATAAGTAGAGGGTGCGTAACTTTAAGCATGTGATTTCTCTTGCTGACTTCAGTTTTGCTCCCAGAAACAGTTGCAGGAATGGTTGTTGTATCTGGAAATTTAATTCTCTAATTAGTGGACACAATTCAAGCAGTTAAAAAGAACATCTGTAATTATTACTTGGGCCAGTGTAATGAGTTTGAGAACAGCACTACCTCAGCTTCCTTCTCTGTTTGGGTACAGAACAAAGTTTAGTCTTTTCAGGATCCACACAGGGTTAAATGTAATAGGAGAGTGGAACAAACTCCAAAGGAAAACTAAGATACTAAATCAGTGTACGCATCTGCCTCCATCACCCTTTACTTATAATCCTTGAAGCAGTTGAAAAAGTGTTAGTAACAAATCTTGTTTATAGCCAACACTTCCAGGGGCTTTTCCCAAGTTTTACTTTGTGTTACTATCACATGTTCAAATGCAAAATATAGTTGTGTGCACATATACATCCACTGCCACAGGGCTCTTCTCAGTCTCTGTGGAACCGTATCCAAGCTCGTCGGGGTGGCATGTCAGTGCCTTAAAGTAGGAAAATAAATTATTGTCCCACAGACTCCCGCAAACTCTCTTTGAACCTTTGCAACAACTGGCTGCACTTTGCTGAGGGTGCAGAAAATTCAAGTCCTCTTCTCCAGTGGGGTGAGGGAGTCTGCAGTCTAACCCTATAAAACTGGCCAAGGCCCTAGGAAGATAATTCTTACAGCAGACCTGTCTGAGCTTTGCACTGTCCCATCACTACGAGTCCACCAGTGTGGTGCCCATTCCCACTCCTCCTATTTAGAAACTCCTTCCTCTGCCTTTGAATTCCTATTGGTTCTACTCTCAAAGAGTGGCTCTGGATGTGGTCGGACAGGTTGCTTGCCCACAATGGAAATTACCCAAGTCACTTCAATCTGCTAATGAACATGCCCAGTGCCTACCACATCGAACTTCTGGATAATGCTGGCCTATCCAGCTGTTTCCCCCACCTGTCTCTACTAAATTTGCTGGCACTCCAGTACCCCAAAACAAAACCAAGAAATTATGTATTCTCCCTTGTCCTCCTTCCCTTATTTACACCACTAAATACTGCAATGCAAGCATGTGTGTTATGCTACAATTAACCTGGAAACTGACTTTGAGGCCTTTTATGGCAATAGTGCAAATGACGACCAATGACTATCAATCCAAGGAAGATTAGAGTCATGCAGACACTTCTCACAATACGTCAACTAAACCCACCATAAAACTTTGCTGAAGTTTTTTAAAAAGAGGATTTTTTTAAATCTAACATCACCAATTTTTTCACTGTGTGGCCAACTGAATCACGAATGCATAAACAGTGTGGTCTTCAAGTGTATACTTTCCACACACATTTTGTATTAAGTTTGTAATGCAGTTTTCAATGAGGTAACACAAAAGCAATGTTCACTCTACCACTCAGCGGTATCTCTCCTCAAGGAGGGCTAGTTTTCTGGTCAATTCTATACGTTTGGTTTCAACATGAGAACATGTTAGTGCTAGAATGGTTGAAAAACAGGGTTGTGGGTATTTTTTAATCAAAATGTAATTTTACTCCAAATGAAGTTTATTTATTTTTTAATGAAAGTGTAATTTTACTCCAAAACTGCCTAGATAATTTGGCACAAATTTTCCATTTTAAGAAATGGCTATTTTCAACTCAAAATCTTAAAGTTTCGGAAAGTTATGATGGATTGAAAACAGGAGGTTAGAATGATGTATATGGATCCCCAACTACGGTGATAACTATAATACTCAGGACCATTCCAGCTGTAATAATGGAATGGAATGTGGCTTGGCCTTTTACAAAGATCTAGGACAGAAACATGTTAGACAAGAAGTCAAAAGAAAATCAAAGGGCTATTGTATATCTTTCTCCCTTGTGATCTCTCTCAGCAGAGGTTAGAATTGCCAGCCATCAGGCTTTAGGTAAGAATATGTTTTTGATGGGCACTTTGATACATGAGTTATTAAAATCTAAATCTTCCTGTGAGGCTGACCCTGGCTTTGCTAAGGGATGGCAGATTTTGAGAACAGTGCAGAAACTTTGTGGAGGGTGAAGACAATGTCTCAAGGTGGTAACCCCTTTGCGCCTTGTTTTTGTTTTTTTTTTTACTTAAAACTAATTAATTATACATCAGTTTAGTGTCACAGCCACATGAGTGAAATAGAGTCTGTGCTTTCGGCTCTCAGGTGGAAAAGAGAAAATGTCACTGTTTATAAATAGTACTGCAGTGCTTACAAGACGTTGAAAATAAATCGCAGCCCCCTTCGAAGAGCAAAGGAACTTTAATCAGAACTCTGAATCCAGCTGAACACATCTCTTCTCTTCTAAAACACTCTTGCTAACTACAAGGTTAGGGTTGAATACCTGCCTTGTGTTACTTCTCATTAGGATGCCAGATTTCAAGCAAAGTGAAATGCCAGGCTAGTTACATTCGGACATAAATTGAGCTCCTCCCATGGAATCAACCATGCTGAACAAGAATTTCTTAAAATAGCCAGCTCTATGAGAAAAGTCAGCAGCAGTTAGCAGTGGAGCTAGAAAAGCAATCTTATCATAGATAATGAGGACCAAACAAAGCGATCAACTGAATAGCCAGTTGAAGAGTCAAGTTAAGAGGCAACCTGAGTCTATGTAACAGGTGTTGGGTATTAACTTGAGTAAGCTAATATTTTAATGAAGTGACAAAGAGTCCTGTGGCAGCTTAAAGACTAACTAAAATTTTAGAGCATAAGCTTTTGTGGGCTAATACCCACTTCGTCGGATGCACTAATATTTTAATGTTGCCTTTAGTGCTGGCCAGAAATCTTCCAGTGGAGTGGCTTTATCACATGATAACAGGTTGGGATAAAGATTGTGAAAGAGCCTTGGGTTTATCTTGACCTGTTAAATCATATTAAGACTGCTAACTGCTTTGTCTTGACTAGTATTTTACCTTATGTTAGTTACTACACGTTAGTATAAACACAAGTTAAGAATGCATGCTTTCTTCTGGTGGAGACAATGCCTCTATGTACGTATGTGTCTGCTAGACTGAGACTTTGAGAAATTATTTAATCATAGCTACCAACAAAACATGGAATAGAATTTCATGGTCACAGGACAACAAAGGTCCTTGAAGAGCTTTGAGGCGTCATACTGCTATGATAAAATATTTGTGTCCAAGAGTAACAGCACTTAGATATCTCAGTGATGGACTCTGCAGATCCACCTAAAATATTAGCTAGATAGAGTAGATGGAAGTGGAGCTGGAAGAACATAACCAAATGTGAGAAGAGAAGGAAGTAAAAGCCTGGTGGACTGGAAGTGCAATCGCGGGGTATCTGGTCTTCAGAGAGGTTGAAGGGTTGATATCCTTGCCAATTACAGGTGTTCACCACCTCTGAGAATCAGGCCCAAGAAAAGGAAGTAAAAGTTGGATGATAGGCATCTATGAATGATCACAGCCATGCAAATAATTATTTTTTTCTTGATGTTCTAAAATTGTGGGCACTAGAACTGGACATACTATCCCAGAAGCAGTTGCACCAGTGCCAAATACCAAAGCAAAATAACCTCTCTACACCTACTCAAGATTTACCATGTTTTATTCATCCAAGGATCACATTAGCTCTTTTGGCCACTGTATTGACTGTGATCTCATGTTCATCTGATTATCCAACACGACTGCACAATCTTTTTCATGGGATAGATTCCCCCATCGTGTATAGAGCATGGCCTATGTTCTTTGGTCTTAGATCTATATATTTACGTTTAGCCATATGAACGTGCATATTGTTTGATTCTGCCCAGTTTACCAAGTGATCCACATCACTCTGAAACAGGGACCTGTCCTCTTCATTATTTAACACTCCCCCAATTTTTGTGTCATCTGAAAACTTTATTAGTGCTGATTTTATGTTTTCGTCCAAGTCATTGATAAAAATGTTCAACAGCCTAGGATCAAGAACTCATCCCTGCAGGACCCCGCTGGAAACACATCTGTTTGATAATGATTTCCTGTTTATAATTACATTTTGATACCTATCAGCTTTTAACCCAGTTAACATATGCCATGTTAACTTTATATCTTTATAGTTTTTAATCAAAATTTTGTCCAGTACTAAGTCAAATACCTTACAGAAGTCTAAGTACATATAAAATCAACACTATTACCTTTATGAACCACACTTATAATCCCATATAGAGAAGATACCAAGTTAGTTTGACAAGTTAAACCCAGGTTGATTGGCATTAATTATTTTACTCCCCTTTAATTCTGTATTAATCAAGTCATATGTCAGCTATACCACTGACCACTATGCCTGTGTGTGTGGCCATGGTTTGTTACATAAACTTGTAGTCTGTCAACAGTTTTAATGAGCTAAACCGGTGGTTTTTAATATGTGAGTTTCCATCCACTAAGGGGGTGGGGTCCAGGGAGATATCTATGTGTTGGTATCGGCTGCTGACCATCCTCTTCTTGTTATGGAGAAAGGAAAGGTATAGTTAGAACAACAATATAGCCATTATTAATAATTTACAGAGGTGCTAAGTCCCAGCTCCTAATGACGTTAGGTGGAGTTGTTGCTCTGTTCCGGAGAAGAGAATTTATCAGAGAGAAGAGGAGGTTGAGAATTTCACTCATTCTCCCTCTTTCTTCACACAACTCACAGACAACCTGTGAAACTCATTGCCGGGGGTGTTTGAACTAGGGTTCAAAAAAGAATTAGAGAAGTTTCATGGAGGATGGCTATTAGCCAAGATGATGAGGGAGTCAAGTCTGTGCGTCGAGTGTGCCTAGCCTCTGAGTGCCAGAAGCTGGCACTGGATGGCAGGAGATGGATCTCTCATGATTGCCTGCTGTGTTCATTCCCCTTGAAGCACCTAGCAGTGGCCACTGTCAGAAGATGGACCATCGGTCTGACCCAGTCTGGCCATTCTTACATTCTTACATTTGGCCTTACGTTCTTACATTCTTACTTTTGGCCTTTCATAATTGCATTCAAGTCTTGCTATGATAATGTTAATAATATTTTGATCTAATAGGGTCCCTTTTACCTGAGGGTATGAAAGCTCTTTACAAATATGAATCGATTAAGCCTTACAACTCATCAGTGAGCGAAGCCAACATAATTATACCCAATTTACAGAAACTGAGAATGAGGCAAAGAGTATCGAGGGCCCAATTTTCAATTTGGGTGCCTAAGATTAGAAATCTAAATCAATATTTGGTCATCTAAGCGAGTGACCTGCATTTCAATGGTTCTGAGATTGTGTAGATCTCACTGCATTGAATAGGAGCTGTTAGGCGCTCAACACATTTGAAATTCAAGCCCCTTTCACGTAGGTTTGTAATCCAAGTTTGAAGGTGTTGTCATAGGGGACTTTCAGCAGATGGTACAGTGAAGCAGTGTCAGGACCAGCATCAGAATTGAGGGCTTTTCCCTGTTCTTAGTTCTACCCACCAGAGAATGCTGCTTCCCATATTCATTGATGCAATATCTCTGTTGAAGTGCTGCAGGCCCTACAGTAAGGGAAGCTGATGTGAAGCTGAGGAGGCCCAAATGGATGGTGGCTGAATATTGGGTAACAGTATGAAAAAAGGATTCGGAACCGTTTTGGCTGCATTATGGGAATTTTTTGACTTGCTCTGCAGCATTATCTGCTGGCCATAGCTATATTTGCACATCTCTTGCTGGGTGAAGGCAGCAGACTTCAGGGAGTACCTGATATTCCCAGACCTCTGAGTTCACTCACAATCGGAACAGATTATTATTAACCTTCATTTTCAGCAGGGAATGTTTGTTCTGAAAATAATATTGAAGATTGCAAGATAGACGTGTGCATGAATATTTGCATTCTGACAAGTAAGCTGAGAAAAGACCAGGAAGGTTTAATCAGAACTGAACCATTCTTTTCCCTGCAGAGGAGAAGCAGAATTTAAAATAGCTTCATCTCTATTTCTTGGTGGCTGATATGTTATCTCACCTCACTTCTCTGGCTATGTTTTCTCTCTTTCCTATTTTTTTCTTCCACTTCTATCTCACATCTCTGCTATTCACAGCCTGTTTTGCATTGAAGTTTGAGTCTCACTCTCCATTTGAATCCCCTTCCATCTCACCTTCAGCTAATAGCATCTTTGCTGTTGCTTTCTTTTAGAGAAGGCAGGTGAACCTGGGGTGCTCACACAGACCTAGGTTCAAGGAGATATGCTACTCATACCTTGGCCTGTCGCAAAAAGCCAAAATGTCCACTAATTTTGAGTGCCTGAATTTTTGTGTACCCAACTGAAGGCCTCTAGGCCCAGACTCTCAAAAGGCATTTAGGCACCTAACTCCGATTGGAGTTGGACGTGCAGGGTATGTCTACAGTACGAAATTAGGTTGAATTTACAGAAGTCAGTTGTGTGTGTCCCCACTGCTGATGTAACGTGCTTAGAGTATGTCCACAGTCCCGCGGCTAGCATCGACTCTCGGAGCGGTGCACTGTGGGTAGCTATCCCACAGTCCCCGCAGTCTCCGTTGCCCATTGGCATTCCGTTTTTTTTAACAGAGTTCTGCCTGCACAGATTCTTCTCCCCACACTGTGATCAGATCCAGTACCTCCCGTTCGGTCCATGCTGGAGCTCTTTTGCAATTCTGGGACTGCAGGAAATGAAATTCAGAAATTCCCAGGGCTTTTCCTGGGTACCTGGCTAGTGCATCTGAGTTGAAAGTGGTGTCCAGAGTGGTCACAATAGAGCATTCTGGGATACTTCCCGGAGGCCAACACCATCAAATTGCTTCCACAGTAATTCAAACTCGAACCAGTGAGGTCAATTTTACTGCTACTCCCCTTTCCTGGGAGGAGTACAAAAATCGATTTGAAGAGCCCTTTAAGTCAACAAAATGGGGTTGGTTGTGTGGACGGATTTAGTTTTAATTTGACATAACGCACTAAATTTAACATAATCGCGTACTGTAGACCAGGCCGGAGATACCTCTGTAAATTAATAATGGCTATATTGTTGTTCTAATTATACCTTTCCTTTCTCCATAACAGGAAGAGGATGGTCAGCAGTTGACACCAACACACTGATATCAGCTCTGTACCTAAGTCAGAAACTAGGGTTGACAGGGGAATCAAACTTTTCTGTGCAATTGTAACCCACACACTTACATTGTGGCATTTAGTGGTGTGACTAAGGGAATAGCACTGGCTTCATCGAAAATTATGTTGCTCTCACGTTGGTTTAGCGCCCAGTTCTGCACCATGGAAATTAGTGGGAGCTCTGCCATTGAATTCAATGGGAATAAGATCAGTCTCACAAGGTCTAATGATGTAAGATGTTGAACTGCTTCTGAAAGGTGCATTCAATGTTCAGTGACCTAGCCAGGCATTAAGGGTATTGTTTATTATTATTACCATAACACCTAGGAGTTATTGGTCATGACTCCATTGTGCTGGGAGCTGTACAAACACAGAACATAAAGACAGCCCCTGCTCCACAACCCTATAGATCTCTGGTACTCAATAGCAGCTTGCAGGATTGGGCCCTGCTGCTTTCTTGGGTTTTTTATCTGTTCAGCAATTTTAACTGTATTTTATAGGGAACAAGAACAATTATGTTCTCATGCCTCCTGAAGTGACACTTGTTTTTGGCTGTCTTTGTTTGCATTGTCTTCACCTTGCTGTTCCATTTTGCTACATAATGAAGTTGTGGCATGCACAATAAGCTTGTGCCTCTGTGCAATGGGCAGGCACCCATGCCTTGAAAATCCCCTGGAGCGGAACACTCTTCCACCCAAGGTGAGCCTCTTGGAGGCATGTTTGTTGGTCAATTCTCTCTCCCTGCTACACTTAGGTCAGATTCTGCCACCTTTGCCTATCTGTTTCAATGGGGCTACTCAAGGAATAAGGCCCTCCTGTGGGTTGGGTGAAACTTCACTGACATTGGTGCATGTAACTGTTGGCCTTCATTTAAGATAGGTGTAAGAAACAGCTAATCTCCTTCATAGTAGTCCCCACCCAAAGCAAAGGCCTATGCGAGTAAATCCAGGAATTAGAATGATGTGAGTGCCGGGCTTCACTGGATATTGCTTTGGGTAAGAGTCTGTATTTGAGAGAGAAAGACAAGTATTGAGACTCATCTACACTTAAACTACTACAGTGGCACAGTTGCATTCTGTCACTTTAATTAATCCATCTCCCTGAGAGGCAGTAGCTAGGTTGATGGAAGAATTCTTCCATTAGCCTAACACTGTTTACACCAGGGTTTAGGTCACTTAATTATGTTGCAACAGAGGTAGATTTCTCACACCCCTGAGTGACATAGCTGGGCTGTCTTAACTTTTCAGCATAGATCAGCCCACAGATAGACACAGAGAAGCAGGAAAGAAGCTCCAGACACAGCCTAGACAAACATGGTGTGTGCCCCTGGGAAATGCCCAGAGAGAGGTTTTGTGGTAGGCGCTGGCTGAAAGAGGCTTGAACCTGTGAGCAAGGGAACTGTGTCCTGTTGCTTAATTCCTTGTGTGTTCAGGAAAACCAGATTTTGTACATTTTTTGTAAAGAAACACAACTGCATCCAAGAAAGATCTGCCTATCACCAATTTCTCCTCCCAACTCATCAGTGATCCCTCGATTCGAGGATGATCTCTACCACAGATGTACATATGGGTCCTGAGATGACTCAAGAGTCTGATCCTGGAACCGCAGATCCGCCCACAGTAGGTACAGACATTTTCCTGGCAGGTCAGCTGCCTGCTGGGAGAAAATTCTTTCTTTTTCCTTCCTTTTCTCTCTCTCTCCCTCTCTTTTCAGCTTCAAGGGCAAGGTGTTTCTTCTTGAAGCGAGCCTGATGGCAGATGTGGCACCACTGAGGTCAGTTGGTGGCTTGCTCCTCCCAACTTGTGATGTCCACATCAGTTTTCTTGAGATACACCTTTGTTTCATCTTTGTGGCATTTCCTCTGACCAGCACGGGATCTCTGACCAAGCATGTGTTGAGAGCAGAAGACTTGGTTTGGGAGGTAAGAGTCTGGCATCTGCACATAATGGCCGTCCCAGTAGAGTTGGTGCATGAGGATCACTGCTTCAATGCTGGTGGTAGTGCAGTGATTTTCCCACTTGATGTGAAGGCACTTCCGGAGGCATCATTGGTGGTACCTCTCTGGACTCTTGAGGACCTGTCAATAGGTCACCCAGGTTTCACATCCATAAAGGAGTGTAGGAATAACAATTGTCTTATAGACCTGGATTGTGGTGCCTTTTCTCAGGTCATGGTCCCAACTAAAGCAACCTACAAGTCCCTGAATTTTTGCTAGCTATGTGAGTCAAAAAGGGTAGCACTATCATTCAACATGAATAGGGCTGGAAGAATCTGTTTTTCCTGTTCTTCTCACAGTTGCTGACTAAGTATTCATACCATTAACCTTTTTATAGGTCTCACATTTTCCAGCTTCTTTTTCGCTGCAGTTAATAAAATCTTTTTTTATTTTTTTTTTAAGAAAAGGACAAAATATAATTAGTGTTCTGATTACGTATTGACACAGACTGATTACACTGTTGAGAGCATCATTTGGGCTTCTGCTGACTATGCAAATAACCAGGTTATGTAATGTGAACCAGAGTGAAAATATCAAACTGAACTAATGTCAGATTGTCCCCTATTAGAACATTACATTTCTCATGAGTGTAAATGAATTCAGAAATTAAGCAACATGTACTTAAGTGGAGTGTACTGTATTGTGGATAATATAGAAAGCCAAAAGCCAGATCCCTTGTAGGCTCTGAAGATCCCAATACACATTCATCAAGAGTAGGGTTGTTAATGTCATTTTCCAGGTGAGGTTCCAACTTGGAAAGTTCTATTCTGACGCCCTATACTCCTCTGTGATAAGGTTAGGCTGTTAGTATACTGAAACCACTGCTTATCATGCTGGCCATATTGTCTTGTTGTTTCTTTGTAGTTCCCATCACCCTAGCTATATCCATCTCTTGCCTCTTAACTTATACTATACTTATAACCTTCCTAGGAAAGGGATACTCTTTTTGTTCTATTTGTACAGTACCTAGCACAGTGAGGTCCATGAGTAGGGCACTTAAGCACTACATCAATGCAAATGATGATAAATTCTTCACCTCCTTTCTTTATCTCCCATGTAATGTTCAGAGCTATGGAAATGCTGCTGAAAAGTTTTTTTGCCAACATCCACCCAGCTAACAACTGGGAATGTCCTTTGATGCTGTTCACTCCCCTTCCGCTTTGCTTTGGGAAAACATTTGCACCAACTGATATTGTGATGCAAGAACATTCGTGGGAAGAGAATGTGTCACATCCATGTGTGTGCAGGTGTATTCACAAGTCATTCTCAGGGCTGGTCTATGGTGAAAAGTGACATTGGCATAGCAACATCTCTTGGGGGGGAGGGGCGTGAAAAATCCACTCACCCCTGAAAGACATAGTTAAGCCGACCTAATCCCTTGTATCTACAGCACTAAGTCAATGGAAAACGTCTTCTGTCAACCTAGTTACCCACTCTCAGGCAGGCAGATTACCTACAACACCTGGAGAATCCCTGCTGTCCACATTGAAGAGCTATAGCAGTGCAGGTACAGTGCACCAGCTGTGTTGTGGTGGCATTTTAAGTGTAGACTTAGCCTCAGTGTCTCAGAACTCCCTGGGACCACTCAGGAACCATAGCTCAAGAAAAGACTCTGAACAGGTGTTCACTGCTCACATTGTCAGAGTTACAAGCAACTTAAATAAGCTGTCAAAAGTGCTTCTAGATATTTTTCCTCTTGGAGACTGTAACCAGGAGCAGCATGTCACATGGATTTCAAACACCTCCAGGATTATTTTACTTTATTTTTTAATCCCTCTGCCGCAGTTTGGTTATAAAGGGAAATTAAACTCAACAGTGGAGAGCGGGTAATTAGGAGGCAATCCACTTCATATCAGTGTTTTGCTGGTTTATCCCTCGGTAACAATGAAAACACCCACGGCACCCACTCAGCCAACTTCTGCAAAGATTTTAAGTGCTTCTCTAGCACAGGCTGGGAGCTTTTGCCAGACTGAGGCACCTACCCCTCTTTTATATTTGAGCTCTTCAGCACAAGCACACAGGTTCACCCCTGCCTATCTTTTTAATCAAAGTTTTGACCTTTAATTTCAGGTGGCTGGTTTGTGTGAATCTCCCCCGTAGCAGGAAAAACAAAGCATTTAAAATAAATACTAGCCAGAAGCTCGACAGTGCTTCAGGTAATAAATATTTTCCAGCTCAGTGGTGGATGACGTGAGGTTTGTTGTCGAATGGGCAGGCATTCGAAACGACCCAGGGAGGAAGAAATTTCAAATGTAAGTTATGGACATTAGAAAGAGTTGGGAGTACTGCAGTGGGAATAGCCTGTTTCACAGAGCTGGAAATGCCTGGCTTCATTTCATCTCTCCAAGATACTTATATGGCCCATATCACTTTAGTAGTATGGTGAGTAGCTCTCGCTTGTCAATGAATTTATCCACATTTTTTCAGCTGGTTAGCTGAGGGACAGGATAAGTTTAGTGACTTACCGGTCATACAATGTCTCCTGAGTCCCACTCCAATGCACTGGCCACTAGATACCCAGGGTGAGAGTCACAAAGGGATTTAGGCCCCTCACTTCTACTCCAAAAATGCTTTATAAAAGGGGTCAGTATCATTATCTCAATTTTACAAATGGGGCAAGGAGTGGTTAAAAGTGACTTTCCCAAGATCACCTAGCAGGCTTGTGGCAGAGTCAGGAATAGAATGTGGGGTTTCTGCCTCCCAGTCCAGTGCTCTATCCACTAAGCCATGCTGCCTGCCAAGTCTTAGAGGTGGGGACTCAGAAAAATGTAGATGGTCACAGTTTCATGAGCCTTAAAGATGATTAATGCTGCAAAACATATAACAGTGTATGGAAGCTCTTTGAGGCCAGTTCATTCCCTCCCTGACTGACTTCTCTCTGGCTGCCCCCTGCCTTCTGGCTCCATCTCAGTCTTTTTAGTGCTTGGCTTGTCAGACCAACAGGTGTTGCCAATCCTCAGGCCAGCATCAGGCCTTTTTGGCCCTGATTGGCACTGACTGGGCAGGGCCTAATTAGGTGGTTTTGCACTAGCACCCTGCTACAGTGTAGCACAGCACCTGACACAGTGGAGTTCTGATCTCTACCTCCTTCTGTAATACAAATAATATTATTACAATAACAGGTTGAGATTTTTGACACTCATCATCCCTATTAATTTTCATGGGCTTTGATGACTTCAGAGGGCTTTGGATCAGCCCTTAAGCGCAAACTAGAGAAATGGTCTGAAATAAATAGGATGAAATTCAGTAAAGACAAACACAAATTACCACACTCAGGAAGGAATAATCAGTTGCACAGATACTATGGGTAGTGACTGCCTAGGAAGGAGCACAGCAGAAATGGATCTGGGAGCGATAGTGGATCACAAACTAAGTGTGGGTCAACAAAGTAATTGTTGCAAAAAAAGTGAACATCATTCTAGGATGTGTTAGCAGGAGTGTTGTAATCAGGACATGAGAAGTAATTCTTCCACTCCACCCATCATTGATAAGACCTCAGCTGATATATTGTGTCTAGTTTTGGGCACCACATTTCAGGAAAGGTGGATCAGTTGGAGAAAATCCAGAGAACAACATAAAGGATTAAAGATCTAGAAAATATGAACTCTGCAAGGCTGAAAAAATTGAGTTTTTTCAGACTGAAGAAGAGAAAACTGGGGGAGAAGGACAACATGATAGCTGTCTTCAAATACGTAAAAGGTTGTTATAATGAGGACGGTGATAAATTGTTCTCCTTATCCAGTCAGGATAGGACAAGAAGCAATGGGCTTTAATTGCAACACTGGAGGTTTGACATTAGAAAACACTTCCTAATTGTCTGGTTAATGAGGGTGGAACAAATTACCTAGGGAGATTGTGGAACCTCCATCACTGGAGGATTTTAAGACCAAGTTAGACCAATATCTGAAAGGGGTGATCTAGATCATACTAAGTCCTGCCATGTGTACAGGGGAGTGGACTAGATAACCTATTGAGGTCCCTTCCAGTCTTACATTTATAAGATGTTTATGATCCCAATGGACTTTTAAACAATATTTTTAAAGTTACACTTCTTGTGCAAAGAACAGTCTAAGCAGTTGATTTTATTTGACATAAATACAGAAGTGTTCATTAAAATGTTCTACTTTCACTCTCATGAAAATCTTCCATTGCCTGTTCTGGTGCTTTCAATAAGGTGAATGCATAAATGAAAAGGCATTTCTGACAGTATTAGTATCATTAGCAGAGTTTTATGCTTTTGCACTTCCCAGGAATTTCATAACCATCAAATGCTTGGAGTTGAAATGTGAGGGAGGGAAAGATACATTATGGAGTCAATTACAGACCTGCAATATCCCCCGGCATATAGTTCTGTCCTCTGTACTGAGCAAGAAGATTGATGGGATTAGTAAAGTGAATGCAGTTCATGTGAATATTTTGTGTACTATCCCTTGGCTTGACAGAATTCTATTTTTTTATATAATTTCAATGGATAATAGTGATGTTTTAAAGCTTTTTTATTTTTGTCAATTCAAAGATTCACAGTTGCTGGAAGTCTTGGGAGGGGAGGTGGGTTCAGTCAACAGCGTGGATCAGATAATAATTATTTAATGACCACAGATATTGATTTCAAAAAGTTAAAACTTTATAAAGGTTTAAAAAATTGTCAACATTATATGTCAAAATATACAAAGTAAATTAGCCTTAGATCAAACTCTAATAAGATCTCAAGCAGCATTTTTCTGATTTTGCCTTTCTGTAAATTTCAGTTATCATCATTGGAAATATTTTTTCATCAGTTTGTGTGTGTACAGTGAAATAAATGTTTACTGACATTACCAATTAAAAATTTAATCCTTCCGACCTAACTATATGCTTTTACAAAACATTAGCTCTGAATAGTTGTATAAAGTTTGTATTAGTATATAAGGCAATAGTGTCATTATTTGATGCAATTCGTCTGTTAGTCTTTCTTTTATAAAATAATGTAGAACGTTAAAACACAAAATCACTGAGTCACATGAGCCTAGAATTTCACCTTTCGTCTTTCTTGTCTAAAATTATAAACTCATTGGTGCAGAGACTTCTTCTTACTATATTCATGTATTGTGCCTAGCACAATGGACCCTTAATCTTAGTTGGGATACTTAGGGGCTGCTGGTAATATAAAGAATAATAATAATGAATCTAATCCACTCCCTCTGCTGGTAGATGCTTGTTCTCTTTCGTGCATTTTCTAGGTAAATAGATTGTTGTAACAACAACAATAACAAAGATATCACTTTGCAAAAGTCACTGACTAGTAAGAATATATGCTGTAGGTTTAAAACAAAAAAAATAAATAAAGGTAAACATCCTAACTACCTACTGAATTTTATACTCTCATGCTATCTTAAAAAAACTAATATAAAAAATAAAATGACCCCTCTCTTGCAAGAAATAAGCCATCCCCATAACATATTCTGTTTTGGAAAATTGGAGCTGAAATGGACAACATGAAATTATAACAAGCTCTTGACCTTCCCTGGCCCTTTATGCATTTTCATGAGATGATGTAATTCATTATTTCCACTGATGTGTGCAGAGCGAGTGGCCAGCTTACTTTATATTCATTTATTCTGTTCTGAGTAATCTGTGTTTAATAGAGTGCTGGAGCGTGTCAGAATGAACAATTAAACTTGATTGTTGTAGAAGACAACTTGCCATTATTGCCAACGTTCGTTTGTATGTGCTTTGTTTTTAATGAAGGAGCGGGAGTCAGAGGCCCACAATCCCATCCCCATATTAAGACTATACACTCTCCTATTTAGAATGGAAATATCTGCACTTGCCTGTGTTTTTGACTCTCTCTTTCACTTGAGATATTAATGTTTTGCCTGGGCGTGCAATTTGATTAATGATGCAGCCTGTAATTATGTCTGCTGGTCAGGGAACAAGTAAGTTGAGAAGAGTTCTGAATGGGGTAGCAGCGCAGAAATGGGCGCAGGAATCAGCAGTCTGCCAGGAAAGGGCAATGTGCTGTAAGAACTCTCATTTACAGAGTGAACCTAGAGCATTTTTGTCTTTTTTTCTGCTTTTGCAAAGGAAAATAAATGACATTTTTCTATGGGATATTTGCTTTTGTAAATCTTCCCCTCGGGGGGCAGAGACAAAATATCCAGTGAAAAATTAGAGAGCAGCAGAGTGAAAAACACATACAGAATCTCTGGGCATGAAGGAGCAGAGGGAGACAAATTCTCACAGAAACTGGACAATGAACTGGCTAGTAGTGTGGCTGTCCTCTAGTGAACTGAGTCAAAGCCAATCAACTGTATGTCATGGGCCTTGTACTACTATTACCTTGCAGAGATTCCACCACCTTTGACTCCACCAGAGGGAGCCTGTGGGAAACTGTGCTTTTGGGAAGGACTATGAGTGCCACCGGTGCCAGGAAATTGCAGTTGCTCTGAGGTGCAACAGAGTGGCAATCTTGAAACCCTGGCTGGATTTGTTATAACATAAATCAGGACACTGGACGTCCTCTTGTTCTGGAATAGCTTTTTCCTGGGATACGGGGTTTTATTTCGTAATTTTGAGATTTGCTGCCTTTTTCCTTGTGAGGCAATTAGCATGAGTGCCCATTTCCAGAGAAGCCATAGAAAATGTGGGTTTGACTGATTGGTCTCGATCAGCATCATCCCCTGGATTTATTTGAACTCCCGATATTGATGTATTGTTGTACTACAGATAATGTTCCTTTCCATCTCTAGATTCCTGAGCTACTCCACTCAACATCACTGTCACCTTGACAGCATCTACAGCCTCAGCCACCATTTTGAGACTGAAACCACCAAAAGAGGCAAGGTTCTGAGGGATGCAGGAGTTTGAAAAGTCCCCAGAAGTCTGAGTCTAAGGCCATGGCTACACTTACAGGTTTATAGCAGTATTGGTTATAGCTGTCCTCATATACAGCTATAGGGATAGCGCTAGAGCGTGGCCACACGGACACCCGCCAGTGCCATAGCGTGACCACATTTGCGGCACTTCAGGCAGCAGTGGGAGCAGCGCATTAGGGCAGGTATCCCAGCATTCAGCTGGGTCCAACGTGCTTTTCAAACAAGGCGGGTAAGGGGGGACGTGTTGTGTGTATGGGGAGGGAGAGAGCGAGTGGTTTTTCTGTCCTTCTGAGAGCCCATCAGCACATGTCCGTTCACAGAGAAGATTAGCAGGCTTTGTTTTCACACAGGCTCCCTCCTTAAACATTTGCATTGCTTATCTGCCGAGTTAAGAGAGAAACTCTAAAGAGGTACTTCCGCATTCCTCCAGCCAAGTTCAAAAGAAAGGGAAGAGATGTCAATTGCCTTAAATAGCTCTAGCCATCTCAAGAGAACACTTGTAGCGCAGTGGGTGTCCACATTCTCGCTGTAGCACTACAGCGGGAGCGCTACAGCCCTTATTCCCCGTGCGGAGGTGGATTACCAAGAGCGCTATAACTCCGAGGTTATAGCGCTCTACATGCCTCGCCAGTGTGGACGGGTAGTGAGTTATAGCGCTCCTGACGGCTTTATAGCGCTATAAAGTGCCAGTGTAACCAGGGCCTTAGGTTGTGTCTACAAGGGGATTTGCCGTGATTCCATATATGGGTGCCCATCCAGCAGTGTAGCCGCAACCCAGGCAAACTCCTTACGGAGACAAGGACATCCAAACTGTGCACCACTGCAGCATGGTTCTTCTTGTGGCCAGGGTAAGCGCCACTGTTGCACATGGTGGCTTTTCTTGTGTGGTAGAGCTGCTGCTGCCTGGCTGTATAAAACACCCACACGGAGTGTAAACACAACTGTTGACTTGTCAGGGGTGCTAATACAAGTGCCAGTATTACTCTGGTAATTGAACGCATGGATTTTAGCACCAGCAGTGACCATTAATTAGATCCTCAAATTAGATCTGCATAACACAGGCTGTAGAATTTCACCCAGTTACTCCTGTACTCACCACAGTAACTTGTGTTTGGCTAAAGCGTTTCTTCCAGAAGGGCATCCAGTCTTGATCTGAAGACAGTCAGAGTTGGAGAATCCACCAGTTCCCAACACCCTAACCAAGCCACCTCTCAGCCTTCTTTTTGATAACTGAGAGAACAGAGTGCTTTAAGTCTCTCACTGTAAGGCTTTTTTCTCCAGCTCACAAATACATTTTGTGGCCTTTTTCTGTACCCTCTCCAATTTTTCAATATCCCCTTTAAGAGGTGGGTTTTGAAACTGGACGCACTGTTCCAGTATCAGTCTCACCAAAGGTGGATAGAGAGGTGGAACCCACCTCACGACTCTTATGCACAACTCTTCTGTTTATACATCACATTCGCCCTTTTTGCCATTGCACTGCACTGCTAGCTCATGCTGAGTTTCTTGTCCATGATGACCCCTAAATACTTTTCAGAGTCACAGCTTTCTAGGGTACAGTCCCCAGTTCTGCCTGCATTCATTATTCCTAATATATGATGATGCATTTTGCTGAGTTAAAACACATTTTGTTTGAATAGTCCAAGCTCACCAAGTGTTTCAGATCCCTCTCTATGACTGCCATGTCATTAGGCACACAATATAGGACAAGACTGTCTTTAAATACAGCGCTGAATAAGGCGTAGTCTCTAATGGTATGTCTACACTACCTGCCAGACTGGCGGATAGCAATCGATTTATTGGGGGGTCAATTTATTGAGTCTAGTCTAGACACAATAAATCAATCACCGTGTGCTCTCCCGTCGACTCCTGTATTCCACTGCCACGAGAGACACCGGTGAGGTTGACGGGGGAGCGTCAGCAGTCGACTCACTGCCGTGAAGACGCCACAGTGAGTAGATCTAATTACATCGAATTCAGCTACGCTATTCTCGTAGCTGACATTGCATATCTTAGATCGGTCCCACCCACCCCCCACGTGCAGACCACTGCTAAGCTGCATCATCCTAGGAGTAGCCTGGGGAAGCATCAAGCCTCACATACACCTTGCTCCTGGAGTGGAGACTTAGTGCTGGTCTGTAACAATAGTAAGTTACTATCTATTCTGTGCTGCTTCAGCAACATTACCTCATGGTGGCAGGAAGTTGGAACTAAGGCTTGGCCTATCCATTGCTCCCCCAGTACACCCCTGCTCCCTCACATGCAAGTCCGTGCTCTGGGAAAGAGTCGGTGGGTGAGTAGCCTATGTTCCCCTGCATGCACTGGACCCAACATATGGGCAGCTTGTGGGGATGTGGAAGGCAGAGGGAGGGGTCATTTCTCTCTCCCTTTTACGGTCCATAGTCCAAGTCACAGTTGAGCTTGGAAGAAATAATTGACATTGGCCACTCAAGGAACAGTAAATAAGGTTCCCTAAAAGGAGTTTTGAACCATTGCCTGATTTGTTAGGCACTGAAGCCAAATGTGCAATGAGCAGACAACGCCCCGACAGTTAAAGAACAAAGAACTCATGAGGATTATATAGAGGGCTCTTTGGATTATTACCATGAATTAGCACAATTGTTCAGAACAGGTGTTTTCTTAATTGTGAGACACTCAGAAAAAAACGTACAGCTTTAAACAGCCCATAAATGCCCATTGTCACCTCTGTAGTGAGATGGCTCAGTGCGGCAGCACATTGAGCTGTGACATAAAGCAGAGAGGCAGGACAGCAGTTGGCTCAGAACCCACTCACATATTTTCTTTTGCAGCATTATTAGTGCCTCTTTTTCTTTTGCTCTATGTCTTTGATTCCAATAAATGCTGGGGCATTGGATAACAGAGGGCAATTTTAGCTCCCTTACAGCATTTAAACTGCAAGCTTTGAAGGGACAGCCCAATTGTCTTCAGTCTATGTCTCAAATTCATGTTGGTCATAAAGAAGAGTGATTTGGAGAAGACTGTAAGAACATACGAATGCACAAACTGGGTCAGACAAATGGTCCATCTAGCCCAGTATCCTGTCTTCCAGCAATGGCCAATGCCAGATGCTTCAGGGGAAAGAAAAGAACAGGGCAATTATCGAGTGATCCATCCCGTTGTCCACTCCCAACATCTGTCAGACAGAGGTTTAGGGCACCCAGAGAATGGGGTTGCATCTCTGACCATCTTGGATAATAGCCACTGACAGACATATCCTCCATGAATTTATCTAATTTGTTTTTAACCTAGTTGTAATGAGGCCTTCACTTGTCCTCACAACAAATCAGCCAGAGACCTCTTCCGAGTGCAATCACCTGTGCTTTTTATTTTCAGTCTCAGCTCCCACCACCTTCTATTTACAGTCTGCCCCAAACCAGCAACCTGGGGGAACAGCCAGCTTCTCCAGCCAGCAGGGGGATACAGTCTTTGGCTCCTCCCTTTCCTTTGTCTTCCCCCTTACTTCCTTCCTGCCAGCCCTATATAGCCCCCTGGCTAATAGGGCCCAAGGTGCTTCTCTTCTAGCAATTAGGCATGGCATACTCAGCCAGCCCCAATTAATACTTCTTAATTGAGGCTGGGCTAACAGGGGCATGGCTCAGGACCTCCTGGCCAGCACCCTGTTACACTAGTGATACGTTTGGGCTTCACAACATCCCCCGGCAACAAGTTCTAGAGGTTGACAGCTATGTTCCCTCTAAGCCACGCAGCCACCCAGCAGTCTATCCAGTGCCATGCACTTCAGGTGCCCCTCCCCACACTGGCATGCTGCTCCTGCCCTCTGCCTTGGAACCCCTGGCCAGCAGCTCTCAGGAGCCTCCTGCTTGCTGTGCAGAGTGTGGGGTGCTGATATCAGGGTGTCCCCCTAACCCTGCCCCTTCACCCCATCGTCGCAGAGTGTCGGGGGACACGACAAGGTTCAGGAGTGGAACATGGGATGGAACTTGCTGGCAGCTGCTGCCATGTCTGAACAAGCAGGCTTCAGCCTGGTGAGTGCCAGTCTACTTAAAGAAGCAGCACTTCTCTCTCTCTCTCTCTGATATATACACACACACACACTGTGTCTCTCTCTCTCACACACATGCACTTGTGGTATGTCTCTGTCTTTCACACTCACCAACCACTTGTGTTGTTGTTGTTCCATCCTCCCAATAATTTTTGTTGCCCTTTGCTGGACCTTTTCCAATTCTAATATATCTATTTTTGAGATGGGCAACCAGAACTGTACTCAGTATTCAAGGTGTGGGAGTACCAGGTATTTATATATTAGCATTATGATATTTTCTGTCTTATCTATCCCCTTTCCAATGGTTCCTAACATTCTGTTCGCTTTTCTGACTGTGGCTGCACACTGAGCAGATGTTTGCAGAGAACTATCCACAATGACTCCAAGATCTCTTTCTTGAGTGGTGACAGCTAATTTAAAACCCATCATTTTATAAGTAAGTTTGGGATTATGTTTTCCAAAGTGCATTATTTTGCATTTATCAGCTTTGAATTTCATCTGCCATTTTGTCGTCCAGGCACTCTGTTATGTGAAAGCCTTTTGTAACTCTTCACAGTCAAGTTGATCCTAAATGACTTAAGATAGTTAAATCCAATCTGCAAACTTTGATACATCATTGTTCATCCCCTTCTCCTCATCATTTATGAATCTGTTGAACAGCGCAGGTCCAGTACACATTCTTGGGGGACCCTGGCATTTACTCTCTCACCACATGTTCCAATAGTCTTACTGGCTCAATCTCTTTCAGTCAGGATCTCTTCCCAGTCCAGTGCTGTTTCCTTTGTTCTTCAAGTATTGTTGATGCCGTGGTTAGAGAGAGAGATTATTTGGGGTGGCTGCTCTCCTCTATTATAGTTTTTCCTCTTCTTTGAGAATCATGTCCAGCTGACATTCAGGAGATGGAAAATCTGTGTGGATGGGAACCTCAAGATACTTCTTCGTCAACATGTAGATCTTCATCCACACCTTCTTTCAAGCCAAAGAATGGCCACTTACCTAGGTGTTGGTCCATTTGATTGGGCTGACACCTGGCTGAGGTACCAGCTTCTCTTTTGTGTCTGAGGGACTGGTTTGTGCCTGTTCTCCAGACTTGAAACATGTCTTGTAATATCACACAGTAGAATTTTATAACTTCACATACAATGTTGTCACAGACATTTTACCAGGTCAGTCATGATCAGCAAACTATGAGTTTTCAAATGATACCCAACAAGACATACTTTGTACAAAATTTACCATAGCGCTATAAAATAGGTGAACATGGGAGTACAAACTATCACTACTAGTAGTCATGATTAAGGCTGCATGTCTCTCATAGAGGTCACAGAAGTCACAGATTCCATGAATTTCCATTGGCACCCAATGTGGGGGAGGGGACAAAAAGAGCAGCAACGTTAAAGCGCTTTAAAGTAAGGCAGTAGGGACTGGTACAGATTTTCCTGGTATGCCATACCAGCCCGTACCTTCTTATTTTCACCCTGGCCACAAGTACCCCTCATTCTTTTTGGAGGTGTGTCTGTAATTAATTCCAAGAGTGACCAGGATTAAGCTTGTTATTTTAGGGCATCAAAAAGGGATTCTCTGGAGTCCAGATTAGTTTAACACCCAGATAAGTCAGTGTGATTGGCTGTTACACAAAAATAAAAATCCTCTGCCACCGAACAATTTCAGTGTTTTTCACCAGAAAATGGAGAACTCAGATTTTCTTTTTTTCTAGTTCATCCAAACACAAAAATAGTTTTCAGGTGCCAGGTTTTCAATAAAAAGTAGAATTTTTCTGTGGAAAGTTCAGATTTTTTTTTATGATTTTTTTCTAATTTGTCCACAACTCCTTCTCCCCTTGTCCCATACTCTGATCATGCTATGAGCTATGCAGCACAATATTTCATGAGACAATACAATTATATATTGCTGTCTAAACAGGAGTAATTTTGTTAGATACCTTTATGTAAAAGAACTAGACTGGGATTTGAGGCACCAGCTTAGCAATAGTGACAAAGAGTCCTGTGGCACTTTAAAGACTAACTAAAGTTTTAGAGCATAAGCTATCGTGGGCTAATATCCACTTCGTTGGATACAAGCAGTCTTTTCAGTCATTCCAGACTAACACGGCTACCTCTCTGATTCTTGTCAGCTTGGCAATGGGTTCTGTGTAAGCTGCCCACCAGGTGAGGAGGAACCTCAGAAGAAGCCAGCATGCTTCAGGGCAGTTTTACACTAGAACTGGGATTGACGCCCTGAGCTCGATCCACCAGCGGTCGATTAAGCGGGTCTAGTAAAGACCCGCCAAATCAGCTACAGATCGCTCTCCAGTCAATCCCTATACTCTAACCCCGACAAGAAGATAAAGGTAAGTGGACAGGAGACTTTTCTCCCATCAACCCCCTGCAGTGGAGACCCTGCAGTAACTCGACCTAAGGTATGTTGACTCCAGCTATGTTACTCACATAGCTGGAGTTGCGTAGCGAAAGTCGACTTACTGCAGTAGTGTAGCCATAGCCTCAGAGACACCTCTCTGACTCACAATTCCTCCTCTGCTCCCTCCTTGCTCCTGGAAGGGTAGACTGCTGGCCTATATCAGTAATGAATTGCCACCCCGTATCCACATTGGCTCAGTTATGCTGGCCAGCAAACAGGCAGTGTGGAACGAAGGGCCTGCCCATTCCCTGCCAGCCTGGTCTAAGGAAAGAATGAGTAGCTAAGCCGCCCTGCTTAGGCATATGCAGCTAGCCCCAGATTCTGGAAAGCCCTTGCTAGGAAGGATCAGGTTAGAACCTGGTTCAAAACACCTCTGCTGGGGGCAGAAAAATCCTGAAAGGTTTTATTAAAAACGAAACCTCTTATGAGCTTCCCCGGCACCTGTTCTGAAGCAGAATGCAGGAACTCTTGTTTGTTTCACAATGACCGTAACTCTTCTTTAGCACCAGACTGCTGAAGTCTCTCTATCATAGCAGAATTTATTCTCTCCTGCAGCCGTGCCATTTACTCACAAATAGCATCCCAGGCCTTTCCGAATGCAACCGGCATGAGACAAATCCGTAAATAAATAAACAAATAAGGCAAGATCGCCTTCCCTTGCCCACTCCCCCCGCCCCCCTCCCCCCCACCCGCCCACCTTTCCTGACATTTATAAAATGTCATAAAACTTTCTGCCAGGAAAAGTATAAAGCATGTTTACAATATAGTTATTTTGTTGATTACAGAAAACATGGTTGTAGCAACAGCAGTAAAGCTACAGGCTTGTAAATCTCCTCTGTATACTTGACTTTCATTAAATTTAGTGGAATGACAGTTACCACACTGAGAAATGTTATGTTTTGCAAGGGAAGATATAACACATAGCATTTTGGAGCCTGTTTATTGTGGCGTGTCAGGCAGTTGTCACGCTAAATCTTAACTGGGAATTGATGAGCATTGTTGGTAAAATCATATTTGTTGGAAAGAGACTGGATAGTGCAATCTCCTATTTTTTTGACACGGGAGCTTGTTAGAGGGTATCGGTTACAGTGATTGCACTGGTGGTTAAGGCTGGTATATGAGATTTGTGCTCCTTTACACATGTTATGGAGACCTGAGTATCCCATCTGACAATGGCCTGGTGTCTGTGGCTTCCAGTTGGCGGTCAGTGCTTTGAATTGGTAGTTCTTCCAGTGGTGTTATGCACTGATGCTCAATGGCATTGGTTGAGTTATCCGCCCCAGGAAAGACTTGGGACCACTAATTTTCATGGGTTGCTCATAAACTGTTTCCTTTGACTTGCTATTCATTATTCCTGGTGTTTGAGTGGCCTCTTTAGTCACATGGTATTTTACTCCTGGAATCTCTTAAATTAGAACGATGACAAATCATCCTTGGTGAATAGTGAACAACAGATAGTAAGAACATAAGAACACAAGAAAGGCCGTACTGGGTCAGACAATAGGTCCATCTAGCCCAGTATCCTGTCTACCGACAGTGGCCAATGTCAGGTGCCCCGGAGTGAGTGAACATAACAGGTAATGATCAAGTGATCTCTCTCTTGCCATCCATCACCACCCTCTGACAAACAGAGGCTAGGGACACCATTCCTTACCCAGCCTGGCTAATAGCCATTAATGGACTTAACCTCCATGAATTTATCCAGTTCTCTTTTAAACCCTGTTATAGTCCTAGCCTTCACAGCCTCCTCAGGCAAGGAGTTCCACAGGTTGACTGTGCGCTGTGTGAAGAAGAACTTCCTTTTATTTGTTTTAAACCTGCTGCCCACTAATTTCATTGGGTGGCCCTTAGTTCTTCTATTATGGGAACACGTAAACAACTTTTCCTTATTCACTTTCTCCAAACCACTCATAATTTTATATACCTCTATCATATCCCCCCTTAGTCTCCTCTTTTCCAAGCTAAAAAGTCCTAGCCTCTTTAATCTCTCAGCATATGGGACCTGTTCCAAACCCCTAATCATTTTAATTGCCCTTCTCTGAACCTTTTCTAATGTCAGTATATACTTTTTGAGATGAGGAGACCACATTTGTACACAGTATTCAAGATGTGGGCACACCACGGATTTGTATAAGGGAAATAAGATATTCTCCATCTTATTCTCTATCCCTTTTT
The DNA here is from genome assembly GCA_007922305.1 of Dermatemys mawii. NCBI lineage: Eukaryota > Metazoa > Chordata > Testudines > Dermatemydidae > Dermatemys > Dermatemys mawii. The sequence continues at coordinate 5,271,513 of ML677353.1, forward strand.
TAATGATTCCCAACATCCTGTTTGCTATTTTGACTGCCGCTGCACAGTGCATGGACATCTTCAGAGAACTATCCACGATGACTCCAAGATCTTTTTCCTGATTAGTTGTAGCTAAATTAGCCCCCATCATATTGTATGTATAGTTGGGGTTATTTTTTCCAATGTGTATTAGTTTACATTTATCCACATTAAATTTCATTTGCCATTTTGTTGCCCAATCATTTAATTTTGTGAGATCTTTTTGAAGTTCTTCACAGTCTGCTTGGGTCTTAACTATTTTGAGCAGTTTAGTATCATCTACAAACTTGGCCACCTCCCTGTTTACCCCTTCTTCCAAATCATTGATGAATAAGTTGAATAGGATTGGTCCTAGGACTGACCCTTGGGGAACATCGCTAGTTACCCCTCTCCATTCTGGAAATTTACCATTTATTCCTACCCTTTGTTCCTTGTCTTTTAACCAGTCCTCAATCCACGAAAGGATCTTCCCTCTTATCCCATGGCAACTTAATTTACGTAAGAGCCTTCAGTGAGGGAACTTGTCAAAGGCTTTCTGGAAACCTAAGCACACTATGTCCACTGGATCCCCCTTGTCCACATGTTTGTTGACTCCTTCAAAGAACTCTAATAGATTAGTAAGACATGATTTCCCTTTACAGAAACCATGTTGACTTTTGCCCAACAATTTATGTTCTTCTATGTGCCTGACAATTTTATTCTTTACTATTGTTTCAACTAATTTGCCTGGTACAGATGTTAGACTTACTGGTTTGTAATTGCTGGGATCCCCTCTAGAGCCCTTTTTAAATATTGGTGTTACATTAGCTATCTTCCAGTCATTGGCTACAGAAGCCAATTTAAAGGACAGGTTACAAACCCTAGTTAATAGTTCCGCAATTTCACACTTGAGTTCTTTCAGAACTCTTGGGTGAATGCCATCTGGTCCCGGTGACTTGTTACAGTTAAGTTTATCGATTAGTTCCAAAACCTCCTCTAGTGACACTTCAATCTGTGACAATTCCTCAGATTTGTCACCTACAAAAGATGGCTCAGGTTTGGGAATCTCCCTAACGTCCTCAGCCGTGAAGACCGAAGCAAAGAATTCATTTAGATTCTCTGCAATGACTTTATCATCTTTAAGTGCTCCTTTTGTATCTCTATCATCCAGGGGCCCCACTGGTTGTTTAGCAGGCTTCCTGCTTCTGACATATTTAAAAAACATTTTATTATTACCTTTTGAGTTTCTGGCTAGCTGTTCTTCAAACTCCATTTTGGCTTTTCTTATTACATTTTTACACTTAATTTGGCAGTGTTTATGCTCCTCTCTATTTACCTCAGTAGGATTTGACTTCCACTTTTTAAAAGGTGCCTTTTTATCTCTTACTGCTTCTTTTACATTGTTTTAAAGACACGGTGGCTCTTTTTTAGTTGTTTGACTTTGTTTTTTAATTTGGGGTATACATTTAAGTTGGGCCTCTATTATGGTGTCTTTGAAAAGTGTCCATGCAGCTTGCAGGGATTTCACTTTAGTCACTTTACCTATTAATTTCCGTTTACCTAACCCCCTCATTTTTGCATAGTTCCTCATAGTGAATGATGAATAATAAATGCTCCCATTCACATGTAAAGACTGAGATGAAGAACAGACATTCTCTAAATATTAGTGTGAACAGAATGTTGTTGGCGCAAGTGTAGTCATCTTGGTCCTCACTAGAGATTAAATCCAAGACCTCCAGAGAGAAGAGCTTGAACTTCTAAACTTTTGAGCTGAAGAGCTGTCTTTAAAGTGGGAGCTGTAGCAGACTCATATTCTTTAAGGATCAGGTGCAAAGGGACAGATGTAACAATCCCTTTTCTATTATTTGTATCATATCTGTCACCACGGTGCCTGATCATCTCTGACCAGCAGGTTGTAAGTGCAAAGAGTGAATAAAGAAGTACACGGCTGAACTGAACTGCCATTTAGAATCCAAACATAAGTCTGTGAACACTGTTTCTGAGTATTCAACTAGCTTTATACTTCTAAAGCTGCTCATCCTATTTCAGCTGACTACACAGGATACAATCTAACCAACATGGAGAAGTTCTTCATTTGGACAACATGGACCAAATACTGCTCTGAGTTGCACCTGTGTGACTATGAAGTGAATATAAGTGAGAGCAGTGTTTGGAATCATGGACAGCAATCAGCTTAGCAATTTGACTTCAAGATCCAGTAACCACATACACTCAGAACAATTCTCAAAGTTCAATACTTTGGCAATTTCCCCCCCATTTGTACATCTAATTTGAAATAATTAGTTAATGTTTATAAAGTACTTTGGACATGTAGGAACATGTTGGGCATTTTTAAAGTCTCTTTTTAACAGATTTTCACAGGAAAAAAATTAAGCGCAGAAGTTCACAATCTTCAGAGTCTGGGGCAAGTCCTTCTTCCCTTGAAGTCCGTGGCAAAGCTCTCTTTGCTTCAATGGTGCCAAGATTTCACCTCAAATTGGTAGTGACAAAAGTTGTCACCATACATTAAATACAGAGTCATGGAAAGATTTCTGTAAGAGGAGAGTTAGAGACGATAAGAGCAATTCACAGGGAGGGAAATAAGAGGGTCGTGATAGAGGAATGTAAAACAACAAGCAGTATAATTAAGATAAATCAGGTGCACTCTCAGATCAAGGGGGCATTCAGTGAAATTGAGAAGCAACAAATGAGGTTAATTATGCGTTATGAGACAATAATAAGTACGTCCTTTTTTCAGCTTTCAGTTTGTGGCTCTTCAATTTCTATTTCTTAGCCAGTGCCTAATCGATGACCGTACTTCCCCTCTCATCCCACGACTACAGAGTTTCCTAAGTAGACTCTTGTGAGGAGTTTTGTCCATGGCTTTTAACTATCTCCTCATGAACTCTGTCAACCAGTTCTCCTTTATTTGCTGTTTTATGAGGTATTATCCTCCTTTGCAGCAGCTGAGCCGTCTTGTTCCTTTGCACAGTACGTTCACACAGGAGCTTCATAATTTTCTCTTTGATGACCACTTCAGTTAGTTGATTGGGTGCTGGAAAAAAACCATTTTGTTTATCGAAAGGTGAAGTGTTGGCTACTCTTCCTTCATCCCCCACAGCAGCTGATTTTTTTAAAATGAGAAATTGCATATTTTTTTTCGCACCGCGGCTATTTCATTCTCCCGGGCTTTCAGAACTCTAGGATATATACCATGTGGTTTGCATGATATGTAACTCTTCCCTTATCAGGTTGTTCCAGTTCTTCCTCCTCTGACACTTCCATTTCTGACAGTGCTTCATCTTTATTACCTGAAAGAGAGTAGTCCTGGGACTCAGCCTCTGTGCTGAAATCTAAAGAAAAGAAACCAGTTTGCTTCTCTGCATTATCCTTCCTAATCCTCCTTGATTGTTCTCTTTTCTCCCTGGTAATCTAGACAATCTACCAGTTGTCTTGCAGGCTTTCTGCTTCTTACATGTATAAAAAAAATCTTGTTACTGTGTTTGTATCTTTGGCTCTTTGCTCATCAAATTCCATCTTATATTTTCAGGGGGCGGGTTTGTGTTCGATTTGCTTGAGCTGGAATTTCATTTTCAGAAAGACCCATTGAATAATCTCTGGAACCTTTCCATTTAACCATTTTAGTATTTCCCCCCCTTTCTTTTCTGCTTCTTTTTTTTTGTTAGTTAGGGGCAAGTACACTTTTTGTGAGTCTGTTTTGATGCTTAAGAAGGAGGGCTCCATGCTGGATGGAAGGCTGTCAGTCCCTGTGCTTTTAACTTGATGGACTTGCTGCCTTTAAATTAAATTTTAAACAACTATATAAAAACTGTCCCATTCTAAAATTTAGTGTCACAGAACTAGGCTTTGGTATGATGTCTTCTCCCTCAAGTTTGATTAAACTGAACTATATTATGGTCACTATTACTTAGCAGCTCCAGGACTGTCAATTCAGCTCTTTTAACTAGCATTAAATTAATATAAATCTATCAGAAATTATCTTTACCATAATGAAATATTAAACATTTGGGGGAAGCTAACAAAAAAGAGTGGTTTGACAAATTATGTTGCTAGTTACAAAATCCCATTGACTGCAATGCATGGGTGTAACTGTAAGTAGAATTTAACCCAGGGATTTTAGAGTCAAAGCTATGGCATTGTATCATGCTCTCCATTTATACAAATCATTGGTATAAGAATCAACCGTATATACGGATCAAAACCAAAAAATGATTAAAATCAAAAAATCATCCCTTTACTAACTAAATACTCCACTTGTAACAATCAAATCTGATAACAATTATAACAAATCTTAACAATTAGAACAATCAAATCATTGAGGATAAATATAATTCTTATAAAAGGAGTTTGCTGTATTTAATTCACCTCATTGTGCCCAAGCAAGTATAGTCTCTTCTTTAGACTGTCTCTAATCCTATCTCTGATAGCACACCCACCTGACACGTTCCCCTTGACGTTACTGGGAATTTTACTCATGTAGATATAACAATTCCCCGACTGGGTTGGTTCTCAGCAACAATTAGATCTTGGATCTTTCATTCTAAAAACACAAACTGATTTGATTAATGTACTAAGCCCGTTAGCCAGAAGCAACAGCAGCCTCATACCCTCTTATCCAAAGTCTGTTGAAGTCACTGGAAAGACTCATGATTGGTCTTTAGTTCAGGCCTATAAGGAGAGGAGGATATTAGAGTTGAGCTCCACCATGTGGATGGGAAGAGATGCTTATTCTCCCTGGTATAAAATATTAACCAGTGTTCAAAACTCCTCAGGAAAAATGGGATGAGTTTTGGGTGTTCAGAACATTTGAAAATCTGACCACTCGCTGGTATAGTAAACATGAATGTAGGCAGTATTATTTGCCAGAGTTTGAAACTTTGGACCATGTTCTCTATTCTGAATTTCCATTTTTCTGTCAGTTTAAGACAGATCCTTTGTGTGGTTTTAAATTAAGTGTTAATTTTACAGTTATTTGATTTCAGAGTGATTCTTAAAAGGTAGACTAGTAAAAAAATATTAATTGAAAGCATACAAAATGGGTAGAGAGAGTGTGTGTATTTTAAAACTTTAGATAAATGTTCAAAAGTAGGTACAGTACATAAAGAGAGTGTGTGTATTTTAAAACTTTAGATAAATGTTCGAAAGTAGGTACAGTACTTAAAAAGCCCCTATGAGAAAAATCCCTTGACATTTTCCTCCCCAAATGCATAGTGTGCAAAGCCAGCTCTCTAACTGAAACTTCAAAGCAGTTGGCAAATGCACGGTATTTAAAGAAATGCAGTCTCACTCTGCGCTCCGAGGACTGCATTGGAAAGAAACCATAAAGATAAATAAGTAGAGGCTAATACTAAGATTAGTAAACTGTATTGTCAATTGTCAAGATGATACTGAATAGACAGATGCACTTAATTATTGTGTTTGTGCTCCACTGAATCATTGTCTCTATGTGTTGTTTGTAATTTGCCTTCTACTGTAACTCATGAAACTCTCATTATAGCCATTAAGGTGAATTTCTTTGAAGCTGCATCTGCTCTTTGGTTTGCTGATTCCCTCTCTTGAAATTAGATTGATGTAGTGTTATATATTCATTTGAATCTAATGACTTTTCTAGAGCCCCAGAGTACAGAAAATGGCTTTCATTAATTTCTCTAATAGCATCACTGAAAGACATGTAATGTGTAAAGCTAAAACTTCTTTTGTTTTTAATCTCTTAATGATCTCTTTTCCCTTTCTTCAGAATAACCTTTGTTTTACAAAATAGAGGGGAATGAAAATGTCTCTCCCTGGGTTTGTCAAGGAAGCGAGATTTCAGCTACTTTGGTAGAAATGTTTCATGGCATCTTTATGTTCTCTACTGATGTTTATTTCACTATTCAGTCCATTTATTGCTCCATCCCTTGCAGTGTATATGGTTTCTTTTATTTATTTATTCCCCACCCCCAATCCAAAGAAATCGAAGACCAAGTTGCTGAGCCATATCTTATTTGGCTTCTTGAATTTGTGACCTGTCTCAGGATAAGAGTACAGAAGCATTGTCATAACAACAGAAATTATTTTTCCTCTAGAAGAAGCAAAGTCCTGACATGTTTCCCCTCACTTAACTTTGCAGTAGGTAGAACAAATGCATGAGACTCACAAGAGTTTTAATGGATGTGCCAAAAGAATGTGGTTCATTTTTTGGAGCCAGCTGTTTGAAAGTGTGTGTTTTCAAAAGGAAAGCACCATCACTAAAACTCTGTTGTGGCTTGGACTACAAGCAAAGGGAAAAGAAATTCCCTTGGACCCTATGCAGAAAATTTGGATCTTTGATCTGGATGCAAAGGTACAAAGTGAGACTACTTAATTCCTTGACGGAGCAAGGGTGGGGAATAGGGCCCCCAAACTCACTGGTCAGACTAGCTGATCCGGCACCAGGATGGGGGTAGTAATTTACTGTTTGTTTCATAGATTTTTAATGCCCATGTGGATCATAAGTGTGTTTGTGCAAAAGCGCATGGCACAACACACATCAAACCTGCAGTGTAGCCATACCAACAGAGAAGTGTAAGGGATATGAGGAACAGATATGCACTGAAAGATTATTAAATTTGGATTTCTTCTGGCCTCTGGTTATCCCGAAAGAGGATCTACCTAAGAAGTAAAGACAATAAGAAAATGGTTAATATTATGTGAGATGCTTTGTCTAGGGATGCACTGATGAGCCATGGTTCCACACCCTAAGAATAGAAACTAAAATGTCTAAATGAGAGTATTGTTAATCACTGACATGGCATCCATTCACCACAAGGGCTGTCCTCCTACTGGCTGGTCTGGGGATTAGTTCCTTCTATGCCCAGGGCTCCTTTCTGCTGCCCACGGCACACTTTGCTGCTGCTCTCTCTCTGTCTCTGCAACTATGTGTGTTTCCCCCTTCTGGGGTATCAGTCTTTCCTTGACAGTAGTCTTGTGCAGTCTTCCCATTCACTGCCCCATGGTACCACTTCCTCAGTGGCGGGCAAGGAAACCCAGGCCCACCCTCTACTCTAGGTTCCAGCTCAGCCAAGGGCTTTTCTCTCCTGGATCTTCCTGCCTTTTCCTTTCCTTCTGGCTCTTCCTGCTTCTCTGGAATTGGCAGCCTGACAATGCCCTCCTCCAAGGAAAATAACTATAGGATACCCTAATTCTGTATCCTCCAAACACACCTCTTTCTCCCTGGGAGTCACTGCAGCCCTCTCTCATTACTCCAACTTCTGTCTTTATAAACCCCACCTCTTCCCACCCAGGTGAAATTCCCCTCACTAGGTTTTCCTCAGCCTTCATTCTCCCACTTCATAACATAATAGGTTAATTGGCCTATCTGGCCTCCATTAACCCCTTTGAGGAAAGAGTGGGATGAACACCCCGTCACAATCACCTACACAAGAAATTCTTATAATTTTCATACTGATAAAATCTCCTTCTCCAACTCAACCTAGCTAAAAAGAACTCCAGTTTACCAAGCAAGAATCAGCCTGCTTTCCTGTACAAAGTGTTTTCACCTCAAAGTACAAACTACACATTGTGTTCCTTGTAAATCAAATATACTGTGAATAATCTGCCTTTCACCCCAAATTGGAATCTTCACATTTGCTTGACTTGTGAATCAGATCTACATCCTCCTATAGGTGGATAATTGTATTGCCAGTTGATTAAGGTTCGTAGGATACAGAGGCAATAAGTGCACAAGTGAGGAAGAATTTAGGCTATTAATTATATAGCAGGCAAATAAAGGATACAAGCAAGTGAATTCTACTAAGTAAGGATGTGATCTTACACTCCTCCTTTTAGTCATCGGGAACTTCAGGCAGGCGACGATGAAGGGACCACAGGCCAACATGCACCACCAGCGCCAGTCTCAGGTCTGCGTTGAAGTTCCCTGAGCTAAAGTTCAGGGCTTATTTATACATAAAACCCACTTAGGCTACGTGGGAATTTGCAATCAACAAGCTCATGTTCACCTTTTTTGATTTTTAGATACCCAACTCTTATCAATGCTTACAAATTTCTTTCTAGTTTCACATTAGATTTACGAAAAGCAGCTGTCCACCCTAATTAACTAAAAAACTCCTCCAACATTCCAAAATCATGCTATCTGAACATGCAGATGTTTAAACAAAAAACTTTCCCAGGCAAGAGTAAGTCAGAGGCCTACTTAACCAAAGAAATAGAAATCTAGGCATGAAAAGGATAACTATGAACCCACTCCTGACTCCTCATAACAATGTTTTCCAGTATATTTCCACTACAATAATGTCTTTTGTTCTTTTGTTTTTCCCAAATACAGTGAAGTACTTCTTTATAATCAAGGAATGTGTGGAGTGCATCCTCCAAATTTTGAAGGTGATAAGGATGCTGTTGGTTTTCAACTGTAAATAATTGCTGCACTCTAGAGGTAATAGGAATTGTCTAGTGCAAGGAAAAATAAATGTTTAAAGAAATACACGCGTATATAACTATGGGATATTAACATAAATTGTTTAAAAGGGGGACCCAAATTGACAATTGGATCAAATAGTGAAATGAAGAACTTGAAAGGACTCAAACTTTAAAAGCCTGTAATAAAAAAAATGGGAAAAAATTGTTCTACTCAAACACCAATTACAGATGGAGGCAGCGAAGAGACTGAAAGATCTAAACCCTAAGCACTTGATGGCACGTGTCCAGTGGGAATAAGAGGATGCCCCTGCCCCCCTCCTATTAGCCCTGAAACTGAGGTATATAAAGTCACCATCAGCTAACAAGAGTTGAATGAACCTATCACGAGAAACCAAAGAATCCTAAGTGTGACAGACACCTGTACTAACTGCGTGGAATGGACATTTCTTCACATCCCAGCATTTAGAGGATAAAAAGTAGTGATATTTCATTTCAGATATTATATTTCCCCTTCCATTTCTTTAATATAAACACCTGTAGTTTATCTTGCTAAGTCTACATTCTCTACTGAGTTAGGCCAAGTTGTTTGGACTTACAAAGGAGTTAGAATCTGAGAGAATGAAAACAGTTATAGAATCATAGGATATCATGGTTGGAAGGGAGCTCAGGAGGTCACCTAGTCCAACCTCCTGCTCAAAGCTGGACTAATCCCCAACTTAATCATCCCAGCCAGGGCTTTGTCAAGCCTGACCTTAAAAACCTCTAAGGAAGGAGATTCCACCACCTCCCTGGGTAACACATTCCAGTGCTTCACCCTCCTAGCGATTTTTTTTCCCTAATATCCAACCTAGACTTCCCCCACTGCAATCTGAGACCATTACTCCTTGTTCTGTCATCTGGCACCGAAAATAGTCTAGATCCATCCTCTTTGGAACCCTTTTCAGGTAGTTGAAAGCAGCTATCAAATCCCCCCCTCATCCTTCTCTTCTGCAGACTAAACAATCCCAGTTCCCTCAGCCTCTCCTCATAAGTCAAGCTTCAACCTCCTAATCATTTTTCTTACCCTCCACTGAACTCTTTCCAATTTTTCCACATCCTTCTTGTAGTGTGGGCCCAAAACTGGACACAGTACTCCAGATGAGGCTTCACCAATGCCAAATAGAAGGGAATGATCAAGTCCCTCAATCTGCTGGCAATGCTCCTACTTATACGACCCAAAATGTTGTTAGCCTTCTTTGAAACAAGGGCACACTGTTGACTCATATCCATCTTCTCGTCCACTGTAACCCCTAGGTCCTTTTCTGCAGAACTACTGCTTAGCCATTCAGTCTCTAGTCTGTAGCAGTGCATGGGATTCAATAACCTTAAGCAATGGGTTTTAATATTTTACATTTGTCTGTTTTGGACCAATTCATTCAAACTGTACTAGCCACACTCTTAAAAGTGCTGTAAAAACAAATGCATCATTGGAAGTGTAATAAATGTGTTAGGAATTAAGACTTGATGATGATAAGTAAATGTAATGAGAAATCTTGGCAATTTACATTATTCCTTGCTATAACTGCTAGTCTTAGCTGTAGTCTGGGATAACTGCTTGCAAGACTATACTGAGTGTGCAGTACCTTGGTTGTGTCTGTACTTGAGTTGTGAACTGTAGATTGTATACGAATGTGGTCCTGGTGAATTAATTGATTGGTTAAGAATAAGGAAGTGTCTTGATCTAAAAAATACTGCTCAAATTAAAAGTGGACCTGAAAAGAACCCAGCTTTAAAATTAGTAAGCTAATGCTCCCAGGACTCAATAAAAATGGGGTTATCCTGCTGAATTCTGTTATATCCTGGCAAACTTAGTTTTTTAGGCTTTAGTTTTAAAATCTAACTGGCACCCTGGCAAATTCACAAACTGACTGCCTTTTACACTTGCAGAGCTGTTTTGGGGGCATAATGCCTCCCAGACCTTACTCACAGCTGTGCCTAAAGTCACAGTCTAGATCAGTGATACTCAGACCTCAGTGGTTCAGGAGTCAAATTAGAAACCAACATTACTCAAAAGAGTCACAGTAGTGTGAGTTCATTGTTTCATTTACTATATCTATCTATCTATGTATTATTCTCACAGCAAAATTTTATTCACTGTAATTGGTTAATAACACAGTAAAAACATCCTGATTGGTTAATAACTTAGATTGGTTAATAATTCAATCAGTGTTTTAATACCATGTGCCGCAAAGAGCTGCACGAGACACATGAAAGAGTCACTTGCAGTTTGCAAGCCTCAGTCTGAGAATCACTGGCTACATATTACACAGGAATCAGTAGACTCCACTGAGAGAGTCCTCTTTTGAACAGTCCATCTCTGTTTATATTAGCCCTGAGCCAAACCCTGCAGGCCTGAATATTGCTAAACTCTGGGAAAGTTCAGACCTCAATCCAAACTTTATTATGAATTCTATAGTGTTATATGCATCCACTCAACACTTTTCTGCACTTCCTGTGCTCAAGACATATCAGGATATACTATTAAATAAGTGTTTGCTTCTATAGTTTTTGAATGATCACAGTCTTAAGAAAGAAACAATACTTAAGCTATTATTGGTCAGGGAGCCATTTCTGCTTCTCAGTTTTCTCCACCCTCATTTCTGTACTGCCTGAAAACTCTCTCTTTAACCAATTTACGTTGACTCAATTTATCTCGCCATCCTATTTGATTTTGTATCATGGGAATTTCTAAGCCTTTCCTGCTAATTGCTGAGTTCCAAAGTTTAGCATATTTTTTACTCCTCGAATTCAGCCTAATTTCTTCAGTGCTGTTTAAATGTTTTCTGTAAATGCCAAGTACCGAGTGACCTACTTTTCAAATTATTTACTGGTTACATTATGCACCTCAGAAGCTTCTGCGTCTTGTTCTCAGGTCACCTCCCATATGTTCCAAACTTGACAGAAGAGTCAGCTCATTAGTGCAATGTCTCTGCTCATGTAGGAAGAATATCATCCTCTTTTAGCATGATGTGTCTGACACTCTCTTTCAAGTTGTATAATGCACCAAGAGAAGCTAATCTCCAGCTTTCTCTGCTCACCATGGATAATAGAAAGCTGTAATTATACCATCCTGAGTCCACAGCTCTTGTGCATTTGGTGAGGAGACGCTTGAATCTGCATTACCCCACTAATGAATATTTCAGTTAAAGGGTGTAGGAAAGGAAATTTGGGAAGGTTTCGGAGCATAATGGCAAACAGAGGCTCTGTATAATTTGGCACCTGCTTATGAATTTTCATGGAGTTGAACACACGTTCTCTGAAGAATAAAACAAGACAGTGGCTGGTAAATCCTATTGTATGAGTTAGGGCATGTCACACATTCCATTAACTTTATATATATATATAAAGAACAGCCACCAGGAGCATCCCTATAGCTAAGGGATACACACAAACACGGACTGTATTCATAATATCCATTAGGGGAGATTGTTCAGCAGTGTGCCTATGACCCAAAGTTCAGTGTGTAACCACTACCACCTTAGGGATAGCCATGTGCCCCAGAGCCACTCCTATGGGAGACAATTCGCTCTTGCCTGTTTCGTTGATCGGGTGGGGGGGGAGTTATTTGTTGCTGGTCTATACCTCTCACCCCATCCCAGCTCAGCTGTATTGGGCAGTGTGTTAGGGCAGGGGGAAAAGGAGGGGCTAGGGGAGTGGGTTTTGCACCTATTCAGGGGCCTGGGAACCCAAGTCAGGGTATAAAGTATGTGCCCCATTCCTGCTTCCATCCACAGGTACAAGGCTCAAGTCACAGTCTAACACAATTGCTTACAGTGTGTCAATTTCACTGAACATACAAGCACTGCCTTTGATATCCACGGGCAGCTCTACATTTGTTGCCGCCTCAAGTGCAACAGGCAGACAGCCTTTGGTGTCACGACTGCAGAAGGTCCACTGGTCCCACGGTTTTAGTATCCGGCATGAAATGCTGCCGAAGCCGCAGGACCGGGCATGGGCATTGCTACTTCTCATTCACTGCAGCTCCAATACCTGCTCTCTCTCTCTCTTCCCATTTGCCATTTAAGGCCATCTCAAACTCGAATAATTTACCAAACTCCAGACTCTCAAAGTTCCCACAAGTTCAAACGATGAGACCCCCACAAAAACTAGAGCTGGATGAAATTGCAATGTAACTTTTCATTAAGATGTCTAAGGACTTTAGTCTCTTGCCCTTATCTCACTCAGGGTAGAACTTCTTGATTCTTCTACTTTTAGAGGAATACCAGGATGTACTAGCTGTGTCTACCAACTGCTCTCCATCCTGCAGATCCAAATGGTTTGGGGGGCACCTGTGTTGATTTTTTTTGACAGAAAATTTAGACATAAAATGTTCTTAAAATGTTCTTAACATTTCAAATGTTTATTATTTTTATTTCAGTTTTCTGGGATAACAATAAAAGGAATTTTTATTCAAATAAATAATGAAAACTTTCCTTTCCTTTCAAACTTGCCCATTAATGTAATCCAATTCAAATGAAAATTTTGAAATGGGTTACCCAGGGAGGTGGTGGAATCTCCATCTTTAGAGGTTTTTAAGGCCCGGCTTGACAAAACCCTGGCTGGGATGATTTAGTTGGGGTTGGTTCTGCTCTGAGCAGAGGGTTGGCCTAGATGACCTCCCGAGGTCTCTTCCAACCCTAGTCGACTATGATTTTATGAGTAAATTTTTTTTCTAAAAAAAAAATTAAAATAGCACACTCTACTGTGAAGAATCTGACATTTGGTGTCAAACATGAGGGCCAGATTTGTGATATTCAGTGCTTACAAGCCCTCTAAATATCTTACAACCAGTGAGGATGCATTTCATGGAGGTAATGACCGCAGAGGAAAATACCTCTTGTGAGGAAAGTCCTTGCAGGTGCTAACACAAACATCATTTTTCAAAGCATCACTTTCAGGAACAGTATTTCTGGAGGACACTCAATGCAGCACCATGCAATGGTTTGTTGGAGGTAGGGGTGGGTCAAAATCAGAATCATTTTCCTTCCTTTCAGATTTGGGGAACCTGGATCTGAATCACTTCTGGTTTTTACTTTCATTTTACAAAACCAAAACATTTCCTTGGGTTTACGCCTCCCTGTCCTGGAGACCGAAAACAATGCAAAGAAGCAATTTTCCTGTAGACAGTCTGAGCCATAGTTGGTATTCGCTTAAATGGAACTGTGGAAGTCAGTTAGACACATACTTATGTCTCTCGGAGAATCAGGGCCCACAAGCCTTTTGCTGCTGTTCAAATGTAGCATCTTCTGTATTTACGATCATCACATCTGTGCTTACTACCCAGTCCATCTAGACTGAAATCTATCGAGGAAAAATCATCTTTGACCTCAGCTCACGGCTAATCTTTTTCACTGATCTGATCAGTTGATAGTTTTACAGAAATGCTGTTATGGGCTCCAGGTTTAATATGTGAAGAAAGGATTCCTGCAGGGATGTGTCAGCTTTATCAACCCTAATTTAGACAGTAGCTGAACCATCTGAACTTAATTTGTGTAGACACAGAAGAGTAAAAACCACTTAAACAGTTTAGTCTCATCCCATTTCTCAGCTGCAATGGCTCAAACAAGTAACCGCAGCCTCCTAAGCAAGAAGAGACTGAAATTCCTTTTTATGAACCCTGATTCATATACACCATATTTTAATCTCAACCCCACAGTGCTGAGGTTCAGGAGCAGATTACTAAAATGAATAAAATTCACTGGATTATAAAAAGAGATAGAAAAGTTAAATGATCTGAAATACATTTTATATGAAACTTTCATTTTTCAATAAACCTTCAGAAAACATGCCTGTCCCATTGGAAGAAGGAATATTTTACAGCAACACAGGAGGTTTGAATAACTTCAGCCATTCACAAAGTATTATTTAGACGTTTATGACTGAGGGAAAGTGTTCCCTGTCAAACTAAACTGAGCTATGTTTTCCAGGATGCTGCTCTATACCGCTGATGGAATGGCCAGAGAACCTTCCTCTGGAAGCAATATGTATTAATAGGATCTATTACTACTGCTGCTGAAGTGTAATATGTTAAATTAAGTTCAACAGTGAAATCACCGGGTTTAGACATGAAACAAATTGCATGGCATTCCCCCACATCACATCCGATCTTTCCTTTCGACTCTGAAAATGCATTGTATTGTTGTCAAGGACTCTTTCTGCTGGAAAGCCAAATAGCATAGCTTCCCCACAATGCACGTCTAAAAAAGTAACAGTAGTAAAACTGTAACAAGCATTATTCTTTTTTTTTTCTGTTTTAATTGTCTTCCATGAGGAAGTAGCCAGATAATAGTATAGCTATAACATTTATACCTGTAGATTGTTACATATTTTATAAGTGATATCAATAGATTTGATCATACATAATATCATCCTAAAGAATGGACATTATCATCAATTATATTTGTATACCAATACTACCTATACGTCTCAAATGAGAGCTGGGCCCTACTGTGCCGAGTGCTGTACAAACATTGTCTACCTTGTCTAATAGACTGTAAAATCTTTGGGACCGGGAACAGCTGTTACAAAGGGTGAGGAAAAGAGTATATCATCACCTTTTCAGATGGGGTAGCACTTAAGGGTATGTTTACCCTGTGATTAAACCCCCACAGCTGGCCCATGCCAGCTGACTCAGGCTCATGGGATTTGGGCTACAGGTCTGTCTAATTGCACTGTACACATACCCTACGTGATTAAATGACTTGCCAAGAGCACACAGGACATCTGTAGGCTCTTGCCCTTCTTACCTTTTTGTCCCCTTTTCACATTAATTTGAGATAAAGAAAATGCTCATCATGTCCTCTCCTTACCTTTCCCCAAAATCATATATTGGCACAATCAACAGATCTCAAAGCGTATCACTAATCCCATTTTACAGATGGGATAACCAATGCACAGATTGGGGAGGTGATTTTCCAAGGACACCCAGAACATTAGTGGCAGAATTGAGACTAGAACTGAGATCTTCTGAGTCCAAGCCGAGTGCTCTATCCAATAGCATCACTTAGGAAAGGTGAATCAATCTATCACCATACATACACTCCTGCCTAGCTACAGTGGAGATATCTATATCAGATAGATCGATCGATCGATCGATCTCTCTCCCTCCCTCACCACTGGTATATAATGTGGTATATCTTATACTGAGAGCTATTTTAAAGTTACTTGGGGTCCTCTGTTATAACTCTATAGTCACAGGCTCTCATCTTTCTGAGAAATTCTTGTTTGTTGCTGAAATTTCTGTTCTTACACCTGTGCAAGAAAAGATGCACCGGCTTATTCACTCAAATGTATATCAGTCTAGTTAAATCAATGCACTTCAGCTAATTTAACTCGCACTTAAACTGGATAAGCTTTGTGTGTTCATTTATTGATACAGGCTAAATCAATTTAAGGGAGATTTGGACTGGTTGAAGTGCATCTAGGCAGGGGAACTGATTGGTTTAACTAGATGGATTTAGAAAGGATTTATTTATAATTGTGAAAAATCTCCTGTGTAGGCAAGACTGGGATCTCAAACCAAAGATGAATTTAGAAAGTTGGGTGATCTCCCCACCAGTTTTTTGAGTTATTGGACTACGAAAAGGCCGTATTTGCTTACCAAAAATGGCTGGGAAGGCTCAAGCTGGAATCATTTGCTCAGTGGGAAGGGAGAAGGATTTAAAATTCAGCAGATGGGATTGAAACAAAATCCCTTTTAAGCACGCTCAGCTGGCATCTGCTGAAATATCAACAAAGCCTAAATGAGCCCAGGGCATCACAGTGCTCCATACCTCATCTGCCTCTAGCAGCATACAGGATGTTACTGGGATAATACAAAAGAGATGCAGCAGTATATGTGCCCCCCCATGAAATGTATATGCAGCAAATTAACCACCCATGCCTACTCCCATTGAAATTAATGGGAGTTTTGTCACTGATTTTCATAATAGCAAGGTCAGAAATCAAACGTCGCGTTAGGTTGAAGCTGTCTTTATCAGGAGCAGAGGGTGGGGGAGAGCAGATTTTTAACTGAACTAGTTTGCCTATCCCTAAACAATACCCTTCTAAATTCACCAGTCGGACTTAATTCTGAGACACATCTTGGGGAGGAGAAACACACACAGCACTTAGGCAACAGCAAGTTGCCTTCAAGGGGGAGGCTGACTTGGCCTGCCACATCACATCATTTTATTGTCTTCATCCTCCGTTTCAGGAGTCATTTCTCATCAGTGAGAGCTAGAAGAGAAAATGTGGAACAGCACACTGATGTCCATGCTATTTACCTAAACAGCATAAAGGCACTTGTTACGGGAAAGTCAGACACAATTTCCACATCCTCCTGGAGCTAGAATCTGCACACCACGAAGGAATGCAGAGGAGAGAAACAAATCCCAAATTTCAAATGTGACCCTTCATCAGAGCTTGCCAAAAAGTCACCAGTCACTGAAACATTGAATTGCAACCAATGATGAACACAAATGTGGAGTAAAAATGTATGACATTGGTTTCTTGTGCAAGACAGTCAGAGAAAGACTGTTGACTCCAATTTGAGGAGATAACAAGGTCACCAGCAGTCACTGGTTTTACTTATTTATTTGTTTCTTTGTTTGTTTATTTTAGCCAAGTATATGTCCATAAGCATATTTAATGGGTAGACGAATAGGAAGAATTGCATTGACTTCATTATTACATGCTGCTGTTTTAGACCCCAGGTATTTGTTCCTGGTTACCAGCACGTTCATCATTTAGAGCCATCCCACCTATCAGATCTAATTTTTCAGTCTAATACTGACCCGTCCCCTTTGCAACACCAATGCTGCCAGCTTTTGTTGACCATTATTCCATTTCTCTCTCCATTACCTGCACACATGTGCCCATACCTTTCCTTATGCGTGGGAAAAACTCCCTATCAAAATCCAAAAAGCCACGACTCTTGTCTTCCTTCTTATCCTTCTATATGACTTATCTCTACAAGGAGGCCTCCTTTCTTTTTGACCTCTTCAAAAATCTTCCAAATTCACAATTCCTGTGAAAAAGGGACAATGTTTTTATAAAAATAAGGTCCAGTGTTTTGACCAGCTCTATGTCTGACTACAGACTGATTAATACTACTGCAAATTACAGAAAATATGCTTGTTTTAATGTTACTTCATTCTCCCACTCCCGACCCTTGTTTGTCCTCTGTCTTCCTACCTGTTGCATGTTGTCAGATCCTACAGCTTCTGTACCCAATGACTGGAAGATACTTAATGTAATACCAATATTTAAAAAGGGCTCTAGAGGCGATCCCGGCAATTACAGACCAGTAAGTCTAACGTCTGTACCCGGCAAATTAGTTGAAAGAATGCTAAAGAATAAAATTGTCCAGCACATAGAAGAACATTGTTGGGCAAAAATCAACATGGTTTCTGTAAAGGAAATCCTGTCTGATTAATCTATTAGAGTTCTTTGAAGGGGTCAACCAACAAGTGGACAAGGGGGATCCAGTGGACATAGTGTACTTAAATTTCCAGAAAACATTTGACAAGGTCCCTCACCGCAGGCTCTTACTTAAATTAAATTGTCATGGGATAAGAGGGAAGATCCTTTCATGGACTGAGGACTAGTTAAAAGACAGGGAACAAAGGGTAGCAATAAATGGTAAATTTTCAGAATGGAGAGGAGTAACTAGTGATGTTCCCCAAGGGTCAGTCCTCAAACCAATCCTATTCAACTTATTCATAAATGATTTGGAGAAAGGGATAAACAGGGAGGTGGCAAAGTCTGCAGATGATACTAAACTGCTCAAGATAGTTAAGACCAAAGGAGACTGTGAAGAACTTCAAAAAGATCTCACAAAACTAAGTGATTGGGCAACAAAATGGCAAATGAAATTTAATGTGGATAAATGTAAAGTAATACACACTGGAAAAAATAACCCCAACTCTACATACAATATGATGGGGGCTAATTTTGCTGCAAGTAATAAGGAAAAAGATCTTGGAGTCATTGTGGATAGTTCTCTAAAAACATCCATGCAGTGTGCACAGGCAGTCAAAATAGCAAACAGAATGTTAAGAATCATTAAAAAAGGGATAGAGAATAAGACAGAGAATATTTTATTGCCTTTTTATGAATCCATAATGTGCCCACATCTTGAATACTGAGTACAGATGTGGTCTCCTCATCTCGAAAAAAGATATACTGGCATTAGAAAAGGTTCAGAGAAGGGCAACTAAAATTATTAGGAGTTTGGAACCAGTCCCATATGAGGCGAAAATAAAAGAGGCTAGGACTTTTCAGCTTGGAAAAGAGGAGACTAAGGAGTATATGATAGTGGTATATAAAATCACGAGTGGTGTGGAGAAAGTGAATAAGGAAAAGTTTATTTGTTCCCATAATATAAGACCTAGGGGGCCACCAAATGAAATGAATGGGCAGCAGGTTTAAAACAAATAAAAGAAAGTTCTTCACACAGTGCACAGTCAACCTGTGGAACTCTTTGCCTGAGGAGGTTGTGAAGGCTGGGACTATAACAGGGTTTAAAAGAGACCTGGATCAATTCATGGAGGTTAAGTCCATTAATGGCTATTAGCCAAGATGGGTAAGAAATGGCGTCCCTAGCCTCTGTTTGTCAGAGGGCAGTGATAGATGGCAGGAGAGAGATCACCTGATGATTATCTGTTAATCTGGGGCACCTGGCATTGGCCATTGTCAGTAGACAGGATACTGGGCTGGAAGGGACCTTTGGTCTGACCCAGTACGACCATTCTTATGTTCTAAACCACAACGGGCAAAGACTGTCTTGTTTTTACTTTGTTTGTATAGTGCCAAGCACAATAGAGAGCTAATCCTTGGTCGGAAACTCAACGTAATACAAACATTAAAATAATGATATTAAGTTTCACTAGGGTGTAGTTAATCATGGGATGGTATTAATCTAAGATACTTGTATGTCATCCTCATCACCTTATTAAGCACCTCACAATTTTTAATATATTTACCCTTACAATTCTTCTGGGAGGTAGAGAAGTATTATTATCCCCATGCAAACTGAGGCACAGAGAGGCTAAGTAACTTGATTACAGTCACACAAGCCATCTGTGGCAGAGCAGAATTGAACTTGGGTTTCTCACATGCTAAATGAACATCTTTATCAGAACCTGATCCTTCCTATTGGTGGCAGAACATCACAAGAAGCAAAGAAAAATCATTCCACCCACACTACTACCCAAGATAGCATGTCAACAACTTTTTGACAGGACCCAGAAAGAATATGTTCCAACGCTATGGATGTAACGAACGCATCTGCTAACTGAACAGAGTGTAGAGGTCTGTTGAAATAGCTTCATTCTATTTCTTCCATGCATTGAAAAGCAGCATTACTAGGAGGTTGAAAAGCTGCATATTTATGAATAAGGGATCGCCATATTTATGAATTGAGGACCATTGATCATGATGAAAGCCTGCCCTTCTGTGATCACCAGCTGCTGTCTGCGATTAAAAGTAATGAAACTAAGGACACATTAAAAGACTCAGAGCCCCAATAGCCACATTCATGTGAAGTGCAAACTGCTGTTAACTAGTGTTACACATTCTCACACCCCTGCTCAGGGAAGTTTGCCAGAAACTGGGAATGGGCGCCAGGGAATGGATCACTTGATGATGATTACCTGTTCTGTTCATTCTCACTGGGGCACCTGGCATTGGCCACTGTAGGAAGACAGGGCAGTGGGCTACATGGACCTTTGGTCTGACCCAATATGGCCGTTCTTTTGGTCTTATGCTCACAGTGAATGGGCATATAAAATCCCATTGCCAATACATTACTGGGAGTAATGCCTTCGTTCCCTCAGCTATTTTGGTCAGATTGAGTCCCAAACTATAAATGTCCATAATGTGACGTTTAAATTGTATGGGCTGGTCACAGAAATAGAGGCCAAGGGCTCCTGAGTTCTAACTAAGGCTGGATAGAATATTTTTGAGAAAATGTATTTTCATCAGACTATGCTGTTTCATTTAAAACAAAACATTTCACAGAGGGAAATGTATCGTTGTTCATGATGTTTTAACTGGAAGGTTTCTGAGGTCCAGGGCAGAATCTCTGGTCTCTTCTGACCAGAGGAGAGCCCCGAAATGAAAACCTGATGGTCTGACGTTTCGAGACAATTCTCTTTCAGAAAAATATTTGAAAAGTTTTGTTTTTATTCCACATTGGAACAAAAATACATTTCAGAACCTCACAAATGAGAATTGTCATCCTCCAGCCAACTCCATTTCTAACCCTGGCTCTGAGATTGGCTCCCTCCCATGCTTTCTTCTTCAGTGCCCATCTATACAACGGAGTTGATAATACTTACCTACCTCACTTGATTAATAATTAATATGGCCATGGGAACGCTGCATAGACTGACCAAACATTGCTGGCTAGTTTTAAATTCCGCGTGAACCTGAACTTCCAAGATGATAGCTGTGAAATGATAATTGTAGAACAAAGCACACATCTCTTCCCTACGCTATCTTGTGAATGAACCAGATTTCTCGGGTTGTGAAAGATCAATTTCAAACAAAAAAACTAACACAACAAAAGGCACCAGGAAGCCATTGGTAAATTAAGGCAAAAAACAAGCAGATGGACCACCCTGAAATCATGTTTGGAAAAGAATCCTCTTCCTCCATGCACAGATTTTTCAGTCTGTTCCTCAACAGAAATAGATCAGCCTATTTGGAACCCTGCTTGTGGATTCAGGCCACATTTAATCCCAAAGTATATCCCTGATCTTTCATTCCTGGGCATAAACCTTATCAGCATAGGGAAGACTTGAGTAGACAAGGATAGGATGGGACTGCAGGCCTCTCTCTACCATTGTTCAGTCCCAGTTTGTAAACCTCTTCTTCTAGATGAAGAAATCTTCCTGTTGAGTCCAATATTTTTCTTCTTCCTATTAAAGTTTTCAGTCAAGTTAACATCAAATCAAGCACTTCTACTCTCAGGGTTTTTCTAGCTTAGATTATGTTGTTCTGTGGCAAATCAGTTTTGCAGCCTCCAGTTCAAAAGATCTTGGACCCATCTGTAAAGTTTTCACTTCTCATTTTGAGAGAAAGCAGCTGAGCCCTCTATAGTATGACATGGATAATATGCTTGTCAGTCAACACGCTGCCAATCAAACCCTTGTTTCATTACTCCAGATTTGTCCTTTCTGAAGATGTTCATCTTCCTTACAATCACATTTTGCAATTTTCGAAGATCACCTCTTTTTCTTCAGTCTTCACGCTAACCCCCAGGTAAGCCTGGCAAGCCCACTATGATGCAAATAAGGTGCAATTTTCAGGTTGAAAATGATACATCTAGTTATTTGAATGTTTTCACTGGGTTTCACCTGTGGGTGCTTAAAACAGAAAAATCATCCCTCCAAATATCCTGGGGACTCAAAGGTGGATTGGTCTTGTCCACTGTTTTCCTATGGGCAATATTTTATGCAAGCAGCTTTCTCCAGTGCTGTGTCCTCCTCTTCACTGATAGAGAATAACCCCCCATTTCTCCAACTATGGGAAATGCATACTTGAGGGTTCAAGTGAAGCAACGTGCAGAGAAGAGGATAAATCCTTTGGGTTTCAAAGGTATTACTCTCTGGGGAATTGTTTGGGAAATGCATGCTGTTAGGTGCAATTGCACCCCAAAGCTACTAAGAAGGCGGCTCTTCATTTCTACCATGGACGGGTTAGCAATATCCAGAAAAGGGGTGAGAGCTAGTGGAATTTAAAAAATTGCTTCTCTCCTTTTTTTAACTTGACCATCTTTTCCTTTTCCTCAAGTGACTTGCATTTACCTATTCTGTCATGTGCAGCACAGTAGAAATATTCTCTGATATGGAAACAAACCCCATTTTGTGGGACTGGATTGTTATTCCTTGGTTTGCACTTGTTTTGTAGCATCAGCTGCAGGCAGATAGCACAGAACTGAGCCTTAAGCTGGAGGTCAGCAAAGTCACAGCAGTGGGTGTTTTTGCCTGAGCAAAGTCATCATTCTGGTTCACATCCACAGCTGCTGCTACTGCTGCAGAATTCAGTCTCTGTCTCAGCGTATTCTGTGCTCCTCAATGCTATTGCATGTCCAAAGAGTCTGATATAGAAGGCTCAATTTTCAAGTTGAGAAGGTTTCCATCTCCATTTTCATTTGATTCTTTGCTCTCTGATGACGCTGCCAATACTTGTCATGGGGCATACCCATTCATTAGCGAGTAGGCCAAGACAACAAATTAATTTCATACATTTCTGATGGAAACCATTTCTGGTCAGGACCAACTTGGATTGGAACCAGTGACCCCAAAGAAAAGATTCAAAACCATATTACTAACCTTTTAAGCCATCCAGTACCCCAAGTTTAGGGTTATGGACCATGATCTGATTTATAAGATTCATAGTCTCTAGCTGGCCTTGCTATAAAGTATGGTCTTAATATGATATCATGAAAACTTTCCTAACATATGTAAGTTGAGACATGTTGATTGGGGAGAGGTACATCATAATCAAACAACAATAAGTAGCCATGGATGGAGAGACATCACAATCGTCTAAGTAATACACATTTTTTACCATCTATATCTACAACCAGAATAACAGGAATATGGAAGTTAGAGAAAAGAAGGACTGTTCAGCTCATGTAATCCTTCCCTTTATCAGAAGAGATTTAAATCATACACTGTTTTTATTCAGTGCTTTCGTAACACTGACAGATCCTCATCTTCCGTGGGCAGGATTGAACCTTGGACCTATAGAGTGAAATGCATATGCCTCTACTGCATGAGCTAAAAGTCCTCTTAATTAAGGCTGTAGCAAACTCATTCATCTCTAAGTGGTCTCAGTGCCACTAGCGGGGACAGAACACCACACCCAGGAGGTAAGTGGGTTACATTTTCTTAAGTCTAGTTTTAGGTGCTTTGAGTCTTCCTGTGTTAGAATTTTTTCTTGCTTAAAGGTCTCTATTCTTGTGGCAGATAAGACACGGGACTGGGACTCAGGAGTATTAGGTCTCATTCCCACTCTGCCACTGACATGATCAGTGCCCTTGTGCAAGTCACATCATTCCTCTTTGCCTGTGTTTCCCCATTTGTCAAATGAGGCTAATGACATTTACACTCTTGAGCTCCACAGATAAACTTCACTGTACAGGAACTGCTTATCACTGTTAATTTCATCCACCTACTCTGAGAGCACCCTAAACAATTCCTTTCCCTCTTAAGTAGAAAATAAAAGCTACCACAAAATAATCTCATCATCATAACAGGAAGAAAAACACAGGACAGGATGGAACGTTATAATTTTGAAATGACCAACTCAATTTGAATGGATACATGCATTACAGAGCAATTTATATCTGATCCTGTCTAATGAAACAAGTTGGCCTTGATCCAATTCAGCCTTCTTCCTCTTCCTGTTTTCTCATTAACTTCATCCTGAATATGTTGTTATAACATTTCTCAGCCTTGTTTGTAATTGAGTATTTTGCATTATAGCTTCCATTGATTATTGTAAAACATGTAAGATTGGAAATTGAGAGGTTATTTCTGATCGGTGGTCTGTACAAAGATCAACAGGTGAAGTAATGAAGTATTTGATCACCTTTGTGTCTTTATTTTCTGGCTGAAAATTTTAATCCCTTTCCACAACTTGTTTCCTTAATCAGAACTATGCAGCGCTTTGACATGACGCAGGCTATAACTATCCAGACCCAGGCCTCAGCAACATGCAGCCAAAAATGTTAGAAACACAAATTTTCCTCTGTGACCTTCATTTTTATTCCTGCGTGCGGCGAAGTAGCACACGATGATAAGAAATGAAAAGAAAGTGAACCTGATTTTTGAAAGGGTTCAATTTGAAATGAGCAAGAAGGTTTGGAGTGCATACACACCTTGTTTAATCCAAATCTGTTTATACATTCATACTTATTGAGAGATCTAAATCCAGGATTTTGGTCTCAGCAGAGACAAACTCAGTGCTTTTTCTTATCTTTGCCATTCTTGCTATACACGTCCTCCCATAAGAGATCAATATATATTTTTTTCTTCTGTGCCTAAACAGTTCTCTTTCTTATCCAGACTCTGAATGGAGCTGCTTGAAAAAATATTATTTTTATTATTTACCAAATAAAAAAGGGTTTTTTGTGAAAAAGGTGTTTTGAAATTTGAATTTTTCAAAGCACTTCAGCCCCCACTAATTCTGATTACAGATGACCGACTGAAAACCCATGACAAAAACAATCCCGTCATTTGAAGATATTCAGAGGTGGGTTAGATCTCTCATAGGCTCATCACCAGTATTTATAGCCTTGGTTTTCTTTTGTTCTCAGATTCTTTTTCTCTCTCTCTGCATGTGTTGTTAATACATGTTATTGAACCAAAATATTTTTGCTTCTTACAGAGCCACGTCTAAAAGACTCATTGATGTCCTATCATTCTGTCAGATCCCCTTTGTTTATGGAGCGTCCAAGACTGTGCGAAAGCCTTCAGAGTTCTTACGTAGCTAACAGAGGAATTAACTCACATTGGCTGCTATGTCCCAAAGGCAGAAGGAGATGGGGGCATTTTAACAAAGCACCTACCACGATGGCAGAGGGCACTGAGCAGTCTCCTATCTTCAGAGGAAATTTGTGGGAGCAGAACAGCTCTTGTTCAGGACACACATATGTAACTCCAGCCCCACACTTGCAGTTGCAGCTTCTCCTGTCTCCTCCTGGTCATTGATTTTATTATCGTGTCCTGCACATTTTACTCCAACCTGACAATTCACCCATTGAGTTCCGAGTTCTGAGATGCCCCTGCTTGACCCTTTGGTACATGTGCTTCTGCTTTTCATCTCCAGAGTTCAGTCACGTTTGCCTGCTGTTTTCCAGGTGCCAATGCGGATAAAAATCCATCCTTGCAAACACATGGATTTTAACTGGCAGTGGAAAATCAGCTCTTATTCTCTTAAGGTCTTGACAGATCACTCCTAATCAAACCAATTCTACCGCCAAAAGCTATCCATACTTAACAGATGGGTTGGGGAAGAAGACAAAATGCCAGTTCTTTGCAAGAACCGCTTCTGGAGAGCGTACCCTCTCTCCCGCTTCCCAGGCAACGACTAGATAAGCAGCACTCTTCCAGAAACATACTATATTGAAATGTAGCAAGTTGTTACACAGGACTATAAAATAATTTTATATTATAAAATATAACAGCCATGAGTGATTCTTTGTAAATCACGCGAGTGTGTTTCTTAGCTACTCATTGAAATTGCATTTACCATGCCACCAGCATAAACGTTTACCATCAAACACTCCCCAATGAATACTCTAGTTAAAAGGATTATCTGCAATGAATTATTATGTATGTGTTAAGCCCCGTCAGTGAGCTGTGTGTCTTGTACAGCAAGTCGCAGATTCCAGGCCCAGAAGATACCACTGTGATCATCTAGACTGCCCTTCTATATAACACAGGCCACACAAAATAATTCCCAGAGCCTTTCTTTTAGAAAAACATCTGATCTTGATTTAAAAATGGCCCGTGATGAAGAATCCATCACAACCCTTTTTTAAGTTGTTCCAATGGTTAATTACTCTCACCATTACAAAATTTTGCCATATTTCCAGTCAGAAGTTGTCTAGCTCCGACTTCCAGCTATTAGATCTTGTTATAACTTTCTCTCCTAAGTTGGAGGGACCTTTATCAAATAATTGTTCCACACGTACATACTCATGGGCAACACGTGAACCACCCATCAGGGAGACTAGGCCCCAGCCCCACCCCTTCTGCCCTGCGGCGCCCCCCCCCCAGAGCCCCCCCCCGGGGGCCCCCCCCCCCCCGCCACAGCCCCGGGCCACCCGAATTCCCCCTGCCCCGAAGCATTGGCCAGGTGGTGCAGCCCGAGTGCTCCAGACTCTGGTGCCCCCAGCCCCGGAGCGTTGGGCGGGCAGTGTAGCCCCAGCACTGGAGTGCTAGGTGAGTATCCCTCTGCGCCACCATCCCCAGCCACCCCAAGTCCCAGCCACAGGGCACCCTATTTCCAGGTGGGGGGAAAAGTGGAAAGTTGAAGGGGTCCTGGAGGTAGAGTGTGGGCAGGGCTACTCTAGGCTGTTTGGGGAGGCTTAGCCTCCCCCAGCCTGTGATACCCACCGCCTATGTACGTATAAGCTGTGATCAAGCTGCCCCTTAAGCCTCTCTTCGCTACTCTTTATGACCACGAGGAACATGTGCACAAGTTCCGGCCCCAAATACATTAGAGGCTAAACAAAACAGTCATCTCAGGTCTGCTTTTCCTCATGCTTAGGGCCTGGTTTCATTCCCAGTGAATTCACTGGGAGTCTTTCCATTGACTTGCATGTGAGTAGGACGGGACCCTTATGCTGGTTTTATATACTGATGACTGCAGTGGAGTTACTCCTGATTTGAACGGGTACAAGGAGGTGGATGATCAAGTCTATAGCAGGGCAATATGCATTATGGGTGAAATTCATTCTCTGGTGCATAGGCCTGATGCTGGTGTTCAACCCCAAGGACAAGTTCACCTTACAATGCCAAGAGGAGTGAAGAGTTTTGACGGTTTTTTCTGAATGTTTATTATTATGATTATTACTCTTTTGGATTAGTTTCTTGGGCACAACACAGGAGTGAGTTTCTAGGAGGGATTTGAAGAAAGGAAAGGCAGCATGGAAACACCAGGCAATCCCCATGACATACCTACAGTATCTGGTATATAATCTGAGGGGCTTTTGTTGGTAGGTTGATTTTCTTGTGTGTATAGAATTTAGTGAAGCACAGCACAGTGGCAAGAACAGATTAACACTGGCAGGTCTCACCGTTGCTAATGCTGTGAGTATCAATAGTATATGCAGAGGAGCATCCAAAGGGTCTGTTCTTTTCTCCCAGGCATATGAAAAAGTGATGTGCTAAAGGTTGAAGGGATTTAGGGTTTATATGCCAGCTGTGGAGAGGATTTCATTTTATTATCAGAGCTGCTGCTGGGACTCGTCTTTTTTATAGGCGTTGATGAAGTGGAATGAGGAGTCCATTGTGTTATTAAGTATGAAAATTTAAGTACAGTGGAGTGCTGCCTAGAGCCTGAGATGGGCACTTGCTTGAGCTTTAATAAACGTAATCACATAAATATAGTTGTGGGCTGGGAAAAACATCAAGATGCCGCAAATTGGGTCCTATAGGAGGGATGTCCCAGTGGCTAAGGTTAGTCTAGGACTTGAACTAGATCTGGGTTGAAGTCCTTGAGCCAGGATTTGAGGACCAGAGGTTGTGGGTCTGTCACAGGAATGGGTAGGTGAGGTTCTGTGGCCTTCAGTGTGCAGGAGACCAGGCTGGATGATCATGATAGACCCTTCTGACCTTTAAGTCTATGAGTCCCTGCTGTGCCAGAGCCATCCAGTGTGAATTTCACTCTTCTGAGACTCCATCCTCCCATTTACCCTTCCCTCCCCAACTCAGCGTGTCCCACTTCTGCTTGACTTCAGTGGCAGAGCATCAGTTCAACTGCCTCCAAGTCTGCTCCAACTGAAGTCAACGGGAGATTTGCCACTGACTCTAAGTTACTTAGGAGCTATTGCATCCTCCTGATTCAGAAAGTTTTCTAATGGATGCTAACGGCACTAGTTGCCTGGCTACGGTTTTCAGGATCAGTCCCAATATTCAAAGACAGACATGCCATAAGTAGGTTTGATTTTCCTCTAAAGTTTCTTCTTCTCTTTTGCTGGCCCCAAAAATTCTGATTCATTACAGTAACAATGTCAGATCAAGCTATTTTCATTAATTCCCACCCTGTGGAAAGTTTAATAGTTTGCCTGAATTTCATTACATTTTATTTAATGGTAAGAATTTATATTAAAAAATTGAGCCTTAAGCCTTGAGCCCCTAGTTCATATATGTGCTGAGCTATCCAGACTGGGATAATGGCTTACTCTGAGAGTCACGGCCTACCTTGCCTTACATTGATATAAATCACTGCAGGCCCAAACGCCCCCAACTCTCACCAAAGCCAATAGGAATTGAAGGTGATACCGTTCCCTGGATTAGCACCAAATTCCAAGGTGATTGATGGTTTAGACACCTCTTGCTGATACCTAGAATTATATGAACTATGGTGTGACACCCAGTGATACATATGTACAAGGTAGGTAAGAAAATTCTTTCATCTGGATCTCACTGTTCTGGCCTTGTCCACAGCAGCTGTATGTTAAAAAGCACACAGTGGAATCTTCAGTGCACAGTGCCAGGTTCCACATGCATGGCAAGCATGTTGTAGATTCACACCCTGGCTTGCCATGCAAGGCTGGATATTAGGAAACACTATTTCACTAGAAGGGTGATGAAGCACTGGAATGAATTACCTAAGGAGGTGGTGGAATCTCCATCTTTAGAGGTTTTTAAGGCCCAGCTTGACAAAGCCCTGGCTGGGATGATTTAGTTGGGGATTGGTCCTGCTTTGAGCAGGGGGTTGGACTAGATGACCTCCTGAGGTCTCTTCCAACCCTAATGTTCTATGATTCTATGCATTAGATTGCCGTACAGGGAAGCCCTTAGTAACTCCTAGCCAGGAAATCAGCTCCCCCCTGCCCGCCGCCCCAACTCCTCCTTCAAGCTCCTAAATGGAATATTTTGCATTTGTCCTTTTGCATTTGTCCATATTGAATTCCATATTAAATTTTATCCTACTTACTTTAGTTTGTCCAGATCATTTTGAATTTTAATCCTATCTTCCAAAGCACTTACAATCCCTTGCAGCTTGGTATTGTCCACAAACGTTATAAGTGTACTCTCTATGAAAATATTGAAATCATTGTGGAAGATATTGAACAGAACCAGACCCAGAATTGATCCCTGTGGACCCCACTCATTTCAGCCTTCCAGCATGACTATGAACCACTGATAACTACTCTCTGGGAATGGTTTTCCACCCAGTTTTGCACCCACCTTATAGTAGCTCCAATTAAGTTGCATTTCCCTTGTTTATTTATAAGAAGGTAATGCGGGACAATATCAAAAGCTTTCTCTAAATCAAGATATACCACGTCTACTGCTTCCCCCATATACACAAGGCTTGTTACCCTGTCAAAGAAAGCTATCAGGTTGGTTTGACAGGATTTGTTTTGGCAAATCCATGCTGACAGTTACTTATCATCTTATTATCTTCTAGATGATTGCAAATTGATTGCTTAATTATTTGCTCCATTATCTTTCGGGTACAGAAGTTAGACTAACTGGTCTGTAATTCCCTGGGTTGTTCTTACTTTCCTTTTTATATATGGACACTATATATTTGCCCTTTTCCGGTCTTCTGGAATCTCTCTCGTCTTCTATGATTTCTCAAAGATAATTGCTAATGGCTCACATATCTTCTCAGTCAGCTCCTTGAGCATTCTAGGATGCATTTCCTCAGACCTAATGACTTGAAGACATCTAATTTGTCTACGTAACTTTTAAATTTCCCTATTTTAGCTTCTTCTGATCCTACCTCATTTTCACTGGCATTCACTACGATAGACGTCCCATCACCACCAATCTTCTTCGTGAAAACCAAAGCAAAGAAGTCATTAAGCACCTCTACCATTTCCACCTTTTCTGTTATTACTTTCCCCCCCTTCATTCAGTAATAAGTCCACCCTGTCCTTGTTCTTCCTCTTGCTTTTAATGTGTTTGTAGAATGTTTTCTTGTTACCCTTTATGTCTCTAGCTAGGTTGATCTCATTTTGTGCCTTGGCTTTTCTATTATAGCTGCCTGATCTTTATTTATGGCCGATGGCTTAACTTTTGTTTCCAGGCATCAAGCTGGGGTGAGGTGGAAAGGCTCTAATTAATAGAATTACAAAAATAATAGAGTTTATTAATGAACCATCTTCCCCTTAAGCTCTGCTGCAGAAAAATAATAATAATGAATAGTGTTATTCTTGGAACTGTATTATAAACATCAGTGAGCTTGTATCCATCTTTCACTGGCAAGGGACTGGTTCATTAACCACAAAGAACACTTCACATTAGGGATTTAGTTTATCTGGGCAATTTAGACACTGTTTAACTAATTTTTAATTAAAATAGGGATTCTGTGCCTGGACAGTGTAGTGGTTCTAAGGAATTAGAAACCCAATTATTGCAATCAAGTTGTTGGTAAATGTTTTTGTTCCAGATAAGGCTTGGACAGCAGTCAAGCTGTTTAGTAGCAATTCTAGCCTACAGTGCAGTTTTATTCATATTTATTGGAGGGGAAAAATAATGTCTTTCTGTGGTAGGGGAAGTTGACAGTCTGGCAATGGGTATATCAAGCAAGTTTGCCGGAGAAACTTTTATAGGCTGAGGAGGAAAGAAAGGAAAGATTTTGAGAGTAACCTTAATAACAACAACCAAATTGCTTTGACCCAGGCAACTATATGTCCCATTATTTGATGTAGTTAATTTCCTTTTAGTGATAAAATTGAAGTTGGAAATATAAAGAATTCTGCCTTATCTAGTTCACAGTATTTATTCCTATTTGTAGAAAATTCTCAGATTTGATGAAAAATGCTTTAGACTATACAGTGGCCCGAGACAGAACAAGCTCAAAGCAAGGCAGTTTCCAATGCTCAGTTTTAATATAGATTATGGACCAGACCTTCAGTGGATGTAAAAACAATGTTATCTCCTTACCCAACTGATTTCAATGGATCCACGTAAATTACACCAGCTCAGGATCTGGCCCATATATAGCTAAAGTACAGGTGGATGGGACATTGTGTTGAATTTCAACTAAGATGGAGATGATCCATGATTGCTGATTCATTTTACATTGGATAAACACTAAATCCAACAGAAAAGGTAAAGTGAAGTAGCCATAAGGAAAGAATCAGCAATATGAGCCTGATCCAAACCTGTGTGAAGACAACTGGAGTTGTTCCATTAATGTTGGTGGGCTTTAGATCAGACTCTATGAGAATTGTGATGAAAATGAAGCGGTATTATTGTTTTTTGTTAGTTAGTTGGTTAGTTACAGGAGCTAGAACAAAGGGATCTTTTCAGTTCTAGATAAGTTTTAATGGTGAAAGCGTATTAGTAAAGAATTTTACAGGGAGCTGAAGGCAGTGACAAATACATTCTTATCTCATTCATATCAGTCAGAAAGGCTGCTGCAAAGAACACTGGGACTTCCCTGCCTTGTCTCATTGGCCATTTTGCTTCTTTTAGCGTCTCTCCACAAGCTCCCCCTGCATCATCACATCAAACACTGACTACTTTTCTTCACAGCCCTTCAGGGCCAGCCCCCATCCTACCTGTCCCCCGCATATGCTACCGAGATGTTGATTCTCACTTCCATTCCACCAGTAGTGCCAGCCTCCATTGCCCATTTGTTAATTTTGCATTCAAGCACTTTCCTGCTTTCTCCCACGCTGCCCCTCACTCATGGGAGGATCCTCCTGCAAACATTTGTGGAAGTACTACATTACCTCTTCCTTAAAACTCTCCTTTGTATGATACCTACAAAAATAAGGCATTGGATAGGTTGCTGGTGTGTTTAGACCACACACTGCCTACCACGGTGATTAGTGTTGTCTGATCGTTTCCTAGTACTGCCTCATCTGTCTGCATCTACCTGTTGTCTTTTGTCTTATACTTCGATTGTAAGTGCTTTGAGTAAGGGCCTTTGTGCTGGTTTGTTCTTCCCTTTGTTCTGGTTTTGTACCTGAGTCTCCTTATAAATTGCAGTGGAAAATGTATATGGAAAATGTATAAGAGTGAAAACATGAGCTCTGATCCTGTAATGAGATCCATGCATCTGCAGATGTGTTTCTGCACAGAGTTCATTGCAGGATGAGGGCCCAAATAAAGCACTTAAGCACATGCTTAAGTCCACCACATTTCAGGGCAGCATTTAAGCATATACTTAACTTTATGCTTCAAGTGCTTAAAGTTAAGCATGTGCTTACGTTATGTCCTGAACAGGAAAGCTTTCCTGAATCAAGGCCTTGCAGAAGAGAATTCATGCTGTAGCAAGCTTGCCTTGCCAGTCTGCAGGGCAGAACTGTTGCAAAACTGAGTTATGCAAAAGGTATCTAATTCATTTTAATTGTTTGCCTCTTGGGGTTGGTGCTGATAAACAGTTCTCCCAAAGATGCTAAAGAACAAAATGGAAGATATTCCTTATGCCTAAATGGATAGTTTCTCTCATCATAATTCAGCATTGGAGGGGAATTACAGTACACAGAAGTGGATCGAATATTCTTGCTAGAAAGTAATAATGAGGTAAAGAGAGGCCCCGGGGATTCCACACCGCAAGTTTTGTTTTGATTTCCTTATTTTTATTCTTGCTTTGTACTATTCCCTTTGCTCTCTTTGTTCAAGAAATAATTGAGATGTCTTTTGAAGATTCTAATGACTCTTGAAGTCACATTTTTGTTGTAATTTGTTTCATGTCTATATTGCTCCATGGGAAATGGCCCTGCCTTTGGCATGGGGAATAGAAGTAACAGGCTGTGAGGAATGCTTCTGAAGAGTCCATTCATGCTGGTCCTTTAAGGAGAACAGGCAGAGGAAAGGAACTTGCTGCCATTTCAGTCAACCCCAAACCAGTAACTAAATGATGAGTAGACCAGCTGATAAAATAAAGAAGAGAGCCCACAGAGACGGTGGGTTGATTGTCTCACCCACACCTGGCCCCTGATTACCCAGCCTCTGTTTCCTTCCTCAACCCCAATACCAAGAAGTATAGTACATGCCTACCACATGTTGCAACTGAAGACCCTTTCTTGGCCTGTTTATTGGCGCCTTACACAGATGTAGTTAGTCATGCACTCTTGCAGCAATAGTCCACGGGCCCTTTGACTTCTTCCCCATTGCCCTTGTGACAGGCCTTCATCAGTCCATTTCACCCAGGACTCCACAGCTGCTCCTCACAGCAAGGTTTCAGACAGCTTCTCAGCTCCCAGCGGCAGGTGTACCCACCCCTTCTCTTATGCCAGGAGAAGTTATGGGTCTCTCTCTGTGGAAACACTCTGGAATGCCCTTTTCTTCCTGCCTCTCCCACCAATCGTACTCCACCAGATCTTCTCTGGACAGGGCATTCTGCAGCCTGGTCTCCATGATGAACCCAGGCTTTCCTCAGTATTGGGGTCCTCACTTGAGCCTTACGTTTATTCCATTCTTTGTTCATATGACCAGTTACGCAATACTCCCTCTCCCTCAATGTCAGAGCATGGCTTTGTATTGATTGCCGGCAGCTGTGGCCCTCTGTGGGCAGAAGGGTTAACCTTCTCCCAGCACGTCCCGAGGCAGGACCTCTGCACAGACCCTAATAACAGGGCACCGGCAGTGGTATCAGAGCTGCTGTTAGTCATTTTGTGGCAGTTGGGGGTGTTGCACAAAGTGAAATCCCAGGCTGACGCTAAGGCTACAGAGCAATAAGAGGGGCAGCATGGAAGAAAGATCTAGGACTCGGAGCCCCTAGTGCTGAGTGGCTTCTTTGTGCTGCACATCTGGAGGAATCTGGCCCTCAAGCCAACATGTCCAGTTCCAGGAGGATCACCCTACCGTCAGAGGAACCTGCTGGCATAGTGGGTGCTATGTCACCCCATTCCCTGCTGCCAGCATAGAGCGTGTGGCCAAGCCAGGGGATTGTGGGCATAGTTTGGACACCCCTAGGACCATCTGGCTCAAGATAAGGAGAACACAAACCCCACCTTTACATACCACCCCTTAGCTGTGCTGTCATCGCTGAGGACCTCAGGACTTTGCAGGGAGAAAGAGTGAGGCTTGGAAGAAGCAGAAGCCCCAGTCTTGCCAGATGCAGAGAACCAGTGAGTGCCTTCATTTCATGATGAATTCCATGGCTAGTAGGGGCAGACAAGCGATTCAGTCCTAGAATAGCCATCCATCCAAAACAAGAGAAGATGAGAAGTAAAATGGTGCTAGGAAAGGAAAGTACAAAGGGCCTATTTCTCTCCCACTGCCTCCCTGCACAGGCAACATTTAATTTCTTTTCTTGCATAGCTACCTTTGCCTACCTTTATTTAATGCTGAGCAGGAAAGAGGGTCTAGGTGTGAGTGAGGCGGTGAGTCATGCTTTGATCAAGGGGGAACCTGCAGAGCTGTTGATTAGGCTCAAACAGTAACACCTACCAGAGACAGCCTCTCTCACACACCTTTTTTAACACCTGACAGAGACTTGGAACTACAACTCTCTTTGTTAAGCTTTGCCCCTAGCAGTTAATTACTAGTGGCAGTGACGTGGCTGTGCCAAAGCAAGTATTATGTTTCTCACCTCGGCATCCCCTCCCTTATCCCCTGACGCTTCATTCTCCCACCCCCAACTATGATCATTCTTTACTCCTTCTTGTGCTTTGATCTTTTTTCCACCATAGCCTGTGGTCTAAGAGCTCTTCTCAGCTTTTACAGAACTGACAACAATGGGCATTTCACGCTTCCCACATTTTTATTAATTATAGTCTGACATTGTACGAGTATCGTGTCTCATTACTGTCAGAAGGCCAGAATTTTCCCATTTCAGAGTTACACCCAGGCTTAATCTGGTCCTTGGGTTTCAAAAGGTTAGACACTGCAAACCTCTCCAAACTTGTAATGCAACTCTCCAGACTAGCCTACACCATGTCCCTAAGTGGCATTAGGGTAGATATTTCCCAGTCTTTCACCTCTGTATTTCCTTCTGTTGTGCTGAGCATTCATTTTAAAGCAAAGACCACAGAAATGAGACTTTCACTTATCTTGGAAATTAATCAATGAAAGTTAAGTAACTTGCAAACTTTGAGAAAGGAAACCGATTTTCTTTAGCAGTGAAGTAAGACCAACTTTGACCTCGTTCATTTTAATTTCTTGGTTTAACATAGTATAAAAAGAAGATTCATGCTGGGGCAATAAAAAAGTAGCCACTGGACACAATTAAAATTGATCTAGTGCCACGAGTGGCTTAGCTAATTGACCTAAAAATTAAAACACGGAGTTATGCATTTTTAACATGATTTACCAACCTTTTTTACAGGTTAGTTAGAGCTTTTAATCACTGTAAATTAATTAGGTTGGCGGAGGATTCTAAGTATGTTCCCACTGCTTTGCTGAAAGTGCACCAATGAGCTCCAAATAAAGAGATCTACAAAACGACAGCAGGGAAAATTATTTGCTTTCCAATTTGCTTGCGTTCCAACCTTAAAAATATTCCTCTTGCTCAGAGACATTTAAAACACATGTCAGCGGGAATAGCAGGGCCAAGTGAAGATGCTTTATTACCAGTTAATGTGCCAGGTAAATTAGAAAAATGCAGTGATCCCATATGTAACAGGTTGTCTTGCCCCTTAAGGGCTAAAATCCTGGGGCCAGCCAAGGAAACACACCTGAAAAGGAATTGCATGGTTCCTCTACACATG
This sequence comes from Dermatemys mawii, assembly GCA_007922305.1. Classification (NCBI taxonomy): domain Eukaryota; kingdom Metazoa; phylum Chordata; order Testudines; family Dermatemydidae; genus Dermatemys; species Dermatemys mawii. Next base: position 5,307,307 of record ML677353.1, read on the forward strand.
CTCTCTCTCTCTCTCTCTCTCTCACACACACAGCAGTAAGAAGATGGAGGTTTGGGGTGGGGAGAAGCAAGACAAGACAAGAATGATGGGAGAGGCTGGTGGGAGGAAGCAGGATCTAGCTGAGTCCTGCGTCTTGGGATATAACCCCTTCCTAGTTAAAGCCCCCGCAAGACCCAGCCCACCTCTTGCACAGGGGAAGGAGGCAGAGAGGAGTGAGCACCCACTGGCAAAAACAAAAGTCAGCACAGGCCCATAATAGGTACCTAAGATAGATAGTTTTGGAGGCTTGGAAGGATTCAATTTTTATCGGTAAATATTGATACATGTTGATTTCACAGTACAAAATGACGAAAACATACTTCGGATGATAATAATCTAAATTTACAGCTAGGCAAAGTACGAAAACTGCTGCTTGAAAGCTTACACTGCTCTACAGCCAAAATGCTTCTGAAATAAATGTAGTCAAACTTTACTAATTCTGGGTCACCGAGAACGAAAATGATGCTTAAAATTGTTGATTGGCTCTAGTTTTCAAGATATGCTACTGGGTCAGTATATACGACCCTTGACATGGGAATGGCGGAGGATAAGTGAGTTATAAAGGGAAGGGATCTCAATTTAAACCAGAAATGACTAAAATACACCTTGGACTGGATCTATGAATAAATCTATGACTGGGTTTGGACAGTACTTGCTTTTTAGGCAAAACAATGAATGATGCAATCTGAAGCTGGTATTGCATCATACATGATAGGAATTGCATCATGTTATTCCTAGAAGTCATGGATGATGCAATCATAACGAAGCTTACATCACTCTGCTGAACAAATTGCCCTATATCAGCTCGAGAAATCATACAGTGTCGTGCTCTCTTATTTGTCAGTGTTTGATTTTTGCAAAGGGACACATTTCTGTTTCGCCAAAGTGAGCAGAGATGCCTCATACTTGTGTGAACAGTGCAGACAACTTCTGCTATGTCTGTGGTGAAGTGACTTTTGCATCACAAAAGCGCAGTATAACCACTATGGTTAAGAAAGCTTAGCACCTTTATTTTGGCTGCAAAATTGGAGATCAGGACAAGAGGTGGGCCCCACACATACGCTGCAACACTTGTGCAACAAATCTTCGCCAGTGGTTGAACAGGAAAAGGAAATCTATGCCTTTTGCAGTGCCAATGATTTGGAGAGAGCCAACAGATCATACCAGCAATTGTTACTTCTTAATGGTGCCTCCAGTTGGGAAAGGTGTGTCAAAGAAGAAAAAGTGGACTGTGCATTATCCAAACATTCCATCAGCTATACGCCCAGTACCCCACGGAGAAGGACTGCCGGTTCTGATGCACCAGAATCATTCTCACTTGAGTCAGACGAAGAAGAGGAAGAGGATGAAACTTCTGGTCCTGAACCATCAATGTCACAGGACCCACATTTTCTCCCATCCTCCTCCTCTGAACCACACCTCATAACACAAGCTGAACTGAATGACCTTGTCAGGGATTTGGAACTACCCAAGAGTAAGGCAGAGCTGTTGGGCTCCAGACTACAGCAGTGGAATCTCCTGGCAAGTGATGTTAGGGTTTCCATGTTCTGTGATTGTCAAAAGGATCTTGTCCCATTCTTCTTCATGGAAGGTGATCTTGTAGCCTGCAACAACGTCGATGGTGTGATGGCAGTCCTCAACATCGTTCACGATCCAGATGAGTGGAGACTCTTCACTGATTCATCGAAGACGAGTCTTAAAGCTGTTTTGCTGCATAATGGCAATGTTTTGCCATCAATTCCAGTTGGTCATGCAGTCCATATGAAGGAAACCTATGACAACATGAAACAACTTTTGAGGTGCATAAACTATGACCAACATCAGTGGTAGCTTTGTGGCAATTTGAAGGTTGTTGCTCTCTTGCTTGGTCTGCAGACTGGAGACACAAAGTACTGCTGTTTTCTCTGCGAATGGGATAGTCGTGCAAGAGATTCCCACTACATCAAGAAAGATTGGCCACTCCGACAGTCATTGGAGCCTGGGAGGAAAAGTGTTCAGCTTCCACCACTTGTTGAATCAAGGAAGATTTTGTTACCACCCTTACACATCAAGCTGGGTCTGATGAAGAACTTTGTCAAGGCCATTGACAAAACACAAGCAGCTATCAAGTACCTCCGTGGAAAATTTCCAGAGTTAAGTGAAGCTAAGATAAAGGAAGGTGTCTTTGTTGGTCCTCAGATTCGTGAACTTCTTCGAGATGATGCATTTGACCATGCACTGCATGGCAAGGAAAAGACGGCATGGAAAGCCTTCCAGTCAGTGACAATACATTTTCTCAGAAACAACAAGGCAGACAACTACAGGTTGTTGGTGGAAAACCTCCTCAAGGCATACAAAAGCCTTGGTTGCAACATGTCTCTAAAGATACATTTTTTGCACTCGCATCTAGATTTTTTTCCACCAAACTGCGGAGCAGTGAGCAATGAGCACAGTGAGCAATTTCACCAGGACATTGCAACAACGGAGAAATGCTATCAGGGCAAATGGAGCCCATCAATGCTTGCAGACTATTGCTGGACAGTGACAAGAGATGCTCCATGTAATGAATAAAAGAGACAAGCCAAGAAGCGCCGAGTAGACACTGAATAGGACTAAACTATGTACATAATAGTTTTTTGCCTTTTGTTTCATAATACATTTTATTTATATAACCCTTTTGCTGATTTTTAAAGTGTTACATAAACAGGACAGGTGAAATATTACCATGTAAAGGAACCATAAACACATGAAAAGACCTAGGTTTACAATTTATGATTAAAACTCTTCTATCTACACAACATACATAGACATAAAATGTAAAAACTTAAATATCTTAGAAACAGTAGCCAATCAGTTGTTTTAATTGTCATATTTGAATTCAGCACATCAAAATACATCATAAATATCACATTTTATCTCTGAAGCAGATGACTTCTAAAAAATTGTAGACCAGTGTTATTAGTGTTTGATTTCTAAACTGTTGATACGTCGCTAAAAACAGCAGTGTTGGCCGTGCAGCTCACACTCCGAAACCTGCCCCTGGCCCCAGGCCTCAGAGCTCGAGATCCAGCTCCAGACCTTGACGCCGCTGTTTTTAACAGCCACAGCATGAGCCCTGCAAGGCCCAGTCCGTACGGCCAGGCTCTGAGACTTGCTGCCGCGGGTTTTAAAGTGCAGCGTAGACCTACCCTTAGACAATGGGAATTTTCTGCTAACTGGTTCCAAAAGGGCACCCCTTTTGTGGGCCTACCTGTGAAACTTGCCCTGAGACCGCAAGGCCCCATTAGGAAGCACAAAAATAAATAAATAAATGCCACAGGGTGGGATGTTTGCCCACGTACCAGGGCGCACAACCTTGCCCTTTCTTCGCCGTGTCGGGTGTATTTATTTATTTAATCTGTGAGCCAGTTGTCGATGTGGAACCTGACAGTTAATTACAGCTCTCTGCTTCCCTCTGACAAACAAAGCACAAGTGATGCCAGCGGGGATTAAACTATTTGCTTTTGGTTTACACGGAATTAAAGAACGCGTGCCGCAAATTTGCCCAAAACGGTCTTTCCTGAAGCTTTCGACGTGGGGGAATCACATTAGCAGCGAACAGCGAAGACTCAGTTCAGCAGATGTCTCTTCGCCCTCTTTTGAGAATGGACAGGAAATAAAAGGTCATTATGTTTTCGATCTCAGGATGGGTTTTATCCAGAGAGATATTGAGCACCCTCTGTTCTCAGGCAAGTCGTGGGCTTTCAAGGCTGGAAGTACACAGGAGACTGCAGGTACAGACTGATTCTGATATAGGTCTTGCGGGTGTATGATTTGGCTGTGATCTCCTTTGTCTAATTCTGCCTAATTATGGACTGCAGGGCCAGTTAGATTCAGGAGTGCTAAATACATAGAACTAGTCGCATGGGATGCGAAGGCTTAGCCATAGAACAAAATTTTCATCTCTAAATCACTGTTTCACATCCAGCACAGATTGGCAATTACTGGCCCACTTATACAATCATCATCTAGTCCAGGTCTGCACAACTCGGAAAGCAGTGAGGGCCATATTACTGCAAAAAAAACAGCTGTGGGCCAAAAAGCCCCGCCCTTGCCCCGCCCCCATCCGCTTCCCCCCACCCCACCGCTTCGCTTGCCCCACGCCTACTCACCCCCCGCAGGCTGCACAGTGAGCCCGTGCGGGCCGCATGTGGCCCCCAGGCCGCATGTTGTGCAGGCCTGATCTAGTCTGACCTACTGCAGTACATAGGCCAACAATAAGTGGTTATTCCTTGTCTGCTGTACAGTGGTCCATTCGGTTCTCTTATAGTGCTTGTACCATGTCATCTTGGCAAATTTATGGTATTTGAGGGCAGGCCTACCCTGGGAATTTACATCGACATAGATACATCTCTCCAGGCTGTGAAAAATCCACGCCCGGAGAGATGTAGTTAAGCCAACCTAAATCCTGGTGGGGCACCATAATCCCTGTCTCAAAGGATACAGCACGTCCATGCTATGGTTGGGAAAATCCCAGAGGAAGACACTGCATCATCAGAGAGGAAGGCCTCATTCTTTGGCAGTACCATCAGCCATGGTGTGGGTTTGTCTGTATGGAGTCACCAACACTGCTCCCAAATCCCCTTACCCTCATATCTCCCTGGGCGGGCAGAGGAGAAGTTCCAACGTTGGTATGCTGCATAAGAGAAACTGTTGCAAGGTCAGCCGCTCACAGTTCCTCCTAGTCTGTGGAGCGAGGAGCTGACCATAATCAGAACAGATAGCCTTTCTTTCCCCCTCCATCCTAATTAGTGCGGTGGCTGTAGAGGATTTAATTCAGTGGGGGACAGCACTGGAACAGGTTCTGCAGCTTGGGAGAACTTCTTCTGCCCCTATTGCTAGGGGAAACTCACTCCCTCTGCTTGTGCTTTCTCTGTTCTGTGGCTGAAAAGATTTTAGCTTCCAGCCCTGTCATTCCAGCACTATTATCAAAAACAGTTCACTTGAAGGAATTAGGAAATAAAAAAGCAGCCTCAGCATGTAATAATATAGGGTGAATTGGAAGCCAAGTGCTGCAGAATGAGAGCAAAGGGGCTGCAGGTGTAAAGCTTAATGGGGAGTTAATTGCACAGTGGGTGTGTATAAATAGGAAGCCCAGAGGGTGTTTGTAGGTGAGTGAAAGATTGCAGGTGCTAAACTCTGTAATTAGACCTGAAGATAAGTTGAATGTTTCTTACTATGTTGCAGTTAGTGTGAGGAGTTCGATGTGTAAATTGCATTTAAAAGCATGTTTACTTGGATAAGTTACATGTTGCAGGCCTGGTCTGCCATCAAGGGCAGTAGAGCCTAGTGGCCCACCGTGCCAGCTGGCATGGCCCTTTAAGAGTTTGGAAGGGCCCAGTGGCTTCATACAGCGTACATGGCTGCTGCTCTGAAACCCACAACTACAAAAACAACCCTGCAGCAGTCTCAGAGCTTAGGACAACTGACTTGGGTTTCCAGGGCATGTGTGACCAGGCTAAAAGTAGCAGGGTAGGTATTCCAGCTGGGGCTGGACCAGGCTCTGAGACCCACCCTTCTTCCTGGGTTTCACAGCTCAGGCCCCAGACTGAGCCAGCATCTCTATACGGCTTTTTTTAGCCCTGTAGTGCAAGCCAGAGTCAGTCAACCCAGGCTTTCAGACTTGCTGCTGTGGGTTTTGGTTTTTTTGCTGTGTCAACATACCCGTATAGACCTCAGCATCCTGGGAATGGATGGTGCTTGGGGAAGGAACCCAAACGCTGTACTTTAAGAAGCTGAGACCTTGCAGAGAAGGTGGGCGAAGGTTCCCCTCTTGCTCAACCAACTGGGAAAGGAGTTGGGAGAAGGGGAGGAGCCTAAAGGCTCATAGCAGGCAGGCACTGACTGCAGAAGGCTGGTCTGATGGACCCTCCAGAGTAGGACGCTAACTGGGAAGGATGTTCCGCTGAAAGGAGCTGGCCAAAGCCTTGAAGCTGACATAGTCACAAGCCCAGCTCCAAGAAGAAGGCCAAGGAGGGAGCTCCTTTTTGAGGGAAGGTAGGGCTGCTATCCTAGCCAGAGATGCCTGAGGCATAATCCTGTCACCAGAGACAGGGCGGAGGGGAAAGCTTCTTATTGCAGGAGGGAAAGAACGACTAGTCCCAGGCAAGAGACAGAGGAGTTTCACGCCCCAGCTGCTGTGAGAAAGGCTTGAAACAGTTTTGAGGAGGGACCACTGTAGCTGGTGAGGAACCATAGGTCCCAGGTGGGGACAGTAGAATCCAGGGACGAGAGGAATGATGTAAACAAGCTGGACCAAAGGTATGTTGCCTGATTCATTGATGATGTCTTAATTTATACTGACCATTTAGAAATCTGTAGTGTGGCAGGATTCTGCCTCGTGACAAGGCCCAGAAATAAGGGAGTTAATGAGAAGACCCCGGTGTGCATGAGAGAGACAAACTGCACTTATGAAAGGCGTCCTAGTCATCTTTTTATTATCATAGATAACAAAAGCTCAAATGCTCCAAGCCAGCAAAGTAGATAGAGAGAGTACAGAACGGGCAAAACATCCAGCATTTGAGCATCTGTATGTTCAAGCCATCCCTTGCAGAAAAACCCAAAGTATTCATCGTCATCCCCATTATCATCCTTACCATCTTCATCAACAATGGTCGTCATCTGGCATCTCCCCAGGCCCTCGGGCTAGGATACAGCTTTTATAATGTGTTACACAGTTGCCCACTATGCTTAATCCATATAAAGTCTTCATTTCAACCCCTTTTCCTCATCTGTATTTCCTCACTCTAACAATGTTGAGTTTCCCTTCTGCCATAGGTCACTAGGCCTTTTACCTCAAGCTTATTAGCATACACATTAATTAGTTCCCATGGCATTCCTGTGGTTGAAGTTTGCTGATGTTCCTAACTGCAAATATCTAAAGCTGGTATAAACAGCCATCTTGTGGTTTGCTGTCAGCATTTTAGCAACACTTACTTATAATAACATCACCTATCTTGTGACATCTTGTGATACACAATCATTAATGAATTAGTTACTTATGTTAAGTCTATAGGTTGTGGGCCTTGGTTGGTTTCCTGAGCTATTGCCTTTATATGTTTGAGACCTGTAGGCTTTTGAATTATGGAATTAACCCACAGCTATATTTTATCTACCTATAGGCTGCAGGTAGGGGCAGTCCAGGGAAAATGGTGGAGGAATTGAAGGAACAGTCCTTGGCTGCCTAACCAGAGTTCTTGGGAAAGAGAGTTCTCTCCTGTTGGCTCAGTTACTCCAGTCCCTGTGAGCGGTGTTAGCTATGTCGGTGGGAGAAGCTCTCCGATGACATAGCATTGTCCACACCCGTGCTTAAGTTGGCATAAGTTGTGTCTAGGGCCCTACCAAACTCACAGACCATGGAATCTGGTCTCCCTAGTGAAATCTGGTCTTTTGTGTCCTTTTACCCTATACTATTCAGATTTCATGGGGGAGACCAGCATTTCTCAAACGAGGGTCCCGACATAAAAAAAAGCCATGGGCGGGAGGCGGAGGGTGGGGGGTTGGACGGTTATCTGTGTTCAGAGCTGGGTGGCTGGAGAGTAGCAGCTGCTATCTAGGTACCTAGCTCTGAAGGTAGCAACCCCGCCAGCGGCAGCGTAGCAGTAAAGATACAATACCATACCATGCCATCCTTACTTCTGTGCTCCTGCCTTCAGTGTTGGGTCAGGACCCCGACAGTTATAACACCAAGAAATTTCAGATTTAAATATCTGAAATCATGAAATTTACGATTTTTAAACTCTTTGACCATGAAATTGACCAGAATAGGCTGTGAATTTGAAGGGCCCTACTTATGTCTCTTGCGGTAGTGGCTAATTCACAACCCTGAGCAACATAACTTATGTCAACTTAAGTTGTAGTGTAGTGATAGCCTGAAAGCTGGGAGCTGCAGGACCACCAGCACCAACAGGAAGATACAAGATGGCAGGCATAGGACAATTGTATTCCTGGCTGACAGAAGGGCCGTGTACAAGGGACATCCTGAGATCTCATTATGCTCCTAGGGTGGTGCTGGGAACTTTTAGGTTCATCTTACTATAATAAATATTTGAGATTTCATCATTTTCCCCATCTCAAATCAGATCAAAGAGTCAAAAATCTCAAAAATATCTATGGACTAAGAAACCAAAATCATTCTCATTTGGGGTCAATCAAATCATTTAATTTTGATAACTTCAAAACATTTTGGTTTGGGGGCTGTTTACTCTTTGCTTTTGTAACCTCTTTTACATCTAAGAACATAAGAACAGCCATACTGGGTCAAACCAAAGGTCCAGCTAGCCCAAAATCCTATCTTTCAACAGTGGCCAATGCCAGGTGCCCCAGGAGGGAATGAACAGAACAGGTAATCATCATGTGATCCATCCCCTGTTGCCCATTCCCTGCTTCTGGCAAACAGAGACTAGGGACACCATCCATGTCCATCCTGACTAATAGTCATTAATGGACTTATCCATGAATTTATTTAGTTCTTTTCTGAGCCCTATTGCAGTCTTCGCCTTCACAACATCCTCTGGCAAGGAATTCCACAGTTTGACTGTGCATTGTGTGAAAAAATACTTCCTTGTATTTGTTTTAAATCTGCTGCATATTAATTTAATTTGGTGGCCTCTAGTTCTTGTGTTATGAGAAGGAGTAAATAACACTTTCTCATTTACTTTCTCCACACCAGTCATGATTTTAGACCTCTATCCTATCCACCCTTAGTTGTCTGTTTTCCAAGCTGAAAAGCCCTACTCTTATTAATCTGTCCTCAGACGGCAGCCATTCCATACCCCTAATCATTTGTGTTGCCCTTTTCTGAACCTTTTCCAACTCCACTATATCTTTTTTTTGAGATGGGGCCACATCTGCACACAGTATTCAAGATGTGAATGTACCATGGATTTATATAGAGGCAATATGATATTTTGTCTAATTAGCTTTATTTCTAAACAGCGATGTATTTTGAACCATAACTGGAATTTTTCATTTTGAAAATGTCAGTGATTTGCTTTGACAATGTCACATTTTTTAAAACATTTTTTTCATGTTGGGAGATTTGTTGAATCTGAACTTGCTTTGCAAACAGTTTCAGTTTTTACATCAGCATTTTTCAATTTGAAAAAAAATTGGTATCAGAAAACTTTCCACCAACTCCAGGTGTAACAAAGCTATTGATCAACCTAATGCCTCAGATAACATTGTATGTTAATGATAGCTAATGTATAATTAAAGGCCTGATCCCATAAAATTTATAAAAACTAGTATTAACTTCAATAAATAAGAAGAGCTACTCACTGGAGGAATCCTTTGCAGGTCTGGACCCTAAACTTGTTTTTATTTTCAATTGCTTGGAAAGTACAATGTAAAAATGGCTTATTTCAAGAAAAATATACTAGGATGACTTTGTTTCCATCTAAGAGGAAATGCAAGATTACATATCTCAACATTACTTGCCAACATTACTTTAAGTACATACTCTTTCCCTTGTTGTCATGAGACGACATTTCTTCTTCTTGTCCTATGATTTTCTGTTTTCATCCAGTGAAATATCAGAATGTTAATGCTGAATATATCCTCTAAAAATATCATCTTGTGCTCTGCATCATTTTAGTAATGTACTTTCAACAGTTTGTATTTGAGAATGTCTGTGTCATCCCCGCAAGTTAAGTGAAGCTGATAAAGTGGAGTGGAATAGCCATCTATCCAAAATATAGCTTCCTGAAAAGGTCAGAGCTGAACAGTGGATTTCTATAATTCACAAGAGGCACAAAGCATTAAGAGCTTCTGCCTCGTTCACGTAACAAAGACTGTGTCAAGGAAATAAAATAGCACAATATTTATCCATTCTCATGAGTGCATTTGTCAAAAGATGAAAAAAAAAAAGGCATTGAGTAGGCATCTTCTTATGTGATGAAGACTTTGTTTTTCCCTGCCAATCCTCCACTGAAGTTGCAGCTTGTTGTACTGCTATGCATGGCACAAAGAAAAATTCCTAACCTTGATGGAGTATCGCTAGAAACATGCTGCTTTCTTTTTATTTACTTGTATTGTAGTCGCTCCAAGAAGCTCCAGTTATGGACCGGGATCTCATTGTGCAGAGCACTGCACAAACACAGAACAAAAATACAGTCTTTGCTGCAAGGAGTTTACAATCTAAGACAAGAGCCAGCCAATGGATACAGGCAGACAGACTGTGGAGCCCTAGGAAACAATGAGACAATATTGGAGAGCCTGAGAGGCAGTGGTTTTGGTACACCAGCCATCTAATGTTATGTCTACACTATGGAGACAGCAGCTGCCTAACCGTGTTCACATTTTTGTAGGCATTACGTGAAAGGAGTTTTCTGAAGCGGTTTGAAGGAGGACAGTGAGGCAGCTTAGGGATGAAGTAATTTAAGACAATGAGTAGCATAATTTTGTAGACATGGCTGAGCCAATTCAAAAAAATAAGCTGCCCCCTCCTGAGTCCACACAGAGCTAAAGTCAACCCTTCGGAAATGTGCAGACTGGTTAGTCTTAATACCTTCCCCGGGTTCTACTGCTCCTAACTAGTCTTTTCTCTTTCCCGCCGACCACTCCACCAATCCCTTGCAAAAATCTATGGTGATCTCTCAGGGATCTAGCAGTCTCCATCGAACTAAGAGTCACTTCAAATCTCACTACAATTTAACCAGGGATTTTTGGGGATCAAAATGCATTCTACATGGCTGCCTGTCAGTGCGCTTTGCCTAAACTTTGGCAGCACATGCCTGATGGAGTCCTGTCGTGGGACTCCTTAATTTCTCTGAATGATACACAGCCTGACATTCAAAGAGATAATGTGTCCTTTGGAGGAAATCTACAATATGATTTTCAGTCATTAGTGGACTTTAGGGGGTGGCATGCAGGGGGAATCAAATTATTTGGAGAAGTGAGTGTTCCTGGTTTCCCACAATGCTCCAGAAATAATCGCTGCTGGCGTGTTGATCTATGCACATTGGGTGAAAAGAAGAGGGGCACAAGAACTATGCACCTAAGTCCCACTGTTAAGCCCTATTTTGAGCTCATATATAGAGTATAAGTGGCTCCTAGCCCTCTGCAGAGGGGTGAATTTCTCTCTCTGTCAAGAGGTGGGGTACGGTGACACTATTCAGATCTAGATCTCCAGCCCTCAGATACCGAGGGGACGCTTGGAACTGAGTTTTTGATTTGGTCCCATCTGCAATTCGTAATTCCTCCCTGCACCCATAAGGGTGAACACTTGATGCTTCAATACTTTATGAAGAGGACTCTTATGACGTCACAGATCAGAATGAAATCTTCCCTAACAACCTTTTAATTTCTTTATGGCATTACCATGAGTGATAATAAGGCTTATATTCATTAACCTTTTTCTCTATATAGGTGGCTCAGAGTAAAGATTTCAGCTGTCTGCATAAAAATACAATCAGATATGCCCTGCAAAGGCAGTTACATTATTTCTTATTTGTTTTGTTGCCTCCCCCCCGACACACACACACACACACACACACATACACCCTGTCGCTGATAGAGAAGGGTTTTTATATTTATTTTTTTGTTTGTTTTTGCTTTTCTTCTCCCGGGCACCATAGCTTTTTTTAATTGCAAAAGCAAACTGTATAATAGTATTATTATTTGATTTGTTGTGAAAGTCATCTATCATGACTCTTTTTAGAAGTTCCTCTTCGTTATTTATCTCTTGTAATATCATCCATTAATCACTTGTGAGCTAATAATACTAAATTCATATCCGTTAGAACACTGAGATCATTAGCTGGCAAAACAATATCAAGTATACATGAAAAGGAATTATTACGCTGGGTAAAGTAAAATAATAAGAAGCAGCATGGAAGCTATATACAGATGCATGTTGTTTTAAGGGACAAATGAGACTCATTTTTGGAAGTAACCTTTCATTACCTACTTCAGTTTCCCTTCTTTCATTACCAACTAAAATGGTGGCCAGGTGGAATTTGTCAAATTGAGTTGTCTTAGAAAATCTTCCTCTTGGAATTACCTTTACAGTAGGTGGTACTCTGATTCTATTATAGTTCACATGATCTTTAAAGGCCACTAATGTGGCTTAGCATTGCTCTTTAGATGGATTACCATCAGGTGGAAGAAATTGTTCTGTAGCAAAGGCGGAAAAGGGTTCACGGATACTGAGGAGCGGAGATGCCATTTACAGTTTCTCTGGTGGTATGAAGAGGGATCACATGTTCAGAACAGGAATCTGCACACTGCATTTTTTTCCACTTAGCCACAGTGGACAGCTTTCACTTGCACTGAAATCTTGCAACTCCTGTCCCGTGATATGATGAAAGAAAAGTTTTAGGAAGATGCTACCCCTCACAAGCACACGCTACTCTCTAGAATTGCAGTTTTCACCCCAACTTTAATCTTCCCTACCTGTAAATTGTGTGCAATTTTTTTGATTCAAATGCAAAAATAGTACAATAAGCACATAGTATTTTACTGATGCTTAATTATAGTCACCTGGAATGTTTATACTCATTAATACCATTTTAATGTGAATAAACAAGAAAAGCATTGTTAGACAGCTAACATTGCTACATAAAAACATAAGAACTGCCATACTGGATCAGACTAAAGGTCCATCTAGCCCTGAATTCTGTCTTCCGACAGTGGCCAATGACAAGTGCCCCAAAGGGAATAAACAGAGCAAGTAATCATCAAGTGATCCATCCCCTATCGCCCATTCCCAGCTTCTGACAAACAGAGGCTAGGGACACCGTCCCTGCCCATCCTGGATAATAGCCATTGATGAACCTATCCTCCAAGAGCTTATCTGGTCCTTTTTTTTAACTCTGTTATGGTCTTAGCCTTCGCAACATCCTCTGACAAATAATCATATTTGACACTCTAGCCAGTACAACTGATCATATGTTTTGGGATGGAACAGTATTTTATTTTAACATTCTGATTTATACAATCAAACTGTTCTGTGGGAATGTATTGGTTTTTTGCATTTTTTGGCAAAGTTTTCTAGGAAAATGATATCATATAATAACAAATTGAGTCAATAAAGTCAACATGAAATGTCTTTTTTTTTCTTCTGTTTTCTGAAATAAAATTTCAAAATTCCCATTCCTTGGGAAATTTGAAAAAAAAATTTTTTGCTCCAATTTGTATCAACAAAAAAAATCTAAATTTTGGTATTTCTCATGGAACAAGCATTGTGGTTTCCAACCACTGTTCTGATCAGAGAATGAATTTAAGCAGCATTTAACAGTACTGCCTTAGAGAAAACCCAAAATTTATGCCCCATTTTAGAAGATAACATTAACAATGGAGTCTTGACGGGCTTCTCCACACACTTATAGAGCAGGTAAGTGTCAGTATTTAATATGAATTTTTTTTAAAAAAATCAAGACATGTATTACATCAAATGAGTGAAGAAACAATTCTTTTCCAAGCCTAGTAATTTAATAACACTTAGTATTTTTAGTGAGCTCTTTATCCTCAAAGCTCTTTACTAATTAATTCTCACAAATGGAGTTGGTTGAATGATTCATTATGAATAAATTATCTGACAAATGCAACCCTTTGTTCATGAATTGTATGCAAACACATGCCGATTTCTGGGAATTCATTCATTATTCACCACCATTAGTCAAAGAGTTTGAATGAACAGTTTTCATCCTATGGGTTATTGACATTCTGTTTGCATTGACTATTCCCTATTAATTATTTGTGAGGTGTGACTGGTCTCCTCGGTCACATAGTATTGTTTTTGTTTCCAGAACTGATGGATGAAACATAGTAATAAGAGAAGAGACCAGCAAGAACTCCCATTGGTTTCAGTGGGCTTTGGATCAAAGCTCTCCGCTGTATTAATTTTCTGCAGCTTCCCTACAGTGTTAGAATAATTACAAAAGTGTATTGCGGTAGCTCATAGGAACCCCAATCATAGACCAGAAGCACATTGTGCTAGACTCTGTACAAAAAACCCAGAACAGAAAGAAGGTCTCTGCCCCAAAGATGTGACCATGGAAGTTGGTGGAGGGCCACTCCAGTATTGAACCCACCGCACCCCCAGTCTGAGAGTCCTACCATTATATACAGAAGTAAATTGCTGTGGGGTCTTCAGAGGGGGTACAAATCCAAGGGGACCCCCCCTCTACTGTTCCTCATGAGAAGACATTCTCTTGCAGAGGATCAGCTAAGCCATGATCCAACCCTGAATTAGCAGTCTCAGAAGAAATGCCAATGGAAGCAATCCAATGGCTGGCTTGGCGTGAAAAGTGACTGTCCCTCTCACTCCTAAAAGTGGCAGGAGTTGTGAGGGAGTGTGAGGAGCTTAAATTGTTGCTGTCCATGGCCTTTTGAGCACTGCCATAAATCGGAGGGGTTCCTATCTCTCTTTTTTTTGATAGAAAGTAAAGTAATTAGTAGAGAACCATTATATCTTTCCCAGCCCCTAGGCTCTGCTCATATTTCCAGTTACCTGCATTATATGCACATTTTGTCCGTTTAGCAGTTTTCTAAAAAGCTGAACTACAGACATAGTTGTTTTTCGAGCTAAAGGAAATTAAACTGATCTGCACCTAGATCTTTTGTACTAAAACCATTACTGAGATGGAGAATAAAATCAAGGCTCTTTCTCTTTCATAGGACTTTTCCTTCGGAAACCTGATCTAATGACGTGTTATGAAGCGATATGTGCAAACGGGATTGCCATGCTCTTTACTCTGCAGTTTCCATGAACTGGAGAAAAATGGTCTTTCGCGATAAACCTCCTGTGGGTCAGTGCATAGTTGTGCTGCCCTGGAAACACACTGGGGACTAGTCTGGCACTCAGCACCATCTTCCAGCCCTATACCTAGTGAAGCACACTTCCCGCAGCACTGACTGCTCTGGTCAGGAGATAAAGTTCCTGCCTGCCCGCTCACTACCCATGTGCACAGGAGAGTGCACAGCAGCCTTGCTGCTTTTGGTATGGGGAGCCAGCAGAGAAAAATAAGGGGTTGCCTTTACCCTCCTGAGCAAGCAGACACAGTCTAGTTCAAGGAGTGTTGAGCTCCAGGCTCTTCAACTGGTGCCCCATCAGCTGTCTTCTGAGGAGAAAGCCAGGAAAAATGGACTTCCAGGAGTGGAGGAATTCAATGGAGCTTCCCTGACTTTCACCAGCTGAAGATCAAGGTTTACTTGTTGGCAAGAAGGCCAATGGCATTTTGGGTTGTATAAGTGGGGGCACTGCCAGCAGATTGAGGGATGTGATCATTCCCCTCTATTTGGCATTAGTGAAGACTCATGTGGAGTACTGTGTCCATTTTTGGGCCCCACAATACAAGAAGGATGTGGAAAAATTGGAGAGAGTCCAGCAGAGGGCAACAAAAATGATTAGGGGGCTGGAGCATGACTTATTTGGAGAGGCTGAGGGAACTGGGATTGTTTAGTCTGCAGAAGAGAAGAATGAGGGGGGATTTGATAGCTGCTTTCAACTATCTGAAAGGGGGTTCCAAAGAGGATGGATCTAGACTGTTCTCAGTAGTAGCAGATGACAGAACAAGGAGTAATGGTCTCAAGTTGCAGAGGGGGAGGTTTAGGTTGTCTATTAGGAAAAAAATTTTCACTAAGAGGGTGGTGAAGCACTGGAATGGGTTCTCTAGGGATGTGGTGGAATCTCCTTCCTTAGAGGCTTTTAAGGTCAGGCTTGACAAAGCCCTGGCTGGGATGATTTAGTTGGAGATTGGTCCTGCTTTGAGCAGGGGGGTGGACTAGATGACTTCCTGGGGTCCCCTCCAACCCTGATATTCTATGATTCTATGATTCCTCGGCGCAGGGCTCCAGCCCAACATGTGGCTACTTAGGGCAGTTGACAGATCATACTCTGGTACCTATTAGAGCTTGTGGAAATTTTCAAAGAAAAATCTTTCCACTGCAAAACCACTGCTTTTAAAAACCAAAACGTGTCAGGATATTTCATGAGGTTTTCAATAACTGAAAAATGTCAGTCACCATTTTAATAATGTTTTAGATCAAACCATCAATTTCAAAACACTTTGCTGAAAATTGGTTTGTTTCAAATGTTTAAAATGTTCTCACAATTGTTTTTGCCTTTCTTTGCACCTCCTCTGTGGACCAGCCCATGGGGTGTCTGAAAAATTGGAGCTTGCCATACTATCATACCAGTTGACAGCAGAGTCACAGTGGTGCCAAAATGGTACACTGGAATGGTGAAACAAGCCCTCTGCTTACAGGGCTCGGGTATCTTTTTCCCCCCACAAGAGACAGCAAGTACAGAATCAGTTTCCCTTCCCATTTGCCACGTGTAGAAGTTTACATCATTGTATCATGCTAAATGAGTGTCAGTTATAAAACCTCATTATTGTCGGAAGAGTTAAATAATCTGCTATTTGAAGCACAAGCTAGAGCTATATAGTCATAATGCGGGCTAATCCTTTCCTTATCACATAAAATAAAATAAGAGCCTTCCTGACACAGCGTAGCCATCTTCTGAAGACTATTATGTTTCCAGGATGAGAAAACAAATCTCTTGAAGGAAAAAGCTGCATCTTTGACTTAGGATATATAATCAATAACCATGGAAGGCATTCAGCCTATATATTCACTGAGGAGTTTTGGTTTTTTTAACCAAACACGTCCATGTCTCTTTTAGGATAAATCCCTGTTGTCAGCTATGCAGCTAAAATAGCATTTTCAGCTCTTGTTTTCATTATGTTAGTCCTACATGACAGTTCTGTGTCATCCAACATCCCTAATCCATCTCAAGGTTAGAATCTATTTTGTATTTCAAATCTCCCAAATCTCGGACCACTTAGTTTAAGTAGGATTAACATAAGTACCAGAAACCACAGAGAAGCAACAAAAGACAAGATTAGGCTTTGATCTGCTCATGTAGATATTTGTTGAACTCAAGCAATACAACATGCAGCAGAGCTGAGTGGAGCAGGAAATCTTCATAATATCATAGAAATGTAGGGCTGGCATCTAGTCCAGCTCCCTGCACCAAGGCCAAGTAGGTTATACCATCTCTGACAGGTGTTTGTATAACCTGTTCTTCATTTCCAGTGACGGAGGTTCCAAAGCCTCCATGGGAGGCCTATTCTAGAGTTTAGCCATCCTTCTAATTAGAAAGTCTTTCCAAATATTTAGCCTGAATCTCCCTTGCTGCAGATTAAGCTGATTAATCAGTGGGCATGGAGAACAATTGATCACTGCCTTCCTTATCACATATCTGAAGAGTCTTGTCAATCAAAGCTTTGCACTGAGTATGGTTTGGTAGCAAATTGCCGGATACGTTGTTTGGATCTTTATAATGTTCTGCACAGCATGTTAGGGTAAGAAAAGCAGCCCCATTCAATTTTAATATCCAGTCAGTCTGATGTAAAATCCTGCTTTAACAGCAGTGAAAATCTAACATAGCTCCATTCACCTCAGTGGAATTATTCTGGGTTTATATCAGTTTTAAAAAGAACAAAATTTGGGGAGTACGCTTGGCCTTATTGAAGTAAATAGCAAAACTCTCATTACTCCTTAGGCATTCCTTAATGCTAAATATAATGGTTCATATTAGTCCATCGATTTTGAATCAGAATGCCCCCATTTAACTCAATGGGGAGTTCTGCTTAAATAGTTAACCGCATAAACTGGTCTAATCAATTTCTATTAATATAATTAATTTATATCTGCATTAAATACCAAAGGAAAATTACTATAAATGGGTCCAGTCCTGTAGTTCTAACACGATGTTGTTATAAGGTTGATGTTAGATTGGATATTAGGAAAAACTTTTTCACCAGGAGGATGGTGAAGCACTGGAATGGGTTACCTAGGGAGGTGGTGGAATCTCCTTCCTTAGAGGTTTTTAAGGTCAGGCTTGACAATGCCTTGGCTGGCATGAGTTAGCTGGGGACTGGTCCTGCTTTGAGCAGAGGGTTGGACTAGATAACCTCCTGAGGTCCCTTCTAACCCTGATATTCTATGATTCTATGATTACAGTGTTTTGGCAACCATGATAAAGTTCAGCTCCATTTTACAAAACAATTACATGGCAAACATTGAGATTTTGTTTAAAATCATTTTTGCGGACTGTCTTTTTTGTTCTGTATTTGTATGATGCCTAGCCCTGGGGGGAGCGGGCAGAAGGTCCATGATTGAAGTTCCATCACACACATAATTACTACTACTAACATTCTTATTATGCTACATGAATGCAAATATGTTTTTATGCAGTCCAAATATTACTGAATAGGAGGCCTTATTGCTAGTATATATATTTTTAATTAAAAAGTAATTTATTAAAGGGGCTCTATCAACCTAATTTGGACCCTGCATTCAGATTTTGTACCAAAAAAAAGGAATTTTATAAAACATGAGCAGTAGAAATGTTCCCATCATTTCTGAGTTTAATTCCAGTAGAAAAGGGGCCAAAACTTTCAAAATTCATTAGTGAATAGCTTCGAATGGTTGAGTGCCCAAGCTCAGACTCCTAAAAGGGCTGAACCACCCTCTGAAAATCAGACCAAGAGCTCCAGGCCGAATCAGGCGCAGCCAATCACTAGATACTTCTGAAAATCTTGATCAGCGGTTTTGGAACAAACCTCACAGACACACACCCTGCAGTGTTTCCTGTGCAAGTGTTACAATCCTGGCATCCCTGCAGAGTGAAAGTGACTGCAAAGAAAAGTGAAATTGATTTTTCTACATGTCAGTGTCTGAGTGCTAGAAATGAAAAAATAAACAGCATAAAGCAAACTGAGTTTTTAAAAAGTTTTGCGGCCAGATTCCTATCTCAGTTACACTGTTGTAACTTCATGGTCTTCACATTACACCGGAATCAGAATCAAATCCTTCATCTTTAATAATATAAGGCAGAGAGTTCAAACATTTGTTTCTTTAAGCAGAGGATTGTTAAATGGTGACTCTCCTTTGAAGAAAGAGAACTGATATTTCTATTAATCTGTCATTCAGAATCACAAAGTGAGTGCAATGCATAGTCTGAATTAAAAACTTCTGCAAAGCACTTAAGCACATTGTCTTATTATATCTTAGTCGGTCCTTTCTGATGCTAGTTCAGTACATATTTTTCCTTTCTGAAAAGCTGTGGTTCTGCATTCATTATTCTTGTCTTGTGTTATGTATTTTACACATTAAGAATAATAGTCTCATCTCTTATTCCCTCATCCAGACGGTTTTCTTCACTTCCTTCTTTTTGTCTTCTTCTGCTGCTTCATTAAAGCTAAGGGTCTGAGTGCTATTGGTGTGTGTGGGGAAATGCAGGTCTTTTTAAATAAATGCAGTTTCATAAAAACAGGCAAACATTCTCTCTTTCTAGACATCTGCTTTGAGCTGCTGCTGGTCAGTTTTGCACTTGACACTGACATGCAGTAATGACAGGAGTAATAGAGTGGACAGAGGTAACAATGAAAAACGTCAGAAAATTTGCAGCGACTGGGGCTTTCTGACTTGGCATTTTGTAATAGGAAAAGTGTTCATTGAATTATTCAGAAAATCCATTGGAAGCCCTATTGAAATGCACATTAACGTGGCCATTTCCCCTAATTACCATGGGCTCCAAGCAAAATCAGTATCTGTCTCAGTAGGGAGTGAATTTTGCACTAGACCTTATGTACAGGATCCCTTCTATTCTAACTGCCAGTACAGCCAATAAGTTATAATAATGACTGCACTATACCTCCCTCATGTTGGTCTGTAATGCAATGAAGTCAAGACCCACTGCCTTTCCTTGGTCTCCCCAACCCCATCACTGTCCTGCCATGGAAAAGCCATTGTGCAGGGAGTCACTCTAAAGAGTGCCTAGGAGATTTGATTTCCCCATCTACAGAGGAACTTAAATACATTAGCTGCACTCAGGGCCTTTCACATCTGTGCCAGGGACTAGCCCTTCAAAATTATCTGACTTACCTCAATAAAGCAGTTAATTATTACCAATGTTGTTTATATGATCCCATCAGGAATACCTATAATGGAGGTTGGGGTAGAAAACTACAGGGAGTGACAAGAGAATCAGCAATACAATAAAAAAGGATTATTTTTCTTAATAAAAAGAGCTTTTCCCAGTCTCACAAGTCCAAAGCACTCACCTCTCCTTTCAATACTGCAAATCCACTTTCCTTTAAGCTCATAGACAGTAAGAAGCTCAGCCGACTCTCCCTGTATCTTTCCACTTCATAAATATCTGGTCATGTGGCACACAGTCTGATGTTAGAAAAAAAATCGTCTTTGCTGTGCAGTTGTTTCCAAAGTTCTGGGGGGGTGAATCTCAAATCACCATGGGTTTTGTTTACTGCAGAACGTCTTGTGAATTGCAACATACAATGCCTTCCTTCTGGACTCGTGTCAAATAAAGAGAGTCACTTCATTAGCGTTTTATAATCTACTAGCATTTTAAATGCAGACGGCTTTGAATAATGAAAGTTATCACTCACAGTGCATCAAGAGTGTCATTTCATTACACCCCTTTGGCCTGAATGGTAAAAAAATAAAGGGCCAAATTCTCCCCTTTTACCTCAGTATAAACCCAAAGTAACAGGAGCAATGGCTTAATGCTGGTTTTAGACTGCTGTAAATGGGAGGAGAATTTGGCTCGTAGGGAATTGTTTGGAAGAACCTCTGTAATTTCAGTGCATATTTAATAGCACAGAGCCACATTCTTCCATCTCCTGGAAGGGCATCAATGAGAGGTAAGGAGGCTATGAAATTTCTCTCCAATGCACTATGTGTTAACCGCTGGCCAACGCGTGCTACAGGTCCCCCTCTGTGCCCAACTGTAACAAAGTGGACTGGACCCCATAAGGGGAAACTGCTTCGGCCTTCCTTTCCCCCATTAGCAGCTGCTGCTTGGAGGCCTGATAAAGGGCAACTGGTCTCTATGACGAGCCAGAAGGGACAGGAAGCGGGGCAGTGAAGATACAGCATCAGAAGGCTTCCGCTCTCTGCCCCCTGCAGGACAGTCTAAGATTTCTGAGCCCAAAAGACTCCAGAATTGAGTATTTTATATTTCATATAAATAAATTAGGCCCAGAAGGCTGATTTTTTGACGATTCTAGGCACCCCAGGAATGCAGCAGTTGCAAAGATTACCACAGCTCAAGCTGCTGATGGGCCAGTCCTTCATAAGTCTTTATTATTTTATCAGACATCTCTGAATCTTGATCTTTTAAAATTCTTCCTCTCCTGAAGAAGGCATTGGAAAGATAGGTGGCCTGTTTAAAAAGAAAAATACTTGCAGAACATGAGTTAGGAGGGAGATTAGGGAAATTTCTAGGCAAAGACACTGCAGTGCAGCAGAAGGTGACACATTAGCTTTAGGAGTAACGTTGTCACTCTTATTTTAATAAAGTTCCTTGTTCAGTGTTACAGGAAAGCAACTATTTCTGTACTTCTGTACTATTCTCATGTAACAAGTAATTTTTTTACAAGAACTCAGTGTTATTCAATGGAATTCATCCTTTGTGACCAAAAGGAATTTTCAAGAGCCAAATTCACTTATGAAAGACTAAAGTTAAATGAACAACTTCAGCATACTGGTAACTCTGCCGTTTGGTAAAAATTTGGAGACCTGAAACTGGAAAATATTGGCCACCAGTGGCTGTGAAGTTTCCCAGAGTTCACAATCTGGTGGAATTCAGAATTTTGTACCGGACTTCACCCAGGCAGGCTATGATGACATTCTCACCTGCAAATTACTAAAGAAGGGGAAAGATACGGTGAACATCACAGGGTGGCTGCCCCCTTTAAGAGACTGTGGGTCCCGTTTCACCTGTATCACAATTAGCTCACCTCCTCAGGAGGAGGGAAGGGGTAATATCCTGTGACAGTTTGATCATGTGACTAAATGAGGACTTCTGGGGACAGGATAAGAACAGAGGCCTGTGGAAGAGATAAGAGGCCAGACTCCAGACAAAAAACTGCTGGAGAGAGTGAGCGCTGGCCAATTGACATTCAGGGACCAGGGGCTGGGCCGAACTGGAGACTTTGATGAGGACTCTTTGATTTTTTGTCTTGTTTTGGATTTAGATACCCCAGAAAAGGTTATTCTGATGACTTAGACAGAGGGTCAAGTTACAACAGTAGGTCACAGCAGCAAGTCATGGCAGATGCTGAAGCAGACAGAGAAGGGAAAATTGAGGCAGGACCACTGCAGATCGACTCCAGGCCATGAGGGTGTACTGTAAAGACAGCACCCCGCAGCAATGCACACTGAAGATCAAAATCCAGCATTGTATATCAACCATCCATGGTAAGTTGCAGATATTCCATAAGTTCCTCTAGAAGGTAGTATTGTCAATAGAATTTAATGCAAAATCTTAACTCCACCCAGAAACTGGATCACATCCCATTTGCCTTTCTCAAGAAAGGTTGCTACAACTCCCAGTGCTGTGGATGCAAATGGGAGACCAGGTTGGTGATCCTTTGAAAATGAGACCTTTTAAAAAATATATATACGTCGTAGGTGACTCTCCAAAATGTGTTGTTTGGGCTTGGTTCTGATAAAGAACTGAGACGATTAGCCAGACAAAATATCCCAAATGGGTTAGATATGATGGATAAAATCCTGCCCCCATCAAACTCCTATTAACTTCATTGGAACCAGAATTCCACACACAATGAGAACAGATTTTAGGATGTTTCTTGTATTTTCTGATTCTGTAGTCATTAGATGGAAAACTGAGAGAACAGAAAATCCTGATCTGTACAATGATCAAACTAGTTTCTAGGATTTTTATACTTGCAATTTGCAAGGATATCCATTTTCTGTGCTAGAAACTGGGAATAAAGTTAAAAATCCTGTTTGGGATTTTTATTTGTGGGTAGAGCAACTGTTTATTTATGATGTCTGATGAAAATACATCTTATATAGTCATATAAAATAGCCAGTTTTATATTGCCTATAGAAGAGACTTATAAGCACCTCTTATATTACACAACTTATTACGGTCATGTTCAATATGCAGGTTAAGCCCTGGGTTTGAAGTGTGCTGATTATTTAAAGGCTTGTTTTGATATATCAAGGTCTCACCTATTCCTCCTGATCCTCCTTTCCTTTGAAGGTTCAGTGCCTGATTGAAATGAAAAATTCCATCCGCTGCATCAGACAAGCAATGCTCTGTTCTGAAGGCCTCTATATTTAAAGGCAGTGTGGGATCTTTTCTTTCCTGAGATCTATTGTAAATTAGTAGTGATGTTCTTTGTGGATTGAAAGTACCTTATTACAAATGGCAGTAATAACCTGACCTTCATGTTTCTCTAATAAATATAATTTAGATCAATGCAGTAGATTTCACCTATCAAGTTCAGGCTCTTAACTAGCGTACGTCATTTAAAGATCTCAAAGCACTTTACAAACAATAATTAAATTTCCCATCATACCAATTAGGTAGGAAACTTTTCTTTTTTTTGGTAAGCATTTTATATCTGGGTAAACTTATGCGCAGTGAGGATAAGGATGGCTTTAGAAATTAGTGACTTTCTCCATTCTTCCTCCTACACATGGAATGTCCTTTCTGACCTACTCCACCTATCATTAGTGTTACTATCATTATTACATAGAACTTGGTAACCTACATGTGGTAGGTGCTGTCCAAACACAGAAGATGGCACGGTCCATGCCCAGAAGATCATACAATCTAAAGGAAAACCCTGGAGCAGATCCTACTTTGGTGTAAATTTTCAGATGTCCATTCATAGATTAAAAAGCCAGAAGGGACCAGTGTGATCATCTGCCTCTTGCATAACACAGGCCATACACCTTCCCTGGATTACTTCCAGTGTGAACTGGAAAATATCTCTAAGAAAAACATCCATTCTTGATTTTAAAATTATCAGTGACGGAGAATCTACCGTAGTCCTTGGGAAGTGAGTTATCCTCACTATTAAAAATTGGGGCCATATTTCTAAAATGAATTTGTCTGGGTTCAACTTCCATCCACTGGATGTTGTTTATATCATTGTCTGGAGAGCCCTCTACTATCAAAATTTTGAAGTCAATGGATTCTTGATAACTTGCAGCAGCTAAGGATCTGGCTCCATCTCCTCACCCACAAGCCCCTTCATTCGTATTCCTCCTTAATACCTTCTACTCTCAGAGTGTTTACAAGAATGAGTCAGCCAACATTGTTCCACCAGGCACTTGACTAACTGAGGAACCACACTATAGGTAGGGCCCTACCAAATTCATGGCCATGAAAAATGTGTCACAGACCATGAAATCTGGTGTTCCCCTGTGAAATCTGGTCTTTTGTGTGCTTTTACCCTATACTATACAGATTTCACAAGGGAGACCAGCATGTCTCAAACTGGGGGCCTGACCCAAAACGGAGTTGCATGGAGAGGTCACAAGGTTGTTTTAGGAGGGACATGGTATTGCCACCCTTACGTCTGCACTGTCTTCAGAGCTTGGCAGCTGGAGAGCGATGGCTATTGGCTGGGCACCCACCTCTGAAGACAGAGCCCCACCAACAGCAGCGCAGATGTAAGGGTGGCAATACCACACCATGAATCAGAGGGGTAGCCGTGTTAGTCTGGAATTACAGAAGTGACAAAGAGTCCTGTGGCACCTTAAAGACTTTAAGGTGCCACAGGACTCTTTGTCACTTCTGCAATACCACATCATGTCACCCTTGCTTCCGCATTGCTGCCTTCAGAACTGGGTGGCTGGAGAGTGGGCTGACTGAGGGCCCAGCTCGGCAGGCGGGAGCGCCGAAGTAAGGGTGGCAATACCATTCCATGCCATCCTTATTTCTGCGCTGCTGCTGGCAGTGGCGCTGACTTCAGTGCTAGGCTCCCGGCCAGCAGCCAACGAAGCAAGGGTAGCAGTATCTCAACTCCCCTCCCCCAATAACCCCCCCAAAAAACCACCCTTATGGGTCATTTATAACACTGTGAAATTTCAGATTTAAATAGCTGACATCATGACATTTATGATTTTTAAAATCCTATGCCCATGAAATTGACCAAAATGGACTGTGAATTTGGCAGGCCTCTAATTACATGGCTGTCAACCCTGTCCTCCTCTCCCATTTCCTCCACACAAGTTTGTTACTCTTCCTTGTTGCAGTAAGTCTATAAGTAGACAGACACCTTTCTGGGGCAGCCACCTCATCTTTTAAAATGTGCTGCAAGGTACCTCTGTTCTCCGCTCCATAGGTTGGTTTCCCATAGAAGATCAAATCAAGCTCAAGAACTCAATCCTTATCTTCAAGGCACACAATGCCCTGTGCCCAGGTTACCTAAAAGATCAACTAACACACATTTTGGGATGAAGACTGCACTTGACAACGTCCCTTCTCTGGCACAATGGAATATTCCACAATAAGGCTAAAGGTCATCTGCACTTTTCTCTGGTGCCAGTCTGAGACTGGGGAATGAACTCCTCCAGGAATTAAGAACCATCACAAATCTCACCAAGTCCTTCTCTAATATAAATACAGAGAAGTCTCCATCTGTCTGTCTATGTATATATATTATATTATAACAACAAACAAACAAAAAACCCCACGCCTTTGCATATGCTTCTCCTTGGGGAGAGGATGAGAGAAGAACCCCATTACAGATGTTAGTCATGTGCTTCAATGCACTGCTAAAAGGCACTCATACACTTGGGTGATAAGCGTCGTTTAGGAATCTACCCAGAAGAGAAGACTATAGTCTGTCTGTATAAGTGGCCAAATGTCATGCTAACATACATGCACCCACAATTTGCAAGTGCAAACACCAGTGTGGGGTCTTTAAATGATGTGCGAGTGTTAGAATTTGCACCTGAAAAACCCATTGGCTTCATGGGTTTTTGTGGGTAGCATCTGTGAGCACACAGGCTATCAGAAGTGTGATGTTGTGAAGGCCAAGGCTGTAGATGTTGTGAAGGCCAAGACTATAACAGAGTTCAAAAAAAGAACTAGATAAGTTAATGGAGGATAGGTCCATCAGTAGCTATTAGCCTGTATGGGCAGGGATGGTGTCCCTAGGCCCTGTTTGACAGAAGCTTGGAATGGATGACAGGGGATGGATCACTGGATGATTACCTGTTCTATTCATTCCCTCTGGGGCACCTGGCATTGGCCACTGTCAGAAGACAGGACACTGGGCTAGATGGACCTTTGGTCTGACCCAGTAGGGCCATTCTTATGAAGTGTGCACAAAGTTATTAGAATAATAAAAATGTGCATGCTGGGGGTATACATATGCAAAGTGTAGGTTCCTACATGTGTTGCAATTACACAAATGGAATCTATCCCCTTTTGAAGGCTGTTCCCCTCATTGTCTTGCTTCTGCTTTTACAATGAGTCAGTGGCAGAACAGCCATTATAGTCTAAGAATCCTTTCTCTCAGCCCCATTTTCTTTTAACCATTACATCACAATTCCTCTCGACTACTAATATAATGACAGCACCCCCTAGAGATCAGGGCCCCTTCTGTTAAGCATTGTACAAAACCAGTGTAAAGAGACAATCTCTGCCCCACAGAGTTGACAAGACAAATAAATAAACAAGACAAACAGATGAAGCAACTTGCCCACGGTCAACTAGCAGGTTACTAGTTAATCTGGGACTAACGCCTAGCTTTGCTGGCCCTGAATTCAATTTCCTATTTATTAGACCACAATGTATCCCTTGTATGAAAAGCATCTGTCCATGTGACATGAGGGGCCATGCATTTAAAGGAGCTATATCAAAAGAGGAATAATACATATCTAATATATGCAAGCGAAGAAGGATTTAAAATCAATGTAACTATCGATGTTTCTCAGGGTAATGATGGAAGCAAACAAGGTTCTTAATCTAGGTCTCAGATTTTATGGTGTTTCTAAATACAATGGATTGTTTCTTTCTTCATTGCTCTAACCTGGCATATTACTTCTGTGTTTGTTTAATGATACCAGACAAGTACTTAAGGAAATTGCACACCAAGGACTTGACTTATTAGGCAGGATTTTATTTGCACGATGAAAAAAACCCAGCAAAGCAGTAGCTGACAGGTACACATCAATTCCAGTCCTAAGGGGTACGTTTTCAGTCAGTTGTGCAAGGAATTAGGCAGGCGTTTCCCTGAGAATTATTTATTTATTTTAATTAGTGAGCATTTTCTTCGTGCTCAGGAAAGCGAATGACTAACCATGCTGGTTGGATCCAAGGCACATCCCTTCCCATCCACTTTATTTTTTTTTACTCTGCTTCTTCCAGCTCTGCCAAATAAATCACGTTAAACGGTGTGGCATCACTCTGGTGACATACAGTTGTTAATGAGAGAAATGGTATCTGTCCGTTTCCCTGCACCCCATCCTGCCAGATTCAGATGAGGAAAAACTAACTCGCAGAAAAAAATGAAAAACAAAACAAAAAACCCGCTTGCTTATGATTATGGTAAGTTCAACCAGCAGAACGTTCAGCTGCTGCTTGACCATAAGGTCTTCGTCTTGCGTCAAGTATTCAATGCACTAATGTGAGGATGCAAATACAGTGCTTTCCGACGCCAGATGAGGGCTGTTGCTAATTGGCTAAACCCAGTTTAGTGTCTACATACCTATTGGCAGGAAAATATGTTAAGGAGGATAATAATAATTTCAAACAGACCATAGATAACCCCTGTCTTAAATAACTTACTGTATCTTTATATTAGTTCGTACAGCGCCTAATACAATGGGTGTCCAATTCTGATTAAGGCCCCATGGCCCATACATATTTAATAATATTTTGCAGTTCTATAGCTTGTTCTATCCTAAAGTACTTTACAGGCATTAATTAATTAAAACATACCAAACCCCTGTCAGATAAGTAAATATTACTATCCCTGTTTTACAGATGGGGAAACGGAGGCATGGAGAAGGTTAAAGCGATACATAACCTTATGCTGGCCCCTTTCAATGGGCAGAGAGCTACAAAGTCACCTAAGGGTGACAGATTTAGGAGCACAACTCCCATTAAAACTGATGAGACTTCTGCTCCTAAAACCTTTTGTCTGGGGTAGCTGCATAAAGAACTGTTGTGTGCTGGTTTGATTCTTGAAAACGTTGTTTTGCTTGATGCCTGTTTTTGTTTTGGAGGAGACACATACTGAGATACTTGATTTTCCCAGAGAAAAAATATATGAAAGTTTGAGGATACCAGCTGGGGAGAAGGCATGTGATTCAGTATGTTACAGTCTATGAAGAGACAATTTCTCAGCTCATCAGAGAGGAACTTACTAGATTGAGGAAGGTACCCTTACATGTTTAGAGCCCCAGCAAAGAAGATACCTATATAGCATCATGCTGTATGGTAGAGTAGCTAGGACACTGAATTACAAATCCAGACACCTGGGTTCTATTCCCAGTTCTCCCACTAATCTGTTATAATACCAGGAAGGGAGAGGAGTTGTTGAAGCACCAATGTTTACACAAGAGCAACTGGATATAAACTGGCCAGCAACAAATTTAGACTTGAAATTAAACAAATGTTTCTAACCAACACCAAAAAAAAAAAAGACTGAGCTTGATAATGTTAGGGAGGAGATGGTTTGATCAGACTACCTGCAATGGTATGTAGCTTATCTGCAACTGCTAGTAGCAATTGTTCCCAATGACTGGTGATGGGACACTAGACAGGGAGGGAACATTCTTTCCCAGGTATCTGGCTTGTGGGTCTTGTCCATATGCTCAACTGACTGCCGGGGTTGGGAAGGAATTTTCTCCCAGGTTAGATTGGTGGAGATGCTGAGGTTATTACATTTTATTTGGGGTGTTTTTTTCCCTTCCTCTGCAGCATGGGTCACTTGCAGGGTTCAGCTAGAAAATGGTGGATTCTGTGTAACCTGAACTCTTTAAATCATGATTTGGGGACTGCAGTAACTTAGCCAGAAATTAAGGGTCGGCAGCCTGCAATGTGCAGGAGCTCAGACTAGATGATCATCAGGAGCCCTTCTGGCCTTAACGTCCATGAGTTGGAGTATCTGAGACAGCCCAGGGCATGGAATAGCAATATATTGCTGGGTTAGGCTAGCAGTAAATTACCACCCACCCCACAGCCAAGCAAAGTGCGGGAAGAGGCACTTGTGGCTTTGGTTGTGGTGCTGTTTGTGCAACCCTCCTTGCTCGGTGTTGTGACTCAGTTCAAATACCTCCTTTTGCTAACTGGTATCACACTATGGAGGCCCAGGGAGATATTTCTCGGTTAGCATGGCTTTGTTTGTTGGTGGTGGTTTTTTGCTGGGGTGGGATTTTTGAGGGGAAGACGGGGGAGATTGGTTTTCAATTTTTTTGAGACAGTGAATTATTCAGGAAACACTAAGCAAACCTGATCTACGCCCCTGCCAACTGCACTGCTACAATTATGACAGTTCCCTGTAACATGTGCTAAATAGCTGCCAAAATATCTAACATAGCAGATGTTAAGACTGCTGTAATTTTGTGTTAAGTAAAGGAGTCATAGATGAACTTGATTCCCACTTGGGCTGACTTTACTTAATGAGCACTTCATGCAGCAAGCAATGACTAATCAAATGCAGTTTTTCACCCAGTTTCCTCTATGTGCTTAGGTATTCTTAATTATTATTATCATTATTTTACAATTGTTACAAATATGGATGATATGGTGGTAAAGGTAATTAAGCAGCTGAATGGAGATGTCGCCCATCCATCAACTGTACTTTTAAAGGTAGGTTTCTTCTTGGCTTTCCATATGGGCAGCTACTGTGTTGCATTTCTTTTTGGAAGCAGAATATTAGCGTGAGTTGCTGTCTATTCTCTCAGGACAGGTCTACACTACCTGCTGGATAGTAAGTAGTATAGATTTGAGAGGGGAGCAGAAGCGGTCGACTGGCTGCCATGAGGATGCTGAGGTAAGTCGACCTAAGATACGTCACTATTCGCGTAGCTGAAGGTTCATATCTTAGGTCGACTCCCCCCCCCCCAGTGTAGACCTGGCCTCAGACACTTTGTATTTGTTCTTTTGTTCTTAATTTTCCTTAATGTGAATTTTAAAAAGAAAATGCTTCCCCGCTGAGAAGTACCAGGTAACAGTGAGGTGTTTTGCTCTCTGCAGATTGGAAAATGTAACAGATAATGAGCCAGATATGGACCTATGTCAATTCACACCTGCTGAGGATCTGACCTGTTACTAATAGTTCTTCATCTCTGAAGTAATGAGATTCATTGCCTAGTATATAATTTGCAATGCCAAGCTATCATCTCTTTAGTCAGGAGTCACTATACAGGATGGCTAAAAAAAGCGGGGGAGAAGCACTGAAGTCTTATGGCTTTGATTGGGAGAGAAAAATAAAATAAGAGTACTGAGTAATGGAAAAACCTCACTCTGCTATGAGAATTTTCTGAAACTATTTATTCTTGAATAGCTCCTGCTTTGAACATCTACTGCCTCATCTAGTGTTGCCTTTATTTAGATTTCCAGAGAACCCCATAGCTAGGACATTGACATGAGTGGGGGAAGACTGCATGGAATTGCAGATGATGGCTGCGTGGGTTTTGCTTTAAATTCACATTAAAGCCTGATGGCCGGGACTTATTTAATTGACCCTGCATGACCTACATCACCCCATTGTTCAGATAAGTAATTTAGTCCGGCTACACCTCAGAAATTTTTGCCTTGGACAATCACTGCTGGTATGGAGTTTCTACTATCACTGCTTCTGGCGTACTAATGCATTCTGACTAGACCCTCTGCAGAAAACTGGATCAATACCGCAGGTTCAGTCATATGCTCTGGCCCCTTTCTGTCAATCCGGTGACATTAAGCAGCTTTAAACATGATTTCAGTGGCCAGACTGAAGTGACACAACACAGCCAGAGTGTAGCAGTGCATCTGGTCCTTTATCTGCAGTGTGCTATTTGGGCTTATCTCCCGTTTCCTCCATCCTGCTCGGATTAAATCATGTAGCTTTGTTGAAATGGGAGACGTGCGTACGCCCCAACTCCGTAATCCTTGCTCAGGAAAAGCTCCAATGACTTCAATGGGAGCTTTGTTCAAGTAAGGACTGCAGATTCAGGTCCATGTGGTACCTTCAAGTGATGTGAGAACAATACTCAGCCAATCCGTACTAAAGAACAGGTTGGATCTTGTTTGGTATGGCAGTGTTACAGCATAGTCGGTCCCTGTAGATCAACTACACTTAGCTTTCATGGACCAGAGCCAATCCAGCCAACTAAGGAGGGCTGGGCTACATCTGACTTTAAAGGGCTGCTAGTGGTCAGCTGGGAGAAGAACTGAGACAGGCTGTGCCCTGGTAATGAAAGGCCCACCCTGCCGACCTCCTGTGGTAGGTCCCTGAAGTAAGGAAGGGGGCAGAGGCTCAGGGAAGAAGTCCTGGGTCTGGAGCAGAGCTGACTAAGATGAGTAAGCTGCCAGGAGATGGAGTGCCAGGGTATATCTACACCGCAATTAAAACCCCACAACTGGCCCGTGCCAGCTGACTCGGGCTTGGGCTAAGCGGTTGTTTAATTGCGGGTCAGATGGTCAGGGACTCTCCCCTCTTGCAGGGTCTTCCTGGTTTATATACTAGAATGAGCCAATAAGTAGGCTGCATGGGAAGCACTTCAACTGATGCCTTAGTGGGCGGTACATCCTTCTGTGTCTGGCTTCACAGGGCCCTCCATGGGAAACCCAGCCCAAGCTTCCAATAAGCATAGGGAAGGCTCAGTAACCCAGAACTCCCAGGTTCTAGTCCTGCAGGCTCTTACAGTGCCATCTCGAACACATTATCCACATTCCCTCCCAGGGATGGTTCCTTTTTTGCAATGAGTTTATATAAAATGCAAACAAGATTTTTTACACTCTCTAGTTGCTGCTATGTGTGTACAATCAGCAGCCTTGGTGAATGACCTACATTATACATTTATTAAACAGTCCATAAAAATTATGAGTCCAACATATTTAAACCTGTTCCCTCTTTCTTCGCAATAAAACCTCTAAGCCCGAGTAGGAAGAGAATGAGAAGCAGAAACATTCTCCATCCCAGTCCATCACTTAAATTTTTGCAGGAATTACCAGAAATGAATTTCTGACACTTTATTTCTCACAGTAATGGAGCTCAACTATTTCATAAGCCATAACATCACAATGGATTCAGATATAATTTTAGAATAATCATGACACCGGCATTCCTTCGGTAGCTTTATAAGACCATTAAAACTTTCCCCATTGTAAGCAGTTTGCAAAGATGAAAAGCATTTAACTGCATAGCAAGCTGAGAATTCTATTCCTCCATTGCTCTTCAGCTCCTTCCTCCAGCCCAATTAAAACACCGCTATTATACAGACAGTTCTTAATTAGAGGCTTGCTTGGAGTGCAAGAGCCATAGTCGATTAAGAAGGTAATTTTTAAAACCATTCATTTACTTCAGATCTTGTTCCCATTCAACCCACATGTAAACTAGCCCTGAACGTAAGTAGATCTGTACTAGAACATCTTAGATTTCTTCATTCTTTAAATATGCAACAAAAATCATTAGGTATCCTCCTCTTCAAACACTTTAAAAGCCTTAACTCATTTCCATCCTTCTCCAGAGTTGATTTAATTGGCAGGAAGATTTGTAGGAAGTTATATTCATATAAATGTTAGGAGCATTTGCCCTTTTATGTACGGATCCAGATGGGTTGTTTTCTCAGGAAGCTAGCCCAACCTGCCGCCTGTGCCCCCCCGCCTATGCTACCATTTTTAGCACTCAAGCTCAAGCAGAGCAGGCATGGGTATGTCTTACATGAGCTGGGAATCACAGCTCTCATCTCAAATGTAGATGTAGCCCTTGAGTCTTACTGTGAGATCATGCTGTGCCACTCAGCAGTGTTGGCTGATTTCTGAGCATTAGCGTTTTTGAAGGGAGAACATGGTCTTGGGCTAAAACTATTATGCAGTTTGGCCATAAATTTTTCAAGGTGGGGTGTGGGCTTCAAGCATCTTGAATAAAATTGAGCTACTCCAGGGGATTCCTAAATGTGTTCAGACTTTATAGAAGCAGACTTGAATGAAATGAAATTTCCATTGAGGAAATCTCTCGTCTCAAAGCTCAGGACAGGCGCTTGCATAATTCAAGCATGGATATTGTATAGTGAGATCAAACAAGCATTAGGACTCTGAAGCATTAGTATATGCACTGGGCATCAGTTCTTGAAACTATCTGGCATGTTTTTTTCATATTGAATTTGATAGGTTGGAAGGGTGGCTGTTAGAGCAGGCTCACCAGTTGGCAATGTATTATCCTTTGCCTTATCATCTTGCACCTCTTACCTGGACAATGGCGGGATTGAAACTGTAGTATAAGACAGTGCGTGTGCTAAGAATTGGCAGATGCACAGTGTTAGAACAACGGAATCACACTGCTAAACTGGAGAACGCGTGCAGATATATGAGGTATAATATGCTCATCTGAGCAAGCCGTAATGGCACCATAAACAGAACTGAACACATAATAAAATGTGGAATTTCCAATGATCTTTTGCTGGATATAAACTCAGAAGTGTGGTGCTCTCACCCATTTGCTTTTTGAGTGCTGTCGCTTACTGAGTTCTCTCCGGATCCAGGCATGGTTCTCTAGCCCAGTAGCAATGAGAAAGGA
The DNA here is from genome assembly GCA_007922305.1 of Dermatemys mawii. Classification (NCBI taxonomy): domain Eukaryota; kingdom Metazoa; phylum Chordata; order Testudines; family Dermatemydidae; genus Dermatemys; species Dermatemys mawii. The sequence goes on from ML677353.1 coordinate 5,340,897, forward strand.
GCAGGCACGGTTTGATAGGGTAGGTGGCGTCTCTGCGACCCAATACTAAATCAATCAGAGGCACCAGGCTGCTGCACTAGAAATCTTACAGCTGAGACAGAAAGCTTGTGCGAATGAATGTTCCTTTGGCCCTCTTTGCAAGGGTTGAGCTCTCTTGAGCCTGGCTGACCTGGCCAAAGTTCAATCTGGGTAATTACATTACGGCTGCTTAAAATTCCCGCTACATTTTCAGTTGGAGTCAGCATGTAACTAATTTTGTCCTGGGTCTGTGCACGGTTTGACATGAGGCCTATGGCTGGGAAGCATTGTAGAAGACCTAGGTGTTATTAAAACTCTGGCCATGATTCACTCTCCTGGTGACTGGCTGAACTGTAGTGGTGAGGAAAATTATCCCCTTATGGAGGAGCAGATCCTCAGTTTATGTAAATCACCTCCCGATTTCAGTCAAGCCACGCCAGTTTACATAGGATGACCAGAAGTGAAGACTGACTTCAGGAACAGATGACTAGAAAAATACACACAGACGCCTTTGCCCCCACTCTGTTCCCAGTTTTGTGCCGGACACAACATATCCAGATCTGAGGACTTGGGTGACATTAAGCTAATGAAACATGTTGATTCTTTACCCATCATTTTAAAACTAGACAGGTTACATCCCATCGGTGTCCTGTGACTAACTGGTCTGGAGTCACAGAAATGGCTGCCCAAAATGGCTGCCAATTCCAAATACATTTTGTACCATCTCTAGAAAGTGTTGTACAGCCCAGGAGTTAATGAGTTAGACTTAAATATGGTTTGTTAGACTTTTAAATTAGAAACAGTCATCACTGTAGGACCTGGCATGCCAGAGAAAGGCTTGGGGAAATGGCCATGTATTATGGATTATATTAATTCAAGAGCCTTTTCACAGTCTGTAATTAAATGTTTTCACTGCTGAATATTTTCTTTGTTATTTGGTCTTTTCTGTTGGTGCTAAGGTTCAATATTGTTTTGACCAATCCACCACTCGGGCTACCTCTGGCGTACTATATGCATGTATTATTCATTTCAACAAGTTGCTTTTCTCAACTCAGACATGGGAAAGTAAAACCCTGCTCTTGCATCTCCACTGCAGAATTCTCATCTGAGAGCAGGATTCATAGCAGAGTAGTTTATTTTTTCCACCCCGTGTCATTGCTAATGTTCTGTATTTGGTGAGTTGAGGCAGCTTTATATGTTTCACTGATCCAGTAACTTTTTAAACAACAAGTCTTCATAACTTCAGGGATTCCTCAGAGACAGAGGAAGATGGTTAGATGGGGGTTATTTTATAAGATCTTACAAAAGAGAATTTAAGAGGTCTATAACGCACAGGTTTCTATTACACACGTTGTTATTATTAGTCATATTGGTGCGTGTCTACACTACAACTGCTACAACTACACTACCCTATCCCTAACCCTAGTATAGTAGTATAGTGTAGTATAGACACTTGATACAGCAACAGAAGGGGGTTTTCCATTGCTGTAGTAAACCCACCCCCTCGAGAGGTAGTAGCTAGATTGAAGTAAGAATTCTTCCATAGCTCTCTCGGTGTCTATACCAGGGCCTAGGCTGGCTTAACTATGTCTGTCTGGGATGCGAATCTTTCACTCCCCTGAGCAGTGTAGAAAGGTTGACCTACGTTTTAAGGGTAGTCCAGGCAACAGTAGTGCTGACAGGCTGTAGAGGAGATCAGGGCCTCATTCTGCTGGGCACTGTATACCGTGAAAAACTGCACATGCCCTGAGGAGCTTATATTCTAAATTGACAAGTCAGACCAATGGAGGGAGAAATGAAGTTTATGATCTGCATTTTGATAGATGAGGAACTGAGTTTCAGAGAGACGTAGGCTACATCTACACGATGAGCGAGGGGTGTGATTCCCGGCCTGCATAGACGTTCTCATGCTAGCTCCCACTGAGCAAGGATCTAAAAAGAGTAGTATAGCCATGGTAGCAATGACCTGAACTAGCTGCATTGAGTATGTACCCAGAGGATTTAGCAGGTTTATACTAGCTGTGCCACTACTTTTCTGTTTTTAGTGTGCCAGCTAGCCGAGAGCTAGCACAAGTAGGTCTATCCGGAGTGGAGAATCCCACCTGTAGCTCACAGTGTAGATGTAACCTGAGTGACTTATCCAAGGTCACACTGGAAATTCACAGCAGAGCCATGAATTGAATCCCCAATCTTTCATGGCCCAGGCTAACCGGTTAACCCCCAGACCATCCTTCTAGTGAACAATAAACAATTGTTTGTTTGAAAAAGTCATGATTTGTAAGGCAATCTCATGATGTTGGGGGACCTGACTCACAGTGTTTGAAAGCTTGGGGTTGCCAATACTGCAAATAGCAGATGTACAGAAAGACAGTTACGTGGAGAAATAGCAGTAGAGAAGAAGAATCTTGCACCAACAGTGTCTGCGTGAAGAGAGGAAGACAACAACTGGCCTGCCCAGGGAGCAAGGAACAGGGGAGTAAGAGCAAAGTCTCTCTCTGGTAGGCCACAACTAGGTAGGATTTTAAAATCAGGGAACAGCTTTAAAACAGATCCTGAAATGAATGGTGTCAGGAAAGCTAATTTCTTACTCTGTTTCTAATTCTCAGTATAACGTATTCTGCCTCCAGTAGGTAACTGTGGCAGTATTTATCCTAAATACAACTACAGTTTGTCATGAGAACAGATTTGTTTTGCATCATATCCTTTCTAGCTGGTTTCTTGGTGGTGAAGATGAATCAACTCATAATATCAGTGTGGGAATATTTTCCTTGCATCTGTTTTATTGACAAATATTTTTCAAAAGATGAAACAATGGTGAAATCAATCCGTGCTCCTGACAATCCTTCATGCTATGACAGGAAGAGAGTGGCCAAGCATTCATCTATTTTTGTGACAACCAAGGACTATTCAAAACAAATTTGGAATGCAAAGAAATAAAAGAAACTAGCGAATGTAGCAAGAGATCGAGTTTCTCTCTGTGGACAGACAGGACAGACCAAGGGATGGATTTCAATCTCACTTTTGGTTTTGGTTATAGCTCCATTAGTCCTTGTGGGGTCACTTCTGATTTACAGTGGTGTAAGTCAAATTAGTATCAGGCCTCAGATGTGTGTTCCTGAAGCATTTTCATCCTCTATCACACGTTCACATTTTGTTCATAGATGACTTAGTAGTTGTGTAGCTGCCTGGTTAATTAAGGTGTGTAAACATTAAATGGATAGGGCTGGATTCCCCCTCTTGCTTATACCAGTTTCACTTTGGTGTAACACATATTCACTTCAATGGATTTACTTGTGATTTGCACCAGTGTCAGTGAGAGGGGAATCAAGAACAGTGAAATGCTAAATACTAGGCTATGCCTACACTTCACATGCTATAGCAGCACAACTGCCAAGGTGTAGAGCTTCAGTGAAGACACTCACTACAGAGACAGAAGGGGCTCTCCTGGCACTGTAGTTAATCCATCTCCCCACGAGATGGTAGTTAAGTTGACGGAAGAATTCTTCCATCAACCTAGTGCTGTCTACATTGGGGGTTCAGTCATCTGAACTACATCACTCAGGGGTGTGAATTTTCCAGCAACTTACTAGGGTTGACCTAACTTTTCAGTGTAGAACAGCCTTTGGTAGTTCTGCATCTTGCATTTATGTCATTGCTTTAGCTAGTGGATGTGTAAAACAAGACAGTTTGGCAACTATTAACTACACAACATGGAAGGCGTCAGAATACAGATTATTCCAAGGAAGACCACCATTACTTTAGGCTCAAGTTGCCTCTAGTTTGGGCTTTTTACTGACATTGGACTATGGTGTAGGCATGGAACTCTCCTGATACAGGTACAAACAACATATTTAGAGGCATGGATGACTGGCATACAAAAGATCATCAGATGGGAGGACATCCATTTTCAGCTCCTTCAGTGCATAACACTTCAAAATCTGGAGAAGCCTAAAAGTAGCATTTGCCATTCCAATGCCTCTTGATTCACCTTGGACTGTGAGGTTAGCCTGTGATCTATCCTGCTGAGCCCAGTCCCGGCATTGTTAGGTGCACCATTGACTTCAATGGGAATTAGGCTCACTTAGGAGCAAAATCCTCTACCCAGGTTGAGGACTGGGCAGGTGCACAGCCAGTGGAGGAGAATTATCCTCTCCTTTAACCGGCAGAGCCACTCCATGGATGCTAGCCCAGCCCAGTGGCTGAAGAAGGCTTCACAGCTTTCTCCCCATAGGAAAACCCACATAATGGCAGTTCCCCAGGCCGTGCCCTCACTCCTCTTGTGTCTTACCTATAGCCCAACCGGCCCACTTCTAGCAAGGGCTGGTCAGGGAACTGTGCAACTCTCAGCCCCGCCTTGCACAGAAGATGTGCACTAGTTCCACTGCTAAGGGAGCACTGCCAGAGTGCATGGAGCAGGGGCAGGATATGACCTGGGGTAGCTAAAGGGTAGAAGCTACAGATCAGAGGGGGATACAGTGAATAACCAATGGCGCTTACGTGGTCTGGGAGCTGAGCTTCATTTCCGTATTCCCATCCACTTCAGCTTGCTAGGCATTAACCTGGGAGCTCAGGAAAGCTTTGTTCTCAGCACGGTTTCTTTTGTCTCGCCCTGATGAATTCACAACTGGATTTGAAACCCAGGGAATATCCCCTTTGACTAATCTCCATGCACACTGTCATGCCGCCCCACTGGCATGTCAGCAGCATCAGACAAGGTGCTTCCAACTAGACACTTCAAAAGGAGGTTTTAGCCGAGGGGAAATTGCTGTAATGCTGGTAAATGACTCGGCTGCTGCAGCAAAGAGGCCACACTTGAGCATTGCCCGTTACAAACCATTCAGCATTGACGGCATGGAAATTCACTCCTCGGCTGGAAAGGGAGATTCATTTCTATTTGGGGAGAAAGGCCGGGGGCCCACCTCCATGATTACCTACCTGCATTTGTTTGGCACATGAAATGAAATGCTCCTGGAACAGATGCAGAAAATACCTTTGGGGCTCTGTGTTTTGTCCTTGCCGTGCATGCTTTCCCTGGTTAGCAGCATGTGTCCTTACGTGGGGGGAGTGGGGTGCAGGATTGTCAAGAACCCACCGATGACCAAATACTGGCTGCAGCACATAGAGCTCGCATAGCTCTTATTACATGGGGCGACTCCACCATGCAGTTGAGAGTGTATAAAAAATAGCTGGGACAGACGCACTGGCTCTTTGGCTACCCTGAGATGTGGTCTGGGGCTCTCACCCTCATCTCTTCCCCCCGTGCTGCCAAAGGGACTGCTCTCAGACTCAGCAGCTGGTTCTCCTGAAGGCCCCTTGTACGCCATTCTGACCAGGGCAATTAAACCTGAAGAAGAGCTGTGTAGAGCTTGAAAGCACCTCTTTCACCAGCAGAAGTTTGTTCAGTAATAAATGTGACCCCACCCACCTTGTCTCAGTGCAATTAAAGTCACTCAGGGCCACATCCTGCTGTAGGGGCAGTGGTGTAAACCCACAGTAACCCCTGAAGTTACTCTGACTTTCCATCAGTGTAAAAGGAGGAGATTGTACCCCTTAGCTACCTGATGAGAGTGTGCAGTTAAGACCTCTTAACTGTCTTCTGTTCTCTATACTGATTTCACAGGGCTCTCTGCTTGGTTCTATGCTTGCACCCTTTCCTTAGATGACAGCTAAGTGTCTGTAGCTGCCCCTGAACAATGGGGGTGAAGAAAGAGAAGCCAGGTAATAAAAATCTGGCCTGTAAAAGTAAAAAAAATGTCAGTAAAGCCACCTTTGAAATTAGATCGCAATTAGTAATGCTTACTTTCTTTCCCCCCACTCCCCAGCAGAACCGGAATAAATAGAATGATTTACCTCCTTGTTCCAATCAGGGATCCAACTTTAGAGGGTGTGTCTTTGGCCAGCAAAGCATTCAAATTACGGCCGTTTGCTATTCAATTTTTTTTGTTAAGCTTATTATAACCTTATTGTATTTGCTGCAGGGTTTTCAACAGATCTAAAGATCGTCCGCAGTTAAGAGCATGACTTGGTTCCAAAGAGATTTGTCTTTAATTAAAATTTCATTTCGAATATTAAGCCGTGCCAGCATGCACCCCCTCTGGTTCTTACTCTAATGTTCCTCAAAAGTATACTGTGTAGATAGCAGAGCAGAGCCTTAGCCGGTGTAAATCAGCAGAGCTGCAGCAGAGTCAGTGGGAATATGGATCTGGCCCCTAATGCTGCAGCTGCTTTAGAAATTCTATCCTCTCTCTGAAAACCCTTCTAAGAGTTCACGACCATTTCTCCCTGTTTCAGGTCCCAGTTCATGCAGAATTACAATCAAAGTACATTTATCACCGGTGATTAAACCAGCCTCATGGGATTATGGGGAATTATCTGATGACAGCAGTAAAACAGTCATCGTCTAGTTTACTATCAGCCAACCTCATATTGTGTTTTGATGTATGTGGAGCCTTCAGACCCAAGGTCAGATTCTCAGCTGGTGTGTACAGTGTAGGTCCCCTCAGTTAAAGGTGCTACGTTGACTTGCACTGTCTGAGACACTGGCACTACAGTTCCTTCGGGAATAAAGAGAAGTTCTGTAAACTTTCTGTAAACAAAGCACATCTTGCTTTGTGCATCTCCCATCTGTACATCCTGAGTCTGTCCATTGCAAGGCTCAGGGGTCCAAATTAGCCCTTGAGCTCCATGTGTGTAGGTGCTGAAGTCAATGTAATTTTATTACTTTATTTAATTCATAGTGAGGTAATATCAAGACACCTCAGTCAGGATTGCTCCCCCATTGTTCTAGGGGCTGTACAAACACATATGAAGAGCCTGTTCTGAAGAGCTTATTGTCAGGAATCAGGGTCTATAGCAGAACCAGTCTGGGAGGAGGGCCTGCAGTAGGGCTAGTCCAGGCAATCTAACGTGCACACCTGGCCTGTAGTAGGCTGCCTGATTAGCTACACCATCTGAGGGGTTGGAAGAATCAGGAGACTGGCTCTTAACCCATCAGCTGCAGTGCAGCAGCTACTCAAAGCATTTACCCTTGGCTATGATAACTCCTGAGCCTGCTTGTGCCCAGCCTACTCCTGCCTCACTTCACTCCTGGTTCAGACCCTCAGCTCCAATTTCTGACTCTGGCTCTAACCACTGGACATCTTGGTCTGGGAAAGGTGGGAGTAAAGAAATGCACTCGAATGTTTACCATTTTAATGCTGATACATATACCTTGCATGAATTATTACAGATAGATAAAGTACGTGGCCTTTATCCTCATCTTCCTCTCACCCTAGCCAATGTTTCCTGGCTCTGTAGTTTCGAAGAGGGACTTGAATGAGATGAAACAGTGAATGTACAGTACATCTTATGGAGGATATTCCATCCAGAAGAGGAAAGTGCATGGACAAAGGTGTAAAGAGAGAGAACCAGATGGCTGGATGGTCGAAGCTGCCATTAATGGTGGGATGCAGTGAGGAAGGGGCACTGTGATAAGCAACAAAAGCAGATAAATAGGGAGGAGTAGAACTGTGAAGGGCTTCAAAAGAGCTTGACCTTGATTAGGTGGAAAGGGGGAGCTGATGGAGGGACTAGAAAGGAGTGGGTGGAATGACACTGTGAGAGCACTAGTCCAGGAAGGTCATCTTATGAGCTGCATTTTGAATGGATTGGAAAAGGGTGACTTGGTGAGGCAAGAGAGGTGGCAGTTGTGGAAATCAGGCTGGGGGATTGAGGAAGGGACAGACATGTCTGGATAAAGGCTTGAATTCAGAAATGTTATGCGAATGGAAAGAGGACCAGAATGACTTTGACACAGTTTGGATTTTTGTATCAAGAGAAAAGTTGATAATAACCTTCCAAAAGAGGGCACTGTCCAAAAGTGAGCCTGGCTAGCTCAGTTGGTAGTGCACAAGGCTCTTAATTTCAGGGCTGTGGGTTCAAGCCCCATATTGGGTGATGTGCTTTGGGAGGAGGGGTAACTCAGTGGTTTGAGCAATGGCCTGCCAACTCCAGGGTTGTGAGCTCAGTACTTGAGGGGGCCTTTTAGGGAGATGGGGCAAAATTAGGGATTGGCCCTGCTTTGAGTAGGGGGTTAAACTAGATGATCTCTTGAGGTCCCTTCTAACCCTCAGATTCTAGGATGGGGGAATAGACAGGGCTTGGGAGGAAAACCTGCAGTTCAACTTTTGCCATGTTACATTTCGGCCACAGAGACAGGTGGAGATATAGAATTAGATTGTGTGACACAGGTCAAGTCATCAACATTAATAATAAAGATAGGCAATGGCATGAAGACCGTAGTTGAAGCAAACGAACTCATCTAAGGAAAGGGTGCAAGAGTAGAACCAACCAGAGAGCCCTGTGAAATCATTAAAGAGAACAGAAGACAGGAAGGGAAGGACACCATAAAGAGATACTGAAGGAGTGACCAGGAGAGGGTGGAGTCACCAGAGCCCAGGAAATATAAGATGCCAAGAAAGAGATATGATTGATGGTCTGAAAAGATGAGGTCAGGATTATGAGGATGAAGTACATGCCCTGAGATTCCCTAGCCGGAAGTCATTAGAGACTTCTAATATATTCATTCCATTTGCTGCCTTGGTCTCCAAATCCATCTTTGGGGCTGACTTCAGTTTCCACTTGGTTTTTTCACTGTCAAGTGCTGATTGCACATGGGCTCTCTCCCAGGACCAGTTTCAGCAGAAGATTGGATAGTTGACCTTTTCCTGAGTGGAAGATGGGTTTTCAGGCTCTCATGACAGTAGACCTACAACATGTGCTGTTATAGTTTAATGTTCATTGATTCACTTCAAATTCTTCTTAGCTCAGAAATATATAGTAAGACAAGCCTCCTTAAAGTCAAAAGCTACTGTGTGTTTGATGTCAATGAAACTACTCCAGTGCTGAAGTGTTTGACTGGATGAGAGTCTTAGCAGAAGTAGGCTGAAACCAAAATCATCTACACTGAATTTGCCTGAACTTTGGAAAGTTGGAATCCAGATGCTAACTTTATGGCTTAAGCCAATCTTTAGCAGTTAATAGTGTTTATTCTCTCTCCATTTCCTCTTTGAGACAAGCGTACTCTTGGTTTTAAGGCATGTCTTCACTGCAGTTGGAAGGTGTAACTGCAGCATGTGTAGAGATACCAGAGCTACCAGTGATCTAGTGAGATCAAAGTGAGCTCAGGTGACAATAGCGGAGAAGCCGCAGCAGCTTGAACAGGTATCCAGGACGAGAAGGGGTAGCTAGAGCTTTGCCGCTGTTGTTACTCTAGCTAGAGCAAAGCTAGTTCGGGCACGTCTATACATGTGGCAATCACACCTCCCCATTGCAGTGTAGACATATCCTTAGTCTCTGGGCCTTAATTCAGAACACATTTGAAAATGGGAAAAATATGTTCATGCATTTTTGGTATGTTAATCCCCAGAGAAGCTATAATGTAAATTAAACAGCCCCACCATCAGTGAAAGCAACACTTGCCAAAATAAACATGATGTAGCTATATATGGTCAGAAATTGACTTCCAACTGCAATTAATAGTAATTAATGACTCTACCAGCCTGGGGCTGTTCTATATTTTATCTCGGGTAGTAGCAGTTGCAGATTCTTTTGTTGTAGGAAAAGAAAACCTTTAGAATAAATCAAATTTGATGAGATCATTATGTCCCCCCATCCCAGTGCACCATTTATCGCTCCCTGGTTTGCATACAGGTGACCACACAGGCAATCCAGCAAGGCCATAGTAAACCCGCATTGCAAACAATTAAATATTCATCATTTTATAATTGTATTAAAACCCAAAAAGGAAACATCACAAATAGGCCCCTTGCTTTGCTGCTAATGGAAAACGAAGTATTTGCAACAGGACAACAACGGCACTGATTCAATTTCACTCAAAACCAATAGCAAAGTTGGCGCTTGTTGCAATACAAAACCTATTGCAATTACATGATTAAACTGGGATGGTTGTGTTCATTCATACTGGACATGGGAGGATGGAAGTAGAGCTAGTGAAAAAAATTCAGATTTTGAAATCTTGCAACCAAAAGTAACATTTTTCACAAAAAGATGTTTTTACCCCATTTTGAAGCTCTAAGGGAAACCATAGGGGAAAGGGGTGGAGGGAGAGCTATTTTATTTTACTGGAGAGATTGGTGACAGGAATCAGTCTTCGACGGTGAGGAAAGACTGGAGGTTGATTGCAAAATATTGATCTAAAGTTGTGCCTCTGGTTTTGTTTATGGGAGCTCATGAAGAACCTGACAGTGATAGCCCTGTGCATTTTTTGCCCTAAGTCGTCATGTGCTCAGGAGAAAAACATTGGTAGGCTCTGACCCAGAGAGAAGGGCCACAATAAGGAAGAGACTTGTGATTGTGGACGGAAGAGGAATGGGAATCCAAGCCCTTACTCTCCCACACACAAATGGGGTTGATCACATTTCCTCAGAGTCCTTTCCCCTGTTCCCAACAGCGGTGGGACTTTATTTTTCCAAACCAATAGACCAACATGTGTTGTAAGGGGAGGTTTGAAGGAGGACAGAGAGGGCATTTCATGGTTGGGATAGGGGAGCTGAGAAAGGAAGGGGACACATGGAGCACTGAGACGTGAGCACGCAGAAGAAGGCTGAGGATCATGAGGGGGTGTAGAATGAAACTGAAGATGGCTCCGTAAAGAACCACATCAATGTGTAGAGGGATGGAAAACATGCCTGACAGTGAAACGCTTAAGGAGCTCAGGTCTGTTTTGCTTAACAAAGAAGATTAAAGGGTAACTTCATCACAGTCTGTAAAAACTGTGGAGAACAGAAATTTGAAAATAGAGGGCTTTCCCATCTAAAAAACTGTATAGGTGCGATTTTTTTAACAGTGAAGGTGATTAACCATTTGGACCAACTTATGAAGTGTGCTGGTGGATTCTCCATCACTAGCAATTTTTAAAATTGAGACTGAATGTTTTTCTAACAGTATGCTCAGGTTCAAAGAGGACTTAATAAATGGAAGTCCCATGTCCTATGTTATACAGGAGGTCAGACTAGACGGTCACAGTATTGCCTTCTGGCCTTCTCTATTGCATTAGAACAGAGATGCAGGCAGTGCGAGAGCTGTGCCAGATTACTGAAAGCGTTGACGAGCGCGGGGTAAGGGATTCAAGCACTGAGGGTGACATGGCTGGTGAGAGAGAGAACTGTCATTTTAGCAATGGCTAGACTCAAGGGGGGAAATGTAAGAGTCAAGGAAGAAAGAAGAGTGGAAATTGCAGTGTAGGGATATGACCAAGGTTTTAGCAATAGAGATGGAGAGGAAAGACTGGGCTTCAGAGAGGGTGCAGAAGAAGAAGCGACAGAATTTAACAAGAGCCTCAGCATAGGAAGAGAAAGTAAGAGAGGATTCAAAGTATAACAAACTGTGTGTCCCTTTAAAGGTACATCTCAGCCCTTTCCCAAATTCCAGCCCGAAACAGCAAAGGCATGCTGGGAGTTGTAGTTCCCAGGTAGACCTGGGCACTGTAGGCTGGTAGCAGAGCATGCTGGGAAGAAAGGCTTGCTTTGCTGAATATGGAGAGAGGTCTGAAAGGAGCAAGAGTGGCTGTTGGGTCACAGCAGCCTAGATGTTCAGGCCGGGCTTTGGAAGAACCTGAGAAAAGACTGGAGAGGAGGCCTACAGGTAGGTTTGCAAAAGAGTAAGGGAAGTTAATGCTGATGTGGATTTTGTTGGGAGGCCAGCCTGCAGGTAGCAAAGCTCTGGCTAGGGAAGGGGTGGGAAGTCTGGTTTCTTGAAGAATCTGGGGAGCAGGCCAAATAACTGCTACAGGATCTAGGATCTTGGGGCTGGAGCTCTCAGAAGAAGAAGGAAGTGAGCTCCCTTGTGCCTCAGAGGGGTGATATCTAATACAGCCTCTTGATGTGGGCTCTGTGACAAAACTGTGTGGCTCACGCTTCAGCCAAAGGTTGAAGGCCACACAGGCACTGGGAAGAGTCCTGTGACCTGGGAGAGTAAAGAGCTGGGGAGGTTTTTGGTTGATTTGAATTTCTTGTTGCTGAGGCAGGGCTGGCCTAGTCTGTTTGGCTGAAGGGCTATAACCTCCCCACAAATGAGAGGGAAGCTGTGTGGGGGGAGGTGGAATGAATATTGGATAGCTGAGAGCTGCAATGTGCATCTGAGAGGAGACATGCATGCTAATAGCTCATCTTCATTTGGGTCTATGCCAAAAGGTGGTCTTACTTCTATGGGAGGGGGGGTTGTGTGTGTTTATGTGAGGGTTTTTTAAGTCATATGTGTGTGTTTGCTACTGGTACAAGTAAAAACATTACATCCTTTGTTGCCTTAACACAGAGGGTCTGACAAAGGAGCAAGCTGGCTGCTGTAGGAAAAAATTAAGTAGATAAAGCAATCTTGCTGCCCCACCCACAGCTTCCAATGCAATGTGATTTATTCATCTGCTTCTCATTGATCATTACCAGTCCTCACTCTTTGTAAGGCCAGATCCCCAGCTGGTGTAAATCGAAAAGCCCCACTGACTTCAGCAGAACTATGCTAATTTGCAAGAGTTGACCTGGCCTTTTATTTTGTATTCCTCAATCTGCTATGAAGTACTTATGGAAGTTACCAACACTTGGAAAAAGGCTCATTATTCAGCATTTATCTGCACTGATCTATCTCTTTCATCTATTGGTTTTTAAATATGCTGAGCTTTTCCTTATCTGCTCACATTCTTTCCTATTATTTACTTTTCTTCTCACATCAACAACTTTCTCTTTGTTACTTATACTCTAATTTTCCTGACCAAATATCCACACCACTATTATAAGTGTTCCAGACACTTAACATGAATAATCAAATTATCTTTTTGTTAGCCAAAAAAATTGGATGTGTATAAGTTTAATTAGCTTGCCCCATTCCTCTGCTCTAGCACTCAAGTTGCCTGTGTTAGACAAAAGTTAAGTCACTATTAGGAACTGCTATATGGGATCAGGCCCGTGGTCCATCTGGTTCGGTATACGACCTATGAGAGCAGCTGGAGCCAGGTACAACAAACTCCAGAGTACACAACTAAGGAAAAACTAACTGCCCATAGGGCAGTTAATAGCTAGATTATGCCCGGAAGCATGACTCAAGGCTTCATGTCTCTTAAGATATTATCATTATCATAGGGTGGCCTGTGAATTTGAAATGATGTCTCTAGTATCAGGTGATGCTGTATAATCTGCTGGTTGATTGCTGACCACTGCGTTAACCCCCCAGGCAACATCCATCCAACAGAGGACTCCATAGTAAATGAAAGGGAAAAACAATCTGAGGTGAGAGGGAAGTCTGGCTTCTTCTAATGTCTAGCTGGCAGCTAGTATCAAGTGGAGTGCCCCATGGGTCAGCCCTGGGGCTGGTTTTATTCAGCATCTTTATTAATGATCTGGATGATGGGATGGATTGCACCCTCAGAAAGTTTGCGGATGACACTAAGCTGGAGGGAGAGGTAGATATGCTGGAGGGTAGGGATAGGGTCTAGAGTGACCGAGACAAATTAGAGGATTGAGGCAAAAGAAATCTGATGAGGTTCAACAAGGACAAGTGCAGAGTCCTGCACTTAGCAGGGAAGAATCCCATGCACTGCTACAGGCTGGGGACAAACTGGCTAACCACCAGATCTTCAGAAAAGTACCTGGGGATTGCAGTGGATGAGACATTGGATATGAGTCAGAAGTGTGCCCTTTTTGCCAAGAAGGCTATTGGCATATTGGACTGCATTAGTAGAGCATTGCCAGCAGATCAAGGGAAGTGATGATTTCCCTCTATTCAGCACTGGTGAGGCCACATCTGGAGTACTGTGTCCAGTTTGGGTCCCTCCACTACAGAAGGGATGTGGACAAATTGGAGGGAGTCCAGCAGAGGGCAAAGAAAATGACCTGGAGACTGGGGCACATGACTTATGAGGAGAGGCTGAGAAAACCGGGCCTGTTTAGTCTGCAGAAGAGAAGAATGGGGGGGGGGGAGGGATTTGATAGCAGCCTTCAACTACCATGAAGGGGGTTCTAAAGAGGATGGAGCTCAGCTGTTCTCAGTGGTGGCAGATGACAGAACAAGGAGCAATGATCTCAAGTTGCAGTGGGGGAGGTCTAGGTTGGCTACTGGGGAAAAACTATTTCACTAGGAGGGTGGTAAAACACTGGAATGGGTTATCTAGAGAGGTGGTGGAATCTCCATCCTTAAAGATTTTTTGGGCCCAGCTTGACAAAGTCCTGGCTGGGATGATGTAGTTGGTATTGGTGCTGCTTTGAGCAGGGGTTGGACTAGATGACCTCCTGAGGTCCTTTCCTGATATTCTATGATTCTAAAGGCAGCATCTGCATAGGACCAGCTGGCTCACGGTTGCACCCTGGGAGCTAGATGCAGGTGAGACAGCCAGGCAAAGTGGGGTTGTAAGGCTGATAATCTTGCTGGGAAGCAGCTTGTTGCTGGCTAGTGTGCCAACATTACTGAGGAGCAGCCTGCAAGCAGGTGTTCCACATGAACAAGTCTGAACAAGATGGACAAAAGGCTTGACCTTCGGCTTAGAAATCTGCCAGCCAGGCCAGGACTGCCGCTACAGGGAGAGTACCTGGCTGTAGGCTCCAAAGACCCCCCGACCCTTACACTCCAGACTGGACTGCCCCCAGAGGTTCAGGTAGGAACAGCTTGTTCATCTTTTGTTTGTATCTTAAGCAGCCATGTCTACAGTAACTGCAAAACTTATATCTGGCAGCCCAAGTAAAGCTATCCCTTGTTGTTCCTCGAACTCTTAATGGAACCCCATCAAGGTCTACAGCCTCTGTGACTGTATAGCGTGCGATTGCTACCAAACGTTGAGACTGATGTACCACAGCGACATCCTACAGTGGGGTCAGTTCCAAGACTCACTCGTCTAGGTGTAACATTCTTCCTTACATCTTTCCGAGGAAATACGATAAGACCCAGCCCATATGGTTAGTAAGATCAGCACAGGATGGTAGTTCAAACACACTTCTTGTGATTTACCGTATCTGCATATTTATCTACTTGATGACAGAGTGCATCCTTTTTTGTTTCGTAAGGTGCACCCACCCCAAAGCTTGATTAGTAGCCACTGTCTTCTTTGACCTGTCCAAAAAACCCGAAACCCACAGAGTTAGCCACCCAGAGAATTCAGTAGCTGGCCAAGTGATAGATGCAGTAGAGTGTATAAAATAAATGAATAAATCAATACTTATCATCATTATCGCTAATCCTATTAAGCTTTGAGGCAGCTGGGATACATGTGCAGATATTTGCTTATCCTCTCCATTTTATTTTCCCCTGTAAAGTTAATACCTTTTTTTGACTTGAGGGAATGCCACGGTAGCATATACTATCTAAGAACATAGAGCTTAGCAGAGCAATAATTACTGGCATATCTCCCTGAGCAGATCGAAACAGACAAGGTGCTTTCGTCTGTGCTTCTCTAAAATGGAAAAGAAATCCAAAAAAGTGATTGACTTCTTCGGAGGTCTCCATGAAGATGGTGAACCCATTGTTTTCCATTCTGTTGTACTAGTTTTATACCAGAATAACTTCATTAATTCTCACTCTTAAAAAATTATATTTGGTCTTATTAAATTACAGCTGTGAAACATGGGCACTTAAGCTAGAGAAACTACAGTCATTTGAGTTATGATGTTATGGAAGAATTCTGAAAATATCATGGATAGACCATGTGGCCAGTGAAGAAGTATTGGAGAGGGCTGTGTATGCCCTCTCCTATTGGAGCTTGGCAAGATGTAGTCAGAGGTCTTATGAAAAGAGAGATTTTATTTGCTGGGTACATTTTAAGAGATTCAGTGGGCGATGCATGTTTATTGGCACTAGAAGGAAAAGTTCATGGCAGAAAAAAGAGATTTTGGATGGATGAGTTGGTATCATGGGTGGATCAAAAGGATTATTCATTCACCAGAGATTAACAGAGGATTGTGTGGAAAGGGTACCAAGGTTGCACCTATCCAGGAATGGAGATGCCACTTTATAAGTTTTCCATTAACTTCAGAGCGCAGAACCAAGCCTTAGTTTTCCTAGACCTAGATCTTGGTTGACAGTGGTCATCGTTGAAATCTCTACCATTTTGCCTCTTGCTCAAGTACTGACACTGCAGCATGAGTGAGTAAAAGCAATAAAGTAATATTATCTTAAGACTTCAAGTCCCTGCAGTGGTAGTGAGAATTACATGTCAAACCCCACCCACTGAAGAGAATAGAAATAAAGATTATGCAAGTCCTGTCTACTTAGTATCCATTTTTACTGAGGGTGCAGTTTATAGAGCACTTAAGGTCTGATCCTGTTCCCATTAAAGTCTGTGGCAAAACTGTGTACTGTCAGTAAATCAATTGGCACAAAATTGGGCCTAATGATGATTCTAAGAGATTCCATCTCCGTCTATTTAAACAAATAAAATGCACTTTCAAACGGAGGTGTTGTCACTGAATGTGGCGGTGTTCAAACACTTACTGTGAAGTTTGTTAACACATGCTACTCCTGTCATTGACAGCAACTTGGGATACTCACTCACCACTGGCAAATTTAAAATGACAGTGCAAGGGTATTGAGCTGTCAGGGCCTAGAAAGCCATTTTGTTCTTTTCAGTAGATCATTTCCTGATCACTTGCTTAAGTACGTCTTCTTTGTGGTAATCCAAAGTGTACCTTCTCCTCTGCATAGCCCTAATACAGAGCACTCCTGTGCATACTCTGCTTTGAACACATGATTAGTCTCATTGGAACTCTCACATGCTTAAAATTATGCATGTGCTTAAGATCGGGATAAGTGTCCACATGCACCTGTCTTAAAATTGGAGTTAATGGAAACAAACAGTATTTCTAATAGCCAGAAAGTTTAAGTTTGGAGCAGGTTGGAAAAAGACAACTGGAAGTGTTAGTCAGTTTCTTATAGTTTTTGTTGAAATTTCAGAATTGGAAACTTCAGGCACCTCTGTGTATGCACTTTCTCTCAAAATTCTGTCGCTTTCTTCCAGAATAGTAAGGAATCCTTTGTCTGATCAGATGGCGCAATCTAAAGGAGCTAAAGAATAACAGAGCAATCGTGTGAATTTAACTAGCTATCTGATTCCTAAACACTTTATTATAGTGCAGTATTTCATGGAAGAGAGGGCAATAAAATCTGTATTTCTTTCTCTCTTTTTTTTTTTTAATTTTTTTTTAAAAAAGAAGATAAAAGGGTTAAAGCAATGGAAACCTCAGTAGGAAAACACAAGGGAGTCAATGAATAATCCCCCTTAGGCAATTTTCCTGTTTCTCAAATTGTGCAAGACCGGCACTTCCATTGCCATGCTGTGAAAAACTAACTTCTTGGAGTCTGAAGACATACCTACAGCTCAGTCCCTTTGAATTCCTACCTGTATTTATAAACTAGTGTTTCCCCCTAGCCCGAACCCAATCTCCTACTCGGAAGAACTCAGTGAAATTCACCTACAGGGCTGGAGAACTTCTCCAGAGGAGGGGAACTTTGAGAAGTCCAGAGTTTCATAGCATAAGAGACCAGCATGTAGGCGGTCAGATGTAGCAGTTACTGCTGGATTGGTGACATAGAATTAAGGGGAGGTCACGAGACAGTTGTCAGTCATCAGGTGTCAGAGGAGTTGTGAGAACCAAACTCTGTAGGCAAGGTCCGGATCAGAGTCAGGCCAAAGTTGGAGACCGAAAATCAGGAAAAACTGGAGTCAGGAGACATGAGTCAGGGTCAAAGTCAGTCTGAGGTCACAGGTAAGGCAAGGTCTAGAGGTGCAGCAAGCCAGAAGTCTGTATGCCCGAACAACTTCCTGGACCACCCTCTAGGGTTAAATAGTAAGCATGGGCCAATCATGGGGCCTCAGTGTGCTGTCACTCTGGCGGTACTTCCTGCTGTGCATAATCTGCATAGTGCTCCTTGTATAGAGCTATGTATGGCCTCCTTCTCACAGTGTGGGATTCCACAGGCCTGGTTTCTAGCCCTGTGGATCCTTACACATAGGTTTTGCTCACATACTTGCATTATCTTCCATATGAGTTGTCTTGATTTGCCTGGAGCAGCTTTTGCCATTTGTTGGGCTGGCACTATGGAAAAAAAAAACTTGTGTTTTCAATTCTCTGATCCCGGACCTCCTAGTGCCTTTGCTAGGCACTACTTCATAATTCCAATGGCTGAATTGCACAGAGAGAGCTAAAGCTCCATTGATTCGTTTTCTTATTACTGTACTCTTTCACAGGAACGGTTGTACCTGACAGTGCACAAGTGGGAGCGAAGATGGTCTGGGCAATCATGGTTTTGAAAGGCAAAAGGTCTATAGGACATATTCTGAATTAATGTATGTAAGGGTCAGTACCCCAAAATTGCCTACCATTTACCATCCCATCCTCAAAAAATGAGGGTGAAGCAATAACAGGCATGCATTCTAATAACAGAACAATCAGCCATATTTTTGTTGTCAGGGTAAAACTTTGGAACTGGTAGCGTTACGAAGAAAAATGTGAGCAATGAAAGATGAGACAGAATCATAAATTAAACAGGAGATTCTGGGAATAAGTGTGTCCTCCAAACTGCCACTATGACTAATTCAGCATCATGAGTACATAATGCAAAGCCTGTCTTTATTAGATCACTGCGTCTGGCATCGTAAACCAGCAGGAATTTAGTTGTGACATAAAAGTAGAGGACATGCAATGAATTTTAAAAACCAATGTATAGTATATGTCTGATCTCTAATCATTAGAGGCCCCAGGTCCATTGCCATGATGGCAGTATGAAGGGTGATCACTGAATACCCAGCTGTGTACAGCAGTATGATAAGTCTCTAGACAGGAAGGATAGTCCTGTGGTTAAAGCACTGAAGTGTAATTTGGGAGGTCTAGATTATATCCCTGGAGGAGAATCTCCCTGTGTCTACTTGGGCCTGTCATTTGATCTTTGCGCCTCTATTGCCATCAGTAACATGAAGATAATAGCTCTTCCTTTGTCTGGTCTGTTTAAATTGCAAACTCTTTTGGGCAATGTTTTGATTACTATGGATTTGTCCCACATGTAATGCGAGGGGGTTCTGATCTTGCCTAAGGTCACTAAGCACAAACTATAGAACTAATCATAGAATCACACAATATCAGGGTTGGAAGGGACCTCAAGAGGTCATCTAGTCCAACTCCCTGCTCAAATCAGGAGCAATCCCCAACTAAATCATATCACTCAGGGCTTTGTCTAGCCTGACCTTAGAAACCTCTAAGGAAGGAGATTCCACTACCTCCCTTGGTAACCCATTCCAGTGCTTCACCACGTTCCTAGTGAAACAGTTTTTCCTAATATCCAACCTAAACCTTCCCATCTGCAACTTGAGACCATTACTCCTTGTTCCGTCATCTGGTACTACTGAGAACAGTCTAGATCCATCGTCTTTGGAACCCCATTTCAAGTAGTTGAAAGCAGCTATCAAATCCCCCCTCATTCTTCTCTTCTGCAAACTTAACAAACCCAGTTTCCTCAGCCTCTCCTTGTAAGTCATATTAATCATAATAATGTAGAGATGTCTGCTCACGTGGCTGGTTATTAAAGGGATGGACCAGAAAGGCAACACGTTTGGCCCCTCTTCCACAGACTGTAATGGAAGGGAAAGTTTGAATATAGGTGAAATAAGAAAATGCACTTCATTTCTATATGGACTGTCTCTTCCTCCCTCCCAGCCTACGTAATAAGACGAGTGCATGTCATGCACTATAGCTTGACCAGCCGTGGTACACAGAGAATGGTTAATACATATTCTGCATTAGCTGACTTCGTGGCCACTCTTATTCTGCACTAAAAGTGCCCCTACGCGGTTTAGCTTAATCCACTTTGGCCTGGGCTACATGGGAGTGCAGGGAGGGGAAATTAGGGCCTCCTTGTAGAAAGTGCTGTACATAGACATATGTGGATAGTGTAGCTGAAGTTGGCGTATTTTAGGACGACTTACCTGCCTGTCCGTACGGTGGCAAGTTGACTGCTGCTGCTCCCCCATCGACTCCGCTTCCACCTCTTGCAGAGATGGACTTCGGAGTCGACGGGGAGCATGCTCAGGGATCAATAGATCACTGCCCGCCGATCCGGCAGGTAATGAAGACGTACCCTTTGAAAGTGGATTAAGCTAAAATGCACAAAGGCTCTCGTAGTGCGGTATAAGAGAATCCACACAGGGAGTTAGAGAAGAATAAGATAGGGTGTGAATTTGAAGTGTAATAGCTAACTAACTTCCCTGTACAGACAAGCCCTTAGTGGCAGGAAAAAATCAAATGATTCAAGCTCAGATACTTATCAGAACCTCTTGAGTCTGAAATTTGCCTGGAAATCTCTGATTATTCATGCTGCAGGATGTGCTAGGAATGCCCTAAGACAAGTCTTTGCTTGACATGCTGGGAACAAAGCTACTGAGGAGCTCATTGTGAGGAAAAATCACTTAGCTAAAACTTTCCAGAAGGTCTACAAACCTCAGTTCCAAAACTAGGCAAAGTTTTTAAATTTGTTGTGAGTGATTCATCCATCTCTACAGTCCTGGGCCCAACAGAAGACCTTGTGAGAGCCAGTGATGGTGGCTAGCAATGTGACTGTGAAATTAACACATCTGTGCCCTTCTGGAAAGTGGGTTTGTGTTAGTCAGCAGATGCTTGATTGTAAAAGGGCTGTATATTTATGGCCTGAGATATCTAAGTTGTTCCAGACCCATTTGGCTTTATCTCTGAATAAATTCTTAATTCTTCTTCCATAGTGTAGTGGTCTCCATTAATAATCCATTAGTTTGTATAGCCAGAACAATTCCCCCTGGCTTTGTTTCCCTGAAAATGCCAGCTGAATCCCGTTAGTAGCATATCAGAGCATATATAAGCAAGATACATCAAATCACAATAACTTATTGTAGAGTGAAGCATTGAAACATATTCTATTTAGGATGGATATGCCCACCACAGGATCCTCTCAGCGTAGCTGGTCAATATTTTACCCTTTTAAAGAATATATTCCATCAGTGGGGGCAGTGTTGAGACTTTTCCTTAACTACTGGAGGCTTGCATCAGGAAAATGTCAGTCCACGGTAGTCGCTCAAGTGTGAATTTCAACCAAAAAAGTGTCTTGTTAATACTTGAAGTAAAATGTGTTAGCAAGTTGAGATGATATTTTCTGCCATCTGGACTGCCTGTCATCAACTCATAAGTACAGGAGAGAATTGTTAAGTATAAATTACAGTTGGTGGAGAGAAAATATAAGCACTTCATGAATGGAACATATCGGACTCATTCTCTTACTAATATAGGGCCTGATCTTGCAATCAGGGTCCACTGAAAACTCCCACTGAGTTCAAATAATTGCCATGCCTTCAAAGACAGTATTGTGTGCGCAGTTATTGGGAGATCAAGCCCACCCACCCAGTCGGCAATGCCTGTAGTGCTCTGCTTTCTCTTGCTAAAAGTTTCAGCTACCTCACTCTCTTGTCCATCAGCTACTGTAGTCTTGAGAAAGCCTAACACAAAAGAAACGTACAATCCCTTGAATAAGAATTTTCAAAGCTATCAGCACATATAAAAAAATGTTTTAAGTATATTAAGAAAAAATACAGTGAATTTAGTGTTGGTGAAAAGGGTCATCCTGAAAGTCCTGAATCCTCTCTTGACACCTAAGGCCCCAGATGAAATTAGGGCCTCCTTGTAGAAAGTGCTGTACATAGACATAGTGAGAGAAAGAGCTTTTAGGATAAAGAACAGAATGGGGAAATGGAGGCATAGACCTGTGAAATGATTGGTTTTCCACCACACGAGGTCAATAACAAAGCCAGGGATGGAACCCAGGTCTCCTGACCCCTAGCTCCATTAGACAACACTACCTTGCCCTAGGTGTGGTAGTACAAATAGCCTCATCAGTCCACCACTCTGGAGTGTAGTGACCAACTTAAGAGTGAGATGGATCTTCTGCCTCCATAGTCCATACATCCACAGCCTCTCTGTTGAAACTGCCAACAAGGAAGTGACAATAAATGCCACTTATGTTGCTGGGTCTTATGATATAGAAGCTCATCCACTCTTAAAGGTCACCAAGTATTAATCAATTTTAAGAGCTGGTGTTCACGGACACTGGGTTATTGGCAAGCTGAGGTATGAATCTGTAGCACACTAGCTTGCCACACACTCTCTGGCCATGTAGATTGTGTTACTGTGCACTAAAAGTTTCATACTGTACTTACGTGTACTGCTTTGACATCAAAGCACGCTTCAGAGCTTACAGCATGTGGTAGCCAGGTACAGCCAACCAGTTAATGCGTAGCAAGCTAATGCATCCTGGCTTGCCATGCACTGTCTCCATGTAGACAAGCCCTAAAATATTTATATTCTAACTCGTACAGCTGGTCAAAAAATATCAGAGGAACAGTTTGCTACTGAAAAATGAAGTTCCACTAAAACTGAAATGTGTTGCGGGAACATCCATTTTGATTA
This sequence comes from Dermatemys mawii, assembly GCA_007922305.1. Classification (NCBI taxonomy): domain Eukaryota; kingdom Metazoa; phylum Chordata; order Testudines; family Dermatemydidae; genus Dermatemys; species Dermatemys mawii. The sequence continues at coordinate 5,363,369 of ML677353.1, forward strand.
AATTTTAAGTGGGCAGGAGATTTGAACTGTTTTTTGTTTCCATAACGTCAAAACATATTGAAAGGATCAGAATACTTACCTTTGACTTTAATAAATGTTAATATTATGTGTGTGTGTGTAGTTGAAACCACTTAGTTCCAAATTTTAAAAAAATAGAATTTTCATTCCGTAGGAAACTTCAAAATTACAGTCATTCTGATTCAGAGCAAAGAATTCAGAATGTCCTGTAGAATGGAAATTCTGGTTCCTGACCACCCGTTCTCATTTAAGGAAGAGCCATAAATAAGTGTGCCCCATGCTTTCCAAAAATCAGACTGGACTCTGCTCCAAAGAGCTTGTGTAACCCACACACCTTCTGGGTGTGGTGTTCTAGCCATTTGGTGGCACTGAGACCACTTCAAAAGACAGAGATAAAGGAGTCTGCTCTACAGCATTAGCCAGAGGGCACTGGATTTTTGCTCATGCTGTAGCGGCTCATGCATTAAGCTCTAGAGGTCCACAGTTCGATCCCGGCCGCTGACAACCGGGGTCTGTTGACATTGCGCTTGCAGGCTGAGAAAACGATAAAGTTGACTAGCATAATGGGGATTCTATAGCCGTTGATGAGCCATCTGGTATGGTTGTAATAACCATTCATTTCTTAAAGTGTCTGTTAGCTCAAGAGTTTATGTACTGGCGTTGTCATATTAAAGCAGAGCACACATTTTCTGCATTTGATTAATTATTAATGTCTAGGTTTTGTTTTATAATGAGCTCCATGTGGCTTATCACTGGCAATTCCATACCTGAACATTTTTAGAAGGCTGTGAAGGGCTAATTGTAATCCAGTGGCTGTCACACATGCCAGAACAGACTCCAGTCTTGCTCCGCTCACTGGCTTAGAGTTTCCAAATGCTCCACACTTTACCCCTGAAGAAAATCCCATTTCCTGTTAAATAAGCCGTACCAGACAGAAAGTGAACTCTGTATTTGAAAAAGCACCGTGTCCTTTTTGTAAGTAGAGAATGCCAGGATTTCTAAGCAGAAAGTCACCTTATTATTTCAGTAGGACTAGCTGGTTTGGGATTTTGTTGTTGTTGTTGTCAGGGCCGGCTCCAGGCAACAGCCGAGGAAGCACATGTTGGGGTGGCACATTTTAAGGGGCAGCATTCCAGCCAATCTTGGGGCGGCACGTTCCGCCCCCGCCCCCCCCTTTTTTTGCTTGGGGTAGCAAAAAAGCTAGAGCCAGCCCTGGTGGTGGTTTTCAGTTAAATGCGCTTGACTTCTGTGCTCATTAGTTGGTGTGTGTAGCAGGGCAGAGGTAAACCCCTTGGATGCCCTGCTAAAAATCTGGCTGTACCCTACTTCCTGGCAGGAGGGCTAGGTGCAGGGGCCCAGGCACTCAGCAAGCAGCCCAGCTGCAGGCCTTAAGGAGCGTAGGCTCAGGGTAATAGGTTGAGCCTAGTAGAGCCAGCTGGGCTCAGGACTGGGAGGGGTATATAAGCCCTGGGAAAAGCTCAATCAGGGGTCTAGCCGGGCAGAGGACAGGAGGGCTACATCTGTGTCTCTCTACCTACTGAAGGGACCCTCAAGGGCCAGAAGACCGTGGGGAGAGTCAGTGGCGGGGGATAGCTGTTGGGGGAGGGGGAAATTGGGGCTGCACAAAGAAGTGTTAATAAAGGCACATGGGTGAAACACCTGAAGGAGGCATGTGGACTCTTTCTTTGACCAGCCTAAGCACAGGGTGCAGGGATGAGAAGGTGGAAACCTGCCCAGACCCTGTGACAGTTGTATTAATTACCAAAATTTAAGCATCTTCAGAATAAAAGAAAGAAAAAAAACTCCAAACACTTCCTGTCTAGAGGTGATCTGCACTAACATAGTAAAATCCCGGAAGCAATTTTACCAGTAGATGCAGACAGGGCGATAAGATCAAAAAGGTCAAACTGCTTTAATGTTCATTTGGATCAGAGAAATCCGAACTGTTTAAGCAAGGAGAGCTTGGGCCACTGGGGTAAGTGACACTTTGGGAGGTGGAAGGATAGAATGGGGACAGGATAAAACTCTCCATTGCTGGGACAGAGGCTGTTGTGTAAAGGGGGAGGATGATGGGGGAAGAAGGGAATCCATCAGACTCACCTCATTGCCCATAAATAACATAAAAGCGAACACGCCACATTTTACTAGCCCTGCGCCAGGTCTTTTTATCCTCTGTCATGAGCCCATATCTCTGCAGTACTGCAGGAGAATGCTACCTCATCCTTCTACCTGGGAGCAGCAGGACAAAAGGAGTCTGGAGATGAAGATTTCCTCCTCGCTTAGGGCCCTTAGTGAAGTGAATTGAATGACTTCCACCCTCATTCCTTAGGAGATGGCAGAGCGATTTCAATTACAGCCGAGAACAATTACTGAAAGAGCCCTGCTAAATAAAAACAATTGCACAGTAGTGTTAGTGCCACAAATCACTTCTCCTTTCATCCTAGGGCCCCACGTGGCTTTCCCCACACACCAGCTCACAATAGCCTGAAACTCATTTTCATTGTCAATAATGCCAGTCAGGAAAGAGACTGCTCCTGCCAAAGCTCCGTTGGCATGTCTGGATGAATACGGACACGTTTTGCATGCCTTTTTGTATGAAGATCTCAAATTGTTAAAATGTGAATGCTAATTAAGTCCGTTTCTTCCTATCCCTGTCAGAAGAAGATACAGGGACAGCTGGCCCACTATGGAAATATAGCCACTGCAGAATAGTGCACCACAAAGTGAATAGCAAGTCCAAGCGAGTGGGAGCTGGGAAGAATATAATTTTTTTACCAGGATACTGTTACTCTTACAGAAAATTCTGTGGGGATTCTTCATGCCATATTTACAGTGCCCCCTAGTGGCTTGCTAGGGCACAGGTTCAGTCCTTGGTCAAAGAAAAGAGTGCTGCCTACTGAACCAACCATTTCCCACTTCCTGTTCCTGCAGCACCTGAGGATTTCTCTGGCAGGCCCTTGCCAGTATAAAAGAGGAATATTATGCATGCCTCTCACTGAGCCTATGGCAGGTGGCACACAATACATTAGGAGCGAAATTCACTCCCAGTCTCTTCTGAGGGCTTGAGTAGAGCATAACCTTATACTGCCTCTCTGTGGATTTCACCATGGAATGAACTTCTCCCTAGCGTAATAATTGAAAATGGAAATAATCTAGGAGTGGGGGGTATGTTTTAAAATCAACTAAAACTGGTCCTTCGGTTTGCCAGTGGGACCATTGCAGCCAGAGATTTGGGACCTATCTGTCCTTTGGACTCCTGGCAAAGGGAGCCATCAGAGTCCTGAGTAATTTACGGTGCATTCAGAAGTATACGTGAATTAATATTTAAAAATGTAGCCATTCAATATACATTAATGGATCAATGTTGTCATCTTAATCACCAATTTATCACTCATTAACCATTGTTAAAATATGTAAAAAGTAATAAAAAACATTCTAAAAGCGTAATGTCATTCCACTTAAAAATGTCTGAATTCTAAGTTGAATGCTCTTTTATAGCTTTCCTCATGATTAATGTGATTGATTACTGCCTTGCAATATGTATCCATGTGCTCCGTGTCATGGATAATCTTTAATATCGATAATGTATAATTGAATTTGCCATAAAATGATGGAGCAGGATCGCTTTGGATATAGTGTCTGAAACGATTCTCCTTCTGGTGTCTTCTCATACTGGAATACTTATGGTAATGCATGTCAATATATTTTAGCGCTTCCCTAGAGGATGTCATATACAATATGCTGTGTTGGACAGAAGTAACATACTTGTGATAGGAGAGAGGAAAGATGGAGCTGGGAGAACTTGTTTGGTTAAAATAAGACTCTTCCCCACTCCTCTTCCTGGACCTTTAACTCAAGCTGAAGGTATGGGAAATTTAATTTTAGGACATACATAAATCCCAGCCTCCTAATACCTTTCTCTCCTTGCTCTTTGTAGCATAGAATACATTATAGTCCTCTTTGTTCATAAAGGGAAAGATCTGTGAGCATCTGCTATTCCTACTCTTCCCCAATAGAAACATCTCATCCTTACAGATAGTATGGCCAGCTCAAGTCTCCTGGGACGGACGGACGGATAGACAGACACACACATGCGCTCGCTCTCGCTCGCTCTCTCTCTCTCACTCTTACACTCTCTCTCACTCTGACTCTCGCTCTCTGATCCAGTAGCCTGTCATCTTTATTAAAGGGTGAACATTGTATTCACTTCTTTAACTAACCTGGTTTTTTAAACACCCTTTGTCTTATACTTCGGGGAAGGCAAATGCTTGTCATATCTCTTTGAAGGCTCTCTAAGCTCTGTCAGCAGAGCTTGTCTGAAGTTTTCAGGCATTATTGCAGGCAGGCAGCATGAGGAAAAGCATCTGTTCTGTTTTGTCAATTTTCCCATCATCAGAAACAAGCTCCTCACAGACTAGGACCCACCAACTCCAACCAACACCAGAGCCTGTCATAACAACAAATGCAAAACATGCAGATGTTTCTCCACTGCCACAATGATCAATAACACCCACAATGCACCTTTAAAGATCCAGGAGTCCTACACAGGCCTATCTCAACATGTGGTGTACCTCATCCAGTGCACTAAATGCCCCAATAACTACTAGGTGGGTGAAACCAGACGATTGCTACACTCCCAAATCAACTCACACAGAAAAATACTAAAAGCCCCAAACACCCTATTTTCACAGAATGATCACTGCATAGCTGACCTCTCAGTCTTCATCCTCAAAGGAAGTCTTCACAAGACCTTCAAAAGATGAGGTGAGGAGCTTAAATTCAGAACTTTACTAGACAATAAAATGATGGTTTATGACATTTGGTTTATAGCTCATTACAATTCTCTATCAACCACTCATCCCACCCACCACCACCCTGTGTTTTTTTTTATGTCCTGTGAGTGCAGGGGTGTTAATGGGCCACTTCACCCTGAATAACTCTTACAACATCCCTCACAACATGTTAACTCCTTATGTGAAACCATCTGTTCCATCTTGTATTGAGCTGTGGCACTGAGTACCTTTACCTTTCTGAGACTTGAAGAAGACCACTGTGTAGGTGGCACACTTGTCTATTCTACCCACAGAAGTTGGTCCAAGAAAAGATATTACTGCACCGATCTGGTCTGTCTAAGTAAGATGCAGGCAGTTTCTCAACATACATATTATGTGGTGAGCAATATGCCTAACATATATATTATCTCATACAAATAGCCCTGTTTCTTAATCACATAAGTGGTTGCAAGATCATCGCCTTGTGTATTTAAACCATCCCCTGCACACACAAATTGTGGAACTTGCATGTTTACCAGCCATCACAGCCTGCCTGTTGTGTCTCTTTCCCTGTACCCTTTGTCCGTCTTGTCTAGAGAGTAAGCTCTTCAGGACAGGGCCCATTTCATTCATAGATGATCATATGGACATCAGCCAGCACAGTGAGGTTTTCATTCTGAATGGGTGCCACTGTAATAGGCTGTCTGTCTGCTTCATAGGTTTTGATTGATCTCTGTGCAGCTAGTAAGTATTTGCAAACTAAATACGTTGTTACCGCTCTTTGACGGAGTGGTTAACCAATGTTCAGGGTCTTGAAGGTTCTTCTGTTTGGTTTATGTACATTTTTTTTTTGTAAATACGCAGGATTGTATCAAGTCCTGTTTCCCTGAGCAGAGCGGGAATCCAAACCGCACTGTTTCTTTGCTTCCAGTGCCAAGCTTCTTCCCAGCCAGCACTTTAGCCCCAAAACTCTCTGAGGTTTTTCTCAGGGTGACACTTCTGTGGCAGCATCTTTGATATTCTTGCTGCTTCTCTGTCGTTTCTCTCTACTTCTCACAAGCACAGGAAATCAAGCGTGGAAGGACTGGGAGAAAAGTATGGAATTTGGCTGATGGTTTAGGAGGAAAAAGCGCTATTTTACCCAGGGAATGTCCTTGTGTCATTGTTAGCTGTAGTGAAAACCTTTTGAGGAAGCCCCTTGCAGCAATGTTGCCAACTTTTTACTGTTCCATCCCATTCAGTGCATTGCTGCCCACCTTCATGCCATTGAAAGAGCAACCCAGAAAAGTATCCATTGACTCTCACCTGATGCGAATCATAGTCCAAAAGCATTTTGGACCATAAAATTTGAACCTTGAAAAAGCCTCCTGCTTTAGATGGAACTGAATTTGTCCAAAAGTTCTGTATTCATAGAATATCAGGGTTGTAATGGACCTCGGGAGATATCTAGTCCAAGCCCCTGCTCAAAGCAGGACCAACCCCAACTAAATCATCTCAGCCAGGGCTTTGTTAAGCCTGACCTTAAAACCCTGTGCATTCCTTCAGTGGTTGCTATAAATAGTCTCTGCCTGTTTTATTTACAGAAAGGCTTTGGTTGAAGTTCTGTAATTTTTCTGCTGATGTATGGTATAATTATATCCATGTCAGGCTAATAATATCTCTATAGGGTTGATTCTTTCAGTGAGCCAGAAGCAGGCAAAAAATTAATGGCAAAGGAACAATTACAAAGTTACTTATTTAGAACATATATTTAGAAATACAAGAAAAACTCAACAAGAGCAAAATATTGCATTCCCCTGAGTTATTTAGGGTGGTAATATACTATAGAGAAGACATAGCAGAGAAGGTATCATACATGTTGAGTTATACCTATTCAGAACATTCACATACAGTTTTAAAACTTTCAGCATGCAAGTTAAAATATGATGAAATTAGGATATTGGCTTATAAATAAGACTAGCAACTGTTAGTTAAAAATATATGTAAAAACGATTAAGAGTCTGGTTTCAACTGATAAAGATTTTGAGGATTAAGCTTGGAAAAGAAACTTTATATTGTACTGCAAGTGATGGGGGTTGCAGTGGGGAGAAAGCTTAAGGCCTGAGTTTGATACCCTTGCATTGAATAGTACTTCACAAGTAGTCATATAATACCTACTCCTAAGTATCCCCACTGGAGATATATTTCAAGAGGTGTCTTTTTAAAAATGTTGGCAGCATGTCTGTCCATCCCATTCAGAAAGTAACTACACACCTTCATGTGGCTGGAAGAGCTAACTATAAAAGTTTGGGCCAATACTTATTGATAATAGGTGAGAATCAATAGAATGGGATTACTTCATGGAGTAAGGACAAACTAAACCAGAGTAGGGGTATCACAGTCGGGTGCTTAGTACAGGGATCTCAAAC
>ML677353.1:5370576-5556395 GCA_007922305.1 Dermatemys mawii
ACTCTGCCCCTATTCTAACCCTTTCTCCAAATCCTCTGCTCTCCTCCCCCTCCTCCCCTGTGTGTGCCGCTTCCTGCTCCTCCCCCCTCCCTCCTGGAAACTGCTAAGCTGCCAAACAGTTGTTTGGCGGCAGGAACTGCCTGGAGGTAGGTAGAGCACTATGTGGGAGTCCGGGGAAAGGGAGGCAGGGAGCGGCCACAGGAAGTAACTCCGGAGAAGGGGTGGGGGTGGGGTGCAGGGAGCTTGGTGGACTGCTGCAAAGAATACATGTTTGAGACCCCTGCCTTAGGGTTTGAATTCACATGTTCATCTAACTAAGCAAAATTCTTGATCTGAAATAGCAGGCTGGAAATCTGAGGACTCACAGAGTAGTTAAACATTTCCAGTTCTGGGTGGTCCTGATGGTATACCTGAGGAGGAAGCAAAACTTACCCAAATATTTCTGTGCCTAGCATGATTTGATAGAATTTGATATGAGACATAAGTGAAGATTCAAACAGCAGCAGGTTCTTATGTTTTCTTAATCAATTGTCTCATTCCCAGTTGCTCTGAGTTACTGCAACTCCAGAAGTCATTCACATGCATGAGTTTGCATATATTGGGTCAATCACCTTTCAGAAGAAGAAAGCGAGCATTTTGCTATTGACTTCCTTTCAAGCATGGAGGTGGCCCTATAGGGGGTACTTTTCTTAGGCTAAAGGAAGTGGCTACAAGATGGAATTCCAGTCTTCATTGTGAAGGTGTTTTGTTTTTGTTGATTTAAATCAAGTCCTTATTTCTAAATAACTAAATAAAAAAGAATAGCAAAGTGCTATGACTTCCAGAAATGTTTGAATATTTGCGTTTGGTGCAGTAGTACCCTGGTTATTTAAGGTCCTCTTTCTCTGTAGGATCCAACTATACAGAGAGATGGACAGAACTAATAGAAAATGTACACTGCTTTCTTAGCAGCAAGCAGGAGAATGACAGGAGTAATAATTAATACCCCCATGCTTCACAAGCAGTGAAATCAGATGCAGAGTTTATCAGGAGTCTGTTGTGTATGTAATTTTTTCCATTACCACCGCGGCAGACGGGAGCACTGATAATTGTGCCCCCAGTGAATCTTGATGAGGCACATTTGCCTGGCATTGTGGAAGGGTGGGAAATGAATATGTGCATTTTAAATTTTTATGATTATGTTTTCACTGAAGTATGGGGGCCTGAAGTTTCATGACTGTTTTAATGCAATTGGTTCCACTTAGAAGAAATGGCATGTTGAAATGTGATGTGCTGAATGCTTCTCAGGTAATTGGAATTCAGGCAACAACACCACCAGGCATTGCCCTCGCTTTTAAATAAAAAGGCTTCTCTTCCCCTTTTATATTATGGAATACGAAGCATCATATTGTTCAACTTCACCATCCTAGATGACAGCCTCTCAAACAGAAATTTGACAAGTTTACTTTGCTCAGCATCAGCCCTCTGAATTTGGATCAAGAATTCACAGGAAAGTGTGTCCAATTTCCTGTGCCGTAAATGCTTTCCAATTCCCCTGTTCACATGCTGGGCCACTTTCATCCCGGATATAACTGTGCTGCTCCCAAGGACAAATTTAGGTTATCGCATTAACTATTTTCCTTACCGTTTGTGAATCGCTCTCCAGAAGCGGGGTGTCACCTTGGCAAAGCTTTAAAAAGACTGTTGCAAAAATAGTTCTGGGGTTTTGCAGTGAGATATCAAGCCTTAGGCTCCTCATCATTAATTTCAACCTTTCATATTAGGGTAGCACCTAGAGTCTGACTGATATCAGGATCCCATTGTGCTAGGTGCTGTACAAAGGTAGTCAGAGAAAGTCCCTGCCCTGAAGAGTTTACAAGCTGATGGTCTGATTCTTCCCTCATTGAAATCAATGAGAAAATGCCCATCGGCTTGATGGTGCAGGATCAAGCTCCAAATAGATAAGGCAGGTTGGACATGCCATGTTGCAGGGTATGGCTGTGGGGCACACCATTCCAGCAGTCCCCCACAGTTCCTTTGGCCCTTCCCAGCTCAAACTCTTCCTTCCTCAGGGCTTCCAGTCTTCCCTTCCATCAGGCCCTAGCTGTTTCTCTGCTCACCAGTTCCCTCCAACGAGGGACCTCTGTCAGTCCAGCTCTTGACCTCTGGGGGCACCTACCCCCCAAACCTTTTCCTATTCCCAGTCGCTGAGTTCAAACTTCTTCTGCCTTTGGGGCAGGGTCTCCACAGCCCTCCTCTTTGGGGCTGCACTTAAACCCAGGCAGGCTTCCCTTGCCCACTGTTTTTCCTGACTGTACCGTCGGCAGGTCTCCCCATAGGTCTCTCCTAACTTTGTGCACCCTTTTGAGCTAAAAGCACTCTTCTTTAATCCTCAGCAACTGGTCACATGACACAGGCACTTAACCCTTCTGTACCCCATTCCCAGTTTGATCTAGGGATCCTTTCCCAAACTGCCTGCTCATAAAGTGGCCAGGCCTTGGTACCTGAATGGTTGGAGCCAAGCTACCTCAGCCCTTAAAGACGGGGGCAGAGGGAAGCTGAGGCACAGAGCCATTCGGAGACTTCCTAGGTGAGCTATAGAAAGCCAGTGGTCAAACCATGATTTAGATGCATAAACTTTAAGACCAGAAGGGATGATCACGATCATGTAACACTGGTCTACAATTTTTTAGAAGTCGTCTGCTTCAGAGATAAAATGTGATATTTATTATGTATTTTGATGTGCTGAATTCAAATATGACAATTAAAACAACTGATTGGCTACTGTTTCTAAGATATTTAAGTTTTTACATTTTATGTCTATGTATATTGTGTAGATAGTAGAGTTTTAATCATAAATTGTAAACCTAGGTCTTTTCATGTGTTTATGGTTGCTTTACATGATAATATTTCACCTGTCCTGTTTATGTAACACTTTAAAAATCAGCAAAAGGGTTATATAAATAAAATGCATTATGAAACAAAAGCCAAAAAACTATTATGTACATAGTTTAGTCCTATTCAGTGTCTACTCGGCACTTCTTGGCTTGTCTCTTTTATTCATTAAATGGAGCATCTCTTGTCACTGTCCAGCAATAGTCGGCAAGCATTGATGGGCTCCATTTGCCCTGATAGCGTTTCTCCACCGTTGCAATGTCCTGGTGAAATCGCTCGCCGTGCTCGTCGCTCACTGCTCCGCAGTTTGGTAGAAAAAAATCTAGATGCGAGTGCAAAAAATGTGTCTTTAGAGACATGTTGCAACCAAGGCTTTTGTACGCCTTGAGGAGGTTTTCCATCAACAACCTGTAGTTGTCTGCCTTGTTGTTTCCGAGAAAATGTATTGTCACTGACTGGAAGGCTTTTCATGCCATCTTTTCCTTGCCACGCAGTGCATGGTCAAATACATCATCTCGAAGAAGTTCACGAATCTGAGGACCAACAAAGACACCTTCCTTTATCTTAGCTTCACTTAACCTTGGAAATTTTCCACGGAGGTACTTGAAAGCTGCTTGTGTTTTGTCAATGGCCTTGACAAAGTTCTTCATCAGACCCAGCTTGATGTGTAAGGGTGGTAACAAAATCTTCTTTGATTCAACAAGTGGTGGATGCTGAATACTTTTCCTCCCAGGCTCCAATGACTGTCGGAGTGGCCAATCTTTCTTGATGTAGTGGGAATCTCTTGCACGACTATCCCATTTGCAGAGAAAACAGCAGTACTTTGTGTCTCCAGTCTGCAGACCAAGCAAGAGAGCCACGACCTTCAAATCGCCACAGAGCTGCCACTGATGTTGGTCATAGTTTATGCACCTCAAAAGTTGTTTCATGTTGTCATAGGTTTCCTTCATATGGACTGCATGACCAACTGGAATTGATGGCAAAACATTGCCATTATGCAGCAAAACAGCTTTAAGACTCGTCTTCGATGAATCAATGAAGAGTCTCCACTCATCTGGATCGTGAACGATGTTGAGGGCTGCCATCATACCATCGACGTTGTTGCAGGCTACAAGATCACCTTCCATGAAGAAGAATGGGACAAGATCCTTTTGACAATCACAGAACATGGAAACCCTAACATCACCTGCCAGGAGATTCCACTGCTGTAGTCTGGAGCCCAACAGCTCTGCCTTACTCTTGGGTAGTTCCAAATCCCTGACAAGGTCATTCAGTTCAGCTCGTGTTATGAGGTGTGGCTCAGAGGAGGAGGATGGGAGAAAATATGGGTCCTGTGACATTGATGGTTCAGGACCAGAAGTTTCATCCTCTTCCTCTTCCTCGTCTGACTCAAGTGAGAATGATTCTGGTGCATCAGGAACTGGCAGTCCTTCTCTGTGGGGTATTGGGCGTATAGCTGATGGAATGTTGGATAATGCACAGTCCACTTTTTCTTCTTTGACACACCTTTCCCAACAGGAGGCACCATGCAGAAGTAACAATTGCTGGTATGATCTGTTGGCTCTCTCCAAATCATTGGCACTGCAAAAGGCATAGATTTCCTTTTCCTGTTCAACCACTGGCGAAGATTTGTTGCACAAGTGTTGCAGCATATGTGTGGGCCCACTTCTTGTCCTGATCTCCAATTTTGCAGCCAAAATAAAGGTGATAGGCTTTCTTAACCATAGTGGTTATACTGCGCTTTTGTGATGCAAAAGTCACTTCACCACAAACATAGCAGAAGTTATCTGCACTGTTCACACAAGTATGAGGCATCTCTGCTCACTTTGGCTAAACAGAAATGTGTCCCTTTGCAAAAATCAAACACTGACAAATAAGAGAGCACGACACTGTATGATTTCTAGAGCTGATATAGGGCAATTTGTTCAGCAGAGTGATGTAAGCTTCGTTATGGTTGCATCATCCATGACTTCTAGGAATAATATGCAATTAATATCATGTATGATGCAATACCAGCTTCAGATTGCATCATTCATTGTTTTGCCTAAAAAACAAGTACTGTCCAAACCCAGTCATAGATTTATTCACAGATCCAGTCCAAGATGTATTTTAGTCATTTCTGGTTTAAATTGAGATCCCTTCCCTTTATAACTCACTTATCCTCCACCATTCCCATGTCAAGGGTCGTATATACTGACCCAATAACATATCTTGAAAACTAGAGCCAATCAACAATTTTAAGCATCATTTTCGTTCTCGGTGACCCAGAATTAGTAAAGTTTGACTACATTTATTTCAGAAGCATTTTGGCTGTAGAGCAGTGTAATCTTACCTCCTGCACACTGCAGGCCACAGAACCTCACCCACCCACTCCTGTGCTAGACCCAGAACCTCTGGGTGAGTTACTGAACTCCTTAAATCATGGGTTAAAGACTTCAAGTTACAGAGAATCCACCATTTACACTAGTTTAAACCTGCAAGTGATCTTGCCGCAAAGGAAGGCAAAACACCCCAGGGTCTCTGGCACTCTGCCCCAGGGGAAAGTTCATTCCTGTTCCCAAATATGGTGATAAGTTAGACCCTGAATATGGGGCTAGACCCACCAGCGAGACACCTGGGAGAAAGAATTCTTTATAGTAACTCAGAGCCCTCACCATCAAGTGTCCTATCACCAGCCATTGGAGATATTTGCTGCTAGTAATCACAGACTGGCTATATGCCATTGTAGGCAGTCTCATCATACCACCTCCTCCATAGACTTATCACGCTCAGTCTTGAAGCCAGTTAGGTTTTTTGCATCCACTGCTCCCCTTGGAAGACTTCATCTAATTTCAAGCCTAAAGTTGATGATGTCCAATTTATTGTCCATCTGTTCTTGTGTCAACGTTGGCACTTAAATAACTCCTTTCCCTCCCTTTCGTCCATAAATGCAGTCCTCTGTTGTATTTATAAAGAGTAATCATATCTCCCTTCAGCCTTCTTTTGGTTTGGCTAAATAAAACAAAAGCTCTTTGAGTTTCCTCTCATAAGGTAGGTTTTCCATTCCTGAGATCAGTCTACTGTCTCTTCTCTGCACCTGTTCCAGTTTGAATTCATGTTTCTTAAACATGGGAGACCAGAACTGCACATAGTATTCCAGATTAGATCTAAGCCAGTGCTTTGTATAATGGTACTAACGCTTCCCAGTCTCTACTGGAAATACCTCGCCTCATGCATCCCGTATTAGCTTTTTTTTATGGCCACATCATATTGATGATTCATAGTCATCCTGTGATCAATCAATATACCCAGGTGTTTCTCTTCCTCTGTCATTTCAACTGATAAATCCCCAGTTTGTAGCAAAAATTCTTATTGTTGGTGCCGAAGTGCATTACATTGCACTTTGCATTATAAAATTTCATCCCATTTCTATTACACCAATTTTCAAGGTCATCCAGATCCTCTTGTATGATATCCCAGTCCTCCACTGTTTTGGCAATACCTCCCAACTTTGTGTCATCCACAAATTTTATTATCACTCTCTCACTTTTTGTGACAAGGTCATTAATAAAAATGTTAAATAAAATTGGTCCGAAGAGCTATCCCTGAGGAACTCAACTAGTAACTTCCTTCCAGCCTGACAGGTCACCTTTCAGTGTGACCCATTGTAATCTCCCCTTTAACCAGTTCCTTATTTACCTTTCAATTCTCATATTAATCCCCAACTTCTCCAACTAATAATTTCTTATCTGGAACTGTATCAAATGCCTTACTGAAATCCCTGTTAATTAGATCTACTGAATATCCTTTGTCTAAAAAATCAGTTATTTTCTTGAAGAAGAAAATCTGTTGGTCTGGCGTGATAAACCTTTTGTAAAATCATGTTGTATTTTATCTCAGTTGCCTTTAACATCTATGGCCTTAACTACTTTCTCTTTCAAAATTTGTTCCAAGGCCTTGCATACAATCGAGGTCAAACCCAGATGTCATGACTCTCAATGCCGACATTGCTTTAATGGTAAGACCACCTTTCTTCTGTAAGGTTCTGCTCCTCTGGATTATTTTTCATGGTTTGAGGGCAGGGGTGGGAATTTTCATCAGTGCAAAGCCCCAGAGGATGCTGCATGGGCATAGGGATCTGCCAATACGGCACAACATGCAGAATCAGGGCCTAAATCCAGTTCCAGTTAGAGACAAAGTTGTTACCATGTGAAACCTTTTTTGAGTGGTGTGAGTTTTTTGTGAATTGAGGACGTAATAATCCCATGCACTGCTATAGACTAGGGACCAACTGGCTAGGCGGCAGTTCTGCAGAAAAGAACCTAGTGGTTAGGGTGGATGAGAAGCTGGATATAAGTCAACAGTGTGCCCTTGTTTCCAAGAAGGCTAATGGCATTTTGGATTCTATAAGTAGGGGCACTGCTACAGATCAAGGGACGTGATCATTCCCCTCTATTCGGCATTGGTGAGGCCTCATCTGGAGTACTGTGTCCAGTTTTGGGCCCCACACTACAAGAAGGATGTGGAAAAATTGGAAAGAGTCCAGAGGAGGGCAACAAAAATGATTAGGGGGCTGGAGCACATGACTTAGGAGGAGAGGCTGAGGGAACTGGGATTGTTTAGTCTGCAGAAGAGAAGAATGAGGGGGGATTTGATACAGGCATGTCGCGTCTTGCATGAGGGTTCCATTCCGCGGTTACAGCGTAAAGCGGAAACTACGTATAGCCGGAATCCATTGACTTCAATGGGAGGTGAAATTGCACCCCCTGCAGGAAGGTTTTTTAAAAAATTCTCCTTTCTTTTTTTGTTTTTGCGGACCGCGTAAAGCGGAAATCGCTTATGTTAAATACGCCTAAGATGCGACATGCCTGTAGCCACTTTCAACTACCCGAAAGGGGGTTCCAAAGAGGATGGATCTAGACCGGTGGTCATCAAAGTGGGGTGCGCACACCCTTGGGACTGCGCGAGACCCTGGTACCGTCGCCAATCTCACACAGGAGACCGCCAAATTTGGCAACGGTCTATTTTGGTACTGCTGAAATGCCGCCACAGAAAGTGAAAGCTTTCTGTTCGGCGGCATTTCGGCAGACATACCCAGGGGGCTGTGAGTGGACGCCGCTCCGTGGAAGGGGGCCGCGGCCGGAAAAGATTGAGGACCACTGATCTGGACTGTTCTCAGTGGCACCAGATGACAGAACAAGGAGTAATGGTCTTAAGTTTCAGTGGGGGAGGTGTTGGTTGGATATTAGGAGAAACTTTTTTGACTAGGAGGGTGGTGGAATGGGTTACCTAAGGAGGTGGTGGAGCCTCCTTCCTTAGAGGTTGGGGTGACTTAATTGGGGATTGGTCCTGCTTTGAGCAGGAGGTTGGACTAGATGACCTTCTGAGGTCCCTTCCAACCCTGATATTCTATGGTTCTGCATACAAAGAAGTCCACCATCAGAGCTGCTGTTACTGAGCAGCTTCCGCAAAAAGTCCAAGGCTGACAGAACCACTGAGGCCAAACTCTCCCTTTACCGCTATACATGACCCTGGCCCTGCCACTTATGGTTGAGGCAGATTAGCAGGGCAGCATGGTGAGAACGCTGACTCTGCAGCTGCCCTATGCTGTCCCTGTTCCATGGAGCAATAAAACGGATCCTCTGCTGGTGTTAATCAGCGTCGTTCCGTTGAAGTCAATGGAGCTAAGCCAGGTTACAGCAACTGGGGATCTGAACCCTGCACTCTGACTGCATGTATTTTGGGAGGTAAAGTACTGTCACAAAGTTGAAATGTGTCCCCAGCTTCACTACTTCTGTGTACTAGTGAGTGAGGCAGAGAGAGCTTTCTAGCTGTCTTAAAAAGCTGCCAGTAGACCCCGAATGAATCCAGCTACTCGAAGAGGAACATCAATAGCTACTGGTAATGTTTGTTTGGCCTGTTTGGCAGGCAGACGCAGCACAGTGCCAACGTTCAATCACTCTTTTTTTATCAATTTATTTTTAATGATTAAGCAGTCATTAATCCCTTATGTTCAGCGGGTGAGCGATACATGAAGCAGGAAAGTCGCTGCTGACATTTCTCCTGGGGAAAACCTAAAGCAAACTGCTGAATAACATTGTCACAAACTAGCCAAGGCACTCTGGTGCTTTAGCTGAAGGATTAAGAGGTGATTCATGGCCCAGCCGATCTACGTGTCATGACTGGTAAATAAATGAGGAACATATTTTCAACCTCTTTAATCAAGAAAGTGCTTAGCAGAATTGTAGATCTATTATGCTGTGTGGAGTTTTAAACCTCACTCTTGTGGACGCGGTTAATTTGAAGGGTGTGCATACTCCCAATGAATTCAGCTAAGCGCACTTGTGAGTTCTTGCAAGATCGAGGTCTTTGATTCTCTAGAAGATTTGCAAACATTTCTAATAATTGGACTGAGTCTGAGATACAAGTGGGTCTGTCATTCATCCTCCCTGCCTCCACAGAGGCCTTAGGATATGTCTACATGTGGAGGTGCTCAGGGAATTCCCAGCTCATGCAGACATACTCACGCTAGCTCTGATTGAGCTGGTGGGCTAAAAATAGTAGTATAACCATGGTAACATGGGCTAGCTGTCATGAGCCCATACTCATGGGTCCCAGGCAGGTATGAACTTGGTACAGCTAACCCATGCGACTACTCGTCACTACCCATGCTACCTTGGCTACACTACTATTTTTAGCATGTTAGTTTGAACAAGTCCTGTGCTAGAAATCACCTCCCTATCTCCAAATGTAGACAGTGCCTCAACATGTAAAGAATCATAGAATTGTAGGACTGGAAGGAACCTCAAGAGGTCTTCTGGTCCAGTCCCCTGCACACAAGACTGGACTAACTATTATCTAGACCATCCCTGACAGGTATTTGCCTAACCTGCTCTTAAAAATCCCCAATGACGGAGATTCTCCTTCTTCCATTTTTTAAAGATGGGCACTACATTTGCCTTTTTCCAATCGTCCTTATTATCTTTTAGGTGTGTGCGCATTGATTGCTTAATTATTTGCTTCATTATCTTTCCGGATATTGAAGTTAAGATGACTGGTCTACAAATCCCCTTGCTCTCCAGAGTCATGGGCTACCCACATCATGGTTAGCAGTGTAGAATTGACAGGGAAGAGCATTTTCTGGTGGGCTTCTACTCTTCTTCCTACTTTCCCATCCCTGCATGCCAACAGGTGGATTGGCATGCAGGGATGAGAAACAAAGATTAAATGAGAGGAAGTAATCTGGAGTTGCAATCTGGTTCCTACTCTGTTTCTGAGCTGCCTGTCCTCTGAGCCTGTGGCAAAGCTACAATGTAGCCCAAAGTTATTGGGCCAGATTTTGCTCTTGGTTACCTCTGATTTGAAATAGATAAATCAATATACTGTCTATGTGTTTGTGGAGGCGGGGGTATGTGTAGTATGGTCCTGCATATAAGCCATTGGAGCTCAGGAGGTCTGGTTTCAGTACCTAGCTCAGCAACAGATTCTTGGTTTGATTTGGGGCAAGTCATTTAATCTCTGCAAGCCTCAGTTTTCCCATCTGTAAACTGTGTTTGATAATACTTCCTTTGACTTTCCTGTGCATTTAAATTGTCAGCTCTTTGGGGCAGGGTCTGTAGTTTACTACAAGTTTGTAGAGTGCCTACCATGATAAAACCGTGATGTCTCTTGGAGCTTCCAGATGTTACCATAATACAAATAACCAATAAACAAATTCCCTTATACAAACATGTATTTCACTGGTGAACTGTATGAATCAAAATATCAGTAGAACTGTGACACTTCACACCTTGACAGCTGTATGACAGATACAGGAGCATAAGCTCCAAAGGCCACAATCTACTTTCTAGATAGTCATTTATTTATTGTTGTAATTTATTAACTAATACATATTTGGGAAGTTGGGAGAGCAGCATTATTTATTACTTACACTGCAGCAGCACCCAAAATGTAGTAGGCCATCTCCAAACACTAAGGGAGATGCAATCCCTCCTGCAAAGTATATGTTTACACACATTTGTAGTAATAATAACATGTGGTGACCTTTCACAGAAATATACAAATCGCCATGTTGGTGAAAGTGACTCTAAAAAATAGAACTCCATTATTATTTTTGTGGGCCTTTCTTCTGAGCCTGCACCAACCACTACAAAACTAAATTGTCTAAACAAGAGAACATTAGTTAAGGAAAAATGTAGCTTTCAAGCTCAGGAACAGGTAAACTACTTTCAAATCAGAAGTTCAATTTAATCATAAAGGAAACCAAATCCATCAATGTCTAGTCAATTTGCACTAGAGCCTAGAGGGTCACTTGATGCATAATTTCAACTGTGTGTATATATATATATGTGTGTGTGTGTGTGCTTTAAGTCCTTACCTTCCTGTCTTTCAACAAAGGCTTTGCAGTGGACTGTCTAATTTAATCTTACCAGTGCTTTCACCCATCTATGCATGCCCAACAAATTGTTAAAGTTTCTATGTTTTAGTTGCTTGATTTTATTTTATTTTATCTTTTCCTTAAAATGGCAGAATGATTTTCCACTCCACTTAAGCTTGACATTTTAGTAATAGCAGAGACCCTATGCTGAAGTTTTTCAAATGGAGCATGGCCAATTTAGTTGTTCCTAACAGTGTGGGATTGTAGAAATATATTCCTGTGACTGCTGTGGGCTTTGATGTTACCCGGAAAGCTGAACAATATCTCGGAATAACGGCCTGACAGAAGTAAATCAAAGGAAAAGAGAAATGTGAGAAAACGACGTGAGGCATTGCTCTTCCCACTGAAAGTGCGTCTCCAATAGCAATGGTCATACATAGAGAGATACATAAGTAAAAATGGAAGTGTTTTGCAATTGGCTTGCACAAGAAAAAATTGACTCTGCTTTGAGTGGAAGAAAAGGAAGTTGTTTTACCACGGGGTAAACAACCTTACCTTCTGTTACTGCTTGCTTTCAGATTCCATCATTAGACTTTTTGCTTAGTTATAAATCAGCACTCTTTTTGATTTTATTTCTTTCTTTTATGAGGTTATGATACACAGACTCTCTTTTCAAGCAATGTACCTGCAACGTTGTCCAGTCTCCCTTTATTTGTTTATACTGGTAAATAAATAATAACAACAACATTATGGTAGTGATGAGAGACCCCAGTTGAAATGGGTGTCTCGGAGTTATTGAGACACTTAATGACTTGCTCAAGGACATACATAGAGTCTGTGGCAGAGCCTGGAATTGAACACATATGTCCTTTCAATCCAAGTGTCTTGACCAAAAGCTTACTGTACATCTAGAAACTACAAGGACAATTGTATGTTTACACTGCACAGGTCTAGAATGCCGAGTATCCATGACCACACTGTGTAGCTTTATTCCAGACATCTGAGAGCTCCACGGGGTTACTGGTGATCTGGTGCAGCCAGGATAATTGCAAGTGATCGCGTGGCCATGACCAGTCCATTACTGACCAGTGTCCTCTCCTGATCTCAAGGCCAATCTTCAGAGCTGCGTGTTGGGGGACTTTTTCTCCAAGGCAGGCAATATGGCCAAAAAAAGAAAATCAGCTAGTAGTGGCCAGTGATGATTTCAGTCCTCTTGAGGCCTGTTCTCAATGATACATCCCTATTACTGATAAAGTCAAACTGTCTTATACCCAGTTTTCAGAGTGGTAGTCATGTAGCAGAAGAAGAACGAGGAGTACTTGTGGCACTTTAGAGACTAACGCATTTATTTGGGCATAAGCTTTCGTGGGCTAAAATCAGATGCATGGAGTGGAAAATACAGTAGGAATGTATAATATATAATCATCTTTTTACTGTATTTTCCACTTCATGCATCTGATGAAGTGAGTTTTAGCTCACAAAAGCTTATGCCCAAATAAATTTGTTAGTCTCTAAGGTGACACTAGTACTCCTCATTCTTTTATCTTATACCCTCGTTCTTTTATCTTATACCCTCGTTCTTTTATCTTATACCCTGTTGGCAATGCATATGGAATGCCTCAACACTTCTGATGTCTTGCTCTAGGAACACCTCAAAGCATTGTTACTCTTTGCTTCTACCATCCAGTTTCACTCTCGGCAAAGAGGGTGGGTCTCAGCCTTTCACATACAGACAGACTTTTGCATGCTTAGGCTACATCTACACTAGAGAGCTTACCAATGCAGCTGTGCCATTGTAAGATCTCTCGTGTAACTGCTCTATGCTGACAGAAGAGAGCTCTCCAGTTGACATAATTAAACCAACGCCAATGAGCGGGAGAAGCATCCCCGCCAACGTAGCACTTTGCACATTATCACTTCTCCCAGCAAAACGTATGTCACTCTAGGGGGTGTGTTTTCACACCCCATTTGTTTTGATGACATACACGATAGTGTGGATGTGGTCCGAGCAGCTGAGCACATGGAAGCAGTACTAAGCTATGGTGACTGGGAGCAGGTCTACCTTATGGTGGGGATCGGCACTGTGAGATCAGTCTATCAGGGGCTGATTTATCGGGTATAATCTAGACGTAATAAATTCGTCCCCAATCGCTCTCCCATTGACTCTGGAACTCCACCACCACAAGAGGCGCAGTCAACAGGGGAATGGCAGCTGTCGACTCACCACCGTGAGGACACTGCGGTAAGTCAATCTAGGTATGTCGACTTCAGCTACACTATTCTCGTAGCCGAAGTTCATATCTTTGACTGATTTCCCCCTGCCCTCCCCTCCAGTGTAGACCAGGGCTTAGTTAAGTACTTCCTGAGTGTCAGCTCAGGCTTGAGAAATATTAGCCTGCAGAACCCTTATACGTTAAGGAAATCTATCCTGTATTTCTTTTAAAGCCTAGCATTTTATTTTATTTTTTTTTTTTGGCGCTCTCTGTATGCCTGGGGCAATCTCAGGAAAGGGAAAAATTACAAAGCCAATTCTGACCTTCGGTTTGTTTAACTACTCTCAGCTATCCTTGATCAGAGGCCAAATTCTGCTCTCGAGAATGCCAGTGTAAATCCACAGCAGCTCCATTAAAGCCCTTGATATCATTAGATTTACACCAATATAGATGAGAAAAGAGTTTGGCTCAAAATCTTTCTTTTGTTGTCATCACTGTAGTTCTTGTCCACATATTTCTTCAGGCTTGGATGCACATTTAGCTCACTGCCAAACAACTGAGAGCCTGATAATTTACAGGCAAATGTTGCAGGCGTGGGAACAGCCTTTTTGACCCTAAAACTTGAAGCAACCAAAGCAAGGGGTTGCATTTAATTCTAGGATAACACCCTGAGCAGACAGCATAACTTTCTGTACACTTTACTGACCATATACTAATTAGGTGCCATGCTCACAGAGGAACAAACTATTCAATGTCATCTGCCTTTCTTTGCTCACTTTCATTACGGGAGAGGCTTCTTCAGCTGAGGTCCTCTCCTTTATGCCAAAGGGCCTGGCCCAGCCATTTGCTCCATGTCCCCCTACATTGGTTAAAACACGGTACTGTATTCAACCTGCCACACTATTGCCAGCCTTAGAGGTTCAAAAATGGCGATGCAGGTTGTAAGGTGTTTCACTGGTGGGGCGCCCCCCTTGTGGCTCTTTCTGGGGATTAGCTCTGCCTGGGCTGATGCTCTCTTTCATCTCTCTCTCTTGCATTGGAGTCCTCCTTGCTCTCTAGGGGTTGCAGAACTTCCTCTTTGTGGCTCACCCCTCCAGTTTTCCCCTTCCAGGTTAACAAAGTCTCACTGGACCCACTGTCCGGGTGTCATCCCAGACAGTCTTCCCAGTAAAGACTGTGCCACTTTCCCAGTGGCTAGCAGGGAAACCCGGGTGCACCTGCTACTCCGGTTTCCAGCCCAGAGACCCTACAATCATCAGCCAATGTCTGTACCATCTAAACCATTGGTGCCTTTTTCCTGGACTTCTCAGCCCTCTACAGACTTCCTTCTCAACCACCCCTTTGGATAAACCCTTTCCCTCAGTGTCAGGACCTCAGTGCTGCTCTTGCTTGATGTTACAGATCAGACAGTGCATGTGAAAATACTCTAGTTACTTCAAGTGCCTGTTATAAAATGTCCATGTTTCAGAGCTGTAGGAAAAAAGTGCTTAACAGAATTGCACAGTCTGCACTGATCTTGGTGTGAAGCTAAATGCCCACAAGCAGTAGTGCTGTGTAAGTCCTATTGGTGAGGTGGAGGCTCATTGGACTTCCAAATTCTCCAGTGACCGTTACATTGGTGTTAGTAGCTCCTCTTGGCATACCTGTTCTGGGGACCTCCAAGGAGGCTAATTAAAGATATTTTGGGTCCAACCAAAAAGTAAGTAGCAGAGAGCTTGCAATAAGTAGGCAATGAAGACCAAAACAGGGCTGGTTGAAAACTGAACCATTGAACCTTTTTTTTCCTGATGGAAAACTGGCAAAATGAGAATTGTCACAAAAAGTGTGTGCTTTCCTCAGAAATTTTCAACTGTCCTTTTTTTTAATGAAAGATTTGATTTGGAAATACTACCAGAGTGCCTCATTGGAGTGGTAATTCAGGTGCCTCAAACCCCTCCTCTCTTCTACAGTTGCATCTCGTATATCTTGTGCAAAAGACTAGCACACTTATGGCTGCTTTAAAATAAATATTGATCTTCTCTCTGAGAGCACCTGGAAATCAATTTTCGGTCAGAATTGTTTACCTTCTGGATTATATCTTTGTCTTTCACTTAGCCTCCATGTTTTGTTTGTAAGTGCTACGAACCACACAATGCTTTCTGGCCAAGAGTTTTTTTTTTCTTTCTGTGCTTAATGGGGCTAAACACTTATAGTCTGTGTGCATTATGTCATGTGATAGGCAGAGAAGACAATTAGATTTAAAATTGACTTAAAGTGAAACTTGACTTAACACATTCCATTTGAATGATCAATTGTATTTTACAAACATCTAAACTAGCCCCCAGCCCACATTTGTCTCTCTCAGTGAAGTGTAAAGGGTAATGTGTAAAATTACTTCCTGCATTTTAACACCTTTATCTTCCAAGTTTAAAAACTAATTTATTTCAGAAAGGGTTTGTGCTTGATGAGATAGTTTAAGAAGACAACTCTCTAATGAGTTTGGGATTTTCTTTTGATTAGTGTAAACATGTATTTGTGGGGATGTGAAGCAGACGTGCTAGAATTCCAACAGTCCAGGACATTTTTTCTGATGAAATGTCTTTTAATTTATACCAGATTATCAAAACTGAAACATTCCATGTTGATGAGAAGGCTTATTCAGGTCCAGGGTGTGTGTCTGAGTGAGAGGGAGAGAGAGACAGCCATTCATGCTCCAGAATAGCCAATTGCCTGGTGTTTAGGGGCCTTTCCCTGTAATGTTAGAGACCCAGGTTCAAGTCTCTGTTCTGCCAGATTTGGAACAGAAATTTGAACTTGTATCAACTTCAGGTCTGGACCTTAAATATTAGTTCTGACATGGCATAGTGGTCTTGTGTGTTTGTGTTTTTTTGGGCCAAAAAAAAAAATCAAAAAGTCTCATTTTTGTTCCGGTGGGGAACAAAATCAAATTTTGAAAACTCTGAATTCTTGGTTTGCAACCCCAGACCCCTTGCCAATTGGATTTAACTTTAGAAAACAGAAATGCCAGAAGCATCAACATGAATCTCTATTGCCTTGGTTCCGGCCAAAGTGAACTGTCCTGATTTTGTTTGGAATTTTGAATTCCACATGCTGTCGTATTGTGGGACAGAGCTATAATCATGCTTTTCTAGGACTGTGGAGGCAGTTTCTCAGACCAACAATGATTCGGATAACAAAAGCCATATTCAGAACATTAAAAGACCAGTCTGACACGCCTTCTGATGGGTGAACTATGTCCAGCCCTATGTAAGTCCTATAAAACATAGAGATCCTATAGCCTTGTCCAAAAAAGATTAGGTTTAAACAATCTGGTTTCACTGCACAGGATCTAAGAATTAGTACAAACCTCACCAATTTTTATTTCCAACGAAAGGTGCACTTCTCCAAACCGCCTCACTGATAATTGCCCATGGAGGAGGGGGGAAAAAACATCTGCCAGTCACACTCAGAATGGACAATTAGTGTCTAGTTTATTGTTGTAGCCTTTTTTTCAGATTTAATCATTGGACTGGATTCTGATATCCCTCTGGAATGCAGTGCTCCCATTAACGTTTCAGGGTCAGGTTAGCTGTAATTTCAAGATTGACAATTCTCATTTGACTTTGCTTTTTTATTTTTTATTTTTTTAGATTGTGGATTGCTTTGGGTTTTTTTTTCTTTTTTTTTTTTTTTTTTGTTTTTTACATTATTTGTTTAGTGCTCATAAATGTCATTTCTGTCTATAGGCATTTTGCTCCGCTCTGGCTGGTGCAAATGTATTGTAATTGTTTGAGATGCCATTCAGTTGAATGAGAGACTTTAGGGGGAAAAATATTTTTTTCTGACACACAATTACATGTAGTCATTTTCCTTTAGGTGGAAACATTAAATACCCTTTTTCTCCGAATGAAGAGGGAAATTCATCATAGAAATAATCCAATCAACTATTACCTGCTTTGTACCAGCGAGTTTCAATGTGTAGATGGCCTTTGGATGGCCAGTATACTGTCTGAAAAAAACAAATGAAATACTGGTAGAACTGGGGGACCATGGGTGTTATGTTCACAGCATTCAAACAGAGACGTTAGAAAAAAGCATAAATGCTATTTCTTAAAACGCAGCTCCTTAATGTAAGGATCTGAGGGTATAGGTCTAGCATCTGGAGATGTGGGGGGTCTTAAAACTGTGATACTCCTTCATTGCCACCAAAGATGCTAAGCAAAGCAGCATCTCGCTAACCCTGGAAGGTTTGACCCCACAGGAAGTTCTGTCAGAACACCCCAAAGCCTGAT
Organism: Dermatemys mawii; assembly: GCA_007922305.1. Classification (NCBI taxonomy): domain Eukaryota; kingdom Metazoa; phylum Chordata; order Testudines; family Dermatemydidae; genus Dermatemys; species Dermatemys mawii. Next base: position 5,388,291 of record ML677353.1, read on the forward strand.
TGGCTTGTCCCCACTCCTTAAGCCAGGAAACAAGCTGAGGGGGTTGTCCGAGCAACTGTGTAGTCCCACTTCAGCTTGCCCCTGTTCTTGCCTGACTTGTCCAAGGCACTTCCCACCCTTCCTGGCTCTTGCCTTGCTCCTTCTTTGTGCCTGATCCTTGCCTCTTCTCTGGTTCCTGCCCTTAGGCCTTGCTCCTGACCAGGCCTGACTCTGACCTTTCGCTTGACCTTTGACTCTGGCATTTGATATCTAACCCCAGCACCTATCCTCAGTTTTGATTTCTGTGAGTCAGCCCTTGCTCTGGTATTTGGCAGCTCTCTCTGGTTCTGCTTCCATTCCCTGACCTAGATGTCTGCTCTGCACACTAGACCTGACTCCAGTGCTAACCCCCAGATCCCTGGTCCTGACGCTTAATACACAAGGACCGAAAATATAGAGAGAAAGCAGGTCTGCTCCCTAAGGCAGAGAAGCACAACTCATCCCATCTTACTCCAACCTGGCTCTTTGCACACTGAGGGCTTGTCTACACTTAAAACGCTGCAGCAGCGCTGCTGTAAAATGTCCGTGAAGACACTACGTACACCAAAGGGAGGGGTCCTCTCATCAGTGTAGGTATTCCACTTCCTTGAGAGGCAATAGCTAGGTCAATGGGAGAATTCTTCTGACCACCTACCTCTGTCTACACTGGTTTAGGTTAGTTTAATTGCATTGCTCTGGCGTGTGGATTTTTACACCCCAGAGCAATATAGTAATACCAACGTAGACCACTGGAAGATACAAGACTGAAAGAGCCAGAAGTGACAGAGTCCTGTGGCACCTTAAAGACTAACTAAAGTATTGAAGTATAAGCTTTCCTGGGCTAGTCCCCACAAAAGCTTATGCTTCAATACTTTAGTCTCTAAGGTGCCACAGGACTCTGTCACTTCTGCAATTCCAGACTAACACGGCTACCTCTCTGATTCTTGAAAGAGCCAGGTAGCCTGCTTCCTTACGGAGCCCTCCTAGCCTGCAGTCAGGACCATGAAACCCCCTTAAAGCTGAAAGTGATAGCTTGTGATTTGAACACAGTTTTCAATACACCTCAATGGGCAAAAGGAGACAAAGTGAAAACCGACCCATTTAAGTAATTGGCTTCCTCTCACTTTCTTTAAAGCCTCTAACCCAGATTTTTCAAGGCTGCACACACAGGGCTGGACTGGCACTTTGCAACCTGCCCTGAGTCAGGGTAGCATCTAGTTGCCCCTCCCCCTCCAGCTGCCCCTGTTGCTGAGAGCAACAATTCGGTCCCATCTTCTCCCTTGCTCCATAGGGGAATGAAGCCATGTTCTCTTGCTATTTCCAGCTCTGCAGGGCTGACTGGCAAGTTGTGTAGCGTGGAGCCATCTCCAACCACTGCCTTCTCCACCCCCAAATCCACACAGAAAGGTGAGTAGTAGCTGCCTTCTCTGTATCATAGAAGACTAAGTTTGGAAGGGACCTCAGGAGGTTCTAGTCCAACCTCTTGCTCAAAGCAGGACCAATCCCCAACTAAATCATCCCAGCCAGGGCTTTGTCAAGCCTGACCTTAAAAACCTCTAAGGAAGGAGATTCTGCCACCTACCTAAGTAACCCATTCCAGTGCTACAGCACCCTCCTAGTGAAAAAGTTTTTCCTAATATCCAACCTAGACCTCCCCCACTACAACTTGAGACCATTACTTCTTGTTCTGTTATCTGGTACCACTGAGAATAGTCTAGCTCCATCCTCTTTGGAACTCCCTTCAGGTAGTTGAAGGCTGCTTTCAAATCCCGCCCCCTCACTCTTCTCTTCTGCAGACTAAATAAGCACAGTTCCCTCAACCTCTCCTCGTAAGCCATGTGCCCCAGCCTCCTGCTCATTCTCTGTAGTGCAAGGATAGAACAGGGCAGAAACAGGACAGAATAGAAACAGGAGAACAAAGGAAAAGAAAACAGTAAGATGTGACTAAAAAGATGCTCTGAACCAGTCAGCAACATTCACTGCATCTCCACATGTATTTTAACGTCTGACCTTTGTCTGTTTAGCCGGTAAGCTCCTCTGGACTGGGACCTTATCTTGCAGTGTCTTGTAAAGCACTGAGCAAACTATCGGTGTTTAAAAAATAATTAATAAAAACGAAGACCTGCTCCAATTCCCTGTTCACGAAACTCTGTTCAGGGAAGAAAGTCACTGGGAAAAACGTATAATTTGCACAAGCACATCTGATCACATCTCATATGAAAATTGTGTACAATTTCTTGAAACTAACATGAATTTCATTGAGAGTAACAGAATTAGGCCTGTACTGTTAGGCCCACACCTTCCTGAAATCTGATCTTTCTTTACTTCATGTTCCACAGCCAGTCTTTGCAAACTTTTTTCAGAATCTTTGAGGGGCAGTAATCTGCTTTGCATATCGTGGATTTGGCTTTGGCTTGTTTGTTTCTATTTGGCCTTTGGATTTATGTTCAGTGAAAACAATTTCAGACACAAAGGAAGGAAGGAAAGAAGGAAGGAAGCTGGTGTAGGTGAAATGAACAGTCGTTAGAGGGAGACCAATGGATATGGCTAACCATTTTTGTCACAGTAATTTCTATGACGATAATAAGATTTTGTCCTTAACTACTACACCTTTTTACCGCTGAGGATATTAAAACAATTTCATAAGCATTAATTAATGAAGCTTCCACTTACTGAATCATCATACAGATGGGCAAACTGAGTCACAGTGATGGTGTAAGTGGCTTTGCCAAGATCACACAGTGAGCCAATTGCAATGTTTGGAATAAAATTAAAGAAATCAGAACTCCTAGTCCTCTGTTCTAACCAGTAGACACCATTGTCTGCCCAATGCCTTTTCATTGGATCATTGATTCATTCATAAACACAGGATTATAACTTCATTACATAGTGAAGTAGAAACTGAATTTGGATGGAGAAAGAACTCTTGTAAAAACATAAATATCTTTTTAATTCTAGAAATAGAACCAGTAGACTACTGGTCAAGTAAATTGCTTTTTTGTGTAAATGTCTCTATCTACAAATGTGCTCATGTGTGAAATTTTTCATTTAAACTACATTATACACAGTGTTTTGTTATTTCTGGTGCTTGTTCTTTCTATAGTAAAGTTGGTATGTGATTTACAAAAAGATTAATAATGCGGGGCTTTTATCTATTCCATATCATTTAACAATGTGTTGTTGTGATATTTCCCCCTCAAAATGGCCATAAAATAGGAATAATTTGTTCTTTTGTCTTTAAAGAGGTTAAAACACTAATTTCTCCTGAGAATCAAAGAAAACTAGTGAATAATAATGTGCATTTTTATGTCTTCTGAATCTGATCGTCTTACACATTATACAGCACGACGGTTTGTCTACACGGCGTAGTAAGTACTCTTATGGCATCATATAGAGTACAGACACCAAATGCCCAGATAGCATGGGCATAAATAGCAGTGTAGACTTTGAGGCGTGACTTAGACAAGTAAAAAGACACTAGAACTTTAGGGCATGTACCCAGGTATGTAACCTACCTGGCTCTCTATATGCCCAAGCAGTGGTAGGCCTATCTATTTTTAGCAGTGTCCTCCTGCCTCTCCTGCCATAGTCTTTCAGTGTCACTTCTCCACTGCCAGAGTCTTTCACTGCTTCATGTAGTTACACGCTGCCGTATGGATGCAGCCCGCTTTTCACTGTGGTATGAGGGGTGCCAGTGGTGTGCAGTGCAGACATACCTTAAATACCTTAAAGATCCAAAGTGCATTGAATACCAATGGGAGTCTTTCTGTGGAAGTCAGTGAGCTTTGAATGAGGTTGTAAAGGGCTGTCTACACTACAGCAGTTACAGCAGCATAGCTACAACCCTGCTGCTGTGCCATCGTAACAGGTGAAAGTAAGCTGCTCTGATCTGGCCCACGTGTCACCCCATTCCAAGGGCAGCGCAGTAGTACTTCTGAGGACCACACAGGGGGCTTAATAGTCAAGATGGAGCAGGTCCTGGGGGAGGCTTAATAGTCATCCTTTAAATCACCACCAGATCCCTGCTGTCGGAGCCCCGGGTTAGCGGCAGCTGCCGGGATTCCCAGGGCTCTGGTGGCAATTTAAAGGTCCTGGGGGTACCAGCCGCCACGAGCGCTGAGGGCCCCTGGATTTAAAGACCCCGCCCCTTCCAGCTGAGGCCCCACCCCCTGCTCAGGACCCTCGCCTCACGTACCAGTAAATCCTTTAAGTTGCTTTCACCGTGTATTGTAGCGCTGTAGCGAAGACGCTACATCAATGGGAGGAGATTTTCCATCTCTATAAGTGAGCCACCTCTCTGAGAGATGGTAAGTAGGCTGAGGGAAGAATTCTTCCACTGATCTACATGCATGGACAATGGGAAGTAACTACATCACGCAGGGCACAATTGTTTTTACAGCCCTGAGCAGTGTCGCAAAGTTGCCCTAAGTTTTAGAGGTATTCCGGGCCTAATTAACGAAGCCTTGCAAAACCCCTGTGAGTTAGAGAAGTACTATTCAATGCATTTTAAAGATGGATAAACTAAATTATCATGGGAATAAGTGGACTCGACGAAGGCCATGTCACGAGTCAGTGGCAAAAATAGGAAGAGAATACACGCCCTGACACCCAGTTCCCAGTTTAAGCCACAAGACAAGATTCCCTGCTGAGAATTCTACTGGTGTATGGTCCCATCATCTACAGAAAGGGCACGATCATTTTCAAATGTGTATGTAATATAGTATTACCTTGCAGTCAGAAAAGTTAATTTATACTCTGCCAACCTTTTGATTAAGCACATGGGTATACCATATAGCTCCAGGTAAGTGGTATAGTCTAGACTTCAGGTAGTTCATTAGATCAATATTCCATTTCATTAGATGGATGGAATTTGCATTGTCCGCCAAAGCATAATTTCATTTCTTTCACCTCTCAAATTATATACTACCTTAAAGGTTTAATTGATGAATGTATCTTATGGAAGCCTTCAAGGCACATGTGGCAGTATATCTTATCCTATTAGTAAAGTGCATTGGCTACAGCATAATAGTCTGTCTATGGCACACAGTAATTTCATCTGTTATTATCATTCCTGTCCTGCAGTTGAAGTTCATGACTATGCTTAAACATATCGAGGAACACTACAAGCAATATAAACCATCATTTAAAGGAAAGACATATTGCTGACAAGTATGACAGTGTTCACCTGCCTGTTTATGGTTTATAGGAAATAAAGATTATTTTCCCATTTCTTAAGAGAATTTTTGTATTGAGAGGGTTAGGGCCAGATTCTGTTCTCATTGTAATCAATGGCATGTCTTCGGTATTGTTGCTGCTGCTTATTTATGAGAGTCCCCATTATGTGGTAGGCACTTTCCAAACACTCCAAGGTGGTCTCTGTTCACAGGACCTCATGGTCTATGGACAGACAAATGAAAAGTAGACAATTAAGAGAAGGGGAACTTTATTGATTGATTAATTGAGGCTGAGAAAATAATGATTTTTTGATTCAATGGCCAAACCAGGAAATTCAAAAAAGAAATAGTTTCAACTAGACTGGAAATTTTTCAGGTTTTCTCACCAAAAGGAAAAATCTAAAAAATTGGATTGAAGAAAAGACTTTCTCTCTAAAACTAAATATGCTCTTTTTTTTTCTCATTTTGTTTAGGTGTGGAGTGCTTTTTACCCTTTACAGAAATTTAGCTACATTATTAAATGAAACATTGTTTCAAAATGAAAAGTTGGAACATTTAATTTGCAGATGTCTACATGAAACATTGAACTCTTTTTTCAAAATTTGGAATTTTTGTGTTTTTGTTGTTTGGTTTTTTTGGCGAAAGCTATTTGCTGAGTTTGATCTGAATTCATGGACAATTTTAGTAGACCTGAAACTGCATTTTTTTGTTAAATAGTTACTCATCCAAAAAAATTCACTGAGCTCTACTTACAATCGAAGATGTTTTCATATCGGACAACTTGATTTATTGTGAGCGAAATGGCTGGATTGGGCGTATGTGATCATGCAAATCTTACTTGTGAAAAACAGCTTTCTATTTATGTCTGGGTATATATATGCAAACCACATACACAAAACACAGTATCCTGTGAAATTAGTACCCATCCAATGGGTATGCCTGTAACTTAAACAAGCACCTGTACTCACAAGGTTTCTGGAACAAATATGTTTGACCTTTAATTAAAACCCTACCTCTCCTAGGTCACTGAATATCCTGGTTTCTTAGTCGCATGGTCATTAAGACATTTCTGTTTCTCTTTCATGTGTTCATACACACTCGCTCACTCTATTTTGTTAAAAAATTCGCTTTGGCTTGCAAGAGCAGTAACCGATGTTTTGTCTCCTCTCCAGTGACCCTCCCCAAGAAATATTACAAGTAAATAGAAATGGTGGGGAGTAAGACAGAGAACACTGGTTCTGGGCATGCAGATGATTTTAAATGAATGCTGCACTTGTACGAGTTAAAACTATTTAACAGAGAGACACAAATGTTGAATATACTCAACCAAGCACAAGTATAAACCGTGATGACTGGTTCTCTGTTCTGCTGCCCAGGACTGTGTTCCATTTTCTATTCAGAAATGCAATGACAGCCAAACTCTTATTGAAATAAATGTAACCAGGCATGAGAGAGTGTGAATAAAAGCCTCTCTGAACATCTCAAGCGTGGCCAGGGAATGGAAATTCTACCTTGGGGCACAAATGGACTGGTGTGTGCAACCATCGGTAGAGTTCCTCGCTGACTCTGTCCTCTCTTGCTTAGAACACATGTGGATGAAGAGTTCCAACTTAGATATCTTGCCTAAGACCAGTCTTGTGTCAGGGCTGGAAAATGAACCCATCTTTTCTAAGTCCTACTCTAGAGTCTTGGCCACAAGATCATCCTCCCTCTGATTGCTAAGGTGACCAGATGTCCCAGTTTTATAGGGACAGTCCCACTTTTTGGGTCTTTTTCTTATATAGGCCACCCACCCCCGTCCCAATTTTTTACACTTGCTGTCTGGTTACCCTAGTGATTCCTCAGGGACCAAGTAAGCAAAGCACTTAAATATGTATTGAACTCAAGCATGCAAATAGTCAGTGTGACTTTAAGGATGCTGCCCACACCCTAAAACTTAAAATCAGGCTTAATTGCTGTGCTAAATCAGGGCCTGTGTGCCTCAGTCTACCATTTGTAAAGCAGGGATATTAATTAGAGCTGGTCAAAATGTCAAAGAAACAGTGTTTGTTGGAATTTCCCGATTCAACGAAATCAAAAAGCTTCATGGAGGTAAGTCAATTTGCCAAAGTTCTGGGCTCTCACGGTCCACGGCCACAGGGCAGCCTCCAAAGCAGGTGGCCTCAGAGCAGGGAACACCAGGCTTTCAGGATCCACAGCTCCAGGGTAGCCCATTCCGAATGTAGAGATTTTCAGCATTTTTTATTTTCATTCACAATCAGAACAAAACCAAATATCAAAGTCCTCTGTGACAAGGAGTTTCCTTGCTCCACTCAGCTCTAATATGCATCCTTCCTGTCTTCCTATATTTTGTCTGTCTTGTTGATTTCAACTGTAAGCTCTTCAGAGAAGAATGTGTCTCTTAATATTTGTTCAGCACGGAGGTGCCTGGCTCTTATTTAGGGACTCTAGGTACTACTGTAATACAAATAATACTTATGCTAATGAATGGTAACACAAAGTGGATTCAAAATGCCAAGTAGTTGTTGACTGTCAGTGTGCCACATGGAAGAGGGTTACTGCCTTGTTCAAAATGGATACTTTCCACCATGTAAACTGAAGTTTTACTAGCTTGTGAGAAAGGCCTGAAACTAAGGGGTGAAACGAAGAGAGAGGAGCATTTTCATTTGTGAAAAAAAGGAGATAACACATGCAAAATACAGTCCTATAATGATGATAATAGATCGTCAAATGTCAAACAGTAAAAGGATAACAGTGAATTTCAAATGGGAAAAGATAATATCACTTGTATCGTGGTTATAGGGCTCAGCTTCACTGTAACAGTTAACTTGAGTTAGTATCCTCAAGTGACCATCCTGACACAACACTTGAGTTGCACAGAGAATGTGGATTAGAATAATAGAATATTACGGTTGGAAGGGACCTCAGGAGGTCATCTAGTCCAACCCCCTGCTTAAAGCAGGGCCAATCACCAACTAAATCATCCCAGCCAGGGCTTTGTCAAGCCTGACCTTAAAAATCTCTAAAGGAAGGTGATTCCACCACCTCCTTAGGTAACCCAGCAGAGTGATTGGATTAGCAGTTGTTGTATCTCAGACTGCTGCATCCCCACTGCGTTACTAGCTCCAGTCTCACCAGCACTTCAACTTCAGCCCCTCCCACCCAAAGTGTCAGCCATCCTGAGTTTAAAGTAGTCAAACTAGAGACCTTTGTGTGTGGACAGGAGTCAGGTGAGGGGCAAAAATCAAGTGATAGCTCAAGCTAATGCTGCTGTGAAGACAAACCCTTAGTTCAGGTTAGCCTTTCTAGTGATGTTTAAAGAGACTGTCACGATGCTTTTCCAGATTAGATGTTCAAGGCACCAAAGTAGTCAGGATTTTTATATGTGTGTATATATGAGCTCCTGTAATGCATGGGGGGCAGTTACTTGCATGATTAGTCCCAGATAAATCAGTGAGGCTTCCTGTATCACCAATGGGAGTAAAGAGCTCTCCATCCAGGCCTAAGTCTTTGGTCTTTTTCTTTTGTGGAAAGGCCATTCATGGGATTGATTGTAGGTGAGAGGGAAGGGTTTGTTGGAGCAAGAACAGAACAGATAAAGGGAGAGTCAAACTTCCTGGGGAACAGACAGAAAGGATGCAGCAGAGGAGTGGGGAGAGGAAGATTGACCGGTTGAGGGATTGCACTGGTTGGAAAGAGCTGGGGTAATCAATAGCAATAGATGAGGAAAACAAGATCTCCAGAGTCTGAGTCAAAGATGAGGGTAAATGGTTATTCAGGAGCCTACAAAGGTCAGTGGGGAAGGACACCTCAGAATCTGGGAATTCCCATTGTTTTCTCCATTCAGGCTCCTCCCAGCTGCTGTTTTTGTTTCCTAGGTCCTACTTTCATCTTGGGTTAGCCAGCTCCTCCAGACCATTTTCAAAGCATGGCCCGGTGCTATGAGCACAGAGCTCAGATGTTGAAGGCAACAAACCCCAAACTAAGGGCCAACTGCTCCTCTTCACTTCTGTGAGCAGAGAGAAGCAACATGCTCCAGTTCTGTGGGGAAAGCTGCAGAAGGGAAGGATTCATGCTAAATCCATAGCATGGTCCCCATTTCTACTGATACAAGGTGCGCGTCTAACAGGTGTCTCTAGGGGATGGGCACTGCAGGTGGGGAAGGAGAGCAGAGAGAGCAGTATTAGGGGATCAGCAGATTTCTGTAGCACCATGGATATATCTTCTATAAGCTATATGGATCCTGCCAGCACTGACTTGACACAGGATCTCCATGGCACAGCTCCCTGAAGGGGAGTGTAGAGGTAATGGCCAGTAAGGAACTGGAATTAAATATCCTCTTCATGAGTACCCTGCCTTCCTCAGGTCAACCAGGACCTGCTGGTTTTGAGCCTTGAACGCAAGTCTCTAGAAGGAGACACAGCATGATTTGGTCTGTGGATGTTCCGGGTGTAACCAATGGAGTATACAATCTGGCCATAAATCTGTAGTATGTAGCAGCCTGTCTATCCAAATCTATAGCTGTTGGGGCCAAAGAGGATAACTTTTACTTTTTGAAAAAGCTGTAGAAAGGCTAAAAGTTTCCAAATGCTCCAAAAACTTTAAAGACTGTAGGGTTGTATTTATATTGTATTTTATGCAATACACCTCAAAAGACAATGTCTGCGCAAATCTGTGCTTCAGCTGAGACTGAAGCTTGCATGGCAGCTGTTGCTTGAGACATTTTTCACCTAATTCATCTGCATTAAGCATGTCAAAAAATTAAACCCTCCCACACACCTATTATAAATCAATCTAGCTAAAAACACAAGTAAATGCGTTCTAAAAAATGTACCACCTATAGCTGTGAATTCCAAACAATGAGCCCCAAAAAATTAAACCTGTACCTGTGGGGAAGATATAAATTGATTGTACTTTTTGAGGAGCTATAAATTACAGGAAAGCAAGTGGAGCATCTTTAAAGGATTGAGAACAAAGAAAAGGAAAAGTTAATTGCTGAAAAATGAAGGGCCAAATCATAAACACGGTGTTCCTCATAGAAAAAGGGGAATGAAAACTTTGCTGGCTTTAAAAGATGGAGGGGAGGGGGAAAGGAGCGAGACCTCAATAAATTAGATATGCAGTTGGAATGAAAGAAAGAAAAGAGAGAAAGTCCTTGACAATTTAAAGCCATTAATGTAGAACACTGAAAAAACAATGAAGAGGAAAAATGAATCATTATCATGAGTGAATGTTTAGCTGGCGTAGGAATGACAATTAATGCTAACAGACAGCTTTATTAAGGTGCCCTCTGCACTATCTCACTTTCCTGTGTTCTTTCAGAATGGAAATTTAAATTTTACTTAAAAATCACCCCGCATTAAGTGGAGGACAAATTGTCTGGCCATGAGATCTGTGGATATGTTTGCAATAGTTTTTTTTATTTTTTAATACGCTTGTACTGTTACCTTTATCATCTTCCCCAGCCTGCAGAAGCAAGGAGTGGTAATGCACTGTACAGCAAAAGTGTGTTTCAGCTTTGCTGAGCGTGAAAAGACTCCACACACAATCTGGCACGGCTGGGGTTAAAACCCTTCTCCAACCAGGCAAGTGCCCCTGTACTCCAGGAGCAGAGATGGGTGGACTAGCAGGTGTTCTGTCTCCGAATGTTAAGGATCCTCATTAGCAGCTAGTCTCTAAATCCCTGTGATTCAGGGAACACAAACCAGCAAGGAATGAGCTGAAGAGGAGAGGTGCTGAGAGAGGCTTGGCTATTATGGAAAGGAGCTGGTATGAAAACATAGGTTAGATCAGCAGAGATGGTCTCCTATTTGTCTCTTTCCTCCAGCGCTTGGCTAAAGCACACCTGGCTCTGTATTTTACTTGCTATCTAGTTCAGATGCAACACTTGCCTTGTATGCTTATTTGAGCAACCACTCATGGGCCCCTTTGTCTTTTTCTTTAGTAAGAGGAGGTCTATTTCCTTTGGGTGTAAACGGGCAGGACAGATGCCCATCGTAATCCGTTTGCTTGTCTATTCCATTTAAGGCTCGGCCAATGGCTAGCAAAGCAGGGGGAAAGCAGCCTCCATGAGGATAATGTCCCCTCTTGTGCAGGTGTGTAGGGAGTGGCATAGCTTTGGTTCCAACCCCCCAATGCACCAGGAAGTACACCTTTGCTGGAGTAAAGTAGAATGTAATCGGTTGCAGATATTAACCTGGCTTAGATTATTTCCCCTCCAGAACAACGGGGGAGACAAGGACTATAACGGGGTTCTCTCAGTCATTATATGGTTCTTGGTCTTCTCCTAGAGCCACGAATCTGTGCCCTGGCTTGTGGCAAAACCACATTTGAATCCTAACTAAATATATCAGCTGCAATACCATGGGCACACTTCAAACATTCATTGTGGTTCTCCAGGTACTAACAGTTCTAGTACTAGTCTCCATTTTAAGTATAGGGAATAGTTGAAACCTGGGATTGCACTAAAATGGTCTCTGTATGCCCACTCTATGTTCTGCACGGTACACAGATGAGGAAATAAGCCTAAGAAAAACAGCTTTCACATGCAGATACCCTTAATAAATGTCATAACTAGATTACTCACGCTGCCATGTCGCATAAGAATTGAACCAAATTTTTTCCACACACATGGAAAATACTTTTCCTCCTCTACTCCAAATTAGTATGAAAAAAACATTCTTCTGCTGTTAACAGCACAATGTTTCTGTTGCATACTCTAGAAAAATACACCTTTTATACTCCTGTATGACTGAGGTTGCCAGATAAATACCTGTAATAAACAAACTGGAACACACTAATTGCCACACTGGATCAGACCCAGGGTTCATCTAATCCAGTATCTCACAGTGACCATCACTGACACTCAAGAGGAAGGTGCAAGAAACCTCACAGTCAGCAGATACGGAGTAATCTGCCCCCCATGAATGTCTCATCATAACTCTTAATAGTTAGAGATTGGCTTAAGCCCTGAAACATGAGGTTTTATATGGCTTCCACAATTGTTAATATTAACTATAAATATGACCATAAATATTATACTTAAATATATTGAAGTAATAGGGATCTTTTAAAAATGATCTTGATTTGCTTCAAACCCCTCCACCCCCACCCCATATATAGAATCCCTCTAGGATCCCTGATTAATACATTTAGTTAAATTATTTATATATCTCTATATAGTTGCTTTTCCCTTTTTCTTCCCTGCTGAAGGCTGTCCCTGACTCCCAAAGGGCAAATGTAATTAACTTAAAATGAAATAATGGCTTCTGTTCCCCTTCTGCCTTAAAGTGCAGAATCTCACCTCATTCATGTTTCCTCCTTCATATAAAGTGCATTCCCTACTCATGAAAATTAAAAGGTGGGAGCATGAAGTCCTTTGTTTAATCCACAGGGCAGGTAGAATATAGGTGGAGCCCCTGATTTGGAGAGATTGTATCTAAGGGAAGTATGAGTTCTGTACCCATTCAGTTCTTAGTTGGTTTCTACACTGCTAGAACGATCTAGAGGGTAAAAAGACTGGGCAGGAATACATTAAAACAGTACATCTAAAGACTTTTTAAAAGTCTTTCTTTCCTCTTTCACTGATCTTATTGGCTGAATATGATAGGGGTAAAAATAGCACTAGAAAGTAAGATTCTGATCACCTGCAATGACTGCTCCTCACAGAATAAGTGCTTTTGTTTAGTTTTACTTGAAGAAGAGTTATATGAGAAGAAAGCAAATAAAATCTGATAGCAAGGAGCATCACACGGACATAAGGAATGGGAGATTGGGAATGAGATTGCTGCCTCAATCCTGGCCTAAGTGAGTACTGATCAAAGGCCATTATCATCTGACAGCTGTTGAGTACAGCAAAAATTACACCACACTGCCACTGTTCCTCAGTTCTGTGCTGTCCTTCTCAAAGAAAAAAGGTGTTCCAGTAGTATCCAATGACTAGCTATTTATTTTAAGATTGATATATCAAACCCAAATGAAACCAGAACCTCGTGCCAAACTGCAACCATTGCCTATGTGGTTGGCCATGAAAGTGGGCTTGATGTGCTCCAAAGTGGAGGATGACAAATTGACCTCTACAACTACTTTTCACATGTTTACATTCCACATGCCACTCATTACCTGGTGGGCCCAACTCTAGGATAAAGATAGCCATGTGGCCATGAGAGGTAGCTGTAATTCATGGTGAGCTAGCATGAGTTGCCTTAGCCCTTCATATAATATTTAACTAGGGTCATTTGTAGAAAACGCTGCTCTAGGAATTGTTTTGAGGAAGTTCTGTGGCCTGTGTTTTACAGGAAATCCGGCTGGATGATCCTAGTGGTCCCTTCTGGCCTTGGAATCTATGAATCTGCACATATGAGCCACATATATGCAGGAAGAGCTTATGTGGACACTTCAGCTAGAAAATGTGGACACTGAGCCAGACACATATGTGAGATCATTTAAAGGTTCCACAAAGATTAGAATTTTGAATAGGTGTTCCCCCCTCCCCACAAAGTTCAGGTGCCAATACATGCATGAGTCAACTCACAGTAACAGCGGAAATGGGCTGATGAATCCTTAGTCTTGATATTGACCTTTTGTAACCTTGACTTGTATGATATGTTGGGCAAGGAATAAAGATGGATCTTTAACCAGGACTTCTATGCCTAACACTTTTATTACAGCCTAATGGAAATTTACCCTATCGTAGATCTTCCCTAGAGATTGGCAGGAATGTGAATTTTGATCTAAACTCAAACAGCTCGGCCCAACTTTGCTGGTTCAGGTAGAATAAAATCTGACATGATCCGTGTTTGTTTTGAATGCAGCCTCCTTTGTCCATTTTCAATCTTACCTAAAGCCAAATATAGAGAAAGCTTGTGTCATCTAATGTTGCTTCTCCACAGCAGTAATTGCCAGTTTCAATTGCCTGCTTCATTGCCTGAGAAGCAAGACTGCAGTGCAGTATCCAGCGTGTTAGCCACACTAGCTCATCTCCTGAATATAACAGGAACCTGAAAGGTGAATGGCAGTGCGCTAAGCAAACAGGAAATGGTAGATTTCAGGTTGAAACTCAGGTGATTCACTCTCTTACATAGTCCTGCAATGTTCAAACAGACTCTCGGGAGTGCATAATACGATAGTGTTGCCATAACAGTGGCAAAACAACACAAGAAGGAAGGGTGGGGATGGGCAGTGATGTGTTAGCAGGTGCGGGTATGACCAGATCATGATCATTGCCCTTTATTATTTGTATTATACTAGAACCCTAGGGACCCCTCTATAATCCCATTCAGATGGGGATCTCAAAGCACTTTACACACATTATCATAGCTCTAACTTCTTTGTTCGGATCAACCCATTTTGCTAATAGAGAATGGTGAAGGCCCAGGTGCTCATAGGTATTTAGATGCCTAACTCCCATTGATTTCCATTGAATTAGGGGCCTAAATACTTCTGAGGATCTGGGCCGCAGTTATTTCACACAGGACATCTGCAGTGGAGTCCATGATGGAATAAAGGGCTTCTGTCTCCTAGTCTTGGCCCTGCCTTTTGGCACATTTCCTGAGATGAAACCCCTTACATTGTGTCTGGGATGTGGGATGACCAAGCATTGTTTCCATTGTACAGATGGTGACTATCAGAACAACTGGATTGTGCTGACTCTGATCCCAACATAATTTGGGAATTCAGAAGATCTGCAGATCATCTGCCGTATAATTATGAATATGTTCAGCCAAGAAGAAAGTAAAGTAGTCCCCTAGCAACTAAGAAATCGCTTCCTATAAATTAAATAGTTATTTTACTTTGTCACATTTTCCATTTCCATTATCTGACTTCTTAATAGATCTGTAAGCCTCCTTCCCAGCCTGCCTTCGGGGCTAGCACAAGAATACTCAGAGGTATTCCATCCACTAGATATTGCACAATTTGGAAACCCTCTTTCCATGTGTGTTTTCAGCTTCTTCGAAACCACAGTCGATCAGTGAACAAAAGATCATCCTTTGAGGAGGAAAAACACTGGGACTTCATTTGGGATCAGGTAGATCTGTGGGGTGTTGAAAACTATGTTGAAATAGACATTATCACTTTAATTTGTAAGGGGTTTCCTAGCCTGGTTTTCAGGCTTAGGTGCTCTACAGGGAAACTTGTAGCCTGGATCTTTTCTTTTTTCAGCAGTCAGTCTGCAGCCAGCTAGTCCAGCCTAAAGCGTGGCGAGTTTTGCCTCTCTGTTTTAGGGAGCAGCCTGCTTTGTCTTTTTCTGTTTTGGGATTCTTGTGTATTAGGGATCTGAATTCCAAGCAGTAAAATAGTGTTCTGTTGCAACCTTCCAGCAGGAGTAGTCTATGTTTTTATCTAACTTCTCTGTGAATATGCCACGAACATTTTAAGAGCCTAACATTCTTCTCTGGAGTGCCATTGAAGTGACTGGCAATACTCTCATTGGCTTCAGTACACAAGAGCTAATGCTAAATTAGCACAATGAATGGTTGTGTTTATTGTGCTTTAGATATGTGCAAAGCCCAGTGATTCTCATTCACAGGGTCTCCTGCAAGCTGTGGTACATTGTTATTTTGGTTCATTTAGGCATGCTCCTGAATTTCAGGTGGTATTTGGGTTTGGAAAGATCTTAAACTTTAGTCTCCTGCGGGTTTGTAATACCTTGGTCTGATTCTGGTTGTTGGAGGTTCGAGTAGAGTTTAGTGGCCTGTGATATAAATCCTATGTGGGGTTTAGTGGCCTGTGATATACAGGAGATCACACAATCTGGTGGTCCCTTCTGGTCTTATACTCTAGGACTAAGACCCTATGAAAGGCAGCTGAAACCATAGAGTATTTACCTGATTTCACAAAACTGTGCAAAGTTGACGAGTTTTGTGTGGTTTTTGTGCAACTCCATAAATCCCTTCCTGGCATTTGAAATAATTTGCGGAAGTAGCTCTCAAATGTAAGTGAACCAGATCTGACTGGAAGTCAGAGGAAGGCTGGCTGTGCAGCGAAATCACTGGATGAGGACTCTGGATAGCTGAGTTCAATTTCTGAGTCTATTCCCAAATTGCCTCTGTGTGTTTGAGCAATTGGTGCCTCAATTCCCCGTCTGTAAAATGGGGTAATAGTATCTCCTGTGTCTGTCTTGACTATTGAAATTGAAAGCTCATTGGGGTAGGCACTGTCTTTAACCATGTTTTTGCATATGACCCAATAGAGGAGAACCATGATCTTGATTTAGGAGTGGAAGGGCAATGAAAGTACTAACAATAATAATAATTTCAGGTTTCTAAAAGCTTCACAAACCTTCCTGGCTTGTTACCAAAGTTTTGTGCAGGTTTAATATGTTGATAAATGTCTAAGCTTGCCTCATTGCATAGCAAGCAAATAGCCTTAGGGGGTCATGGGGGAAAAAAACCTGAGAAAGCCACTTAGCTAATGATTCCACATGCCCTTTAAGAGTAGAAGAGCTCAATGGTGGAGCATATGCTCAGCATGGGTGAGACCATGGATTCAGTTCTTGGTACTTGCACTTTGTCACTGCAACATTTATCCATGTAAAGATTAGGGGAGTACCTAAGAACATAAGAAAGGCCGTACTGGGTCAGACCAAAGGTCCATCTAGCCCAGTATCCTGTCTACTGACAGTGGCCAATGCCAGGTGCCTCAGAGGGAGTGAACCTAACAGGTAATGATCAAGTGATCTCTCTCCTGCCATCCATCACCACCCTTTGACAAACAGAGGCTAGGGACACCATTCCTTACCCATCCTGGTTAATACCCATTAATGGACTTAAACTCCATGAATTTATCCAGTACTCTTTTAAACTCTGTTATAGTCCTAGCCTTCACAGCCTCCTCAGGCAAGGAGTTCCACAGGTTGACTGTGCGCTATGTGAAGAACTTCCTTTTATTTGTTTTAAACCTGCTGCCCACTAATTTCAATGAGCGGCCCCTAGTTCTGCTATTATGGGAACAAGTAAATAACTTTTCCTTATTCACTTTCTCCATGCCACTCATAATTTTATATACCTCTATCATATCCCTCCTTAGTCTCCTCTTTTCCAAGCTAAAAAGTCCTAGCCTCTTTAATCTCTCCTCATATGGGACCCGTTCCAATCCCCTAATCATTTTAGTTGCCCTTCTCTGAACCTTTTCTAATGTCTGTATATCCTTTTTGAGATGAGGAGACCACATTTGTACACAGTATTCAAGATGTGGGCGCACCATGGATTTGTATAAGGGCAATAAGATATTCTCTGTCTTATTCTCTAACCCTTTTTTAATGATTCCTAACATCCTGTTTGCTATTTTGACTGCCGCTGCACACTGCGTGGATGTCTTCAGAGAACTATCCACAATGACTCCAAGATCTTTTTCCTGATTAGTTGTAGCTAAATTAGCCCCCATCATATTTTATGTATAGTTGGGGTTATTTTTTCCAATGTGCATTAGTTTACATTTATCCACATTAAATTTCATTTGCCATTTTGTTGCCCAATCATTTAGTTTCTTGAGATCTTTTTGAAGTTCTTCACAGTAGGAAATGAGAGGTGGAAACTCTGGAAGAGCTGATTCATACAAAAGGTCCTAAAGATATTAGCGGGATCTGCCAAGGAAAGGGAGCAAAATAAAGGCTAGAGATGAGAATAAAAACAGAGTAGGCTTGAACCACAACATTCAGACCTGGGTCAGGACTTCTTGTCTGCGGGTTTTCAGATCTGGGAGGTTAAGGGTTATGGATCTTGCCTATCATTTCTAACTCAGAGACACTTGGATTTCTTCCCAGGGAAAGAAAGGATAAAAAAAAAAAAAAAGAAGGAAAGGGAAATCAGGCTGAGGAGAGAAAGATTGTGAGGGGGTAGGGAAAGGACACGGGAAGATGAAGGAATGCGGGGAAAAAAGGAAAGTGTAAAACTAGTGCAGGAGTGGAATAAAAAAGATGTAATTTCTTCCTTTGAAACAGGTAATAACATGAAAGAAAAGTCTCCTGCTAGAGTGACCTCATTAAAAATATATACAGTTCCAAAATCTTTTGCTAAACTCCAGCTGTGGTGACATTAAGCAAAAGATCCTTTGCAATTGAAAGACATTAAAGGATACAATACAGTAATTTCACATGCCTTTCTCACCATCAAATGAAAATAATACTATATTACTTTGTAAATACTACCTTTCATGCTATTCATTTCAATGGCTTTTTTCATACTGAACCTCCTTCCACCTTGATAACATAATTATAACGGAACAAGAAATTCCTTATTGATGTCAAGATTTCATTAAGTGTCTACATGTTTCCTCGGTAGATTGTACCTTGTACTCAGTCTGGGTATTGTATAGCTATTGATAGTTATCCTATGTGAAGTCTCATTCATGTATTGGCGGGGGAGGGATAGCTCAGTGCTTTGAGCCTTGGCCTCCTAAACCCAGGGTTGTGAGTTAAGCCCTTGAGGGGGCCATTTAGGGATATGGGATAAAAATCTGTTGGGTGATTTAATTGGGATTTGGTCCTGCTTTGAGCATCAGGTTGAACTAGATGATCTCCTGAGATCCGCTCCAACCCTGATATTCTATGATACTGAAATCCTCATTATCTGAATGATAATGGACTTCTGTTTGCCCCCACCCCAAAAAACAAGTTGGGTGAGGGCAGACAGAAGTCTATTGATTCAGGCAGTCTAGAGAGACAGCAAGCATTGAAAATGAGTTCAGATCATTAGTGCACAGAAACTCATGGCAAAGGATGAGCTACAAACAGTATCCCTGAAGCTCTGGTGAGGAGGGTGAATCAGGAGGAGTTTTAGGATTCACAGGCCTTTTACAAATCTTAACATGTTTTGGAAAACATGACTAGGTCCTCAGCTATTGTTCATGAGAGTGTTCTCCACTAAAGTCAGTGGAGTTATACCCCTTGGCACCAGCAGAGGTGTAAACAGCGCACCCAGGGAGCAGGGATATGGGCCTGCGGCTGTTCTCAGGGTCCCCGGATCCCCACCCAGGGCAGGTGGAGGATCTGGGGCTTCCCACAGCTGCCCAGGCTCTCTGAGTGGTTCTTTCTACTGCCCGGCTCTGGCTTCTGGCCTGACCAGGGGGCGGGGCCTCAGGGGAGAGGAGGAGCAGGGGGCCGGGCCCCACTAGGTAGAAGCTGGCACCACACCTGAGCCTGGAGAAGGTGTGGGTAATTTTATTTCCGAAGGCTTTGGTGGCCAACCCAGGTGGAGCTTAACTACGGAAATGCAAAGGGTTTCTTGAGAAAGAGATGGAGAGAATTACTCCTGGCACTGAGTCTGCGACAATGTAGCTAATAACCTACATAACCACTAGTAACCCCCCAGATCTGAAAACTCCCAGACAAGAAGTCCTGAGTGCAGGGTTGAGCCTGTGATTTACTTTGAACATACTTACTATGACTGTTCACTGGACGTTGCTTTCTTCAGATCACCTTCCTCCTGGTTGGCTGACTTGTATACACCTTCCCTCTCTCACACACACACTTCTACTGACCTGTAGATTTTTTAAAAAAGAAAGAAATGGAAGTGTAAATAAATGAAAATCCAGAAATTGTCCAAAAATAGTGAATTCATTATGGAGCCTAAATCGATAGCCTGTGCAACCCTCAAACTTCCATTGACAAAGTTGGGTGTTCTGGGTCTTCTGAAGATGCAGATTCTGGCCCTGTTTCTGCAGTTCCTCTTCTGATATTCACAGACATTGTGCAAAATGGATTAAGATTGGTATTTTCAAAGGAACCAAGGCAGTTGTGTGTGTAACTCCGTTAAGGTCTTTTGAAAATCCTAAATTGCTAGATTCAGAGCATCTATGTAAACTGTATGCAAGCCAATACCACAGTATTTTCCTCTTTCATTGCTGAACTCTTGAGCTACTGGTCTTTATCATGTTTCTTTTCATTGTGTTTTACAAATAATGTTGTGGTCAAATACCCAGCTAAAGCTGAAATGAAATAACGAGTTCTCTTCACCATTAGCCCAGGATTAGATAATAGCATTATGAGAGGTGAAGGTTAACATTTCTAGTGGTGACTTCATTTAAACCATCCAAAAGCAAGAGGGCATGTGTAATTGCATTGCACCAATGGAGGACATAACTCCCGTTAATACTGTAGTGGAGGTCGTAGCAGCGTTTCACAGAATCAGAGCAATCATGCCATCCATGTGGAAATGAATGGGTGGGTCAGTTAATACATCCGCCCCAAGCTCCCAGCAGAACCTTTGTAATTGACCTACTCTAGTTAGTGCAGAGGTTGTGGTGGTCTCCTGGGGTGGATGAATTAAATCGTTCATTTCCATCCTGTGTGTGATTGCTCTGATTCCCTGAAATGCTGCTACGACCTCCCCTAGGGATAGGAGACTTAGTTAAGAAATAAGAAGCGAGCTGAATCTCTGCCCAAAGTTTAAACTTTTTTTTGAGATTTGAAAAAATCTTGAGTGATTTGGTGCCTGACTCTCATTTCCACATAAGGCCCATGTATACTGCGAAAGGGGTGTAAAAGGGCCCTAATGCAAATAAGAATCAGGCTCTGTGGGGGAGTTTTTCCTCCATTTTTGCTAATATGGGCATATCCTTTTGCCATTGAAAAACACCACGAGACAGGCTGTTCTCATAGTATCTCTGGCCTACTTTTGCAAGCCCACAAGAATCAGTGGATTTCAAAAATTAGCTGAATCAAATCAAATCTTCACCATTATTTTTGTATTTTATTTTCCTCAATCACAGGAGTGGACCACCAATTTGGATATAAAGGACCTGATTCATCTTTCACTCAGATGAGTGTAACTAACATCAACACTTACTTATGATGAATAGGCCTTACATTGATCTAGCGGAGATCCCAAAGCCTTCAGTGGAAACAGGAACAGACCCAGTGTCCAAAAGAAAATTTCAAGGAGAATCCAATCCCCACAGGCCAGAGAAACTGTCAAGACGATGGAACAAGCAGCAGGTTAACCCCAGGATCGGTTTTCATCTGGACATTTGTGCGGACTGGCAACTGTCAGTCCCACCATCTCTCACAGTCTCTTCATCTCAGTCTTACTCCACTCGTCTCCATACCATTCTCCTTACCCACTGCTCTCTCCCAGCTCATCCCTCTCCCTTCCATGTCTCTTTTTTCCCTTGTTTTTTCATTTACCGAATCCTCACTCAGTGAAGCTCCTCATAAAAATCATAGCACTACCATTCCATCTGCCAATCTTCGCTTTGCTTCTGTATTATATCACCAACCCTTTTGTCTTGTTTATTAGTGTAAACTCTTTGGGCCAATGCCTTTATTACTCTGTTTGGCCAGTGGCTAGCACCATGAGGCCATGGTTTTGGTTGGTCCCTAGGCACAACTGTAATAAACATAATAAATAATGATTAATAGTAATTGTGTTACTGTTGCACTTGTAAGTACCTTCCTTCATATGCAGTCCAGCTGACTTCAGTGGGCTTATTGCTCAAACTGAGAGGGAAGTGTTTTTTCTTTCCTACCAAAGTTTGAAATTTCAAAGAAATTTCCCTTTCCACATCCTGGCATTCTTGGTTTCCCTAGCCAATTCTAGTTTAGGACTGGCTGAGAAATAAGAATCCCATTTTGCAAACCAAGTTCTGAGTTTTCAAAAATTTTGTTCCACTGTGTAACAAAAAGTAGACCTTTTCAATTTTATTTTATTTTTTTTTGCAAAAAAGCCCCCCACACCAGTTGGGATCCCCATTCCCCAAATTATCCAAAAGCCTGATGATTACGATTATGAAACTGATGATTCAAGTTCTTGCTCTGAATCAAGTACAGCAGGGGCATGAACCAGCCTCTCTGACATCCCAGGTGAATTTCATAACCACCAGATTCTTAGTCTGGGATCTCTCACTTTCTCTCTCTCGTTTTGGCCAGACATTCCATCCTTGACCAGAAGGAATCTTTCACTGAAACCTGTTCATTCCTGCAAAATGTTTTGTTTTTAACGAATTGGCATTTTCCAACTGAAAAAAAGTTGAAAAATTCTCAACCATTTCTGCATAAGGCAATATTATCAACATATCAGAATCTGGCATAAAAGAGACTATATATATGGACAGCACAGTATCTCTTCCCCCTTGTTTCTCAGAAGTTAACTACAATCTGAATATCCTCAATGTGTCCTGATTTCTTTGTTGAGAGCAGCTGTTTCACCTTGTCTTTTCAGGTATACTTTTTATTTTGTTAACTCACTGGAAAAGCAGTGTGGATCTGAGAAATTCCCAGTCTTCATTGAGCATGCCACACCATGCCTACTAAGCTGTGAAGGTCAATACGTTCTAAATAGATTCCACAGCACCTGTTTAATGTCTTGTATCCATGAAAACAGGAAATGCTACATAAACAATTAGTAATTGATTTAATTACATTCAAGGGGTGTTGTTTGTTTGACTTTGACTTTGAGTTAAGAGACAGTGAAGCTTCTAGTGGAAAATCTAAAGAGCTTCTCAGGAAACCTCAGTGGAAGTTAAATCTCTAAGTAACTCCATAAGATAATCACCTTTATCGAGAACTTGAGAGAGTGCTTTCTGAATAGCACCACTTCGCTTTTCTCTGCTGGAACTGTTAATAGATCATGCCAATCCGATTTGCATAGACTTTAATAAGACGCATTGTGCAATACAAAAAAGATGCTTTTGAAGAGAATGACTTCACAAAAGGAAGAAATAGATAACTAGAGTAGCATGGTGTCTCTCTGACACCATCATCTAATGTTTAGGAAAGGGGACCGAGAGTCAGGACTCCGAGACTCTGTTTTAACTCTGCCACTGACTCACTTCATAGACTTAGAAAAGTCATTTTACCTCTCCCTAATTCTCTGGACTGCATTTTCTCCCATTTGTACAGGATCATTTGTGGTCTATGCTACTGCAAGAGCTGCTACATTTGAGTGGGGGATTCACCATGGGGAAGGAAGGCACTGATTCCACTATTACCCTCATCTGGGATTTCTGCTAAAGGAAGCCGGTTTTATTATCCACTGGGATCTCCATAGAAGCCCCGGGAGTGAATGCTACAGCAGTGATGTGCTGAATTGATACGTTCTCTATCTACCATGGCTGTGTCATCTCTCTGACTAGTGCAACCGACTTTAAGGCTGAGTTGGCTGCTGTCTCTTGGCCATCTATTGGGTGGAAAGTTGTATGTGTGCTTGATCACAGCAACCTCCTTCTGGGTGGATAGTCTGTCACTTGTAAACTTCTAGTGGATTCTGTGTTATTTTATCATTACTTTAGGGACTCTGCAGCACACTGAATGAGATACTTGTGTGATA
Organism: Dermatemys mawii; assembly: GCA_007922305.1. NCBI lineage: Eukaryota > Metazoa > Chordata > Testudines > Dermatemydidae > Dermatemys > Dermatemys mawii. The sequence goes on from ML677353.1 coordinate 5,411,746, forward strand.
CATTTCACTCCTTGCATTTCAGTTCAGCATTGTTTGATTTGTGGGGACAGGATGTACATTGGTGTATCTCCACTTACCAGAAGTGGAGTGATGCTGATTTACATCAGCGGAGGATCTGATCCGTAATCTCAGGAAATCACAGTTCTTAAATGTAGAAAACAACAATGATGCCATTCTACCATTATTGCTCTTTGCTATGGCTCTGGAAATTGTTTAGTTTGGAGACGAAAAAGGAACTAAGGCAACATGCAAGCTCAGTTTATACAATCTGTTTTGTTCAGCTGCCTCATCTCAAACATTGCGTAACAACTAGAAGGCTTTGGGGAAATATGACCATAAATATATGAACCCACGTAAGTAATCTTTTCCCTGCATATAAGAACAAACCCTTATCCCAGGTGTACTAAATTTTCTTATAACAGCTTGACAGAAACCGGCCATCTTGACTTACAAGGTTAAATTGCCTTAAAATTAGAATTGCATAAATTCTAAGTACAAAGGCCTAAATGATGCTTAGAAAGATTTCAGAAAGAGTCGGTGGAAAATAAAAGCTGAAACTACTCACTTCATTTGTTTGCACTACTAAGAATAACAGGCAAAATATGGGACCAGCTCCTCAGCTGATGTAAATCGGCATATCTCCATTGAAGTCCATGATTGATACCAGCTCAGGATCTGGCCTATTGTGTTTGAGCTCACAACGAGGCAGCAATTGCAGTAGCAAATGTGAATCACTTACATCTCACACACAGAACAGTTGGTTTCACTGATGAGAAGGTATCGATGTATTTTTGTTTTGTTTGTTTTTGTCATGACAAACCTGGTCCAGCAGAGGAGTGAAAAACACATCTTGGATTCTCAACTAGGGCACTGTCCTTGACCTAGTGAATGGGTTGGTTGGTTTGGGGTTTTTTTTAGATACTGGTACTTTGGTATGTCGCATATAAAATTTTACCATGACTCAGGTCTGGCTTAGAATCATAGAACCATAGGGTTGGAAGGGACCACAAGGTTCATCTAGTCTAACCACCTGCCAAGATGCAGGATTTGTTGTGACTAAGCCATCCAAGATGGACGGCCACCCAGCCTCCTTTTCAAACCCCCGAGTGAAGGAGCTTCCACGACCTCCTTCGGACATCTGTTCCATTGCCCTCGTATTCTTACAATTAGGAATTTTTTTCCTGAGATTTAGATTTCCTCATCCTATTGTGCTGAGACCAGTCTCAGAACAGACATTGGCCACCCCTTCCTGAAACTAGTTTTCAGTGTTTTGATCAATGGTTGGTGGGTGAGTTTCTGATCTCAGAGCTCATCCCTATTTATCAGTCTTGCGGCAAGAAAACAAAAATCTCAAATTTCTGTAATGGCTCTCAAAAGCTAATGATAAGAGCTGGATCCTACACATCTTATAGGATTGGGATGGACTCATGCAAACTGATGCAAGTGCTTAGTAGCACTGGTTTATGTTCACATATCCTATAAGGTGGATATTGTTTTATTCATTGTACAGACAGGGGAAATGGGGGTTCATAGAGGTTGAGTAAGACACAGAATCCAGGTGTGATGGGGTTTATAAGCCCCAGGCAGATGAGGAATGGGCCCGAGAGGTCTTGGGGGCAGGTCTAGCTCCAACCTTCCATGTCAATCATGCATGATAGGAAGGAGGCCTTTAAAAAGGAGGAAGCTGCAGTCAGCGTGGGAGGAGGCAAGCGGGTGGAGGAGGATTGCCCTAAGCAGCAGACTGCAAGAGTGACTCCGGAAGCTGTGGAGGGAACTCCTCAGCAGGAAATCTTCACCCCAACCCTGAGAAGAGTATAGCAGACTCCCAAGGTAGGACGGACAGGGTGAGCCGGTCTCAGAGACCCACCCAACTCCCTACCTACTCACCCTTTTTGCTGGGACATAGAGAGGGTGTGTCCCTGAATGCATGGGTGTTTGTGACATTCCTTTTAATCCTCCAGATGGAGAAACTTAAGGAAGCCCAGAACCCCTCCTACAAATAGCGTGGAAGAGGGCCATGGGCTTTGACTATCCAGGGTAGCTAGCTGGGCAGAGTCAGGTTCCCCCACCCCCAAAGGAGGAGCCACCAAGGACCCTGTTGCACCAGAAATGTTGGCAATTGCACTTCAGTTCTAATCCCTAACCAGCAATCCTTATGGTGACACTGCACTGAAGTGTGTCCCCTGCTTTAGGGTAAAATTCTGGCCCCAGTGCCCCAAAATCACAGGGTGATGCTCTGTATGGAGATGTGGGTGATCTGCAACGTTCAGAGTCGGATCCAAATTGCAGCACTGTTCAGGGTAGCTCAGATTCAGGGTTTTGGTTCAGACCATTAATGAAGAAAGAGCCTTGAAGTTTGAATCCGGATTCCAACTTCGCCCGAATATGGGGCATTTGGTTCAAAGTGATTGGGTTAGATCCATCTCTAGTTCTGTATTCATTTAGGACAGGTGACTGGAAAGAGCCTCCTGGATCATCGAGCCTAGTCCCTTGCTATCTCAGGCAACCCTGTCGTGTAATCCCATTAATACATGTATTAAGGTCCATCTGAAAATTGGGTTATTTGCCCTGACTCCTATTGGAAGGCTGTGCTAGAACCTCACATTTAGAGGCAAGACCTTAGAACTCTTGTACTTTTTGTACTTTAATGCCTCCTCAAGGTAACCAAGCTTCCATACTACAGTGTGATTCTAGATACCCCCTCATCGTGAGCATGCGGCCAGCTATTTTATCCTGTAAGTTGGCAGACTAAACACCACCATGTGCCATGGAGCTGCTTAGGTGTCTTTATCATTATCGATATTAATGGTAGTGAAGCTAGGTTTCACTATATCATTTAGATGTCATATTAAAGGTGTGTAGAAGGGCAAAACATCCATATTTATGCTGTATTTAACTTTCTATTAATAAGAAATTCAGGGGAAGTAGTTTTGTTATTAATATTGATCAGTGTTCCAATTGAAAACCCAGATGTCAAGGTTTCTTTTAGCATACTCAGTTAAATTTAGTGGTGCTGTTGATGAGAGGAAGGCTAACAGATGGTCTGCTTAATATTGCTCTAGGATTTGAAGATTTGCCAAAACTGATATACACAAGGATTTGACAACCCTGTAACGGGAATCTTTAATTACAGCTATTTTCATTCTTGCGGGTTTCAGAAAGGCTAATGTAACATTGAAGCTCCAACATACGTCAACATGGGTAAAGAGGAAGATATGATTCAGGAACCCACCCTGGGCTGGCTTGGTTTTGACCCTCTAGAAATATAGTTGACACAGTAGAATATTAGTGAAGAAACAGCGGACCAGGGTGGAAGAGAAAAAAACATCCTGAGTGTAGAATCCAGTGCTGAGAAGACTCTGGCACCAGCCACTAGAATATCAAATCCGATGACTATTCACTTGAGTCATCACTTAGTCTAAACTGTTGTGATGTTCCCCCAAGACCTCTTCCACTTGGTTGCCCAAGAACCCAGTTTGACTCCAATCTCATCACTCAGGTTCCATTGTCTGGCATACAGCAAAACTACACTGAGTTGATCCTACTCAGGGAGTGGGTGTAGGGTGTACCACAGTTCCAAAGTACAAAACCATTAATCAGCTTATAGCTACGTTCTAAAACAGACTGCCACGTGTGCCCTCTATTGCACATCATATCATTCACTGTAGTGTTGGTTCATTAGTTTCTGTGAAACAATCTCTGCACAGATCGTAAGCTGTTAATGTGCCATACATAGGCTGTCTGTTGCACATTGCTTACTTCCCTGTGATCTCTTTTCTACTAGCCACGTATTTTACATATTTACAAGGATTCTGTAAATTCATGCTTTGTTCACTGTTTCATGTCCTGGCTCAGAACAGACCTACATGGTAGTCCATGGGGAAGGAGGCAGTTCTTCAGAATCTCAAAAATCAGACAAGCAGAGATTTAAAGATCAGTATCTGCACCTCAGATTGCACCTGAAATTTAACCTTAATCTAACATAAACTTTGGACCAAGGTATCATCCTAATAAACAAAACCGTTACGAGCTGGCTTCCAGCATTTTGCTGTAGCTGTACCATCAATTCAAGAGTAGTATTCAATTTCAGGAAGGCACATGAATTGCAAACAAAAAAATGCTGGAAACCTAATGAGCCCTTACCTTGTGAGGTTGATTTTGTATTTTAGGTGCACGCAAAAGTCATTGACCTCAGTGGGTATGCGAGGAAATAATGCAAGAGAAGGTCCAGTGTTTTTATGGCATCATAGATGCCACTTAGACCTTCGCAGTGTTGTGTCTACTATGTAAAACCATGGCACTATTTAGTACAATTGGCAGTCCCTATGGAAAGAAATAAATATTGTTGAAGGTCAAAACTAACGGCCATTAGGTTAGCAGGCATTGGCTGTTGGGTATAAAGCTGGGGTGAAATTTTTTTGACAATTTTTTTAAACCAAAAATATGTTTTTGGGGGCCCTAAACAAACTTGGCAAAACATTTTGATTGGAAAAAAACCTGAAAATTTTAGTTTCAACTTTTAAATTTGAAGCCGTGTCTTCTACTTAAAAATCAAAATAAATAAACTCGCAAATAAGGGTGAAAAATACCCAAGACGGCTGAATCGTAATGACAAACTTGAAGAAAAGATTCATTTTAATTCAACTCAAAAGGTTTTGGTTGATTTAAAATGTGTGTGTGGGGGGGGGTTCTGTTCTAGTTGATGAAAAAAATAGAGAAGATGTTTTGGGCTTGAATAGAACCAGATTTTTCCCCAGATTTTTCAGTCTGGCATCCACATGGAAAAATCCATTTGCTCAGCTCTGGTTAGAGATAGCATGGGAGAGAGAGCTTTCATAGGAAAGCCTGGCTCTGTCCAGGATTACTAGTCACTGTCTTTCTGAAGAACTAAATTCACTCCATTTTCAAAATAAAACAATAATTAAAAACTAAATTGGGACTGGCCTGGATTGATTTCTCAGCAATCAGATCCATTTCTGTAGAAAGAGCAGACACTTCAACTTCCTCTTCTTCTGGTAGGTCTGTCTGCAGTTTGTTATATTGATTCTCACTTTAGTTCAGAGAAGTGCTAATCTACAGGAGAGTACTTTTTATTCAACAGAGGATGATGGGTGGTGATCATCTACACCTCTCTGGAATTGAAAACCCAGATGTCAACGTTTCTTTTAGCATATTGGGCTGTATTAGTAGAAGCATTGGCAGCAGATTGAGAGAAGTGATTATTCCCCTCGATTCGGCACTGGGGAGGCCACATCTGGAGTATTACATCCAGTTTTGGGGCCCCCACTACAGTAAGGCTGTGCAGAAATTGGAGAGAATCCAGCAGAGGGCAACAAAAATGATTAGGCGGCTGGGGCACTGACTTATGAGGAGAGGCTGAGGGAACTGGGCTTATTTAGTCTGCAAAAGAGAAGAGGGAGGAGGGATTTGATAGTAGCCTTCAACTACCTGAAGGGGCTTCCAAAGAGGATGGAGCTCGGCTCTTCTCAGTGGTGGCAGAGGAGAGAACAAGGAGAAATGGTCTCAAGTTGCAGTGGGGGAGGTTGGATATTAAGAAACACTATTTCGCTAGGAGGACGGTGAAGCGCTGGAATGGATTACCTAGGGAGATGGTGGAATCTCCATCCTTCAAGGTTTTTAGGGCCCGGCTTGACAAAGCCATGGCTGGGATGATTTAGCTGGGGTTGGTCCTGCTTTGAGCAGGGGGTTGGACTAGATGACCTCCTGAGGTCTCTTCCAACCCTAATGTTCTATGATTCTAAGTAACAGCTATATGGCAGGAATGGTGTGAAGCTGAATATATTTTCACAGAGATAAGTAGCTTCTGTTTTATAGATAGATTCATTATATGGTCATCTTATTATTTAGTTTATAAAGTGCATTGATGGTGTTCTATGACTCGCATATACCAGGTCTGATTTTTAAACTTATCCATGAGTTTTAACACAAGATACTCAATCATCCTGATATAGGTATGGACTGGGAAAAATCAGATTCAAAATAAAACACAGGTCCACAAAGGATCTTTCATAATTAGAGGAGGTGCAAAGTGCTGAATGCACCAGTACAGTCAATTAAGCACTAATTACTATTAGATTCTGATCTGCTATTGTGTGATGACTTGTTGAAGTATAAGTGTCTTCTCTGCTGGAGATGACATATCTACCCCTGCTGATCTTACAGATGTTTTTCAGCTACCCCTGTTATTCTGAGATAAAAACACAAAACCTTCCCTTGTTATAGACAACAGTATGAAAAACTCATTAGATGATCTAATTTTTCAAGATAAATTTCTTTGTGTGGTTACATGATGATCCCTCACTTTTCATACTTCTAGGAGGTGCTAATGATTTCACACTGCTTTTCTCAGAAGACTTGGGACCATTGTGTAAAATTTGGTTGACATATGGCTAGCATCTAACACTTTGCTAGCTTACAAGTGACTGGTAGCTTTGGACACCTCTTGAATTTATTATCTGTCTCCACATGCTCCAGGAAGAATTCTGCAAATGACCATGGCTCAGTCTGTTCATTGTTTCCAGGATATTCATCAATCATTGCCACTGTTCTCGTGCCCTCTTCATATCAACAGGTTTCCATATCCTATGGGGCTTTCCTAGAAGCTCAAGCAGTGCGTTTTGTGAAAGCCTTTTGTGGTGGACATTTAGCGTTCCTTGTTTAATGGAGTATTTCAGATTTCTCCTTTTCTTCCTATTACAGATACTCAGGTCCATATTCAATGGGAATCCAAAGCCTTGGATCCAAAGCCTATTAAAATAAATGAAAGTCATTCATTGACATCAATGAGCTTAACAGTGGGTGCTGAGAACAAATTCATAGATTTAAGGCTAGACGGGACTGTTACCACCACCACGTCTGACTTCTGCCTGGCACGGGCCAAAGAACTAAATACAGTAATTTTGCATCAAGCCCATACTTTAGTTTGAGCTATAACACACTTTTCAGAAAGAGATTAATCTTAATTTAAGGTAATGCAAATTACATCTTTCACTCCTCAGCCTCCTGATACATTAGATATGTTGCACCAACTCAGATTCTCTCTAAATTGATTTGGAATCCCGTAAACTCAGTTTGATTCACCCTCTCCTGCCAATGTGTAGCTTATGCCCCTATTCCACTGCAACTTGGAACTTGGCTGCATAGCGCAGATGACATGCACGTCCCTCTTGAAAGCCACAGTGGCCCCAATAGTCATTTGCAACCAGTTTCTTAAGCCTCGTCCTAATGGGGATATACACTCACCTCCCCACCCACTGGCTCTGGTCTCTACTGCTGCATCTGAAGAGAGCAGGAAATCACACTTTTGCTGCAGCGAGACCTTCACTGTGCCACAGTACACATTCTCCCTCCACCTGCCAAGAACTCTCTGTTTCACCCCCACCCCATTGTGATGCCTGTACAAAATAATGACCTTCTTGACATGGTTTTTACTACTTTCCTTTCTCTGTCTTGGTTCAGCTGGATGTCCTCACTTGTTTCATCCACTTGTGCTTTAGGATGATGGTTGTCTGTTATGGGTTGTAGTCTCCTGGTTTGTACAGCGCTCTACGTGCATTGGAGATGGGGGGGCCGAGAGTCCTGTAAATAAATATAATTATTATTGCTTACTTAGAGATTCCATGGAAGTATAAATCTTCCAAATGTTCCTCGACTAAGCAGCATGAGGCCAGTCACATGGGTTGAGGGGACCTAACTTATTATTATTACTTCTTTAGATCATTATCACAGTGGTGCAGTAGCCATTATAACTCTAGCTGAGGAGAATGATCTAAGTTTAGCACCAGCCCATCAGTAACTGCGGAGCTGGAGGCTTGCGTTGTAGCACAACGAATCCCGTTGTTCATGGGAAGACAGGACATGGATGTATCGGGAGTCCTCTCCAGTGCACGTATCTCTTCAAGACGGAAAGATTAAAATATTCTACACACTGAGACTTAGGTGCTGTAACGTCCACCTCAATGGCTTCAGTCTTCACCAGCCGTTTGCTGTGCTGCTTAGCACAAACCATAACCTAGTTTGCATAGACTTTCCCAAGAGAGTCTGGAAAAAATGCTGCAGTTTAACAGGCAGGGAAGTCACTGAGGGGCTGGGTTTACACTGTGTGATTGTGTAACCTGTCCGAAGGTTGAAATGCACAGCGGTGTTAGGGTAGGATCCATTCTCTTGACAAACAGGGAAATAATCATTCTGTTGGCTGAAGGATCCAGTCACAATACGTTACATGGGAGAGGTTAAGATATGATTCCTTAAATCTTCTTTCCCTTTTTCCATCTCATTTTCCTTTTCTTCCACTATGATTGTTATTCATCATTATTGTTTGTATTATAGTGAAACCTAAAGGCCCCAAATGAGAGGAGGGCTCTAGTGGGTTAGCAGTGCATATGGTGAAAGGCAGCCCCTGCCCCGAGGGACTTCCAATCTGTGTAGACAAACAGAAGAAGTGGGAGAGAAAAAGTGTGATTAGGGAGGTAGGATAGCCTGGAAGTTGGGCGACTTAGATTTAATTCCCTGCTCTGCCACTGATTTCATGCGTGACTTTGGGCAAGTCACTTAGCCTCTCTGTGCCTCAGTCCCTCCATCCACACTCATTGATGGGTCAGCTAAAGAAGTGAATGTGCTGTCCATCAAATTCAGACTTCTTGTCCTTTAATTCAAGAGTATGTAACCTCTGACTATGTACAAATGACACAACTGTCACAAGGACCAGTCTGACACCATGGAACAAACTCCCACAGGAGGAAAGGATCATCGCAGACCTTCTGCTCCAAGTTCCAGATGCGTTTCTTTGCCCTGGCCTTCTCTAACACCAGCACAGAGCAGTGTGAATGTTTAAAAAATAAAATACCCAGAACAAAACCGTATGAAAACAAAACTCTGCTGCCCTCACAATTCCCCCACCCCGGGGCTAAGGTGAGAGAAAACAAACTACATGTGCCAATGTTAGTCTCTTTATTTAATGTTGAGGCATTGTGCTTAAGGAAGCAGTGTTTCCTAGTAGTTAGGGCAGAGGACTGGGACTCAGAAAACTTCCATTCTATTGCTGGCTCTCCTATGAGGTGACCATTTCCCTGCTCTGTCCTCAGTTTCCCCATCTTTAAATGGGTATTACAATACTGGCCTCCTTTTGTAAGCTGCTTTGAGATCTACTAATGAAACATGCTATGTAAGAGCTTGTTGTTAATGCATGAGTGGAAGGTGCTCAGATATACGGTGAAGAGGGTAGCTTAAGGACCTATGTACAATGGAATAGATCTCTGATGTGGTCTCCTGCTGTGTTCCCATCTCCCAATCCCTCTGCTCCATGCTAACTTTGATCAAATATGTAGACAGACTTTTTTTCCCCAAAGCTATAGTTCTGCACTAGTGATGTAGTAAAAACAAGAGGTTTGGAAGTTCTGATTTCTTGGCACTGCGTACATGCTTAAAGGTTGGCATATACTTAAGCACTGGACTGATTCAGGGCCAAAAAATAATATCGCTTCCTACAGACTTTTTTAATGCTTGTCATTGTTTCATTATCTCCTGTTACAGTGCTAGTGCGATTAGTATTTGGAAGCTGCTCTTCTACTGATGTTTCTCAGCAGGAGGAGGCTGCCACGTAATGGAGTGTAAAATCAGCCGCAAATACAGATCCTATATGACTGCATGGCACAGTCGGGACTTTGAACGTTTTCCTAGACTATCAGATTTCAAGAGGAGAAAGAACCATTACGACCATCTAGTCTGATCTTCTGCATGATACAGACCATAGAATTTCATTTAATAATTCCTATGTTAAGCCGATAAGTTCTGATTGAGCTAGAGCACATCTTTTAGAAAGACACCCAATTTCCATTTAAACTCTCTGCCACTTGAAGTCTAAACCAAGTTGTTAAAACCTTCTTATTATTTAGTACATGTTTTTGGATACTTTAACAATCATTACAAAGTAGTAGCACTCACTCCACAACAACTTGCAAAGTCCTGGTGTTACTGTCCATTCAGATGGAAGTAGCATTTTTCCAAGTTGTTTTCCACAGCAGAGAGAACTACTCATGTGGGTTACATAATACGTGACTGTTAGTCTATACTATGACTTGTTTCTGCAATTTTTTTCACTTCTTTGCATGTAGTGAGTGGAACTTCTTGCTGTGTTTTAATCTTTTCCATTAAGAGAGGGAAACGGAGAAGCAGATACATATCAGAAGGTAGATTGTAAGCTCTTCAGGGCAAGGACTGTCGATACTCTTTGTGCCTAGCACAGTAGGACCCTGATCTCAGTTGGTCAGAAGGCAATACCATATAAACACGATTAATAATAAACTCAAAATGTAGGATGTTGGCCTGAAATACTCTGCCCTTCTAACCTTAAAGGCAATGAAAAAGTCATTTATTTGATCTGACATATTTTTAGTCAAGTTATAATGCATTTGTTCATACACCGTAGCTAGCCAAACATCAAGCTCTGTCTCTTTTCTCCAAACTATGAATGATGTGCACGTCAGTTTCCAAAATTAGAGAAAAGTATTCCAGATATCCTGGAACTAGCATAAATTTCATTAGTAGAAACTTAGTTCTTCTGCTAGATGGACTCCTCCATTTAAAGTCCTTCACTACATCTCTAATTAAAAAAAAATTAGGATTGATTTGTGCTATAGGACTCAGTTATGCCTCCATTTAAATTAATAGAAGTGCCCCCACTGACCTAAATGTGGCCTGGATGAGGCACAAAGAGAGAGAGAACTGAAAAGAAAGATAAATGAGTCATGAGGCCATTTATTAGCATTTCATAGCAACTATTCCTAATAATTAATGCAGCAGTTCCTGAACTCTGGGTCGCGACCTCAAATGGGGTTACACCCTCAGGAGCTGGTGTTGCAGCAATGCCTACTGTGCGGAGAACACTATTTTGCTCCACCTAGCGTGACCTCACATGTACAGTATGTGTGAATGTCTGGAGGATGCCATTTTGCTCTATAAAATGGCATTTGCCACACAGTGTGACCTTGCACGAGGGTTGTCAACCCTCCAAGATCGTCTTCAGGAATTTAAAGATTATGTCATGTGATGAAACCCCCAGGAATACGTCCAACCAAAACGGGCAACCCTACATCTCTGACACCATATGTACGAGGTCATGCTGTTTGGAGGATGCCATTTTGTAGAGCAAAATGGTATCCTCCATGCTGACTGGGGTCATGGAAAAAAATAATTCATTAAAATGGGGTCATGCTATCAAAATGTTTGGGAACCCCAGAGCTAACCCACTGAGGCCCTAGCTGCAGATGCATATTGCAGGCTGACGTAGCATGTCAGGGGCTGAGTGAGATGTAGAATCACGATAGAGGACTTGGTTCACTTTGGTTAACCCAAAAACGAACTGTTTGAACTATCCAAAACTCTCTGGTCTGCAAAACTGAGCCCTGATCCAAAGCCTGCTGAAGTCACTGGGAATCTTTCTATTGCACTTAATCAGGCCCTTGTGGTAGACATTTCATGAGATCTTTTCAAAATCTCTTTGAGATTTCCAGTGTGGTGACTGACAACTTCTATAAAACTCCCCCTGAGCTGTCAAAGTTTCCCCCAGTATTTAGAATAGAACTAAATAGAACTAAATAAGCCTTGGGGGTTTTAAAAAGTGTTCAGGATTGGCCTAGCTCGGTTCCTATTGAAGTCGAAGGTAAAAATTCCAGAATTATGCTGAATGATCTTGAAAACCACAGCAACTGTGTTGGCCAGTATTGATATTTTATTTTTTTGCTACTGATCGTGGCTACTTAGCTTATCAAAAAGATCAAAAGGTGATTTGATAATGGTGTCTAAGTACCTTCACGGGGACAAAAGACTGGATTCTTTTATTACACAGAGGAAGGCATAACCAGAAACATTGGCTGGAAGTTGAAGCCAGAGTCCTCATATGAAGACAGGATGTCTTTTTCGGGGATGGGCGTTTAGCCAAACACAAGTTACTGAGCTCACAGGAATAACTGGATGAAATTCGATGGCCTGTGTTATGCAGGAGGTCAGACTACGTGACCATAAATTCCTGGCTGTAAATTCTTTCAATCTATGAACTGCAAGAACCAGGCATTTTCACTCCTCTTCTCCCACACAGCTTTTTGTGTTGCACCCTCTACATAGAAAACACACAAAGGAAAATATATAGGATCAGATTCTTCACTGGTGTAAATCAGCCTAATTTTAGTGGAGTCAGATCACCCTAGCTGCCATTACACCACCTCACAATTTGTTTTATTTATTAAGTTGGTATCTCCAAAAACATTGAGTTGGGTGAAGGTTTGGGGCAGTTCTTAATTTATAACATACATTGCTGTTTACAGTACCAGCTCAACAGAAAGCTTGTTAGAGCCCTGTTCCTTTTATATCATTCTGAGTTTAGTCTTGTTTTAGTATTTCACTGAATTCCGAATATATCACCAGGTAAATTAAAAGCACTCAAAGATAAATCATTCATTTGGATACATTTACCACTGCTGCCTTTTGTGGCTGTTAGGAGATTAAAAAAAAAAAGAATAATACTTATTTGTTGTTCTCCTGCTTTAGAAGTTCTGCCAGCTGTACTCTGTACTTCACATGAATTCTGGTCTATTCCAATTTTCCACTTCCCTGCCTTTAATCCCAGTGTTACAAATGGAATCCCATGCTACACTAATATCTCTTACTCGCTGGCACAGAAGAGATCAATATTTCAAAATGCCGTATGTGTTATAGATCAGCTGCCTTGTGCATAAAACTCCAGTGGTATCTGAACCATTACACAATGTGTGTAAATTACATAAAGCAATGGAAGGAAAATGTGGGAAGTACGTACAGGGCCATACCCACAACATTTCTTGGAATACATTAATCAAATCTTAAAGCGGGTCTACAGGGCACCCAGATTAGTGGTTGCGTAACCCCCCAGCAAAGTTCCTATGCGTATAGGAAACGTATCCAAGCTGTTCAGATCTTTGGTTTAGGATGGGAGGTGGAATCAGTCTCTGTGACACATGAACTTGGGAGAGTTTAGTAATTAGCTTTATGCAGCACCATTCTTGCAAGGATCTTGAAAAAATATCACGAAGACTCATAGCACCCCAGAATCTGGTGACTATTATCACACTTGTTCTGCAGATAGGGAAACTGAGGCAAACACAGAGTCCTAGCCATGGTATTGTTCTCCACCTACTTCCTTGAGCTAGCAAAGTGGCACAAAGGAAACCTTTCCCCCCACCCTCAAAAAAAGCCCCTACTCCTATAGCCAGGACTCTAGGGAACCAGGATCTGGAGCTGCTTCTCTGTCTGCAGTCTGGGCTACCTGTCCCCACCAGCTAAAGCTGATATTTAGGTAAGCTAAATCCTCAATCTGCAGATCAAGCTGAGAGTCTGGGCTCCAAGTTAGCACTAGTATGAAAAATTCCAATGCAACGTTTTGGAGTTTGCATAATTCATCAAAATTGAAACATTTCACCAAGGTGGCCTGATTTCAAGGAACTTTGATGGGACCCTTTTGAAAACTGCCTCTTTCTACGGTCAGGTTTCCTACATCTGCCTGGTTTCCTGCCAGCTTGCCTGTCTTGCTCCACAGCAGCCAACCTACTGAACTGCCTCTGAGTTGGAGACCCCAGGTGGATTGCCCCAGACCAAGGACTCCGTTCCCTTCCGTAGAGAATTTTGACATTTTTGATTTTCCTTCCAAATCAGAACAAAACCAAGATTAAGAATTCTCTATGAACTGAAATTACCTTTCTCTGCCCAGCGATATCTCCTTAGTGTGTTGGGGAATTTGGATGAGGAAGAGAATATGCAGAAGATCAAGACTGCTGGGAGGCCAACCCAAGACTGGAATGAACTCCCTCAGGGTCTAAGGACCATCACAAACCTTGTTACCCCCCCAACTCCAAATGCAAGACATTTATTTAGCCTTGCCTGCTCAAACATGGACACATAGCAGTGTGCACACGTGTGTACATATGTAGATTTTTTTAAAAAAAATCCAAAACAAAACACTCCAGTGCACACACTTATTCCCTGATGGGGAAAGAACAAGAGAACCAAGAATGTGATAAATGTGTGGTCATGTGACTAATGCACTACTGAAAGGTCCTCATGGATGAAGAGTGCGGTAAGAACTTATGTAGAATACATAGAAATGGGTGGTTTAGGAAAAGAAGACTAAACTCTCACACTGGGATAATTTGTAAAATGAATTTTAAATAATCTTGCAATGATATAGAGTGACGAAATGAATGCACTTTGAGTGGGGGCTTCCTTCTTCGTGAACGTGACTCTTTAACAGAGGCAGTATTGCTGCTGTATTCCTCAGCAGCATTATTTACAGGAAAATTAGTTTAAACAGCAGCCCTTGGCCTTGTAGAAGTCTCTGAGCTAATAATGTGGATTTTAATAACACTACTGTATCTCTTCACCATATTATTGCAAATTTATATAATGAACAGTTTCCCTGAGAGGAAAGAGCCAAGATAGTGTACGTGAGAACAGCACTTTTTAAAGGCCATTAAAATGCTATTATAAGTTTTAATATGTTTCACGGCTTAAGTTGTGGAAGGAAATGCAGCAAGTGGGCCAGGATCAGATTTGAACCTTGAATCTGGTTTGAAACTTCAGATCACTCTACAAAAAATCAAACCCCCAGATCTGAAGATTTCTGAGTTTGCAGGTTCAAACTCCAGATCCAAATCTGAGCATTCCCAAATTTTGGAGTATAGAATGCAGATTTGAGGTTTGGATTGAGCCCAGGGCACTATGTTGGAAAATATCTTGGTTTGCGGTTGGTGGCTGGAATAGGCAAAGTTGGATCTCTGAGCCAGCATCTGCATTCCCCAAAATGGCAGCCAGCTGCCAACAGCAAGCCGAAAAAGGCGGGAAGAGACAACGTGAATGAAAAAGCTTTAACTAGACAAACTGAAAAATAGGCGGAATGTTTTATCTGAATTTACTGCAAATAGCATATAATAATAGTAATTGTGAAGCACTCTGACTGTGTTTGTGTGGAGAGGGACACTTCATTTCATACATCATTTACAATTCCCTGCTGTAATTCCACCATGTCAGGAAGCTTTTAAAGGTTAACGAGAGTTGGGGGAGGGGTTCTTTAATGTCCCACGTCTGGGTACACCAAGCAGCTGAGTGCAGTGATCAAACTTTTGCTAGAAGTTTAATTTTCTTTTCACTTCACTGACAGTAAATCCACTTATCTTGAGGTTAATGTGGGGTAAGTAAAAGAGGAGACATTTATGTGACTATTTCATGGTGTCTAGGCCCATTTGGATACTAATTTTCCACTACAAGATATGCCCAGCTACTGCATTTATTAACAAGTTGCAGATACAAGCTGCCAATTTCTTAGGTGCGTTCTGGGGTATTACAAAGGGCGGCGGTGGGGGAGGGAGACGACTCTCGTACATGAGTGCTTGGCAATTGATGATAGTGCCCAAACAAGATCAGGGTCCCATTGAGCGAGGTGCTTTAAAGGATGAAATGATCCTACAAGATGCTGAGCTCACTCAGTACCTCACAGGAGGAACTAGTATGCCCCATGGCAGAATCAGGCCCTATGGTGTGTGACGCCCACTGTTCCCTCTAAGCAGTGCACGTGTCCGTGCGTACACAGATCCTAAACCCCATGCACATGGCGGAACACCATGCGCACAAAAATTTGAACGGAAGCACAAAAATTTGCACAGCAGAAATTTTTTACACACACAGCCTGTCAAAAATTAGAGGGAACATTGGTGATGTCTTGCCTACCGATAACGGACGGTTTTCCTGAGAGGTACTGGTCACTGCCTGAATAAGAAGCCTCTTTGAGATTGGTTGTGAACGTTCCTTTCAATTAACATAACTGTCAGGATGTGTTAATCACAAGCCCCTAGGAGTTGTGGACTGAGCAATCAGAGAGCTGTTGGTGGATGTGGTGATTGGGAGGTGGCTAAAAACTAAAAGAGATGGACGGTCAGAAGCAGAAGCAGCTGAAAGTGTGATGGCTGACCCTGAAAGAAACCTGGGAAGAGGTTTTGGGGGTCTGTGGAGCAGGCGGAAAAGTGTGTCTGTTGATTGTGCTAGCAAAGAAGCTGTTTTCTGCTATTTGGCTCCTGCATTTTGAGACACAGTCTTTGCACATTCCGTATAAATAAACAAAATTGCATCAAAGAAATACCTGCTTCCGTCAGTTTCTAATCCCAGCTGGAATGTCCTGAGGGCCCTGACATTTGACTAGTGTGGGTCGAAAAGGGTCAACATTGCTAAGTGTTGGGATGCTTATTAGAATCTCTAGAATCAGAAATGCCAGGCTAGAAATCCTATGGGAACAGGTTTCAAGCACTCTCGTGAAATTGAGTCAGAGCTACGTAGTTCATGGGCGGGGGGATGAAGGTTGTAAATAAAAAGTAACTAATGAGGGAGGATGGTCTAGGGAGAGAGAATGGTTTAAGGCACTGGACTGCCTTTAGTTTATGGATCTTCTCCTAAATTGTTCTATTTGTACAGCACTTAGCACAATGGTCCATGACTGAAACTTCTAGGTGCTATAATAATCAAACCAATTCCACTGTGACAGTGGGCAAATTATTTGATCTGTCTGTGCCCATCTTGACAAGGAGGCTTCTGTTGCTGCGGTCTCTCTTGTCTATGCAAATTGTAACTCTTTCAGGGCAAGGACTGTCTGCTACTGAGTGTATGTACAGCACCTAGAACAGTAGGGGCCTGATCTTGGGCTCCAAAGCTTATGGTAATCACAAAAAGTAATGAAGAATCACCAGCTGGTTATGAAGTAGGTTTATTATTAGTGCTACTGGATGGGTACAGCTAATCCATCCTCTGTTCATAACTGCCTGTGATTTAAATTCTCCTTTCATATACACCTCCCCACTCCCTCCGAGCAAGAAGAAATCTGGCGACTGGCTGTACGTGTAAGTTCCAATATTGTATTTGTGTGTCAGTTTTGCGGGCAGCGGGGTACCAAATACCTATTTCATGTATAAACAGATCAGGGAACCCACAACCACCTGAGTATTCTTTTTCAGGTAGCATGGTGAATCTGGTATTTCTGTATCCGCCCACTGTACTAAAAAGACAAAGCCAGCACTGTTCTTTTTGATAGCGCTTTTCTCTTGGAAAGAGAGGGGGCAAAGGTGGAATTGTGCCACCATCTGAATGATTACTCATCAGAGCTGCAGGTGAGAGATGAAGCAATGTCACTTTCAGATGTTGCCTTAAAAAGAATTGCTGAGAAAGGAATTGGTGGTCATGGTTTAAAATCCTGATTCCAGCTTGGGCTAAGATCACAGCAGTATATTCAAGCTCTTCAGTATGTTACCACAAAAACATGACAGATATACTCTGTCATTCTGTTTCCATTTCTGATAGTGTTGGGTGGTTTGCTGTGGTAGTATGTGGTTCTGTTTGTTTTTGTGTTTTTTTTAAACAATATGTAGTCTCTGCTGTGATTTTTTTTTCTTCCTTCATGCCAAGGATTCTTCAAATTTAATGATGGACTGAAATCCCCTGGTTGGTGTTCTGAATCATCCCAGGGAACCATAGTGCATGTTAGGTTGTTGTCAGTCTGGTAGCAGCCTGCAATAATTCTGTGGTTGCAAAAGAATAACTGGCTGTAGGGGGGAAATGTTGGAGAAATGACTGACGATCGCACACCAGCTGACTGCAGAAGTCTCTCCAGAGTTTGCTGCAGAATTCCAGGACATCTGTGCTTCCACATCTCTGTCCAATTGTGCTTTACTGAGCCCTCATGTTTTCTTCTGTGCTTCAGAAATAGGTTATTTTCCTTACCCCTCTCCCCAGAGCTTTATCTGAATCACGTTCAGTGTCCCAAGGGGCACATATCCAAAAAGATTACTGCAGTCACTAGCCCTTCAGAAATAATTGATTTAGATGTTCCAGTGTCTGAAAATGATCTTCCTTTTAACTTTTTAAATCCTGTCTCTCTTCACACCAACCATGTTAAAATTGAGATGTTCCACATTAGCTGGAGGAGAGGGAAACCTAATGATTTTGAGCTATTTGTACATAGAGCTGTTACACTCAGGATTTCCATTCTAGAGACAATTCTAATGTGCTGAGAATTTGTTCCAAAAAGTAAAAAAAATGAAACTTCCCTGCAATTAAATTTGGGGGGGGGAAGAAATGAACTGCACTGACAATATTTCATTTCAGCATTCTTACTTTGTAATTAAAAATAGTATAATTAAAATCTGACATGGAGTCACAACTGACTCTCTCTCTCTACCCCTGTATCCCCCAGACAACGTTCAGGGGTGTGATTGGACTACACTGCACTCAGCTGTCCGCAATCCCTTAGGGACCATTTCAGTGTGTCCATAAATAGGAGTAACCCTGAGGCTATTCTGGCTTAGGTTGAGAGCCAGACAAATCCCTTACAACTTCGGGGATCTGCAACGGTGGCATGCTCCAAATCCCACCCCCCATTCCCGAACCAAGCACAGCTAGTGTGGACTCTCAGATTGGGACCCCATTAATTTAACTGGCACTTCTACCTGTGCAGGATTCCAGGATGTAGCCCATTGTTAACAATTCATTATCACTGAACATTTGAAGTGAGTCGTGCAGTAACACCGACCTATTCCAACTGCTAAGCGCTTATGCATTTTGTGAAGAGTGTTTTTGTTTTCTCTCTGAAAGGATAGCTCTTACAATGTCCTGGTTCATTTATTCTAATGTCCTTTTAGGCATCATCAGTTCCTTACAGGCAATTTAAACTCCTTTCACACTCCAGAAATACAGTATTCAGTAACAAGTCAGATAAGTCTTTCTTAGAGTCAATAGTTGACAATGCGGTCTTCAGTTCATCTGAAATTATTGTTTATAAAATTACTGTCTCATAAGTAAACTAAACCATTCACTGATTTATTTATTCTTGTGACTCTTTTTAGCTCGGGTGAGGTCCCCCTTTTCTACTCCTCCCTGGCTTCAGTTCCATAAACAATGTCACGACATCTTACAGAGAGCGATAATAACAGAGGGCCACTGCCAACTTCCACTGCACTATAACTCTGAAATCGTGAATGTTGTACAGAAAACTGGGGTGTCTTTTACTCATTCCACATCCGGAGTGCAAACAAATCTGAGCCAGGAATCTTCATTGTTCAGCAGAAGCATTTTAATCCATAGTGAATGACAGGAACGTCAGATTCACAGGTTTTGTAATTTAGCAAACATGCAAATAAACACATTTACACACACGCATCCAGGCATTGCACTGACTCTCTGTACAGTAGATCCTCACTAATCTGTGTTAATAGGGAACAGGTGCTGCATTGATCAAGAAGATTTTCATCCTAGCATGTGATGATGCTGTAGTTACAGGGCTAACTTCTCCTCAGTCCCCTGAGTGCACCCAGCTCATGGGATGAACCTGTTGCCTGTGCTTGTCTTAGGGCATCATCTCATGATCCTTCCATTCAGGCTATCCAGTTTATCAACCCTCCAGCTCCTGCCTGCATTTACTTCCTTCAAGAACCTGTGCCCAGGGATAGTGACCAAGAGCCTTCTAAAAACAAGGTATTTTTATTTAGCAGTTGGAACAAAGCTTTGGAGGAAAAGAAGATTTAACAAAAAATCCGGTATGCATATTTAGTCTCCTCTAATCTTACATTTCCCTACACACTGAGTTAGACAGACCTTCCACTTCAGTTACAGAGACAGAATAAGTTTACTGTCTTTTAAGAGGCTCCCAAGTTGGTTTAATTCCCTTAGTATGTCTTCATTGCAAAGCTAACCGGGCTCTTAACCGGATTTTACCCTAAACCCTGTAGTCCTCCACACAGGAAAACATCTGAAGCTGGTTTGGAGATACGTTCAGTGCAGACTGGTTTACCAAGCTGGGGGTACAGACTAGAGCCCATCTCTGCTTTACCCTGGGCTGGAACCTTCCCACTTTGTAGTGAGGACTCAGGTAAAAATCACTCACACGCTGACAGTTTCTCCAGTGTCCTTCCCACAATGCCCCCAAAATCACAGACCTGCGAGTCCATACTTGACTAGGAAAGAATCCTAGAGTGTCTCAGCACAAAGAACCATAGGTCTGGCTTCTGGGTTTGGATTTTAACTGTTCACACGCATCTCCCCCCCATTAAAAACAAAATGAGAGGTTGAATCCAGTCAACACTGGAAAAAACACCCACATGGTAACTTGGTTTGCCAACACAGAGCAGTAATACAGACTATGGCTGTTTGATTTCTAAAGCACATTAATGTACTACACATTAACTGGTCCATGTAAACCCTGCTGGTGAGAATTTAGGATTACTTAGTTGTCCTAGTACACTTTAATAGTAGTATGTGATAGCACATTGGGGAACATTACAAAGAGATTACTCATTGCGGTATATACTACTGCAATGAGTGTTGTGTACATAATGCTCACTACAGTATATAGAAAGAGTCCTCCCCCCAAAAAACTCAGGATTTTTGATTAGCTGCATAAAATTCAAATTGCTATAAAATAAACCCTAAAAGATGAAATTGATAAACCCTGAGAAACAGCTGCCGAAGCCAGAGGTTATGCCTGCAGCCTCACAAGGGTGAGTGTAGAAACAATGAGGACTGAGTAACACAGTATGGCTTTACAGTGAGAATGCTTACACCAGAGCTAGGCAAACCTGCATGCTAATCACCCCATTAACTGTGCAGTGAAAATATACCCCTAGAGAGTGTCTCCCAGTCTGCTCCTCCCTTTGTCTGGGAAGCTGGGTGTTTGGTTTTGGCTTTTCCGAACACCCCCCCGCCCACCACCTCCTTGGTGCAAGGCTGAGGGCCATTTCCCTAGTGATCAAGGGCCTTTGTTAGAGGGCCAAGAGGTGAAATCCCCCTCCTGCCTCAGACTGGCTTTTCCCTGCCATCTAGGAGAACGCCCCCTGTGATATTGGCTCCATTGTTCGTGTAGTTAGACCCGTTCAGCCTTAATGGTTTGTAGTCACTGATTTGGGGGCCTGTGTCTCCCTGTGAGTGAGTATGTTGAGACTCCCCCCACCCCCGGAGGGAGTGGATATCTACCTGTGCACAGCTAGGACAAGGACCATTGACAGGTGTCTGATCGTGCTGATCGGCCTGCCTCGTCTGTGCGGGATGCGAGGGAGCTCGGGAATGAAAACTGACCTCTTTTTCTAGAAGGATGTTAGTTGATCAGGGTATGTTGACCTGGCAAGTGAGGGTAGGCTAGCAGAGGAGTAGGCATGCCTGTGGTAGTTTTAATCCAGTAGCATGGGGAACAATGAGAGTGTAATACAGAGGCTCCCAAACTGTAGGGTGCACCCCCCTAAGGGGCATGGAGGAACATTCGGGGGGGGCGCAGAGAGGGAGTGTTACCCAGTCCTGCTCGGCTCCCAGCTCTATACTGGCCCCGCCCCCAGGCTTGTTCCCTGGCCCTGGCTCCATTCCCAGCCCCACCCCGCCCCTACTTGTGGCTCCAGCCTCAGCCCCTTGTCAACATAGCCCCTAGCCCCGCGAGCTGCGTCCCTGATCCCGACCCCTGGGGGTGTGAGGAGGAGGCAGGGACAGCAGTAAGGGAGGGTGCGATGCTAAAAAGGTTGGGGACCACTGATGTAGTGTGACAGCACTGGCTAGCAGCCCAAATACAGGTCCACCAGTGAGCCTGGGTACACAATCCAGTTGCTAGTCCATGTCGAGGTCCATGCTCGTATTGTTACCCCGCTGTCCAGCAGAAGAGCTAGGAGAAGATACGATGCCCTACATGCTGACGTCCCTCTCGCTTGCCCGGATTCTGGAGGCTCTGTTTTTCAGTAAATCTGAAACTCCAAACTCCATCTGCAGTTTGCTCAGACACTGCAGTGATGGGAACCATGGAGTAAGGCAGCAGTAATGTGAAAGAGAAGACTGAACTAGGCAGAGGATAGTAATTCTGGTTCACTGAGAATTTTGACACTCTTTTAATATTTGGTTTTGTTCTTGTTGGGAAAAACCCAACAATATTTCTGAATTTATATTAAACAAATGAAACATCCTTCACATTTTTAAAGATACTGAGATTTAAGTACTGTCCCATATGTCATCTTCAATCTTTAGTGTTAATTTGATTTCGTGCAAAAAATCACTTTTCAGCATTAATTAATTTGTTTGTTTGGGGTTGCACTAAACCAAGAAATAGTTTATTTTACACTGCAGATTACTTTTATTGATTTTCCTATAGTTGGAAATGGCTAGCAGGACTTTGCATGAGGCCTGGTCTACACCTAAAAATTAGGTTGACCTAGCTATATCGCTCAGGGCCGTGAAAAAAAAATGTGCCCTGTACAACGTGGTTAGGTCAATTTCACCCCCACTGTAGATGAAGCTAGGTCAGCGGAATAATTATTCCATTGATCTAAGTACTACCTCTTGGCAATGTGGATTAGCCACATCAGCTGAACAGCCTATTCTATCTGCACTATGGCTGTACAGCAGCACATCTGCAGCATTGGAGTTGTGTTGCTGTAGTTTTGATGCACCCTGAATAGAAAAGTATAAAAAAATCTATAATTGCAGAGCCCTCAGATCAACATTATTCTGATCTCATAAATGTCAGGGGAGTGACACTGTTCCTATAGAGCATAAGAGATCATATGGTAAGACGTACTTGGAGTAATTGTGAAATAAATAATCTCCTTTGCCACTGCTTCATAGTAATATCTAGCAATTGCATGGCGTATTCAACATTAACTAATTAATTGCTGAACAGTGGATGAATATGAGTACAGATGGAGAACTGAGGCGAGTGACTTTCTAAGTGAGAAGAAAGATTGGATGCTCTTGTTAAGGCAATAGATTGGGACTTGGGCAGTCAGGGTTCGGTTCCCAGCTGTCACAGATGTCATGTGTGATCTTGACCATGCCATAGTTTGTCCATCTGTGAAATGGGGATAACAATACATTCCTTCATCTGGATTGTTTATTTAGATGGTATATTCTTTGGAGGCAGAGGATGTCTTACTCTGTGATTGTACATCACATGGGCCACAGTCTCTGTTATCTAGGTGAAACTATAATATAAATATTAACAATTGAGCTCAGGACCCACTGCTTTCCCTATTCTCTTCTGATTCATGTACCCTTATCACCATGCCATGTGTCACCTGGGCTTCTCTTACTCCTTTTTCTGTCTAATAGGAAACTTGTGTGAGGTTTTGGTTTTTTAATGTATTTTGTTGATCCCTTATTCATTTCCCCCAGACCATGAGACTGACCTCACACCCTCAGCACATCAGGCAAATCGCACCTTTGGAGCAAGCAAGCTGCTTAAAATGGCAGGAACATTCTCTAAAACAGAATGTGTGTCTCCTCTATAACAAAACACCAAAAGATTCAGAACCTGCAAATCTTTCACCAAGCTGTCTCAGGATTTTTTTTAAAAAAGTATGTAAAGCAGCATCCCAGGCTTTGAGCTGTGGGGAAAAATCAATTTAAATGTAGACCACAAAGAGGTTGGATAACTCAGACCTCATCAGCTCAGTTCCACTTATACAAGTGCTTCACTCTTTCACAAAAGTCATTCTTCTGGAGCTTTAACACAAAAGGTCACGCCATCAAATATTCTGCTGAATACATCAATAGGAGTCAGCTCATTCAAGCACAGCCATTCAACACTGTCATATAAGTCCATGTTGCTGAATTGCTACAACTTGCCTCACTGCTTCGGCACTGCCTAAACAGAGCCTCTTCGTATGTGTGACTGGTTCGATAAAGCCACTTCTAGCCCCCAATAAAATTGAAGGCTTCTCAGTGAAAACCATTGTGGGTAGGAAGAAAAAGGTTTGACAATAAGGCAACTATTGAGTTAGTTTGGTGACAACTTTCAAGGAACTTGATGCAAAGCCAAAGTGGCCAGTCTTGAGAAAATGGAAAACATAAAGTTGGGGATTATTAAGGGCAATAGATGTTATTATGTCCCTTCTAATGTAGTTATAATTACTGATACTCTTCAGCTGAGTAAGTCGGATACAAAACAGTAGCTTTCTGAACTCAACACCTCCTTGCTATTTTAAATCAGAAAAGTAAGCTATTTTACCTCAATGTCTTCCGCAATGCATGTGAATACTCTGTATCTGAGAGATGAAATTTCAGGAACTGCCAGCTTTTGTTTCCTATGTGTCTCCCAATCCTCTCTGCTCATTCTTTCTTCCGTTCTTCGCTTCACATCTCAAATCCGTGCCTCTCCTCACATTTGGAAGTCTCCCATTTCTTGGCCTCTAGCACTCCCTTTTCAAATTCATTTTTCTAGTGACCTCTTCCTTAATTTCTCCCAGTGATTTCTCCACATCCTTCTGACCCTTACCTAAATGGTTCTGTCAATCCCTCTAGTTTAGATATTCCTGTAGCACCAAGTCTTGTACTTTGTCTTGTTGGTCATAGGTTGCAAGGTCTTTGAGAGAAAGAACTCTATTTGCAGTGCATAAAGTGCCATGTAAGGTCAGAATACTACTAATGGGACATATTGGAGGTGAGGAGATACCCAGAGGCACTAGGGCTGAAGTACTTCACAAATGCTCGAGGAGATTTCAGGCAAGAGAAAAAGGGATGAGGGGGATGTGTAGGTGCCAGAACAAGAGGAAGGTCAATATCATGTGGGATGGAACGCTGACAATGTGACTTTGGATAAGTCAGTGCAAAATCTAGGGCCAGGCCTGTGGAGAGCTCACCAGTATGTGTTTTTAAAGCAAACAATACATGAATCAGATCAGTGTGCCTTTAGGCCCCTGTATTAACCAATATAGCTAGTCTGCAAAGCACAGTTATTCACTGGCATTGTGATATGTTTGTATAATGTTTGGCATATGCTTGGCACTCTTGTAATATTCCCCTAACTTTGTCTGTCACCCCCCTCTGCCCACTATCTTCTGTCCCAGGACTCGGAACAGCTCAATGAAACAGGCTAATCTGGTTTTGAGTCACTTTGGGCATGTTTACATTGCAATTAAAAACCTATGGCTGGCCTGTGCTAGCCAATTCGGGTTCCTGGGGCTTAGGCTGCAAGGCCATTTAATTTCACTGTAGATGTCCAGACTCAGGCCCTTGACCCCTGAGAGGTGAGAAGTTTCCAGATATCAGGCTACAACCCAAGTCTGAATGTCTGTCCTGCAATTAAACAGCCTGGCAGCCCAAACCCCATGAGCCCAACTTAGCTGACACAGGCCAGTCGCCGGTTTTTAATTGCAATGTAGTCATAGCCTAAGTCCTGTTTCAACTCCCAGCCCCTCTATCAATTTCCCTCTTTGTGATTAAGTAAATGCCTCTTAATAGGAGGAAAAACTAACTAAACTGAAGATATAATTCTTTCCTTGCATGGTTGTCCAGCTAAAATACTCCCTTTTTCTCCTTCAAACTTGAAAGGAACTGCATTTCAGACAGAGTTCTGATTGAGCTGAAAACATTATAACTGAGGCTGTAATAAAGGGCCTAATGTTGTGGTCGAATTATTTAGATAATCTAGGAGAATGCAAAATATTTTGTCAGAGGTATTTTGTCAGAGGAGGAAGGTGTCGCCTAGTTTCTATCGGAATACACACAAGCTTTAAGAGACTGAGTGTGTGTGCAATTTTCCAGACTGGACAACAAAGGAAAAAGTCACTACTAAGAGATGAGTAACTACCCAAACAGCTTAGGGCTTTGCAAAGATGGCAGCCATCTTACTTACACATGCCTGGGATTCCTAAGGCAGCGGTTTTCAAATGTTAGCAACCCGAGGACCCCCATTTTGATTTTAAAAATGTTGCGAACCCCCAAGCCCTCTGCTCAACCCCAGGCCCAGCCCCCGACTCCACTCCTTTCCCCAAGGCTCCACCTCTGCCCCTCCTCTTCCTTCCCCCTCCCCTATGCGTGTCCTGTCTCCACTCCTCCCAGTGCCTCCTGCTGTTCCTTGGCATGAGGGGGAGGATTTGGTCAACAGGGCTGGCAGACTCCTTGGAGTAGGGTCTGCGGACACCAGTTTGAGAAACGCTGTCCTGGGGGACAGTGTAACCCACTGGTTAGTGTGTTACAGGACTTGCTCTGGAGATCTTTGGGTTCAATCCTTGGTGTGTTGGCCAACGTAGTGGCAATCACAACAACATGTATTACGTTACTCTTGAGAGTGCCTCTAATTCTATCCCCAGATTAGCCACTGGGCTGCTGTGGAATTATACGGGGTCAAACAGAGCTTAAAAAGTTACTCATGAATAAAATATGGAATTGACTTAGAACAAAAAGCATCATGAGGAATATTGTCATTCTGCAAACATTCATGTGAGCCAATTTTGATTCAAGAGTGTTTTCAGGAAGAAAAAAGGCCATAAATACCCATGCAAATATGAACAACTAATTTTTTGGAGCATTTTGGAAGGCTGCAATATCATGCTAAATTCCGCAATATGGATTTTTGTACCATGGAGGCTCAGAGCACACTTGTCAATGGGAACAATGCAGAAACAAACCTCTTATTTCCCTAAAATTGCCTTTCTTGATTACTTTCTGGTCCATAACTTTCTCCCCGGTTAACTTTTTCATCTAATAGGAGCTTTTTTCCCCACAATACTTTTGCTGGGTGCTTGTCCTTTCAAACTATCGGGGTGACAGTGCTGGAGCCCTGCAGTGGCCATTTTGCATCTGCCTTCTGCTCTCCCACGTGGTAAGTATTCTGGCCTCCACTTATATATTCCCTTTCTCATTGCTCAGGGGAATGGTATATCACAGACCTGAAATTACAGAATGCTGAAGAGCACTAGCAGAGTCCAAGCGATTATTTTAAAATATTGATCTTCCTACTGAATGGAAATATCTATGTACTACACTGTCTGCTTATGAAATATCAGGCATACCATAATAGTACTACTTTGTGCTTTTTGGAAAAGTTTATATTTTTTGCTGACTCATGGGAAAGCTTCTTTCAAGCAGTACCAACAAGGTCAAATGAAACCACTTCTTAATTAACGGGAGCGTGTAAAATTGATTTAGTAAAATTATAACGTTACTTAATGACTGCCAGATATGTTCAGAGCAGAAAAACTGACATTTTATCTTGATCAATATGTATTTTATTAAAATCAATGTACCCTATGAAACTGCTCTATGAAATGTTAATAAAGTCTAATTTGCTACGCTATAGAAAGCAGACAATCTAATGAAATAATTGTTTGCTATAGGAATTGCCACACATATAACTTGTTTGGTTGGTTCTCTTAAAGAATTTAAATGATTGTTGAAATATATGGAGATATACACCTATCTTATAGAACTGGAAAGACCTTGGAAGGTCATGGAGTCCAGTCCCCTGCCTACACTAGCAAGACCAAGTACTGTCCCCTGACAGATGCTTTGCCTCAGATCTCTAAATGGCCCCTTCAAGGATTGAACTCACAACCTTGGGTTTAATAGGCCAATGCTCAAATGACTGGGCTATCCCTTCTGCTGCTTAGTGTCTGAATCATTAAAAGTAGAGTGTTTAATTAAAAAAATTGTCACATCAAATCAACTGGGGTGAGGTGCTTGAGGTATAACTTACTGGTAATAGGATCTGGAACTTTTCATTTTTAAACCAGGGCTTTAAATCCAACTCAGATCTATGCAGAGAGAAATCTAGGATTCAGCTCAGGGCTGTTCCCAGCCTCTAAATTAGCATATTCTTATGTGCTTTCCTGAATTGAGGTTCTAATGAAGACTTGACCCTATAATAAACCTCTAACTGGCATCTTTGTCTCAGTACAGATTCCGCAGACTGAATGACCCTTAGGGTCAAAACATGTCCTTCTTATTTCTAAAGATGTTTTTCCTAAGCCAGCACTGAGGCAAACAGGACTGGCAATATGAGGGTGTTTACACTGCTACTGACTTTTGCTGTAGCTAATGTAACACGCTAAGTGTATTTTTGTCCAGCTTCGGATGGTTCATGTAGAAGTTAAGAGTCCACTATGGCTACTCGCTAAAAGAATTTTTCCCTTAGTTCAAGTGATGGAAAGCTGTGCTTTGGAGCTGAAAGTCCACACGCTCTCTCTTTCTCTAACAACATTGATTTATAGGGTCATTATACTATTAAACATTACATAGTAACATCTTTTGCTAACTTAGGCCAGGCTAGGGCAGATGTTCTCAATCCAGTCCCCTAAACTGTGCCACTAAAAATGAAGTTGATTCTCTTTTGTAGCATTCTTGTCTTCACTGAGGTGATCTTTCTCATAACTCTAAACAAGCCCTTACTCTATGAAAAACTTACTTGAATTTTGTTTTCTACTGCTGTTTTTACACAACTGAGCTGAAAAGAAGTGTGAAAGCAGGAGGGCTTTCAAATGGTCTTTTAACTGTATCATTGTTACATTCTTGATTGGACTTATTCCTCTCTGTGCTCCAGTAAGGGAGACAGGCAGTTCATTGCAACTTAGAGAGGGCCCCTAGAGAGTCATTTTGCAGGACATACAGCAGACGTGGGCTCACTAGGAAGTATGCTTCATTAGAACAGATTTTCTGCTAATTTTTTTTTCTATTTTATTTTGTTCAATTCCTGGTTGCAGCACTTGTAACTTCAGCTACAAGGCAAACACCTATTGTTCCTTCTAGCACTGTATCTTCAGTGAAGCTTTTGAAAAGCTTACAAGGGAAAATGCAACAGTGGAAAGTTCAGTTGAAGTGGGAGAACTTAATGTTCATGTTCAGGAATGGATGGCTGAAAAGTTCAACTAATGCTTGAAAATCTTTCTGGGGAGCTGGGGGTCTAGATTTGAATAAGTTTAGTCAACATGTACAGAAATTTGTCCATAATGCCAGACTGAGGACTGGTTAATCTCTATTTTTTCAACTGAGCTTCACTTTCGATTTTGGGTTTGTACAAAAGAAAGCCTGGATGAAAACCAAAGACAATATTCACAGAAAATCCTCCAAAGGAAAACCAGCAGATTTCTCACACTATGTGCCATGATACTGTCCATGTTTTTATGACCAATGGAGACCAAATCAAGTGATGCTCATCATTGTCAGCTACTGATTAAACCCAGAGAGCCTAATCATAGTTATTAGACACAATGCTGAACATGATTTATCTTGGTCTACAATGATTACAATGCTCCATGTCAGCTGATCTGATACTTCATAATCATGTTAAACACAGTAAAGTATGGTTGTGCAGACTAGTCGAAGGCAGAACTGTAAGTTGTCAATGACTTCGCAAAAACACCAATATAAACGAAATCGCAGTCAGCAAGGTGTTTTCCTTAAGGTGTAAGTTATTAGTTTACCTTGATTTCTTGCTAGGCCAGTAATAAAGGATAACCAGAAAACTCCCGAGTGTGGATTTCAACCCAGTTCTATCACCCTAGGCATGGAAAATGACCACGTAGAGACATCCCTCTGTCTCTTCGGCAGAGCTTCCTTTATAGCCCTTTCCTTAAACACCCAGGAAGCATTCCCAGGTGCAGTGGGGACTGGGTAGTTCTTCTATATGCTGCCAGATGAACCTAACTGCGGCTTGGAAATATTTCCTGGACTCA
Source organism: Dermatemys mawii (assembly GCA_007922305.1). Taxonomy (NCBI): domain Eukaryota; kingdom Metazoa; phylum Chordata; order Testudines; family Dermatemydidae; genus Dermatemys; species Dermatemys mawii. Next base: position 5,441,247 of record ML677353.1, read on the forward strand.
CTTGTAGCTTATGGCCCATAACCTTTGGGAACCTTAGGGGCCATAGCCGAACTGATTAGCTAAGCCAGCCATTTACTATGCTTTTCCTATAAGCCGGAGGAATCTCCCTTGTGGGGGGAAGTGCAGCTGTACACGAGAGTGGGATCACTCATGCAACCTCTTCCACCTCCCCGCCACTTGCAAACCAAGCATGTGAGAAGATGGTGCATGCATGTACTCTATGTACATAAGGGAGTAAGGGAAGACCATTCTGTGGCTGCAATTCCCCTGTATTTATGCCTCATGTAAATAGCACGTTTACCCTACAGTACAAGATCCTGTTGTTCCTGGCTTGGATTCTATGTGAAATTCTCTTATATAGCTTGATTTTCTGATGACCCTTTGCTGTAAAACCCAGGGCTGAGAACAATATTTATTCACCATAAAAAAGGAGTGCTTGCAAAAACACCAGGACAAAGTTGCTTTCGAAGGAATCACAGACGATGTAGCCTAAGAGACTATCACATAGGAACTTAGAAAATGAATACCGTGAGAGAGCCTTTAACCTAATTACGACTTTATTGTTTTATTGCCACTATCACACCTTCATAGCCAAGCCAGCACAACTGTGGAGCCTTGCCTACTGTCATTACTCGGTGTTCTCTTTTGTTTACATGTTATTAGAAATGTGCGTGGTGGGACTTAGCAGGCAAGCAAAATATATGGGCCCTGCACCTGGGCTGCACTATAGGACCAGCCCTGATGCCAATGTAGCCAGCTACAACAGGATCATCCCAGTGTTGCGGGGTTGTCCAATGACTTTAATGCTACCAAAAAAAGAATGAGGAGTACTTGTGGCACCTTACAGACTAACAAATTTATTTGGGCATAAGCTTTCATGGGCTAAAACCCACTTCATCAGATGTATAGAGTGGAACATACAATAGGAAGATAGATAGATAGATATACGGAGAACATGAAAAGATGGGGTTGCTGTACCAACTCTAAGAAGCTAATTAATTAAGGTGAGCTATTATCAGCAGGAGAAAAAAACTTTTTGTAGTGATAATCAGACTCATTTCAAACAGTTAACAAGGTGTGGGTAACTGTAGGGGAAAATTAACATGGGGAAATAGATTTCAGTGTGTGTAATGACCCAGCCACTCCCAGTCTTTATTCAAGCCTAATTTAATGGTATTCAGTTTCCAAAATTAATTCCAGTTCTGCAGTTTCTCTTTGGAGTCTGTTTCTGAAGTTTTTTTATTGAAGAATTGCCACTTTTAGATCTGTTACTGAGAGACCAGAGAGATTGAAGTGTTCTCCTACTGGTTTTTGAATGTTATGATTCCTAATATCAGATTTGTGTCCATTTATTCTTTTGTGTAGAAACTGTCAGGTTTGGCCAATGTATATGTCCGAGGGGCATTGCTGGCAGAGGGGCATTGCTTGCACATGATGGCATATATCACATTGGTAGATGTGCAGCTGAACGAGCCCCTGATGGTGTGGCTGATGTGATTAGGTCCTGTGATGGTGTCAATTGCATAGATATGTGGACAGAGTTGGCACAGGGCTTTGTTGCAAGGATAGGTTCCTGGGTTGGTGTTTTTGTTGAGTGGTTGCTGGTGAGTATTTGCTTCCGGTTAGGAGCCTTTCTGTAAGTGAGGACTGGCCTGTCTCCCAAGATCTGTGAGTTTCTTAATTAATTCTACCATAGTAGCTCTTATGCCACTCTGTTACTTCCCTGTGCTCCATGATCCTTGGATACTATGATGACCCCTTGGGGCTTTTTTGGTAGCTGGACCAAAGGAACCAGTTTGGTGGAAAGCCAGAAAGTCCCACATGGCTTATACTCTCCTTTGTATCACTGCCTCCTGAGTTACTCTGACAACTGTTCATCCATAGCCAGGGGAGGGGGGCTCAAGGCACAATTCATGCTCTGAAGAATATACTGAGGGACAAATCCTGAGCAAAAGTGTACTGAGCTCCCGAATTGATTCAGAACTGGAGGTACTCAGCAGCTTTCAGTATTTAGTGCTCAGTTAAAGCAGGACTTGAGGGATTGTAATGGATGTTGGGGGTGATAGTGAAATAAGCTTGGTTGCTGAGTGATGTTTCTTTCGAGGGCTTCATCTGTTACTTTTAATAAAAATGCTGTAAACCCAGAAACCTGAGGTTTATGGCAGAAGTCCTCAATTAGAATGAAAAAATAATTTGTTCATATTGTTGTGAACAAAAGAATCCAGTGTGGATCCCCATGAACATACCATCAGGCATCCATGAGCACCTCTGTAAATTAATGCAATTTCCCCAATATTTATTTGCTGCAAAATTAGTACTTGAAGCATGGCACTGGTGAATCACTATGCATTATTTGATATTTTTTTTAAAAAAAAAGTTTTAAAGAGCTGAGTAGGATGCAGAAATAATACCTTATGATTCTAGAAACCCACTTCACAGATAATAAACAGTGCTTGGACAAAGAACATTCTGAGAACAAAACTTGTTGCCTGACAATTACTTTTTCAAACTCTTTTGGAAAATGCTTACGAAGGATGATTACATTTGAATGAAGTAGAGATGGGTTCATGAGCAGACTGCAGAGGGATCTCCCAAAACTGGGTGACCAGGCAACAAAATGGCAGATTGTATTCAGTATTGATAAATGCAAAGGAATGCAAATTGGAAAACATAATACTAACTATCTATACAAAATAATAGGGTCTAAATTAGCCGCTAAAGAAAGATCTTAGAGTCATTATGGTTAGTTTTCTGAAAACATCTGCTCAATGTGCAGCAGGAGTCAAAAATATTAATAATGTTAGGAACCATTAGGAAAGTGATAGATAATAAGACAGTAAATATCAATGCGACCATACAAATCCATGGTATGCCCACACCTTAAAAGCAGCATGCATTTCTGGTTACCTCCTCTCAAAAGGGCTCTATTACAAATAGAAAAGGTACAGAGAAGGGCAACAAAAACGATTAAGGGTATGGACCAGCTTCCGCATGAGAAGAGAAAAGACTGGGGCTGTTCAGCTTTGAAAGGAGATGACTAAGGGAGGATTTGATAGAGATCTTTAAGATCATGAATGGTATGGACAAAGTGAATGAGGAAATGTTGTTTGTTCCTTCACATAGTGCTAAAACTAGGGGTCACTCAATGATAACAAGCAACGGGTTTAAAACAAACTGAAGGAAGTATTTCTTCACATAGTGCACAGTCATCCTCTGGAACTCATTGCCGAGGGATGTTGTGAATGCCAGAAATATAACTGAGTTCAACAAAGGATATGTTTATAGAGCATAGGTCAATCAGTGGCCATTAGCCAGAGATGCAATCCCATACTCCAGGCCCCCCTAAGCCTCTGACTGCCAGATGCTGGGATTGGATGACGGAAGATGGATCACCTGTTCTGTTCATTCCCTTTGAAGAATCTGGCATCGGCTACTGTCGGAAGACAGGATACTGGGCTAGATGGAGTCTTGTTCTGGCCCAGTTTGGCCATTCTTATGTTCTCATGACTCATTCACCAGAACATTTGTGCTAGCTCTTAGTCAGAATGAATCATCCACCAGTTCCTCACAGCACTTATGTCATTCTTCTTTTGTTGGTTTGTGTGTGTGTGTGTGTGTGTGACTGTATTAAGATATAGGTTGAGATATGGAAGCCCTAGAGACCCAAGGATGATCTTATTTCTGGCATAGACCACAATCCTTCAAGGTGCTGAGAGTTCCTGTGCGTTGCTAAGCACACCTGATTCCCACAGATGTTAATGAGAGTGGAGGGTATGCACTGCTTTCTATAAGTGCTAAGGACGTTGCAGGACAGAGCCCATCATATTTGTTTCTAGGCCCTGATCTAGAAAGGATTTAAACACAAGCTAAAGTCCCATTTAGTGAGTCTTAAATGAATGCTTAAAATTAAACCATTTGATGCATTCCTGAATAAAGGTGTCAGGATTCTAGAACTTCCATATCTCACTCTTCATTCCAGTGTATTCATTTAATTCCCTTCTTTTTGCAATGAGAATAAAACATGACCTGCCCCAAGGCCCATTGAGGATATATTAGCTTGCAGCACATTCGCTCTTGAGTAATCTTAATTTTAAATTATATTGATGTCCCCTCACAATTTCATTTATTACAGATAGGCCGACAAGCCCAGATGCAGGGCCGCAGCCAATTTTCTGACTTGGAAAATGCCTAATACAAAAGAATTTTCCTATTTTTCACGCCAATGCTGAGCAAACACCTCTTTGATAATATACCATTATAAATTGCAAACTTGTCAGAATCCAATTATTAATCTGATATTCAGGTATTTATTTCATTCCTTGTAAGAATTCTGCAAGGTCAGCTCTGAGTAATTACACTTTCTGATAGGCTCCTACTCAAGCTTCCATTAAATGAGCATTCTTCAGTGTAATACTGCTGGTGCAGTACCATGAGGTTATAAGCCTAGTGCGTTCACTGCTACAGATTGTTATTGAATGTGAAAAGAAAGGCCACTGAATTATATTTCCAGAATGTATTTCTGGCAAAGGGGGTTATTTTTAATATTCAAGAGTGCTACGCAGCCTATTTTATTTAATGAAATGAAACAATGATGGGGATTATAGTGTAGGAATTGAGAACATTTAAAGTGCAAGTCTATTTTTCATAATTAGAAAACCACTTACACAGTCTGTGTTAATGTCAATGCAGTGGATATATTTCCCGTTATTTAATTTGTCATTTAAAATAACTTGTACTTATCATTAATGGCAGTAGATATATTTACTAATCTATAGAGATTTATATTAAATAGCCAGGTAATTCCCCAGATATATTTTTCTATAGATTTTGACACCTTACAGCTGAGAGAGTTTTTGCTTTCACCATTTAGTTAATGATATTTCACCATTGTATGCATCTACTTATTTTTATGGCCCTCATCATCATTATATCTGAACACTTCACAATTCATTCTCACACCAGTTCATTGAAATAGGTGTGAAATTGAGAGTGTTACTTCCCTCGCATTTGCAGAAGCCCTAGGCAACTATTTATATTCCATTCTATCACATCATTATTTTTTGCCTTTGTTTACTAGGACTTCAACTGACACAATTTCAAAGAGACAATTCTGGGCGGGCTGCCATGATCAAAGGTGTGCCATTTCCTCCACTTCTGATACAACTTTATAAAAGTCCAGCTGGTGTTGCTTCCTTTTCTGCTGATTTTCCATATTTTTCTCAAAGCATAACAAGATTGTTTTTACACAAATAGTTCTTATAGTTCTTGCTTCGGTTGTCAACTTGCAATGCACATATTCATATCAAGCACGCGTCATTCATGCCAGGTCTCAATGACTTATAATATATTACATGGATATATGAATCACAATGTATATTGATATATATATATTCCAACATTCCCCGCTCCTGACACATGATTAATGCCATTAATTATTGTATCACTTTATAATTTCACAAGCAATTCAATTTCATTTATCACTTGCTCCAAAATGTCTTGTTGCTTTCTTATTCAACAGTTTAAACATAGCATAATAAAGGTTAACAAAATCATTACTACAAATAATATGACAGTAGGATGTAGCATTAAATTTAGAAGAGCTGAGACACTGGGAGACCATTCTTTAAAAAGCATCATATTAACGAGAAATTGCCAGTTATTCTCCTCCTTTCCCCGGTTTTTATATTTCACCATTGTGGATCAAAATGTTTCTTTTTCCCAGCCGAGCAGACTTAGATACATCTTTTGCACATTGCCTGATTTTTTTCGCTTTCATCAATTAATTTTCCCATCGTTTTCAATGTATCCCCAAATCAAAGGACCAGTCCACCTCTTTTGGTTCCCCAAAAAATTCCTTTTTTAAAAAAAAATAGATGATCTCAGTAAATAATTTGATTAATAATGACCTCTGTTACATTACATTTACATGATGCAATTGGGCCTTTTTCTGTCATTCTTCCCCAAAATACATGTTTTTCAGTGGCTACCACACAAATACACCCATTGCCTAAACCAAACACTCCTATGCCATTCGAGGATAAATGTTGCATGGTACATTGTCCGCTTGAATGGTTCAAATGACATCCCTCTAGGGACCAAGTTAGTTGTGGGCACATCCATTGGCTTGGTTCCCACTCTTCACAATGTTTCATTAATTCTACTAATATATAATCCCCTTCTTCTTCAATCAAGTGTGTCCCACTTATTTCTATTTGCCATAATTCCCCATTAATAATTTTGGCAACACTCAGGCCATTGTGCTTTTCTTTGCTTCCCTGTGTTGTGTAATAGCATTCTGCCTTTTCACTTTCCCCTCAGAGTGGCTTGATCCCAATTAAACTTCATATATTTCTTCCATCCTGCAATTCATTGAGTCCATATATGGGGATCTTTGAACCATTCAAAAGGCCATTGCCCATTATTTAACAGATTAACCATTCTCTCTATGTATTGTATCCCATAAGTTTGCATCTGTACACACTGTGTTTCTAATACTGTTTTATTGTCAGTCTCAGACACACCAAACAGATTTACATTTAGAGACATTTTCAAAGTGATGGCTTGTTTCAGTTGGAGTTCCACACTTCTTATTCCTTGTTTCAATAATGCACGAAAATTTTGTCACGTGTCTGTATAGCTCCCAAACTCTTACCCAAATCTGACGTTTTCCCTTGTAACATCTCAATATCAGCTGAGTTTAAAACTCCAGCACCAATACTACTTATGATATATTGCCCTATACCTCTCTTATTTTGTATAATCCCGTCCCCCCATTGTTGTTGCCACGCTTGTAATAGAGGAAATATGCTCTGGATGTTCTTCACTTATGTTTACTTGTGCTCCTTCAAACCACATTGTTTGATCCAGAGTAGTTGGGGCTTCGATTACTTCTCCCCTCCTATATGGGTGCTCATCTGCCATGATTCAAGGTGCAACCTTATTTACTGATATCTGATTAATACACATAAAAAACCAACCGTATCCCCAAAAATATATTCCCCCCATTAATTTTCCTAAAGCAACTAAATATTATCATTATGGAAGGATTTGCCATTACACTATATTCCCATGATTAAAGCACTATTGACTCGTTCCATCTCACATGAGTATTAGCCAGTTCTTGTTGCTTAGTCTCTTCTAAGGTGACTATATCAAATCCCAAACTCCAAAAGGTACAGTTAAGAGTACTCCTATTCAGATTGTTCTCATCATAACTAATTCTAAATATTAGGTGGCCTTCCCACCCCCACCCACCCCTTACTATGTACATATACCTCCATTGCTTTTCCAAGTCTCTCTTTCTTTCTCTCTCTCTCTCTCTCAGATAAACTAAAAGAAAAAGAAAGAAACATTAAAATAATAGAAGATTAGGGTTGGAAGAAACCTCAGGAGGTCATCTAGTCAATCCCCTACTCAAAGCAGGACCAACCCCAACTAAATCATCCCAGCTAGGTCTTTGTCAAGCCAAGCCCTAAAAACCCTAAGTATCGAGATTCCACCACCTCCCTAAGTAACCCATTCCAGTGCTTCACCATCCTCCTAGTGAAACAGTGTTTCCTAATATCCAACCTAGACCTTCCGCACTGCGACTTGAGACCATTGCTGCTTCCTTTGTCATCTGCCGTCACTGAAAACAGCCTAGCTCCATCCTCTTTGGAAACCCCATTTCGCTAGTTGAAGGCTGCTATCAAATCTCCCCTCTTCTCTTTTTCTCGTAAGTCCAAGACACTCCAGCCCCCTAATCATTTTCATTGTCCTCCACTGACTCTGTCCAATTTGTCCACATATCTTCTGAGGTGGAAGGACCAAAACTGGACAGAATACTCCAGATGTGGCCTTCCCAGTGCTGAATAGAGGGGAATATCACTTCCCTTGATCTGTTGGCAATGCTCCTACTAATACTGCTCAATATGTCGTTGGCCTTCTTGGTAACAAGGGCACACTGCTGACTCATATCCAGCTTTTCGTCCACTGTAATCCCCAGGTCCTTTTCTGCAGAACTGCCGCTTAGCCAGTCAGTCCCCAGCCTGTAGCAGTGCATGGGATACTTCTGTCCTAAGTGCAGGACTCTGCACTGGTCCTTGTTGAACCTCATCAGATTTCTTTTGGTCCAATCCTCCAATTTGACTAGGTCACTCTGGACCTCTCCCCGCCCCCTCCAGTTTAGTGTCATCTGCGAACTTGCTTAGGGTGCAATTAATCTCATCACCCAGATCATTAATAAAGATGTTATTTAATATTTAAGCCATAACTTTAATTGTGATGTGTGGACGTACTTTTCCCTTTTCCCCCTTGTTAATCGGCACTAGAATAGGTGCCCTCCATCAGGAGGGCATATGGTAATGTCATTGCCTGTTTGTTATAGAAGCTGGCTGAACCAGGAACTGAACAAAGATCTCTTGAGTTCCAATCTAGTACTTTAACGGCAAGACCATGCTACCAATTGTTGTACTTTTTCCTCAATATCTAAAGCTTAGTAAGAAGCAGCATTATCAAATCCATGTTCACCCAGGACTTTAAAATTGGCCAAGCAGAACATCACAGAGATGGCAGGCATAATAATCCAAGACTTTTTTCCCCTCAGAGCACGAGTCCCAGCCCATTTAGCTAAAGGAGCAGCTCTATGAGGGGTTAGTAGTGTAAAAGTGATTTGGCTAGCATGTACTCTGCATGCATGCTGTCCTTGACAGGAGAAAAACCAGATCTCACACTGCTAGCTAAATTACACAATGAAATAAGTGATAGAGCAAAGGCTGTGTTGTCTTCTGAAGATTCCTGTAACTACCTCATCTCTAATTTAACCCTAAATCAAAATAAAATAATCATGAGTAAATTACCATAAATAACTTAAGATGGCCATCAACATACGGCACACAGTATTGTGATTTTCATTTATTTACAAATAGAAATGAGACTGTCTGCACATTGTGGAAAAGCATTGAAATCTGCTGCTGTTTTTCTATGGCAGAGGTAATGCTAATAATGATTCCTTAGCAAGTATGTATAAATGTGTAGAAAATTTTCTTATATCTTTACCCATCCTTATTAATTTATTAATATTAATGAAGAAACTCTCCCTCAGAGGTTGAAAAGTTAAAACAGCAAAGTCCGTGAGGCCAAATGGACTTTGCCCTGCAGAGCCGGTGCACTGATGTGCAACATGACTCGCTGAGTCATCCTTACTGAATACGACTCTGCATCAAACATGACTTTGTTGAGTTATCCAAGGAAATCCCTTTAAAAACAATTCCATCATACTTCAGAGCTAGAGTCAATATCAACAGAGGTCCCAGACAAGAGAAGATCAATATGTTTTCACATTTATTTTTTACTGGAGAGATTGATTAACAAGACACTCCAGAACCTTGTCAATTATATGGTACTTGCTTTGATTTACGGGAAGTAGCTTTAAGCCAGGGAAGTCTGGGGGTGACAGACTCCAGAAAGAAAGAGTGAACATACATAGAGGCTGAATAGTGCAACCATGAAAACAGAAATCCGGTCTAATATAAACTCCATCATAGTTTACAGCTCCTATTTGAAGGGTTACATTTTTCAATAATGGCTGAAGTTTACAGTCATAAGGAGTGCATTATATTAATTGTATCTAATAAAGACTCTGGGCTGGTTTTCACTGGGTGGGGGTCGACTGAAGATACGGAACTTCAGCTACACGAATAATATAGCTGAAGTCGGCGTACCTTCAGCCGACTTACCTGCCGTCCTCATGGTGGTGGCGGGCGGCGGTGCGCTCCCCCATCGACTCCAGCTTGCGCCTCGCAGTGAGCTGGAGTTACAGGAGTCGATGGGGGGCGCTGCTACAATCGATTTCTCGCATCTTAACGAGACACGAGAAATCGATTGCTAGAAGATCGATCGCTACCCACCGATCCGGCGGGTAGTGAAGACCTACCCTTGTTTCAATAGCGAATCCAGCCATATGGCTCCTCTTTTGAGTTCTTGGAGGGTTCTTAGCTTGGAAATATGATCCAGAAAGGATGTGAGGAATATCATATCTCTTCTCTCAGGCAATCAACATTGCTGCTGCCCTCAAAAGAGAATAAAGACCAATTAATCAATAGGAATTAGTCGGTGAGTAGTAAGGCTGGATGAATGATTCAGATAGAAATCTGAGTATGACCTTAAGCCATCCTTGCTCAAATCTGCCATAAACAATGTGGATAAGCATTGCACCATTTGGTCTGTAGACTGAGAATCACCACTCCTTAGGGATTTGTGTAGTAAGGTTGAATTGCAGTGTAGCTATGCCTGTGGTTTATAGGAGCAAATCTCTGGAGTTTAGGTAATACACAAGGAATAGGAGGGACCTCACTGCTGCTCAGGGAAAACCCAGAGTTCTGAGAGCCCAACTCTGGAAAACAAGGAGGAAGACAAGCCTACCTTCAATTGTAAACTCTTTGGAGCAGGGAGTGTCTCTGCTATGTGTGTGTACATTGGCTAGTGCAACAGGGCCATAGCTACTGTCATACAAATCATAGTAATGTAGGACTGGAAGGGACCTAAAGAGATTTTTTTTCAATTTTTTCAGTGTTTCCTCATAGGTCATAGGTTTGTATTAAACTTTGTCCTCTCAGCCACCTTTGTCCTCTCAAGGGACCAAATCCGGCCACAGGATCCAGACCTATGAAGAGGATGTAGAGGAACGTTGGCCTAGATGCCAGAATCCAGCCATGCAGATGCTACTGCATGTTCAGTTTTCAAATTAGACCACTTTGATCTGCTCTCAATCCTGCAGTAGAAAACCAGTTTCTAGGCCTCTTCATTACAGGCAACTCAAACAGCCTTTAATATTTATTGTACCGTTAAAGTGTCTCTTCATGAAACCCTTGGAGGGAAATATCCTAGATCAATACAAGCCTGACAAATATTAAGTGAAGAAACAAAATAATATATATTGTTCTGTCCAGATATCTCCCTGGAGCAAGAACAAATCAGGAAGCATCTTATTGCCAAAGCCTTGCAGATTCGTTAGCAGAATGGACACAGAGTTTCGGAGGATTAGGAGGAGACCCCCAAATTCGGGATAGAGGACTACTAAATTCTGCAGCAATGGTAATTATATTTAATGTACCTTGGTATCATGCAAGAGCTTGAGGGATAAGCCACTGCTGCCTGTGTAGCATCATGGCAGCCAAGGCACTTGGAGATGAGGTCAAGAACATTAGTAGTGTTGTCATGTCAGAATGTGTCCTTATTGTTTCTGAGCATGTGCAAGCTCCTCAGCATGTTCCTAAGGAACACAGGAGGGATGAGGGTAAAGCCTCTGTGATGTCCCTTGACTTTTGGCCTCCATTTCAGCCCATTTCATTTCCCTGAGTGGGAGACAAGGCGCAGGATGTATCTGGAGCCAGGGAACAGCAGCCCTGCACAGTTTGATACAGACGGTGGTTTCCCCCGCTCTCCTGGGCTCCTATTCTTCTGGCTCTTCCTGCTCACTGGCTACAAAACTGGACCAGAACTATTCCCTGACTGGATTCCAGGGCTGCTCCCTCACCCCCTGGCCAGCCTGGAAATCTTTGGGTCCCCTGGAATGTTGTAGCATACAGGACTTTGGCTGCATTCTTTTACAAATTTTGGGGGCCCCCAAATCCCTTGTATTGCAGATGCCATCAGAAAGCAATACATATATAGCTTGGCCACCTATGGATGTATATGTTAAGGAATGGGTTGTAGGCAGTCTTGCCTAGTAGTCAGAGTCAGAGTCAGCTCTCGTAGCTGGTACAGACATCCAGGGTGGGGAACAAAGCCCAGGGTCAACACCGGAGTCAATTGTCAGTTACCAGAGCAAGGGGTCAAGCCAGAGTCAGAACCAGGAATTGAAGCTGAGGGGTGTAGCCAAGGTCAGATACCAAAATGCCAGAGCCAAGGGTCAAGCCAGAGTCAGAAGTCAGAGATCAGGGTCAGAATCACGATAGGTAACTGATGGTCGGAAGCAGGGTATAAGGAGAGGAACTGGAATAGAGGCAAGAATCAAACACAGAGCAAGAGCACAGTGGGAGCAGGTAGGAGCCAGGGGCGGAGCAAAAATCAGGAACCAGGGTTGAGTGAAGGAAGTAGGCTCAAGCAGGGTCCAATGCAGCCACAGCAGAAAATCACCTTGCCTCTTTTTGGCTTAAATAGCATGGTTGGACCAATTGGTGGAACTGTGCAATCGTCCAGTCAGGGATCCCACGGATGGTGCCTTGCCTGAGGCAACAGTCTTAATAGCTTCTCGGCCCACCAGGTTTCAGCAAACATTGGGCAGAGGCCCAGATGTGGTGACTGTCTGGGGACTCCCATGCTTGTGTCCAAGATCTGAGCATGTCATGGTACATAGTTAGTAGACACACTCATCTGGAACTTAGTTATGTCTGTGCGGTTTTGTCATGTGCTTAAAGCTGTGTAGAGAACAAAGACTCGTCAAAAGTCTAGCGATGGGCCTGAAAACCACCCAGCTCTATGCAGACAATAAGGTAGTTAAGCTGGGTCCACTGTTCTGCCCAAGGGGCCAATGCTGAAGAGTCCGGGAAGAAATCTTCCTGTCTCTCACTCTCTCTGTCCCTTCTTGTGGTCAGGCTACAGGAAGCATACACTGATAAGCTGGAAGGGACAGCTAGAGCAAAGGGACAGCTATAGAGTGCAGGATGGGGCAGGGACAAGAAAAACAAAATGTCAGACCTCTGGTTGCAGCCAAATGGCGAAATCTACACCCATAATGCTGAACTCTCCAGCATCTTGGCAAAGGGCATGTTTCCATTGTAAACTACGTAGCGTCTGTGTCACTAGGAGCTTGTCAGACATTTCCAGTGTATATACGGCACAAATGTCTTTTTCTCCCCATTTCCATGCTGACTGTGGGAAAAGAAGGCCATGAACGTGGTTATGTATGTTTGTCATATAGCTCCCCTGGGTCAGTCATCATCAGCAAGGATTGAACTTGGGATATTAAACTATGAGCCTCTACTGCTTGAGCTGAAAGATCAAATCCCAAAACAGGCTAATTTGAGGGGGACAAAGCATCTCACTGAGGGAGTGAGAGTTACACACAGTTTTAGAGAATGTTCTTTTGTGTCACTAATGTTTTGCACCAATAATGTCAAAAGAAGCTTACTAGATCTGATCAGTTCAAAGCACTTTGCCAACCCTAATGAATATAGCCTTGTGATACGCATTGGGGTCTGTATTATTATACCCATTGAAAGATGGCAAAAGAAAAGGTCAGAAAGGCAAAGGTGACTTAGGAAGTCTGTGGCAGAGCCAGGAATAGGGCCCAGATCTCATGATTAAAAGTCCTCACAGGTGAAATTTTCAGCAGGGCTGCGAATTTAGTCTCCACTCTTCCATACATTTTTAAAGCTAAATTCCCCTGTATTGCTTTGAAAATCTCAACCATGATAAACTGCAAGATGCTCCTATGGGAACAGCATTAACTTGCCAACACTGTATTAAGTGAATATCCCTAAAGTAGATTACTTATCAAAATGTTATGTACACAATTTCAACGGGAATGTGAATATTATGTTCTACAGTGAAACACCCAGCATTTACCTAGTGGTGTGGAAAGAACATTATCCACGTCTGCTGGACTGTCTGAATATCAAGTTGGGTTTATTTTTCAGGACCACAGGTAATTATCTGTAAAAGAGAAAGGCAGGAGGTGCCACCAGGAAAGTGAGCAAATGGAACATTGATAGAAAAACTGATAGGTTGTACAATTATGTCTAGACTGCAGTGTAAGCTCAGGGTTCAAACTCAGGCCCAGGCCTAACTCTCCTTCCATCTACACACAAATTATGCTAAACCAGGCTCCCAGAACCCTTCAGGGTTGGAGAATAGGAATCTCAGTCAAGCCAAAACCCAGGGTTCAAACCCTATTGGTTGCACTGTAAACCAGCCCCACTGGACATGTACTCTGGGAGTCTGCCAAAAGTACTCCACAATCCACAGGCAAATTTCCATTGTCCTCTGGACAGTCATGTTTGATGGACAGTCACATTTTTTCCATGAGCAAAGGGCTAGAGCAGACACATTTTGGAAGCGTGCTAGGAAGTCGGAGATATGGGTGGTCGGAGTCAGACCCACAGAATGCAATGTAGAGTCTAGAGCCCCAGGTTGAGACCCAGAGTTCAACAATTCCTAATCTGGGGTTACAAATGAGTGTAGATGCTCAAGCCCTAGGTTAACAAACCCAGAGTCTGCTAACTCAAGTTCTACTAACCCTGGGATTACCTTGCAGTGTAGCCATACCCACAGAGATCTGAAAGCAGAACCATGGACAGTTACAGGTGTCCCATCCAAGAGTAGGGCTTTGTGGGGGGGAAAACACAAGTTATGTCACATGGGTTAGTTAAACCAGGTTGACATGGCAGTGGAGTCATGCAACTTGGATCCAATGGCTGGAAATTAAAGCTAGACATGTTCAGACTGGAAATAAGGGTAATTAACTGCTGGAACAATTTACTAAGGGTCATGATGGATTCTCTCTTACTGGCAAATTTTAAATCAAGATTTTTTGTTTTTTAAAGACATGCTCTAATTAAAAAGGAATTACAGGCGTGTTGTGTCTTGCACGAGGGTTCCGTTCCACAGTTACCATGTAAAGTGGAAACCACGTATAGCCAAAACCCATTCACTTCAATGGGAGGTGAAATCGTGCCCCCTACAGGAAGTTTTTTTTAAAAAAAAGCCCCCTTTTTTTTTTGCGGACCGCGTAAAGCTGAAATTGCGTATGTTAAATACGCCTGTATTTGGGGGAAATTCTGTGGCCTGTTATACAGAAAGTCAGACTAGATAATCACAATGTTCCCTCCTGGCCTTGGAATCTATGAATGTGCTCCCAATAAGATGCTCCAGTTGTCAAATGGACCTCTTCATACTGGACTAGATTTAGCTTCCAAACAGTCTCAATATTTCATTTTCAGATCAAGTAGTTAGAAGTCGAAGGTCCCAATCCTGCAAACATTTCCTCCTGGAGTCACTCTGTATGTATGAGTAATCCCATTGGTCATAATGAGACTACTCACATGAAGTTACTCAAATCCATTTCTTTGCAGGATCAGGATCTGATGTGACCTGAGTTGTAGGTACAACTTATTGCAGATATAAAGCTGCAACTGAAATGGTCTGTATCTTCAATGTGCCGATGTAAAAATGAAGGTCAAGTTTTCAAAATCTGTCTCTAAATATTCATTTAAAACCCTCTCTTCAGTCACTAACCTAAGTGGTTAATTCTTATTATGTATCCATTTATGTAGATACCTTCATGTACTCTGGCACCTATCTCCCAGTTTCTAGCTTTTGTTCAAAACACCCTGTTTAAGTTAGTGAGTATCAACAGATAATTATCTTCCCATTAAATCAAATCACTTCACTCAGAGATTCTAGCCTTTCAGCAGCAGGTTATTTATAGAGAAGAAACTTGGCACTAAAGAATAGCATACCATTATAGTTACAGTATTTGAAATATCTGTAATAACTCTCTGTATGAAATATTAGGAGGTTGAATGTTAGTTTATTTTATTAAATCATTCCCTTGCCAAAGAAATATTCTATGAAATTATTATTTAACACAATACAATTGAGCCAACCTTAATTGGGTTCTACCTATAAATCCCCTTTCTTTATTTTGTTATTTATTTGGCACTGAAGATTTATTGCAGCAATTGAATGTAGTCAGATATATTTCCTCTCTAGTTTCATCCCAACAGTGTTTTTATCATATTCTTCCAACAGTACATAAGTCTGGAAATGTTGATCCCTGGTGATTTAAAGACAATGGTAGCCCTATGGTTGGTTATTTCAAAGAATTGCTGTTCAAAAAAAAATGATAAATGGTTCTGTTGAAAGGGCCTTGTAAAGTTTGAAGAGATACTAGAAAGTCACAGGAAGAACAAATAGGGAAAATGGAACATGTTCTGTTGATATACAGTGGAACGCCGCAATACCGCGATGATTGGGATCCAAAAATATCGATTGCGATAAACACGGAGAGCGGTATTGTGGGGTTCCGCTGTATCTTATAGACATGTTCTCTCATTAGAGTAATACCTAGTTAATCTGTAGAACATAAAGGAAATAGCAGGCATCAAGCCTGGCTAGAAATGAAGAAAAATGTTTGATAGAAGAAACCCAGCAGTTGAAATGGAAAATGGGGGGAGAAATTGTTGAATAGAATACACTATGCAAAAAAGCCAAAGGAAGGAAAGGTTCAAAAAGGACATCTAGCAATACAGACCTAGCATGAACAAGACTTGCATGGAGAACAAGGTTGGGATAGAGACAGCTAGTGGTGTCAGGAGTGCTAATGGCACTCATTGCAGATAAAAATACACCACAGTGTGCAGAGTAGGGAAGTTCTCCAAATAATTATCCAAGAAGAGCCATAGGAGGCCAATGTGGCTGAACCAGGAGGTTTCTAGCTATCTAAAAATGAAAGGATTACCTACAGGAAGTGGAAGGAGGGGCATGTCACCAAGCACGTATGCATGGGAATAGCAGGAGCATGTAGGGACAAAATCGGAAAAGCAAGGCAAAGAATGAGTTACAGCTGGCAAGAAATGTTAGAGATGACAAGAAGGGGTTGTGCAAATATGTCAGGCAAAAAAGAAAGATCCAGGATGATCTACTGCTCTGTGCAGAAGGTGAGCTTGTAAAGGGATATGATAGGAAGGCAGAGGTGCTCGACGCCTACTTTGCTTCAATCTTGTAACAAAAAAATAACATGTGACCAGATGACTAGTGAAGTTATCATAGACAATAAAGGGGAAGGGATGCAGATTGGGTTCAGTAAAGAACAGGTCAGAAATCTTCTGACCAATTGGAATGAATTCAAATCAGCAGGGCCTGATGCTTTGCACCTAAGGATGCTGAAGGAATTAGCTGAAGAAATCTCAGTGCCATTGGCAATAATATTTGCAAACTCATGGATGACAGGATAGGTCCTGGAAAACTGGAGAAGGGCTAACGTAGTGCCCATCTTTAAAAAGGGGGAAAAGGAGGAGCCATGGAGTTATAGACCAATCATCCTGATTTCAATAACTGAGAAGCTATGAGAGCAATGTATAAAACACTGAAGTTCTGAATACCTGGAGGATGAAGTGGTAATCATTAGCAGCCAGCATGGATTTACCAGGAATAAATCACGCCAATCAGCTTAATTTCCTTCCTTGACAAGGTAACTGGTTTGGCGGATAGTGGGGAATACAGTGGCACAATATACTTTGGAATTCAGCAAGGTGTTTGACACAGTCTCGCATGCCATTCTGATATGTATGCTGGGCTTAGTAGAACTACCTTTAAATGGATACATAATTGGTTAAACAACCATGAACAAAGAGCAACTATTAATGGACTGATGTCAGATTGCAGGGAGGTCTCAAGTGGGGTTCCACGGGGATCTGTTCTGGGTCTGGTGTTGTTTCTCATCTTTAATGACCTGGATGTAGGAATAGAGAGCTTACTCATCAGATTAGCAGATGACATAAAGCTAAGGGGAGCTGTCAACACTTTAAAGTATAGAGCTAAAATTCAGAGGGATCTTGATAAATTGGAGAACTGGGCTACACCTTGGGAGGAAAACACAAATGTAGAAATAGAGGAGATGTGATAAATCAGTCCCCGATAGATCGATCACTACCCGCCGGCCTGGTCGGCAGTGTAGACCTGGCCCTCGTTGGTTTAGACCGAACAAATTAGCAGAGAGTTGGACTAGATGACGCTTGCAGTCCCTCCTAACCCTATGGTTCTATGTGTTTTTGTAAATTTAAAAATATAAAACTGATGCCCATTCAAGGCTCTCAGCACCCTAACATGATTAATATCACAATCCAATCCTAGCTGTGTTAAAGTAGTACCGTAATTTCCACAGTAAGCCAGCCAAACACCTGTAGAGATTCCTCTCCAATCCTTTGTGGCAAGGGGAAGCACGCCTTCAGTCCTCTCCAAAAACCCTCTCAAAGAGATGCCTTTGGCAGCATACCCAAGAGGTCACCAAATTTTGTACCAAGGGTTGGGGAGGGAATCCACAGCCTCTGAGCCCTCACAAAAACCACCCTGCCAGCTGCCTTTTCTCTTATAATAAGCGAAATCCAGCTTATCACACCCAGCCCCCTTCTGACCACAGGTGTGGCATGGGAATATCATCAGTCTCTTGGGCAGGCTGGTCCTGAGACATTTTAGGGCATTCGTAGGTCATACAGAATGCTTTAAACACCCTCCAGAGATCAGCGAGCAGCAACGAAGATCCTGGAGCACTAGGATCGTGTGCTCTCCAGCGAGATGCCCCGCTCAATTGGTGCATCCTGCATTCTGCATCAGCTCCAATCTCTGAATGGTTTGAAGGTGCAGTCCCAAGTACAGCACATTGTAATACTCTATTCTTGAGGTGACAATAACGTGGACCGGAGTGACATGGTGGCATCCAAAAGGAAATCCCCCAACCTCTTCACCAGATGGTAAAAAAATTCAGTTCTCACATTCTAGGCTTTCTCTAGAGCAGTTTATCTCCAGCTGATGTCCTTTTTCGGTAATGGACTAACATCACCCCATTCTGTAGCTCTTCAGCTCTACTGTCCCAGCCTGTGGATGGGCCCAATGATGCATCATATACTGGCAGTAAAGCAAAAGAAGGGGAAAGATAAGATGAACCTTTTGGGTGAGTTTTAAATATATTTGTTATGTCCTGTCTGGTTCTTCTGCAACTGTGATACTCACAGAACCATAAGACAATAGGGGCTTTTCTGATGAAATGAAAAATATTTAATAGAATGAAGAATTGAGGCCTATGAAATATGCAGGGAACTGGGGAAATGCATTGGAAATATTTGCTCTTATGCTTCACCTGATTTTTTCATGAGTCATAATCTTTGCAGCGATCCATAATCAAAGTTCAGTAGTAATCTTGAGAATGAAGAAAGTCTAATCATTTCAATGTGTGATCAAACCAAACACCTCACAATATTTTCTAACCTTTCCCATTCCAAAAAAAATGTTTTCTCTAGACTTCAGCCCTACTTTCAGAAGAAAAAACCAAAATTGTATTCAATGGTAGAGGGCATGTAAACACGGTACCAGAGCTTGGACCAAGAAGCAAATCTGAGATTCCAAATCCTAATTTAGCCCAATATACTCCACTGCATATGTTAAGTATTATCAACTGAAGAACATCATGGAATCTTCCCAATTCTCAGGGGTAGTATTTTGAAGTTGAAAGTTTACAGAGTGAAATGCTAGACTGTGAGTAGGAAAAAAAGATAAAGAGCTATGAAAGAAAAATACAATTTGCATTTTTATGATTAAAAAAAATTAGTGAAAATAGAAAACTTGAATTTCAGATGAAGCATTAGAGCATATGGGAAAGCTCAGAAACTGAAAGAGAAGACACCAAAATGAGGCAATTAGAAAGGAATATTAAGAAGCTCACAGACACATACAAAGTCTGCGGAGACATGATAAAGAGACATCAATGATGAGTTTGAGACACTTGATTGGAAAGAGCAACAGGGACCTATCCCTGAGATGTTCTGTACAGAATTAGAGACTCACAAAATGGTTGATGCCAAGAATGGGTACATCAAGTTGAGCATTGTTACAGAAATATTGCAAGAGGATATAAAACATATTCTAATCACCCTATCTAATTACAAAGAAGAATAAGCACTAAAAGGTCTAAATCTCTTAAATATAATGAAGAATAATTAACAATCAAATTGAAAGCTGCTAGCTTGACAGATTATGTACATAAGGACAAAGGAAAAGTAGTCCATAATTTAAACAATGAAGAAAGCAGGAGACTTTCAAACTATTGTAAGGTTAGTTCTAGTTTTATAAAACTTCTATTGAATTTAAGTTAAAATTGGCTTTAAAAACAACATTTTTAAAAGCTAGCAGAGCTTACCATGCATGTCTCCAGGGTTTTTTTTCCCCATTGTACAAGCCAATTCTGCTCTCATTGATGTCAAAGATTGCGTTTTTCAAAGGTGACAAGTGATTTTGGATCCCTCAAATTCTTTTTGCCCAAAGTGAGACACCATACATGGGCCTGCTTTTTGAAAAATCACTAGTCATTTTTGAAAATGTAGGGCAAAGCTCCCTTTGATTTCAGCAATGGTACTATGATTGGCACTCCCTCTGTCTTACCATACTGAGACAAGGTGAGTGAGGTAATATCTTTTATTAGACCTGAAAGAGACGAGCCTTCAGACTTGCACAGAGCTCTCTTCAGGTACTGAACCAGACAGGACATTTAACTGGGATGCCTCAGGAAAATGACAGCATTCAGTGAAAGAAAAATCTACAAGATTCCCAGCTAGTGGAGCTAGGTGTTTCTGTGATCAGGTCTCATGATTCATTATGCATAGTACTTATAGATGTGGTATGAAATAAAAGTTTTATCAGCATGAGTTTGGGACGACCTATGTAACTTAGTTTGGAGGTCAATTCAAATGAATGCTTGTCATCTCACCATGCTACAGAGTTTTACTGTAATATACAGGATACAATTTTAGAGGTTTGGGGAATATTGAACAATGTTAACATCTTAATTCTTTTTTTATCTCTCCCACAGTAAAGGGAGACTGTCTTCGTTCCAAAAGCTCCACTCTGCAGGCTAAAGAGAGAAAGAAAAATGCTTAGATAACAAAGAATAGCTTTTTTTAGACATAAAAAGTCACAGTTTTTTAAAGTCTGATACCTTGGGACCTTCCAAAGATAGAAGCACATGCTTAGCGGCCTGTTGGACAGTTAGCAGTCTCCCTTTTATAACCACATACAGCTCAAATGTCTAGCTCACTGGGGTCATAAGAAAGCAGACCTTACATCTGTCACTGGTGCAGACTGGGGTAGTGCCCCACCTGACTCTTGGAATGACTCTTGGAGAGAAGAGGACAGTCCAAACTGGTGCAGAGAGAGGAGAATTCTGGTGATTGTTTTTTAAATGGCTACTGCTTGGAAATCCATAGAGGTATAGAATGGTGAATTTAGGAGTATTTTGGATTGTCCTCATCTCTTGAGCCCTCCTTTGCCATCCAGATGCCATGCTGCCATTGTCTTCGGTTCCCAGTGCCCCCTGACCCCTGCAGATCTTCTGTAATTCAGCACTCCAGCCAGGTCATACCGTCCAAAACACCGTCTGGGGTATAACAAACTGAAAATAAAAGCAGTTCTTTGTCCTTCAGGGCCAGCTATAAACAAAACACTTCCTTATCCTTCTGGGCTAAATTCCCTCTCTGGAATTGAACCAGGAGGGATCCTTCTGGAATTCTGCTATTGACAGTAGCCAACAGTAAGTCCTGGCCCAGGCCCAGCCTGTCTCCTTTAGCTGTAGCCTTGAGAGCATCCTTCCTCATTCCCCTTGCTTCAGCCAAGAGCTGATTTGGTGATAGCAGGCAGTCCCTTTATTTTGGCTTGCTGGGCTTTGATCGCTTGTTGCTGGCCCCCAGCCCTTCTGGCTCCTGGAGGACCAGATCTCATTGGTTCTCAAAATGGCTGCTCTTTTCCTCACAGAGAACTGTTTCCTACTGTGGGTTGCAGCAAAGCAGCAGGGCTTCCAGTAGGGGGCTGTCAAGACCTGGTACATCCTCTTACATTGAGATTCCTACGTTTAAAGGCCAAATGGACCATTCTGAACATCTAGTTTGAACTTCTGTGTAACGTAGATTTCCCATGCATCCGATGAAGTGGGTATTAGCCCATGAAAGTTTATGCTTCAATACTTTTGTTAGTCTTTAAGATGCCACAGGACTCTTTGTCGCTTCTGCAGATCCAGACTAACACGGCTACCACTCTGATTCTTGATAGAACTCCCAACAAGTCCTGCACCAAACCCTTACCTCCTCTTTCAGCATATCACATATCTATTAGAAAGACATCCAATCTAGATTTAAAGACTTCAAATGATGTGGAATCCATCACATCCTACGGTAGGTTCTCCCAATGGTTAATTGACCATTTTTAACTGTTAAAAATGTGCATCTTATTTCTATCCTGAATTTAACTAGCTTTAGTTTCCAGTCATTGGATCTTGTTAGGCCTTTGCCAGCTACATTTAAAGACCCTTGTACTATCACCAACCTTCTCCCTCTATAGGTACTTAAAGACTACGATCAAGTCCCTTCTTAACTTTTTCTTTGGTAAGCTAAATAGACCGAGTTTTCGAAACTGAGTTGGTGGATTAGTGATCACAGTACTTGGGAAGCAGTCAAATGTGCATGATAAATTCAGTTTATTATGATCAGGCTGTGGGACCTAGAAGCCCCATTGACGTTTGGGGCCAACCCCTTTGTGTACAAACAAAGCAGGAGGCAGTCGCTGCTCTGAAATATTTACAAGCTAACTAGTCAAAAGGTGGAGGCGGGGAGGAACAGAGGCACAAAAACGTGTATCGTGCTGCCCAAGGTTAGTTCAGTGACTGATCTGGGAATAGAATCCTGGTGTCCTGAGATCTAGTTCGTTTCTCTGTCCACTGAAACATACTGCCTCAAGTAATTGATTATATTGCTATGTAATTTGCCAGATGGCTAGGAGCATCACATGCATACATATGCATAATGTATATGCACAAGAGATAAAATATTTATTTTGAAATAATTAATATATAGCTAATAGGTGTAGTTTCCTTTTAACGTGCTGTCAGTATGAGAACAGTTGAACAGAGTTAGAAGGGATATACAGTACTGAAGGACCCTGCAGTAAGAAAGATAGGTTGCCTATCATCAACCATCTGGGAAGAGTGTTTAGCTAAAGCTGGGCAGGTATCACCATTCCTTAGGCCCAAGCTAGATTCCTCTGAAATGAACAGCCTCACAAGAAAAATAATTGCCAATGGGAAGGGATTAACCGGTTGAGTAAACTGCTGGTTGAAGGCATGTCTTCATCTTTCTCCAGTATTGCATGTCAGGCCAAACAATGGAGAAAAGGCTGCCAAAAAATAGTAATTCATTTGCTGTCATCGGAATGATCACATTCAGTTCTTTTGCAAGCAAAGTACTGCAGTTGGTTATGAGTAAAGAAAAGCATGGAGAGCAAAGTGGCACCAGAGCAAACACGTTGGGTCAAGCAATATAGGATAAAACCTTTAACCCTAGAAATAATTATGGAAACAGCAAAGGATCCAGACCAAAAACTCTAGCTGTGCTTTATTGACTACATGAAAGCTTTTTGACTCAGGAGGTCAGTTGAGGTCACTATTTCAACTCAAGGGGCAATAAATAGTTTTCTGCTGGAAGAACTTTAATCAATATCTGTTCTATTAAAGACTTTTAAAAAAGTAAAGAGAAGAGAAAACAGAAGGAAGACTCCTGTGCTCCCATGTGTCATTGTAATTATAGGTCATCAAAAGGGCATCCCTGCTGTAATGTTCAGCAGACACCTTCAGGTGAATGCAATAAAAGAATCAAACATAATTCTCCTGCTACCATCAGCAAACTTGAGATCATTTCTGGGTTGTGAGTTGTATATTGTTCTTTGGTGATAATTACACACTAAATAATTACAGGAGATAAATATACTATCTAGAGCTGCAATAAAATGCACAAGAGCGTGGTAGGAGAAGCATAAAAGTCAAATCTTCTAGTATTGCATATATCATCCGTCATGGAAACCATGAGAGTTCTGATGCTAGGGTGATGGGTGCAGCATAAGAACTGGAATAGAATAGAGCAGAATAGCACATAATTTTTGTAAAGTGTCATGCTCTTGTGTGCTAGGAAGTGGACTGGGCTTCCAGAGACGTGGGCTTGATTCCCAGCTCTGTCACAGACTTTCTCTGTGACCTTGAACAAGTCAATTAACCTCCATGTTTCATTGCCTCCTCATAAAATTGGGGTAATATTCTGTTTCTTCCGCCCTTTGTTTTTTTAGGTTGAAAGATCTTACGATGTGTATATATTGTGCCCATCAACCACTAAAGCCCCAGGCTTGGTCAAGGCCTTTAGTCGTTACAATAATACAAATAATTTTACACCAGATGACGGTCAAACTTCAATTGCTGAATGCTACTCCATAGAATGCAGTGACATTGGGGAATGGCACGAATGTGATGCTAAACCTAGCCAGGTCTCTCCTGCCAGCTGTGCCATTTTTTTGAATCACTCACCAAACTCTAAAGATAACACTTGGCAATCTGGCATCTGCTTTTCTGTAGAGCGAACAGCTAGGTCAATAATTTGATGTGGACATGTTTTTTGACAGATTTGTGGGCAATAACACCATGAGGATTGGTCCAAGTTCAGAATTGCACAGTATGCTTGACTGTGTTGTCCTGCCTATGCCTAAATGGATTCTGAATAGAAAGATATAGAATATATGCTATTCAACAGCTCAACAAAGCCCAATACTGCCACTCATTAACCTCTATGGCCAAAGTAGGTTTTAAACATAGTGGAACCTGGTGGGTTGAGGAGGCAGGCTGACCAGGGAGATCTACATGGAAGAGGGATGTCATCATGTGACATTTTGCTGGTGTGCTGCTTGAGTTTGAATGTTAGATATTTTAATTTTGGGTAAGTCTGAAGTATCTTGCTGAGCACAAAGCACCCAGTGGCCCCTTGGACCAGAAAGAGAAGGGCTGTGGTCTAGTAGGGGTATGTCGGAGCAGAACAGGGACTATTTGTTATAATGACCCTACAGCCTCAGGTCTTCCAAACATCTTGCTTCTTGACCTGCAAAGGACCTTGGTGCTACTTGCTTATAAAAGGTACTTATATCTACACACCACCAAAGCTTTTAGCTTGGTGCTGTGATTGGATTTCAGTGCATTTTATCAGCTCTAGCTTTACACTAGCAGTAACTTTTTAAGAGTAATAACTATGTTGTGTTTCTAGGGCTCCTGGAACACTACAGTGAGCGGGCGGGATATAAATGCAGTACACTGTCATTATATATTACCAGTATACTGACGTTATAATTAGGTACTGTAGCCACCTTGTAATCGCTATTGCTTTAATTTCCAATCAAAAGAAGCAGTATCTGAGGAGGATGATCCAGCTACTGTATAATTCCTTTTCATTTTGCTTGGCAATGAATTTTCAATGGTAAAAAGGGGTACTATTTTATTCTAAAGCTCATATATAATTACGGCAATTACAGAAGACCGTTAATGGGCTTGGTCAGTTTTTACTGTTCACGTTTAGCTGTCAGTTAGAAGTGGGTCAGAAAGTTATAATGTGTTTGGCACACCCTCAGGTCTGTCCCAGGATTGTAAATACTAGTTAGACTGAGTAATGATTCTGAAGGTTAGTGGAAAAGGTTAGTAATAAATATTGAGGATATTAGTACAGTAACCATAAAGGAATTGAGAAATCTACTTCAGCAAATTGCTGTGTGTGTTATTTTCTCAGTTTCTTCTTCTCTTTTATCTCTGTTAGAGCAGCACCTAGACGCTCCAGCCGAGATCAGGGCTCCACTATGATAAGCTCTGTACAAACATAGAGTAAAAGACAGTCCCTGTTTTAAACAGCTTCCATTGTAAATAGATAGGACAGCAAAAGGTGGAGGGGAAACAGAGGCACAGAAAGGTGATATGCCTGGCCCAAGATAGAACCCTGGGTGTCATGTGTTTCACTCCAGAGCCCTGGTTCCAGTTCTGAGTCGGACAAATCTCAGTGTTTGATCCAAGAATTTACATACCAGAACTTGAAAAGATTGCAGTGAAGAAAGAATCAGTTTCTATGACTCTTCCAATTCAATTTAAAAAAAAAATTAAAAAGTTAGAAATTGTCAAAATGTCCCATTTTTGTTTTTCTATTTGAAATTTTAATTAATTTATACTAAAAATTCAAGGTTTAATAAAGGTCATCATCAAAACAAAACATTGCAAAATTACCAACACAAAACAATTTGACCCAATCCAATTTTTTTTCCGATTACCTGTTCACCTGTACACATACAACTCTCACTGCTTCTTCTCCACTTTCAACTCATTCCTCAAACACACTTTGTCTCCTCCTCCAACCTCCCTCTCAGCCACAATCTTGTCCATTTCTTCCAAGGAAATGCTGGCATCATCCATCATAAGTTCTCCTCTCTTCCTTTCCTCTACATCCCATCTACTTCCCCTTCACATACCAAATACTTCAGCCCTCTCCTTTGTCACCCTGATCCTCTGATACTCAGTTGTTCTGCCTGCTCCTGTCTTCTCATCTTCCATACACTCTCCATCAAATCTCTCCCTCTCTCTCACTTAACCTCTCTGAACAGGCTCTTTTCCTTGCTTTTAAACATATCACTGAGTCCTCTACCTTACAAAAATCCTGCTTCCCTTACCTCTTCATTGCCCCTCTATCACTCCAACAGCTTCCGTCACTTAATGCGCAAGCTCTTTTGTGTATATAATATATTCCCACTGCCTTGTCTTCCTCACTGCAAACTCTCCACATTTACATTTGGTTACCCACTCCATTCCACTCTGAGGGTATGTCTTCACTGTCTGCTGGATCAGTGGTTAGCAATTGATCCATCGAGAGTCGATTTATTGCGTCTAGTCTAGACACGATAAATCGATCCCCGAGCGCTCTCCCCTCGACTCCGGTACTCCGCTGCTGCAAGAGGCACAGGTAGAGTCGACGGGGGAGCGGCAGCAGTCGACTCGCCATGAAGATGTGGTAGTAAGTGGATCTAAGCACATCGACTTCAGCTACGTTTTTCTTGTAGCTGAAGTTGCA
This sequence comes from Dermatemys mawii, assembly GCA_007922305.1. Taxonomy (NCBI): domain Eukaryota; kingdom Metazoa; phylum Chordata; order Testudines; family Dermatemydidae; genus Dermatemys; species Dermatemys mawii. The sequence continues at coordinate 5,467,904 of ML677353.1, forward strand.
TATTTTAGATTGACCCCACACACAAACTGTAGACCAGGGCTGAGCTTGGTGGTGGTGTGTGTTTGTTTGCTGAAGTCCCACCCAAGTCTTAGGGCCTTTTCTGCATCCTTATTCCCCCGCTATTTTTGTCATGGTCAACCAGAATCTGTTATGCCCGTGTGTCTCTCTCCTCTCTCTGGGATTTCTTGAATCTACCTGAGTGCTCTTCATCTTACCATTCTGACCACATCTTCAGTGTTTCTATAGGTAGCAAATGCAAGTATGTCTACACTTTGAGCTGGAGACATAGCTTGAGGAGACATACCTATACTAGCTCTGATTGAGGCTATACTCCGTTTTAGTGTGTTAGCTCAATGTCATGAGTGGCTAACCACACCAAGGAGATACCCATCCAAGATACTAGGCATCTTCATACTGACCCAGATCATCAACAGCACTTTCCACAGTACTTAGGTGTGTCTTCAAGTACTCAAACACTGTCTCAGCTCAGCCCTCTTTAGCTTGCCATACCTAAAAAGATCCCAGAATGAGGTGATATGTTTCTAAGTGAGTGATGAATACTGTATATCCATGCACCAAGGCTGAGACAGAGAAACTTTTACGTGTCTGTCTGGAGATTGAAAAGTCTCTTTTTAATAACCCTCCAAGCTGTCAAGTCTTGTTCATTTTACTAATAAATCTATTAAATCTTGAGTGAATTAACATCTCATTATCCTTCCCTCATTACATGAGTGTAGCCTTTATTATGAAGACAGTTTTAATGGTTTTTACCACTCCATTACTTTTTTTTCCTAGATCCAGACATTTTAACAAGTTGGCCTTTATCATGCTGCGATAGATTTAACTTCCTCAGCCCAGCTACTAAATCCTGATATTATTATTTAAATAGACATTTACTATCGTTTTAGATCATTACTAGTAACATCATTGCTCAAGCAAAGTACACAGGGAAGTACAAGTGGAGAAATGAACTATGCCATTGGCTAGAATTATAGACTCATCCACTGAGTTTATAATGGAGTGTTCTCACAGAGCAGTTCTGTTCTATCTAATCTATCAATTTTAGAGACAAGGTGAGTGAGGTAATATCTTTTATTGGACCAACTTCTGTTGGGGAGAGACACAAGAAAATGTTGGTCCAATAAAAGCTATTACCTCACCCAGCTTAACTCTCTAATGTCCTGGGACCAACACAGCTACAACAACATTTTTAATATCAATTTTGGGTATTTCTATAGCACCATCACTGTGCTATATATGTGCTTAATATAACTCATTCTGTTGAGTTACATTGTGAAAGCTGTTCAGTATAACTTTTTGGACATGAATATCTGACTACTTATGGAATCCCATCAGTGTATCCAGAGCTATACAAACCTAAAGATTACAAATGTGTAGCCCATTAGGGTCATTTCACCAAATTTCAATGGGATTGCCACATCAAGCCCAGTTTTTTCCCCACTGTCTTAAAAGGCCAAGCTGCAGCAAATTAAATTACATTGTGTAAGCAAAATGAATACTTTTATTTCAGAGACCCAAATTCAACAGCTAACTTTCAGAGACACAATATGGGTTGATGACACTGGTCCATATCAATAAATCAGTATATGCAGTATACTAATCCATAAAGCTCTTTTTCTCTTGTGACAGATATAACTCTGCTGGTGTTTTTTTATAAAGTGGGCACCTGCCCATACTACAGAAAATAGTAAATATATTTGATGCTCTTAAAACTAAACAAAAAAGTCATTGCATTTCAACAACATGTGTTGCTACTCAGTAGCACTTTCCAGGGCCAGAATCAAACCCAGGATCAAAAAAGAGGAGAAGTCTCATACCCCATTATCAGTACAGCCCTACTAGATTAAGACTCACTTTGTTACATGCTCTCTGAGAGACTATGTCTTTACTTTCAGGAACCCGGCTTCCATCTATAGTAAATATCATAGGGAGCCATGATTTCTCTTTCTTTGCTTTCCAGTTTAATTATTTCTTCTTCTAAAACAGCCTATTCAAAAAAAATAGTGATATTCCTGTCACTGTATCCTTTCTCTGATTCAAAATGATGCTACATCAATGAATAGGCTCAGGATACCCCCTAGGAAAAGGATTGCAAACTTCATTTCAAATGATTACACAGTATTTCAGCATTGCGTCTGCTGAACAGTGTTGTTAGGGAAAGCACAATCATTTCATATTCACATGAACAAGGCAATCTAATCTTATTGTACCTTGACAGGTAATGCTGGTATCATTTTTTAAAATATTTACCAGTAGGGATCAAAATAATGAGTACTTGCTTTAATGAACTGAATTTTACAAGAATACTTTCATTACAGAACATTAATTTGTAATTGTGGAAGGTTGTCAGGTGCTAGAACACTTCTTACCGTTGCAGAGCCGGTCTGCTGACTTGTGCTAGCTGATAGCCAGACCAGGAGGGTTTTATTAGCTCCCAGTTAGAAATATAAAAAAGACTGAGAGCCTCTTCAATCCATAGGGAATACTGGGGTAGGGACAGATAAGGTCCTTGACAGAGAAACCCTACGAACAGTCAAGCTGCGACTTAACTAGAAGTTCTGGACTTAATACAGGAACAACTGGGTGGAATTCTGTGGCTTGTGTTACGCGGGTCATATTAGATGAACATAAATGTCCCCTTCTGGCCTTAAATTCTTTGAATGTATGAGGAATATCAAGCTTAGGTTTGCATGTTGTACAAGTTAGCAATAAAGAAGAACCCAAGGAAGGGAAGAAGTTAGGACACTATTCAGTGTAGAGCGGTGTGAGTAGCTGATTTTTGTTATACTGTTTGAAATGAAAACTTGCCCTCCTCCATTCCCCCCAAAAAACTTAGGAGTTGACATACAAAGATTTTTTTTTAAAGTGACCCAAAAAGTTTTGTATAAAAATTGTTTCTGGTTGAACAATAGGCTTCGTTTGACCCAAAATAAAACATCTTGTAATTTTTTAGTTTAATCCTTTTAAAAGTAATACTGAAACATTTCACATTGAAAATGTCAGAATGAAACATTTTGATGTTTTTGACATTTTTTCAAAAATTAAACGATTTAGTGAACTCAACACAAATTTTCAAAAATGTTGTGTTAACCCAAATCTGTGTTTTTGCCCGAAAAAAGTTGTAGTGAAAATATTTTTACCTAGCTCTAATTTAATGCATGTGTTCTGTGTTAAGAACACCATGAGAATTCTATCCCAATCCAGTAATTAACACTAGGAGAGCCTCTTTCATCTTTCAAAATAGTTTCCAGCTCTCAGATGATGCATTTTGTCTTCTGTTTTTACATTAGATATTGTTTGTCTGGTTGTTTTTAGCAGCACCTTGTATTTGCCTTCCACTCCAGGGAGCCAATTTCTGCTCTGAGTTATGTGTGCAGTCCCATTTGCCCCAGAGGAGCTGCCTAAGTGTCCTAGGGGAGAATCTGAACCTTTGACTCTGCTCGTCTATAGATTCCTTTATTATTAATCTCCATCCTTGTTTTTTTTAAATTACTTTAATAATGGTTTATCGATTCATAGATTCCAAGACCAGAGGGGGACCACTGTGATCATCTAGTCTGACCTCCTGTAAAACACAGGCCGTAGAACTTCCCCAAAATAATCCCTTGAGCATATATTTTAGAAAAACATCCAATCTTGATTTAAAAATTATCAGTAATGGAGAATCCACCACAACCCTTGGTACTTTGTTCTAATAGTTAATTACTCTCACTGTTAAAACTCTCCACCTTATTTCCAGTCTCAATGTATCTAGCTTCAGCTTCCAGCCGTTGAATTGTGTTATATAATAATGGAGTCTTCAGTCTAACAGAGAAAGATATATTTGTTCTCCATCTGGGTATTTATAGACTGTGATCAAGTCACCCCTTAACCTCCTTTTTCTTAAACTAAATAGATGGAGCTCCTGGAGTTTCTCACTATAAGGCATGTTTTCTAATCCTATAATCTTTCTCATGGCTCTTCTTTGAATCCTCTCTAATTTTTCAACCTCTTCCTTGAAGTGTGGACACCGTAACTGCATACAGTATTACAGTAGTGGTTGCACCAGTGACAGCTAAAGAGGTAAATAACCTCTCTTCTCCTACTTGAGATTCCCCTATTTATACATTCCAGGGTTGCATTAGCTCTTTTGGCCCACGCATTGCTCTTGAAGCTCATGTTCAACTGACTAGCCATTATGACCCCCCGCCATTTTTTTTAAAGTCTCTGCTTCTCAGGGAAGTGTTTAAGTTGCACATTTTTGAGTACACAGGAATCGCCCCTCAGCCTAGTGAATTTATTTATGACTATTATTTTTATTTATATTGCAATAGCATCAAGAGGACTCACTGAGTTTAGAGACCCATTGCACCAAGTGCTGAACAAATTTGTAGTAAGAGATGGCCCTGTCCCAAAGAGACTACAGTCTACATAGAAGGGGAAACAGATGCACAGAAGGTTAAGTGAGTTGTCCAAGGTCACAAAACATGTCTGTGGCACAGCTGGGAAGAGAACCTAGGTCTCTGGACCCCAGTCCAGTGCCTAAAGCACTACATCATGCTGCTTCAATGTACTACTTTGTCATGCTCCTATAAAGATGTTGTTTCCAAATGCAATATGTTATTCAGAGCTTCAGCCCATGAGGGAAGAGCTCCTGAAATGTGTTAGGACTACAGTCGGCTCTGATGAGCATGATTGATGGCACTGCACAGATAATAGATTGTTCTGCCATTAAACTGCTATTTACACAGCTGGGAAACCTGCCCAAGCTAACAAAAACAAACAAAAATCACTGGATTGTGTTATAAAGTAACAGTTACTTCCCTGGGTCCATCTCTACTGGAATGCTTTATTCCCAATTGAAAAAGCGAGGTAGTAGCAAACTGGGAGGTCGCTGTGTTAAGACCTGCCTACAACTGTGCTTTTGCCCTGTCTTCATTTGCTGTGCTGACCGCCAGCCCCAAGCCCAGCATTACCAATGCTCACAATTTGGTAGCAAGATTTGAGATAGTTGCTGTTTGTTCTTAAAGCGAGTTTCTGTGACCTGCCATGTGCAGGAGGTCAGACTAGATGATCATGATGGTCCCTTCTAGCCTGAAAGCCTATGAATCTAAGGCTTGTGAAGATGTAATAATCTCAGCTTTCATTTTGATAAACAAAGTAAGTTTCTAGCCCTTGAGCTGGGGGGGAAAGGGTCTAAAAGGTGAACCCCATAGGCTCAAACACCAGAAAGCAAATAATCATCCCAAATGTAATATGACAAAAGATCCCTAACTTTACTATTCTCATTAATCTAATGATTGTGAAGACGGGGCTCAGTCAAAATTTTTGAATGCATGGGTGTTGCAATCCTGCAAACCACCCTTTTCACACAATTCATTCTTACGCCGCCTTGTAAATGGCCCCCAAACTGTGCATGCAACTCCTTGCTCTGTCTGATTCCCAAGACTTTCAACCGGTGATTAAAACAGATTGAACCAGCAGGAGGGTCTCCCACTGCACCAACCAAAGCGGAGGGCGCGTTCTGGGGGAACATGGCTTACCCAAACCAGGGAGAAGAAGGGGAACTCTCCTTGGGCTGTTAGCAAAGGAGAGGGAACTGCATTCCCTTTTGCCCCCCCCCCCCCCGATTTAAATTCCTGCTTCCAACCTCTCCTCTTTCATAGAATCATTGAAATGTAGGGCTGGAAAGGACCTCAAGAGGTCATCTAGTCCTGCCCCCTGTGCTGAAGCAGGATGAAATACACCTTGATCATCCCTGATTGGTATTTGTCCAACCTGTTCTCAAATATTTCCAATGACAGGCATCCCAGAACCTCCCTAAGTAACTTGCTATCCCTATAGTTAGAAAGGTTTTCCTAATATCCACCCTAAATCTCCCTTGGTGCAAACTAAGCCAATCCCTTCTTGTCCTATCCTCAGTAGACATGGAGATCAATTGATCAATATCTTCTTTATAACAAACTGCTACATAGTTGAAGGCTGTTAGCAGTCGCCCCTCAGCCTTCTCTTCTCTAGACTAAACATACCCAGCTTTCCTTACAGGTCATTTCAAAACCTTTTTCTATTTTTGTTGCTCTTCTCTAGATTGTCTCCAATTTTCCACATCTTTCTTAAGGTGCGGTGCCCAAAACTGGCACAGTGCTCCAGCGAAGACCTCTCCAGTATTAAGTAGAGCGGAACAATTACCTTCAGTGTCTTACACAGGACTCTCCTGGTATTACACCCCACAACATTAACCTTTTTCAGCATAGTATCATACTGTTGATTCATATTCAATTTGTGATCCATTATAACTCCCCAATCCTTTTCTGCAGTACCAGTGCTTAGCCAGTGATTCCCTATTTTGTATTTGTGCCTTTCCTTCCTTAAAACACCCTTTCCTCATGAAGCCCACAAACCCAAGCTCAAACAACACATTTTCCTAAAACAGCATCTTGTTCATTCATGGGATATGTAGATTAGGAGGAGGCCAAAGAATTAATGGCAACATCCTGTTTTCCTCTGTGCCCAGATCCCATTGACTTAATGGGAGCTATACACATGCATTTGAAATTAAGCTGTCCTGTTTAAATAGCGAGTTTAAATAGTCCTGTGTAGTTTTGTGTGTGTGTTTGCTAAGCAGGGGAATCTGGAACAGAAAAGGTCTTTGAGTGCATGTAGTCTGTATAGCGTTGCTATATATTATAAGAGTAGATTAAATAACCAGGGTATTTCTACAACCAAAGAGATGTATTTCATTTGTGCCGAAGCATTATAGCTTAAAAGGTTTTATAGCCTACACATCATTAGCTGTTCTATGGAAGTTCCTCCTTTTCTAAGATGAAGTAGTTCGGCAATGCATTATAGGGTGACAAACCATTATTACCACTTTTGGTGCTAACTGTAACGACAGGCCACCATTAATTCTTTCAGTGTTCATGTGGACGTAATATGTTACTTCATAGACTTTCACTTTGCCTTACTATGAATTAATGTTCAGTAGCTTGTGTATCTAATAGCATGTAAAAATTGGGCAGATAAGAGCCATTTTAATGGGAATCTGAACATACCTCTGTACTAAAACAGCCCCATTGCACTTCATCAGTTCATGCATGAAAACCCTAATCTGTGTTGACCTAGAAAGTTACATTTGTCCATTTAACATGGAAATATTAAAGCAGGAAAGGAAGTGACTCTCAGTATTAATACTGTGTCAGTGCAGAGCCACATAGACATGGAGTGGTGATTTGAGTTTCTTCTGATTAATTCAGTGAATCAAAATCTAAACTCCCCACTACGTATTATGAAAGCAGTGGTAACCCGTGCCTTAGTGAAGGTTATGCAGAGGTTTCTATTTAAAGAAGGGCTAAAATCTGTCTGTTTCACACCTTTTGTCTTCAGATTTGACACAAAAACTGTTGGTGCAATTTAATTTACCATTTAAGACTTTAAGAAAAATATATATGCCAACTTTTGTAGAAGAAACATTGAAAATGATCCTCCTTAGAATTTTTTTTTCTTTGTGAGTTTTTTTCTATCTAAGCAAATGCAGTGCCTCTAACTATACACATACACAGATCATATATAAGGCATAAGCCACATCTGAATTTCTAAAATAAACTTAATAAAGTCCTTCTTCATCTAACTAAATTTATCTCTCCAATAGAAGAATCTGGATACTGCAAAGAGCAAGCTTTTAATGGCAACTCTATCTGTTTGGGAATTATATTATGAATTGTTCTTGAGTCCTCACTGCTACCTGTAAATTCATTCCTTCTTCTTGTACATTTCCCAAAAAGATTAAGGAATGTCACCCACTGAGTCACTCATTGTTCGTGTTGCGTGGCTAGTTACCTAAGTCATGTGGCTTTGCTTCTGCTTCATGATTGGCTGATAGAAACTTTTTACCATGAAAAACATAAATGGTGAGTAATAAATAATGAATTTTCCTGTAGGAATTTTCAGAGGAATAACTATTCCTGCTACAATTCTTGGCACTTTGGGAACATGTGAATCATTCGCTTGATAACCAGTGGCCAACCAACTATTAGGGAATCCATAAACAACAGGGTTAACTTGATGCTCTCATTGGCAAAAATATTCATGAATATATGTTAGTCTTATTTGACAAGGGATAAAATTTTCCCTTTTTAAAATGGGATTTAGGCTCCTAAATTACTGTAGGTGCTCTAGGAAATTTTACCCCAGCTCTATTTGAGAGAAATGAATCAAATGTAAAGAAGGGATCCTGAACTGCAAAGACAAAATGTTTTGAACTAGATTGTGACTGTAGGAACAGCACTGAGCAAAGGGTGGTTAGTAAATTTCACCACCCCAGGTGATGTTTTGCCATAGAGTTTGTCTGTACAAGGAAAGTTATACCACTATAGTTACACCAGTATAACTCCTCATGTGATAGTTGTATTTCAGAATAAGAATGGCATTTTCTGGTGTAGCTGATACGTCTTCCAATACAGCATAAACTTAAATGTGAGAAAGATCCTCATGGTGGTATAAGATTGTGCACATCCGGAGTTCTATTTATATACGTATAGCGATCTAATTAGATCAGTAGAATTATGCTGGTAAATTTCCACATGTAGACAAGCTCTAAGAGCCTCCCCTCCTTGCTCAGAGGGAATGGAGGGGGGAGATAAAGGGTGTAAAAAATAATGAGAGTAGTAACTTGCTGCTGTCCTATGTCAGCAAGAATTTGAGTCCCCATCCCCTATGCTAACTCAGAGTCGAAATGGGGCCATTCACTCTACACCTCCATTGTCTGCTGCATGGTGAAAGAGAAGTAAGTGACACTCACTGCATGCTTACTCATATTTGCCTGAAGCCAAGGTCCACGCAGGAGTCTAAAGGGAGATATTAGTCCCCCTCGCATGGGGATGTATGTCCACATCAACCCACTGTGCAGCCCTCTCTCAGAACAGAGAGAAAGTCAGTGGAATGACTGCTCATGTGAAGTTTTCTCCTCTGTGCTGGGTGATGTCTAGTGTGAATATTAAATAAGGAGAAATAATTAGCACGGAACACAAGTGAAGATAATCTTGTCTTATCAGATAATGAAAATTTTGTTTAGAGTGAAGCATAAAACCAATCTATTACAAGAACCGATAACATTAATAACGTGAATGCCGGAGAATCACACAAGCGCTTTTTGCCGAGCACACACTATAAACTGTAGCCTAGAAAATGTGGAAATCTGAAATTAAAGATAAAAAAGTAATAAAAATGTTTACTAGAAGACTTAACCGTTATAATTGTTGATACTAATTGTGTGCCTGTAGACTAGCAAAACAGAATTAAGGAATCAATTAACAATCTGAATTCTAACCTGAAGTATGTCTGCCACTAGAGATTCCAACAGATGTAATTAATTATGCCAGAAGGTTAAGTCTAGACAATAACCTAGCTGCTACTGTTTTCATAATTCAGATGATCTAAAAGTATGTAAGGGTTGTTGTTGTTTTCTTGAAAATGAGGTAGAGATTGTACAATTTTTTTTAACAAATACGGATCTTTGAGAAACCATATGGTGCTTGACAAAAAATAGAGTACCCGTAAAATAAACCAAGTGTAAGTGGATGTTTTTTCTAAAGGAGGCAATATCATCTAGTGGTTAAAGTAACACTAGGGAGGAGGAGGCCTGCTATTAATATTTAACAGTGTATAGTTGCAGGGTGCTTTAAATTCCCTGCTTAACGAATATATGGAACTGGCTACTATTTCTGTATCTTCTTAGAGAAATGTTTTCTTTTGAGAGCTGAATTCTATTCTTGGCTCTGCCACTGACATTCTTTGTGATGTGGGGCTGAACTCACATAACCTTTGAGCCTTCATTTACCCTTCCGGACTAAAATGGAAATAATGATTTTGTGTTGTGAAACCTAACCTGTAGATCCTTGGATTCTGAGCCCCTTACTCCAACTTACTCTGGGTGGATTGAGACTTCTCAGGAAGTAAGAGGCAGCACCATAGCTACACTGCCTCAGGAGCAACCAGAGAATGAATTGGGATTCAGGGTCACATTTTCTTCCCCACCTTGCTTTAGGTACTTTGCTCCTTTTTGTGGAGCAACTTTTTTCCCATTCAGCAGCCAGCTGAGGGAGGAAGGGAAGCCAAATTCTCCACCCTTTCCCTGCTTTTTCACACTCAGCAGGGAATATCAAAGTCATAACCCTTGGTTTCTCCAGCCATAAAATCTGAGCAGAGTGAAACAACAGAGTGGAGGAGAGTGGACTATGCCCCTGCACAACTGAGTCAGAGCAGTCTAGCTCAACCTGCTTTCAAATGCACAGGCTGCAATGTTTCCTTCCACATCTTTCAGTTCTAGTCACCTGTAGACGTTAGTTGTAACAATAATGGGTTTAAAAAATCAGACCAAAATGTAATTAAAAAAATAACAGACTGTCCCTTTTAGAGCAAGTCAGTGTCAGAGGTAGGAATAGAACTAGGGAATTCAGGAGTCCAGCTGCCATGATCTTTACTCTGGGGGAAAATGTTTCACAGTCACTGCCCTTTTTCTGACATTACGGCAATTTAAATTCCAAAATATTTTAGGCAGGTGCCTAAACACCACCTTTCCAGTGACTACACAGTCCATTGCTAATTCCTGCCAGGATGAGGATTCAGCCTTGCTTTGAATAAATACTGCAATAACAGGGCATAGATTCTCCAGGGAGTTTGTGTGAATGGAACTCAATTAAAATCATGTTTTAGTACAGCTTGTTTGAAAAATGGGGCAACAACTTTGCCAAAAAAAAATTTGGATTTAATTTTTTTCATCATTCTGAATTTTTAAAAAATCTGCAATTGTTGGGGTTTGGATGCAAACGTTGTTCTCCATTAAGCTGAGGGAGAGGCTGGTGAGACTAGTGTTCACTCTAGTGGACAAAAGGGCTTAATTCTTTGGCCTGATTCACCTCACCCTCTTACACCATACACCATTGTAACTTCAGTGACTTAAGTGGACTGACTCTTCATTCACTCTGGTGTAAATGTCAAGCCCATTGATCCATCACTGATTTCTTATGCAGCCTTATCCAATTGCCTTACACCTGTGCCAATCTGCTAATATTACCTACCCATCTTGTAAGGCTCAGAGTATGTCAACACTTTAAATACTATAGTGGCAGCAGCTTTGCTGCTGTAGCAGTTCAGTGTAGACACTCACTACAGCAATAAGAGGGGTTCTCTGGCTGCTGTAGTAGTTAATCCACCTCCCTGAGAGACAGTAGCTAGGTCTATGGAACAGTTCTTCCATCAAGCTAGCACAGTCTACACCCAGGGGCTTAAGCTGGCATAGTTCCTTCTTTCACAGGTATGGATTTTTCACACTCTGAGAGATGTAATGCTGATGTAAGTTTTCAGTGTAGACCAGCCCTCTGTTTGTCAATTAGGGGCTGACCCTGCCTAGTTAAAGCCAATAAAAGTTTTGTCATTGACTTGAATGAGAGTAGGAGCTGGTCCTCTGATGATCAGAAATTGAGTGAAAAGATGGTGTTCTCAGAGACCAGGCCTTTCTACGACAAACACCCATCAATACTCTGATACTCAGTGGTGGAAAAAAAGCTACTCACTCAGCATGCCAACAGTGTGTGCCAGTCAAACAGATGGAGAAGAATTTTTCACACTTGGCTTAAGGATTATATAGCTGAGATCCAAGAATGACTGTCAGTAAATGGCAGGGTGTTTCCACCTCCTAGCACCAGTTAATTAAACAGATGCTGTCAGGTCAAATTTGGCCCCATATTGAGGTTTTGCAAAATCAAGATTCTACAACAGTTTCTTAAATAAATAAATATCCAAAATAGACATCCTTTCAACCAAAGAAATTGCAAAAGTTCCAAGTATTTCATGAAACCGTGGACCATTTTCACAAATTCACAGTGAAATGCAAACCTCTGAATCTGAAGATTATAAAATTCATTGCAAATGTTCCCCTCCACTCCCCAGAAAATCTTATAATAGAAAAAACACTTGAACATAATGAGGCTCACACAGACTATAAATGTAATTGCCAAGTATGCTTTATCAAATTCAGTAAGTCTATAGGTGCCTTATAAAGGAAATCTTTCAGTGAGACTTAACATGAAAATTATTTTTCCTCTTTCAGTGAAATTAGGCCCTGATCCATAGCCCATTAGAATCAGTGAAAATCTTTGCACTAACTACAATGGGCATTATATCAGACCACTACTGAACTGAAAGTGAGATCAGATCAAATACAGCCAGCACTGCTCTCACTGAACTCAAAAGCAAAACTCACTTTGACTTTAAAGGGAGAAGGAGCAATAGCAGGTCTGTATCAGGGCTCAAGTCTCTCTGGAAAACCATTCTGGCACTTTTTGGAAGGTGTCCCAGAACTTCCAGTACTATCACTTATGAGTGATGGTTCCCAAAGTGCATTAAAATATATCTTTTTAAGAACTCACACGTTAGTCTGTAGGGGTGTATTATTTCTACCCCCAAATTAAGTTTATATTTGGCATGGGTTCTTAAACAGTGTTCATCACCATGGTATTTGAGCACCTTCCAATAGTGCATCAAGCAACATGAGTAACATCTGTCACATGTATGTGCTCTCATCATCCCTCTGGGGTAGAAGTGTGTTCAGAGGACTGTTTTATTTTGTAATTTTTTTAATATATCCAGATACATGGTGCTACATGCTTTTTAGAGGAGGCAGATCAAAGAAATGCCCTTTGCACTTAGAGTGGAAGGTGGTAAGGTTTAGCCTGGTCCTTCATTCCAGGGGGATGTCATTCCAGAGTTTGGGTTAAGCACCAAGAAAGCTCTGTCTCCTACTCTGATGATCTTTACCCTTATTATCCTCATTGCTAAAGTGTACAATATTATATTATCAGTTTACTAAGAAAAGCTAGTGGTGTAAAATTTGATCAAAGATCCTATGACTATCTTACAACTTTATTAGAAATGCAGGTATCATATCTTGTGACTTTTTAATTTCCACCCTAAAAACACTTGCATAGTAAGGGTTAAATTTCAGGGCTGGTTGAATTTTTTTCCACTGACAATTTTTTTTTTTAGCCAAAAATATTGGTTTTGACTACTTGATTTTTTTGAAGCGTCAGCTTCCTTTTGAATTGGAAAACTGAAAAAGTTTGGGTTTTGTGTGACAAAAAGTCAATGTTTTCTTGATGAAAATTTAGGCCCAAAAATTATTATTATTTTTTTTTTGGTTGTCATCAAAAATGTCTAAGGGAAAGAAAACATTTTCTGATCAGCTCCACTAGACTGTGCATCCGTAAATCAAGTTGGTGACCACTTCCTCTCACAATTAATTCCACAGACTTTGTGTGACTAAGATATTACTAATATGAAGAAGGGTGCCGCAATCCAATCCTATATCAGGAGCCGGCCATTTTTTATGATGACTTTAGTTACTCAAATTGTTTTTCTGCTCCTTTGTCGGGTTTCTAATCTTATACTCAGGAAGCCTAAGATTGTCAGTTAGTCTAAGATTGTCAGTCTAAATTTATAACAGATTTATTGGTATTTAGACACGTGGTTAGAAGTGCAGAGCAATAACTATTAATTAATAGCAACCATAGTGTCTTCTTAGAAATTAAAAGCATGAGAAATAAATGTAAGTGACACTGCAATGAAGATGCATCATAAAGAGATTAAATCAGGATGTTGCAGTACCCAAAATAAGAAGAAATGAAAAAGAAGTAACAAAAGATTTTTTTAAAAATCATAAGGACGTATTAAAAATAGAACTAGAACAAAAAATAATTGAAAAAGCTCCAAAACGCCAAACTTTTCAATACAGTATAATAAAATCAACAACATTCTGCCATGCTCACTAACATCGAGTAGAATCCTATGCTGAAAGTGGCCCCATTGAAGTCAATGTGACTGTTTGTGCAGTGAGGTATTTACTCAGTGTGAGTAAAGGTATCAGAATCTAGCCCTGTCCAGGGCTTCAACTCAAATTCCCGTTTCTTTCATTTGGCTCCCCCTCCACCCTTCTGATCTTCTTGACCCCGTGCTGAAGATGTATTTGGATGATAGCTGATCTCCTTCAGAGCCTCAAGCCTGAAAGGTCTTCAAGGTCTCTGCTACATAAAACTTTATTGCCTGTATCAAACAATGCCCTCCTTTGAAATGTGAAGCCTTCTAAGCCCTCATCTTAGACTTGGTAGGAACACGAATCAATACATAACTATACATTTGGCCTGTTTTTGTCTTCTGTTGAAGCACAAACACTTTAAAATACATCCTTATGAATGTCTGATTATTTTCTCTCACCAGTGAGAGGCCACATTCTGCTTCGGCATCATTTCCAAGACCCAGGAACCTTTCCTGATCTATCACTGAGAAGCAAGCAGCCTGAAATCAAAGTAATTAGAATACGACTGGTATTAACTCTGGATGCAACACAGAGATAACCTGTAGAACTTCTTGTGACAAAAGGACATTGTGAAAAATACTGAAGCTGGAATTAAGGGGACCATATAGTTGCTGGCTATTATTAAAATCAATAGCCATGCAAATGTAGATTACAGTATGAGTAATCTGGTCTCAGGTTTATTTTTATAATGGTCGGATACTAACAACATGGAAAACAAGTATAAAAAGAAATACTGTGAAATTAGAGCCAGATTGTGGCCCCCTTCCCACCCCCCTTTCTGGAAGACATATGGTAGCCAAAACACAAATTATGCTTTAGTCAAACACAAGTAACTGAGCTCAAAAGAGGCATAACTAGGTGAAATTGAATGGCCTGCAGCATATAGGAAGTCAGACTAGATGATCTGACAGTCCCTTCTGACTTTAAATTCTGTGAATCTATGTTGGGGAGTAATTTACTCCTGGAGTAGTCCTACTGAACTCAATAGGAGTACTCACAGAATAAAGGTACTTTTCAATCAGAGTAAGGGTGGTAGCATCTGGCTCTTAATTTAGCCTAATTTCACACACTGAATGTTGGCACAAATCTCCATTGTACCTCTTAACTCATTGACTATTGTTATCTTGTGGCTGAATCTCATGGTATGATTTGGGAACGCAGTCCTGTTTCCCAGTGGGATGTGTTCCTTTAATAACGTTGCTGGTCTCATCGGGTTTGGCTCAGTAGTTCTGCATTAGGCATAATCTCCTTAATCACATAGCAAAAACTGGGTTAGAAGAATGCTAAAGCAAGCCCATAAATGCAAGGAGATTCACAATTCAGCCTTTACTACTTAAGCATAACACTGCAGGTCTCTGGATTGTGCCCACAGTGGGTAGTAATGGTTCAATCCTATGAGCCGTTTAGCATTCTTAACACCTTCATTAACAGTTGAGTGCACTCAGTACCTTACAGATGCTAAGTACCTTCCAAGCCTGGAACCTGGCTGTGAATTGTATGGCTTTAATTACCTCATTTCACAAGCCTAATATAGATTTAAATTAAGTTTGTGTCGTTTGCGTTACCTTGGGGTTTTTTTGCTTTTTTTTTACTTAGTAACTTTGTAATTACAAGTAAATAAATGATTGGAAGACACTTTAATAAAGGAAAGTAACAACATCATAAGAATCCTTAATAAACTGTATATTAACAGTAGACAGTTTTACATCCCTGCCCTTCTGCCCCCCAAATTCATACATTACACAGAAATCCCATCAGCAGAAAGCAGGGCTTTAAAGAGGTCATATCAATAAATGCATGTTCTATCTAGGTTCATTTTAGAATATTCTGTTGCAAAGGCCCTTTATGGGAAATATTATCAGAAATAGAACTATTCCTGTGGCTAACAAAGGGCAAATGGCCTGAACCAAAACCTCTTATCTAAACAAACCAAAATTTAGGAAAAGTTTAAATCCAGATGCCAAATATATGGCTTTTCTCTGATAGTTAGGGTGGTCTCAGTTGAATCGTGTGTGTATGTGTGTGTGTGTGTGTGTGTGTGTGTGTGTGAGAAGATTTAGTTTTTGTAAAAAAGCTTTTGTTTTGGTCAATTTTCCATGGCCAAAAACTGAAAAATGTCAGCCAAAAATTAGGGTTGCAGTGCCTTGTGGGAATTGTAGTTTGCTCCTTATGTTGCCACTCTTCTATGAGCTGGGGTTCCCCAGCTTGACTACATCTCCCATAACACACCATGACTGGGACACTATTGTTCAGCTTCCCCTCACTAAGAGGGGGACCATGATGCATAGTGGGAGATGTAGTCTAGTTAGGGATCCTGACCCACAGAGGAGAATATGAGGAGCAAAGTGTTTCAGTTGGAAGCTTTGGGGGTTGGACATCTTAGGCTGATGAAACATGAACATTTCTGTGGAATGCAGATACTTTTCACAAAATATTTTGTTTAGTTGAAAACTCTGTTCTCCTTCTGCCAGGGTTGCAGGGCTAGCTGCCCTTTGTGGTCTCTCTGAGTTCCCCCTCCTCTGGTGTCAGGCCTCGTACTTGGATTCTGCAATTCTTCCACTTGTAGACTTGAGCAACGGTACCCAGTGTATCAACTGTTCTTTCCTGGCAGTATCTGACTGAACTCAGACCACTTCCCTTGGGGAGTCTGTTGCAGGTTCCAAAGCTGGATCATTTTTAAGGCATAAAGTTATGAGCAAACATTAAATAACAAAATCAGCTTTAACCACAAAGAATATTTTTTTATAACCATAGCTTGCTGTGATGCATAATATACAGATACACTTAAATCCTGACAGTCTGTGGTAATTTTTAGCCGAGTGGAAAATATATTTGTAGTGTTAAGAAATGGAAGCTTTAAACTGCCACTCAGTAGCCCTAAAGTAATTTTTTTTAATGAAAAGCGGTGAATCGTTTGTGATTTATGTGGCCATGCTTCAAATTCAGGTCCTAAAAACAAAAGTCCAATAGGCAGGCTAGTGAAATGGAAATAATGATTAGATATTTTCAACTGGTGATTGTATCATGGAGATATTTGAATATTCAATGGCACTTTACTCTCAACTTCATGGGGATTTGGCTGTAATGGGGAAGACTCCCCACACTAGACCTGCAAGAACTGAATTAGACCAGGTGGGCCTAATCAGCTAATTAGACAACAAGCACTGGAGATGTAGGCTGGTGGCAGCTAATTAAGCACAGACTCAGCTGTGGGGGAACAGGCGAGGCCTGTATAAAGTCAGGGAAGCGGGAGGAAGGATTAGAGCTGGTACCCACAGCATGAGAAAGGGAATCAGGTATGGTGGGAAGGAGCAGTGAGGACCGAGAGAGGAAGGCCTAGAATGGCTGAGCTGAGGGTTCCTGGACTGGAACTTGGAGTAGAGGGTGGGGCTGGATTCCCCTACCAACTACTGAGGGAGTGGTACCATGAGGCAGTAAATCCTAGAACTGGTACTGGACAATACCCTGGAAGGGGGAATGCTGAGTGAGCAAGCCAGAGGGTTAAGTCACAGAGGAGACACTGAGAGTGCTGGAGTAAGAGAAGAGCTGCTGATAAGGTTGCCACCTCTGAGTGAAGATATTCTGGGAGATTTTTTTTCTCCCCCAACATGATGTAATGTCATTTTATTAAAATATCCTCTTAGAATCTCCAAATGGCTTTCAATAGTCATGAGGAGATCAATGCAGATTCCAGGAGACTCCAGCCCAATCCTGGAGGGTTGGCCACCCTAGCTGCAAAGCAGAAGGAGAGAGAGAGTGATGACATGCAAACAGTGGAAGGGGGTGTCTACCTCAGGAGCTAACCCCAGAGTGACCAAGAGGAGGCTCCAGACCAGTGCTGAGGGGAGCCCCCCCATTGGCCTTATTCTGCAGAAAGATAGTTGGATCTGAAGGCGGAACAGTTTTGTGAAGACGTTGGATGGGGACTCAGAGGATCAGGATTTAATTCCCAGTTCTCTCAAAGACTTTCTGTGAGACCTTAGGCAATATATAAACTCCCTGGCCCTGACTCAGCTAGATACTTAAGCACATGATTAGTTCCACTGACTTCCAAAGGGGCTATCATTTAAGTGTGTGCCTCAATTTAAGGACATGGTTTGCTAAAGTGAGGCTTGGGTGCCTCGGTTCTCCAGCTGTAATATGGAGATAATACGTCCGTTCTCAGACCACTTGTCTGCTTAGATTGTGAGCTCTTTGTGGCAGGGCTTGTGTCTTACCATGTGAGTGCAGACTGCCTAGCATAATGAACCTCCAATTTTGATTAGGGCCTGCAGGTGCTATTGCAATATAAATAATAAAGTATAGTAGTAATGAGAAAAGCCTTATTCTCCCTGTCTCAAATAGCTACATGAAGAAATCAGAATTCTTTTTTAACCTACTTCAACTACGTGGGTTTTTTTTTTAACCTCTGAGCTTCACTAAGTAAGAGTCATGTCATTGCTGTCAAGGTCTGTCAATTGTCCACACTCACAGCTTTGAGTTAAGAAAGGTACTTTGTTCATGCTACTTGGGCCTGGTCTACACTTGCAAGTTATCATGGTAGAACTCTGCTGGTTATGGTGGGATTCTTTTTATTTATTTTTTTAAAACTGATATACTTAGACCAGTCCAAGCCCATGTGTGGCTGCAGTTATACCAGTGTGACACTGGGAGACCAGCTGCCAGCTCATGCCAAAGCCCCAGGCCAATTCACTTGGGTATTAGTATAGATCAAAGTGATCGTTAAAAGTTGAAGAATGTATTTAGTGTTTCAACCCCACGAAAACGGATGGGATGTTACAGTCATCGTTTTCACTTATCTGTATCCTGCTATAATGTAATAGCAAACATTTTGCACTCTATATTCCCCCAATATCCACTTAACAGGGAGTGAAGGACATTTGGTAAAAGATGTTTAGAATGCAGCTCTCTCTCAGGGTTGGCAAGAGTGCAGGTTCATCTGCAACTCTGCTCAGGGACTACCCAGAATCCTCTGGATCAATTCTTGGGCCTAACAAGAAGGTGGTGCAGGGAGATTGCCTTACTCTGCAGCCTGTGGGTGCAGGTCACTTGCTAGGGTTATCTGGGTATATCTCAATCATTTCCTTGCCATTGCAAGGGACTCAGGGATTAATGCACATCAGTCCGTCCTATTTTCTACCTGTGGCCATAACAGTCTAGTCTCCAGCGGGCTGTAATAGTTTGTTCTCATTTTGGTGGTTGGAGTTAGTGTCTGGCTGGTGTTGATGGCCTGAAATACACAAGAGTTCAGACCAGATGGTCCCTTCTGGCTTCAAACTCTGACTCTAAGATGCAGGATCAAAGCTTTAAACCTTTGGCAGACATTTTTCAAGGGGCAGATGGAAATTGTTGTCTTCAGGCTTTCAGAGCTTAGGAAAACCACAACAGAAAAAGTTAATTACTAGAACTGGTTTTAAAAAAAACCCCACCAATTATTTTTTGCCAGAAGTTATGAAACTTTTTTTCCCATTTTTATCACAATGGCACATGAAAATGTTCTAATTCTTTTGGCGAGAAACCAAACCAAAAAAAAAGTGTGGGGGGCTGGCAATTTTCGGTTTAAAAAACAATTCACATTTCTCACTTCAATTTTTTTCATAAAAAGCCAATATTTTTTTAACCCCCAAAAAGGGTGCTTTGTTCTTTTTGAGGGGTTTTTTGGATTTTTTTAAATCAAATCATTTTTCCTCAAAATTTCAACCTGGTTTATGAACTACAACTGCGAGACCAAGACTTACACAAGTTACATTAGTATTACAAAGGGCATCGTTCGTTTCCTTTTCCTGAGACGAGGTCTGCACGCTGAGTTTTACTCATGAACAGCCTAACATTATGTCATTGTGAATCCATGCAGGAGATCTCACCATACAAGTCTATTTGCAGGGCCATGCCCCAGTTTTTAATCACTTTCAATTTTGGCCTCAGTAATTCATTCCCTTTCGCAACCCCATTTTACACTTTAATATTTTCTTTTTGAAGTGGCATTCGCAGACTTAGGTAGCTAAATTATCCTCCATCACTTACGCTTCTCTAGAGGTTTGAATTGCTCTAACTAGTAATATTTACTAATATTACTATTATTACTATTATTAATATTATTTAATAATATTTACTAATTAGTAATATGAGAATTTCCATTTTCCATCTAACACAGCCATGATACTCTAGATAGCTTATTCTGTTTGCAATTTATTTCCATCTGAAAACTCCCTTGTGAGCTAGTGAGCTGCCATACATGATACCTTGCAGACGTCTGATGAACTTCTGCTGTGCCATCAGGATCAGACTCACAACTGATAGACGTTCTGGGCCAGAGAACAACTTTGCTGATAAAATGTATCTTTGCTGTTAGCATAACTATACACCAGCTCACTCAAGAAGAAATAACCAATTAGCTAACAGCAACTTCTCCAAGCAGAGCTGACTTTGCTCTGTTGGTGTCAGGTTCTGACTGCAAACAAACTGTTAAACTTGAAATTCAGTGAGCTGGTTAATGTTGGAGGATAGTCTTATTGTTAAGGACTGGGACTCATGAGATTGAGGCTCAGTTCCTGGCTCTGCTCTAGACCTCCTGCATCAGGAAGGACAGGTTGTTTGATTTCTCTGTGCCTCAGTTCCCCATCTATAAAATGGGGATAATATAGTATTTTCTTTCATCCACCTTTTGTCTATTTATGTTGTATGATTTTTGGCTCAGGGACTGTTTCTTTTTACCTATAGAGAGAGCACCTAGCACAATGGGTCCCCCTGTCTTGGTTGCGGCCTGTAACAGTCAACCTAATGGAAGTGCCAAACAACAATTTCAGTGTGTGACATCTTGCCAAGTTTGAATGATACTGTGTGTATAGCCAAAAATCTCTGCTGAGAGTATCTGGTCTAGTAGTAGCTTCCACATAATGGATGCTGGCATGTGGCAGATCTGAATTCAGATCCTCAGTTTCTCCAGGATAGCAAGAGCCAAGAGTTACTTGTTTTCATTAGACTTGCTTGGAAAATGCCAATTATTTTTTTACAAGACTTTTTTAAACGTTTTTTAAAACTTCACAAAAATGTGGTGTGTTTTTTTCTAATTGAAAAATGAAACTTTGCAGGGGGATCAGTTTTCAACAAAAGTTTTGAATTTCAGTGAAAATTCCAATTTATTTGTTGAAAAATTGGAAAATGATAAACAAAATGAAAATTTTCACATTTATTTTCAATGTGGTTGAAGAGCTATTTTTCATCCCCCCCAAAAAATTGATAAAAAAATTCAGCTAGCTCTGGAATCAATAATATATCCCACTAATAAGACTGCTAATTTGGCTAAACATGTGTGGCCTGATTAGGCAGTTACTGTGGTTCAAATCTAGCATCATTTCATTAACAGACTCAAGCCCTTAGCCTTAAGGCAATATAACCTGTGCATAAGTGTTTTGCTGAGGGATGGAGTATTAATGACCTACTCAAAGTTAAGCATGCGCTTAAGTGCTTTGCTTAATCGAGGTGTACTACTCATCTGTGATCAGACCAAAATACTTTACGTGAAATCTGTGCAAGAACAGTACTGAGATACCTCCTAGCAGTGGGTAGATTGATTGGTATTTGAAATAAGTCTATTAAAATTTAAATTAAATAAAATCTACCTTCTGGAAAATGAATGAGCACTTAGCAATTGTCTTCAGGTCTGGATTCAACCAGCACCCTGTCTGAGCTCCCGCCAACTGGATTTTAGGCCTGATGAAATGGGAAGGAGAGAGAGGTAGCCTAATGGGAGCTAGTTTAGCTCTCTCATGTAGCTAAATTATCAGTGGATTAGTTACCTATTCAAAGCAGATTTACCCAAGGATTTATACAGCAGAGGACTGTGCAGGCAATATTCCAACGCTTCAACCAAACGGGCCTTTGTCACGGAGTTTAATAGAAAAGAATTTGAATCCCATCAGCACTCTCTTTGGCAAAACGCTGAGTCTTAGAGTCCAAATTCTTCCCCATGCCAGCACCTTAACATCAGCAAGTGTAAATGGGATGAGAATTTAGTCCCGGCTCTGTAGCGTCTGACCACTTTTTCATTTCAGTTGTCCTTGTAAATATTCTGTTACTCCCATAAACCAAGCCATGCAGTCAACTGGACTTTTACCAGAGTTCAGAAATGGTGGTGGTTTGAGTTACAATAAAGCGAAGGGGCCCTTATCTAGTTTAGGGCCCCATTGTGCTAGGTACTGTACAAATGTGCAGTAAGAGCTAGACAGATTTCACAGGCAAGACAAAACAAAGGGGAAACAAGCAGAGAGAAGTGAAGCACTTTTTCAAAGTCCCACAGTGTCTCAGAACTAGCAATTGAACCCGGCTCTTCTGAGACCCGTCCACTGCCCACCACTCTGCCTCATTAAATACTGTGCTTATCGATAATGCAGTCACCTTAGAAAGCGCAAGAACAGCAGTGAGCGTTGCTCCACTCACTTGTTCTGCCTGCACGGCAGAGCGAGTGTATAATGCAGGAGCCCAAAGTATTGCTGAAATAAATGGGTCTACGATAAAATGCTGTGAGCGTTGTTTGGTCCCTACAGTCTCACCCTGTTGGCAGTAGCAGCTCTGCCCTCACGTGCCCCTGTACAGCCATGGAGATGGGCCTTGACCCAAGGAGAAAGAGCATGAGTTAACAGGCATAAAGAGACAGGCACACGAGACTCATAACCAGCCTGTGAGGCACATCGAAGCATGACCGCATCCCGGCCAATACAGGGTGGAAAACCAGGCTCCCGTCAGTCACGTTTTACCTGCCTCTCATTTAGGTGACATGATGTACTCAGCTGTAATCAGAGAGAATAAAGCTCATTTTGCACGCCAGACATCAGTGGGTGTTTGTCTAGTGCAGATTAGAATGGAGTCCAGAGAGTGCAATTTGGGAGCTGAATTCATCGTGTGCAGTCTGGTGTTTAATGCAGTGAATGAGACTTAGCAGAATTGTCAGAAACACCGGGAAGGTTTAGGTTCAATGTATTTCCCTCCTCCAGTTCCTTTCTTTAAGCCCCACTATTCCTCTTTCTTTTACTCCTTGCCCCATCATTTTCTTCTCCCTCTCTCGATGACCCTGGCCTTTTATCTCATCTCCTTTCCCCTCTGTTATCTTCATTTTTTTTTCTTTCCACCCTCCTTCCTCCTATTTTCTTTTGCCTTTTATTTATCTTTCTCATCTCAACAAGCTACCTGCCTGACTCCTTGCTTTAAGAACATTACCCTCCTTTGTCTTTCTACTCCCCTCCTTCACTCCCACTGATCATGCAGCACCACCTCCCCCTTTCTTATCCCTCACACAGTTCCTCACGCTGTTGGTGTGGAAGCCTTCTCCCTCTGCTCATTGTGCCCTCTGAAGCAGCCTCCCTATACCATTCAACCGCTCTCCATGGCCTTTCCTCCCTTGGCCACTTAGTTTCTCTCTCCCTCTTTCGTTTCGATTTCCACTCTGTAACTACTGTGTAACTTGGTGACATGTTTATTCTGTGGAGAAGGAAGGCTAAATTCTTGTAGGAGAGCTCTGGGACTTTGCACGTGTGCTCCCGCCATGTGGACGGGATGTGTATTTTCCCCATATATACCCACAGGTATGATGCTATGTTTCCCACCATGATTATGGATGTGGTCAGAATCCTGGAAATTACACTTCTGGGTGCCAAAAATCTCATTTCAAAGTTGTTCTCTGAAATTTCAGCACAATGGAAGTTTAATGTCGGGTATAGGATCCTTCCACCAGGAAAAGAGCAGTTGAAGCATAACTGTGCCAACAACTCTACTGCCATCACTGGGAAGAATTTGGTGTTTGGGGGGCGGGATTTGGACACTGAGGTTAGAGAGTAAAGCTCATCTTGCTGACCTCAACAGACCCGGAGTGATCTGAAAGGGGAGATGTTATAGTCAAGTTCTCTGCAAATGTACAGGAAGCCATATTTCCGGTTTCCCCTGAGAGAAATGTATCTCTAATGCCCATAATGATTGGACATATGTAAATGTTTAGAAAGCATGACTAAGCAATTAACTAATCCATAACTAGGCTGCATTAGATAAGAGGGAAGTTAGTAATGAGCCATGTATTAAAGAAATAACACTGCTGTGGCTTCTTTACTCGAAGGGAGAAGGAATTATGCTTTAAATACCATAGAGAGCTAATGTCATTCCTGGACTGCCTAGAAGGACAGTGGTTTTACCAAAGATATTGATTAAGTAGATAGATGCCACTGAGTTCCACAAAGAGTAATTAGCAGCCAATTAAGTCAGATGCAGATGTGATGCTGCCTTGTATACCTGACTTTTTTTTTTTTCCTTTCCTTGCTCCTTGCTTCACCTAGGGAGATGATGAATCCCCATTTTGAGCCGCAATAGGGAGCTGGTTTTCCATGGGTTACTTTTTCATGGACAATGTTCCACACAATGTACTGCACTGTGGGCCTTTCCTGTAACTGTTAAAGCAACATCAGCATGAAGTTTTCTAGCAACGAGCAAAAATTCATACCTCTAGGGAGAAAAATTAACGAGATTGCAGCAATTACAGGCCTAACATGCACCAACTTTCTACCCAATTTCATACTCCATTATATTAGCTCAAAGCGCACAGAAAGCCATTGTCCCTTATTGAGAGAACCAAGAGTGGCAATTTAGTGGTACCAGAGACTTTGTAATATGCTTGTTAACTTGCAATAACTCAGGAGAGACTGTGTGTTACCACTTTAAAGATATTGATCAAGTTGGAAGATGAACTAGTACAAAAATCTGCTTGTTATTTACCAAAAAGAGCGAAAAAGAAAACTGCATAAGAGTTTGGACATACCTGCAGCTGGATTTGCCCTCTGTGTAATTAGCTCGTCATGGAATGAAATCCGTTCTCTACCATGTGAAATGAAACCCGTGTGACTATAAAATGTAGCCACCTGTAACACACAATGAAGACAGAGGCACTGATCGTGCTGTTTATCATTCTGTGGATTCACCATTTGGCACATGGATTTCAGGTCCGTTGCTTCTTTGCTTTCAAAGCCTTGGGTTGATTTACCAGAGCGGCCCACAGCTACCTGTGTCCGATACAAAACATAGGGGTGTTTTAGGTCTCGTCTGCACTGCTTCACAATTTGGACTCTGAGGGCATGAATAGCAATGCATGCCAAAATGTTGTGTGTAACTCCCCCAGGTGGATGCTGTGGGCACGAACTAAAAGGTTCCTAGTTCGCCTCATCAAAAGGATTATGTTAATTTCAACTAGAAACCTTTCCGTTTGCACCTTCAGCGTCCACACAGGGGGTGTGGCAGCTCAGCACTTTGGTGCACAAAGCTATTCACGTCCCTGTAGAGCTTGCACTGTGATGTAGACACTTCCCCCTGTGTCTCACGAAGAGATCAAGGAAAATAGAAATGATCCTTCATCACTCTGCTGGGCAGCTGACCAACAATTCACACCCTGCATGCTATTGTAGTAATCTGTGTACAAAGTAGGCCTTGAGAGGTTTCATTTGCTGGTCAATATTGTCCTGATTAAAATGTGTGTCAGCATTGTATGTGAAGGTATAAGATTTCCCTGTATGATTATATTAATACATATTCCAATCCCCCAGCCCTGCCCAAGCAGAAGTTGGCAAACAGGTCTGGTCCTAAACAAAGGACTGTGTGCTTGCCTTCATTTGCATTTAAGCAGTAAACAGAGTCATCAAGCAAGAAAGAAAAACAACCAAAGTTCAAACAGGTCGGGGAAAAGCCCAGCAGGGAACATCCTTCCATATAGACACTTTGTCTCGTTCAAAATATTTTTCAAGACAGGGACTGAAACTATAAAAGGACACACCCCAGACCTCTCCCCTCTCTCTCTCTCTCACCATGTACATCACTTTCTCTGTATCTAGGAGGACAAAAAAGACACAGCCGTGGGCCTTTCGGGGAGGGGTCCTGAGTGAGGATTTGGTCATAACCTTGCTGGAAACATGCAGTGAGAAAGATTGCTTTGCAACTAAGTTAGTTTCTTAAGTGGATCCTAATAAGCGTTTTGTCTTTATTTTGCTTCTAACAGTTTCTGGATTTTATATCTCATTACTTATTTTCACTTCAAATCTGTCTCCTTGTAGTTTAATAAAGTTGGTTTATTATTTTATTTAATCTAGTGTGTTTAAATCAGTGTCTGGGCAACTCTATTTAAGAAAATAAGTTGGATTATGATTCCATTAAAGGAATAACAGATGTAATATATTTATACTGTCCAGGAGAGGGTTGGGCGCCTGTCCAGGAGAGGGTGGGCAGTAGAGCACATACATTTCTGGGGAAAATCAGGGGCTGGGGAGATGTTGGGGTCATGATTCAGTATCTCACAGGCTGGTGAGAGCCAGGGTGTGGCTAGCAGACTGCAGTTACACAGACACTTCCTGTGGCTTGCATGCCAGAAGGCTCTTTGTGAGTTGGGAGCTAGTTCAGCAAGGCATTGTGAGGCGCCCAAGGTTGTAGGGCAGAGGTGACATGACACAGGCCCCCACTAGTCTGAATTGTGCCCCGGTATGTCACAGCAGTGTAATGTCTGGAAGTCCTGCCTCTCCTCTCGAACCACTAGCTCGACTATTATTTATTTGTATTTACAGTCACGCCTTTGCACTAGCCGTTGTAAAAGCACAGAATAAAAAGACTTCCTCAAAGAGTTTACAATCTGATTAATTAATAATCCAGTTTGTTTTAACCTCTGTTAGTCTTGGGATTATTTTGATACCTATTTGATAACAATGTCCTAGATATTTCACCCAAAGTGAGGGGGTGTGGTCTAGTGGCTACAGCAAAGGAGTTAGCATCAATATGTCTTTTTCTGTTCTTTGCTTTTCCTCTTACTTTTTGCTAAATAATTTAACTGCTGCAACCAAGTTTACCCATCACTAAAATGGGTGTAACCTTAATGTACCTATTTCACAAGGGTGGTGTTAGGATTAATTAAGGCCTGAAATGCACTTGGAGTTTTTAAGAAAACATCAAAGTGAAGAGGAGGTTTTACCCATCTAGAAATCTCCCTTTTTTAGGTTTGTTCTTCTCTTTTCCGGCCTAAATTCTGAAAAGGCTGAGCTAACAATCTACATAATTGGGGATCCCTTTTTGAAATCTATCCATAGTTTGCTAAATTGTGTGATGGTGCAAGGCCAGATGGCTATAGGAAAGTGCTAAGGAACAGATAGATATGTTAGTTCCAGGCTAAACAAATCCCTGGTACCTTTGGAACCAAATGGCAATTGTTAAGGTTAATCAAGACACGTGGGGCCAGTTAAGAAGCTTCTAGAAAGCAGTAGAAATAGCTAGCCTGACTGGGACACCTGAAGCCAATCAGGGGCTGGCTGAAACCAGTTAAAAACCTCCCAGTTAGTCAGGTGGGTGTAAATGTCAGGAGCTGTGGGAGGAAGTTGTGCTGTTGGTGAGACTGAACGGTTGACAACATATCATATGCAAGGAAGGAGGGCCCGAGGTAAGGGGGAAGTGGAGTTTGAAGAAGCGGGGGACTGTTGTGGGGAAGTAGTCCAGGGAATTGTATTGTGTTTTGTGGCTAAAAGGTCAGCCATCTTAGCTGATACTATTAGGGTCCCTAGGCTGGAGCCCGGAGAGGGCAGGCCCGGGCTTCCCCCTTTCTACCTCCCCAAATTAATCACTAAGACTGGGAAGCAATAGAGACTGTGCCAGGAGGATAGCTTCTCTTCACTGGCTTATGATGAAAATGGCTCAATAGTCTGTGACCTTGACTCTAGAGAGAGAAAGGCTACGTGGAGGGTCACAATGAGCCTCTGAGGCTAGTGAAAATCCGCCAAGGAATGCAGGATCCATGAAGATAAGGACAGAACTTTGTCACAATTGGAAATAGATAAGATGAGCAGAATTCTGCAAATAAAAGATTTTTCACTTTACAGGCAATTCCAAAACTTTAGGTCAAACCGCATATACATTATTTTTTTAATTGTCAGTGAATCAAGAAGTCAAAAAAAATGTTTTGGGTAGAATGGCACATTTTGTTTGAGCCAGAATTAAATGTTTTGTTTCCATTTTAAGTATTTTGTTAACTTTAAAAAGATAAAAGTAAAGAATTTTAAAATGTAAAAGTCATTTCAAGTAGAAAAATTAAGTATTTCCATTTCAAAAATGTCAATAAAAAGTTTAGATTTTTTTCAGAGCTGTTTTTAGGGGTGTTCTTTTTCTGACTGAGAGTTTAGTGGCATTGACATACATTCACAAAAAAATTTCCGTGTCACTGAATGTGCATTTTTCACCAAAAATTTTTGATTAACCAATTTCACTCATCTCTACTTGCGAGCCAGATTCATCACCATGAACGAACACGAGGCTGATATAAAGACACACCGGTGTCAATGACTTTTATTCAGAATAAATCAAGTGATTAGGACAGAGGGCTGGATCCCACACACACTAGCAGCCTCGTTCCTGGTGGCACAGGGAGTTAGCAGAGAGCAGAAGGAAGGTGAAGGATAGGATTTCACCCATGCTGTCCATGCAAATGGCCCCTCATTCCAGAGATATGAAAAACTCCTTCCCTCATCCCCTCCAAACCTCTTCCCTCTGAGCAGATGATATGAAGGAACCCCCTCCCACCCCGAATTGAACTTCACTGCTTTGCTGGCTTTGTCTCTCAGATTTCTTGGCTGGAAGGAACAATCTGGTTCTGTGCCTCTAATCAGTAATAAATACTCCTTTATTTGAATTGTTACTGTGGTCAAAGCCCTTGTTACTCATGAGGAGAGTCAGGCTATGCTACAGAGAATAATGGAAGGTTGTTCTTGCGGGTGCAAAGCTAATAGAAATGTAATTGAAGTGCCAGCTACTGGGGCTTGTTATGTAGCTCCATCCTGAATTGCCAGGATAGGACAAAACCATCTAGATTGAGCGTTCTCTGGGGCTAGGACTAATTTGTCTGCACAATGCTTAGCACAATGATGCTTGACAAAGCCCCACTGTAACCAAAGTATTAATAATAACAAACACTACCTGAAATAGCATTTTTCTGAAAGCATGGCATAAAACTGTATCCACCTGTATCTTTAAGAGAATAGACTTTGTTCAACTTTTGTAATACATTCATAACTTGAATAAAAAAAGTTACCTGCCAGCAAACGAGGTGTTGACCCCTTTGCCTGGAAAATATCATTTTGAATTCTAAGAAAATGAATGAAGAGAAATTGGACCTGGCTTTATCTTTACTTGAGCTTGATTAGGTCATAGAAAGTTCAGCTAATACTCGTGCCTCACAGCTACAATCATCACAGCAATAGAGGAGCTAATGGAACAGAGCGAAATGAATAGAAATTAAAACTTTTTAACAAACATTCCAACCACCTGATTGCAGAGAGAAGGGTTTAAAATAAAACTTCTCAGTAAGGATAGGGACATAGTCTGCTCCAATTAGCATCTAAATTATGCATGTGAGCAGCAGAGCTGGTAAAAAATTATACATGACAGCTCTCCCTTACCTTCAAATGCTATTCACCGTTAAGTCTTAATTTATAAATCATATCTATGCATTTAAATTTTTTGTAATGATCATTATCATGAGATGTGCATAAATCTGCATCGAAAAACATCCCCTGGCTTATTTCTTGCTGATGTAAGTAGACAGGGTTTTTTAAAACCAAGTAGGGCTGATAGAATGAAAGGGCTTAGGGTTAAGGCTGGCATTGGCTGAGGTTTTAAGTAATTAGTGATTTGGGGTGCTTTTGTTTTTGGTTCCCAATGTGGGGCATTGTGGAGGGGCCTCATTTTCAGAACAGCACTGGCCCCAACTGACCTCTGAAAATCAGAAGTCAGGACCCCAAAATCACTAGCTGCTTTTGAGAACCTTGGACAATGCCTGCCTGGAGCCCTGAGTCTCTTCACCTATCTGCCATCCTCGTTTTTTGTTTTAAATCTGCTTAGTTAGCCCAGAAAGTAATGAACCAAGGAACATTTTTCCATGGAGATTTATGCCCACCTTGTGATAAAAGCCTAAACATAGGCACCCATTTGTAAACAGTGGTGACTGAGCCCACAGAACCAGAGATGACAGCAGCCAATGATGCCCACACGATTCTAACTGATTCAATGCAGAAGTGACAAAGAGTCCTGTGGCACCTTAAAGACTAACTGAAATTTTTTCAGAGCATGAGCTTTCGTGGGCTAATACCCACTTCGTCGGATGCATGCAGTGGAAGTATCCAGGGGCAGGTATAAATAGGTAGGCAAGAACCAGGTGGGAGATAACAAGGTTAGTCCAATCAGGCTGAACCAGCTTGTTATCTCTAATCAGGGAGGGTGAGGTGTTCCTCTAGCAGCTGAACTGGAGGTGTGAATAGCGAGAGAAGAGAAGCTGCTTTTGTAGTTAGCTAGCCATTCAAAATCTCTATTCAGTCCCAAATTGATTGTGTCAAATTTGCAAATGAATTGCAGCTCTGCAGTCTCTCTTTGCAGTCTGGACTTGAAGTTTTTTTGCTGCAAAATGCTGACCTTTAAATCTTCTATGGTGTGTCCGGTGAGGTTGAAGTGCTCTCCTACAGGTTTTTGAATATTGCCATTCCTGATATCTGATTTGTGTCCATTTATCCTTTTTCGTAGGGACTGTCCAGTTTGGCCGATGTACATAGCAGAGGGACATTGCTGGCACATAATGGCGTATATTACATTGGTAGATGTGCAGGTGAATGAACCAGTGATGGTGTGGCTGATCTGGTTTGGTCCTGTGATGGTGTTGCTGGTGTAGATGTGTGGGCAGAGTTGGCATCGAGGTTTATTGCATGGATTGGTTCCTGAGTTGGAGTTGTTATGGCGCGGTGTGCTGTTGCTGGTGAGAATATGCTTGAGGTTAGCAGGTTGTCTGTAGGCCAGGACTGGCCTGCCTCCCAGGGCCTGTGAAAGTGAGGGATTGTTGTCCAGGATGGGTTGTAGGTCACTGATGATGCGTTGGAGAGGCTTTAACTGAGGACTGTAGGTGATGGCCAGTGGTGTTCTGTTGTTTTCTTTCTTGGGCTTGTCTTGCAGCAGCAGGCTTCTGGGTACACATCTGGCTCTGTTGATCTGTGTCCTTATTTCCTTGTGCGGGTATTGTAGTTTTGAGAAAGCTTGGTGGAGATCTTGTAGGTGTTGGTCTCTGTCTGAGGGGTTGGAGCAAATACGATTGTACCTCAGTGCTTGGCTGTAGACAATGGATCGTGTGGTGTGCCTGGGGTGGAAGCTGGTGGCATGAAGGTAGGCATAGCTGTCAGTAGGTTTTCGGTATAGGGTGGTGCTGATGTGGCCGTCATTAATTTGCACCGTGGTGTCCAGGAAGTGGACCTCCTGTGTAGACTGGTCCAGGCTGAGGCGGATGGTGGGGTGGAAGCTGTTGAAATCGTGGTGGAATTCTTCCAGAGTTTCTTTCCCATGGGTCCAGATGATGAAGATGTCATCAATGTAGCGTAGATAGAGGAGGGGCGTGAGTGAACGAGATTTGAGGAAGCGTTGTTCCAGGTCAGCCATAAAGATGTTGGCATACTGTGGGGCCATGCGGGTGCCCATAGCGGTGCCACTGCATGCATCCGACGAAGTGGGTATTAGCCCACGAAAGCTCATGCTCTGAAAAAATTTCAGTTAGTCTTTAAGGTGCCACAGGACTCTTTGTCACTTCTGCAATTCCAGACTAACACGGCTACCCCTCTGATTCTTAACTGATTCAATGAATGGCAGAATCATGCCATGGGATGTACAGATGCTCAGCAAAAAATCTCTATGAACTTGATCTCTCTAAACCCTTACAGGATCCTGCAAACTGTACCATGGGGCACTCTGTGGCTGGCAGTCTTTTATATTGACATTTCAGCCATTTACAAACCCAGCATGAGAGAGACCCAGGTGGATGGAAATGGGATCAGCAACTTCAGCTCACTCATAAGCAGTTGTTGGAAAGACTCAGTATGGTCCAGGGTATAGGAAACAATTGGATGTCAGATTACTTAGGTTCTCCACTAAGCTCTGCCTCTAACTCACTGTGGGACTTAGATGTTCATATTTGGCTTTGATGTCATTGGCTTTCCTAACTACATACATACGTATCCTCTCTCATAGAGTGCTTTGAAATCTACAGATGAAAAAGCACTAAACATCTGGCCTATTTTGGCTATTATGGAGACACCTGGGGTGAGATTTTTCTTAATTCCTTTGATCCAGATGGACACCCATTGGCACATCAGGCAGTTATTCAGAAGAGAAAAGGGATGTCAGTCCCACCACTGCCAATCAAGAAGAACTGGTTGGACAGCTAGTAGCAACAGCATTTGGGGAAGAAGTAAGCCAACAACAATAAGCCACAGCAGCAATGTAAGTAACGTCAGCAGTGTCCTAGGTCTGATTGTAATGAGAGATTGGATGCCCCAATGATTTCTTCACATATTACACCTTCTTATAAATATTAACTCATCCAATCAGGAGGAAGAAATCATACCATATGATTGAGGTGACCAATTACACAGTTGGAATGCTCAAATTCTGAATAGAGAATAGTCAAACCCAGAACTGTTTGTCTGAACTGTCCATACAACTGTTACAAGTAATAGACAAAATCACAATCAGGTTGCAGGCCATTTTCAAATAGGGGCAGGGGTCACTTGCAGCTTTAAACTAGTATAAACGGTGGATTCTCTGTAATTTGAAGTTTTTAAATCATGATTTGAGGACTTCGGTAACTCAGCCAGAGGTTATGGGTCTATTACAGGAGTGGATGGGTGAGGTTCTGTAGTCCACAATATGCAGGAAGTCAGACTAAATGATCATAATGGTCCATTCTGGCCTTAGTCTATGAATCCATGGAACTAGCAAGACTAGTGCACTTGTATAGCACCTAGCACTATGTGGTCCTGGTCCATACCTCAGATTCCTAGGCACTACCACAACACAAATAATTATTGTTAATGATAATATCACCATGATTGCTTGACTTGCATATTGCATCCTTTTTCTCATAATTGTCTGTTTCTTTTTAAACTGAATGTTTCTGAGTCCTTCTCTCTGTCTTCCTTTGTGTTTGGAAAGGAAACCTACCAAAATCTATATAATAAATGGTCCTTTCCATTAAAAAAATGAAAACCTTTTACTCTGTCCCATTTTGTGAATAGATAGATTTGGAAGAAATGTATTAAATTGAAATATACCACTTTTGAAGAAAGTCATCTGAACTCCATTTGACAATGTACCCCCTTTTATTTTATTATACAAAGAATGGAATTATTAATACTAACTTACAAAATATTTCTCACTTTTTCCTCTTATGTCCTTCCACTATAGTCAAAGGTTTTTCCAGTGTTGGGCACATGATTCGGCTTGGTCTACAGCCCTGGCAAGATCTTTCATGCTGCACAGTTCCTTCAGGGGTCGGCAGACAAACCTATTTCTGTGGCTTGTGTTTCACTGCCATGATGCATCTGGGTCATTGGAATAGCATCACTTTTGCATAATGACATTTGACCTCCTAAGTCTTCTTCGGAGGTGATTTAAACATCTCCAGATAAACAAATTCTTCTCCACTCCTACAGGAAGGTGTACAGTAATTTTGATGTGCACTTTGATGTCCTCAGCAAGTATTTCAAGCAGGGTGCACTACATTTCCAGTCATGTAGTCAGTGGGATTTTTTTTAAGCTGCTCAATTGCAGCTAGGAAGCTTTTCTGTGATTTCGGGCAGCTAACTACTATGGCTTGGCCATGGAGCAGATTGTCTGGAATCTTCAACTTGTCATGATCATTCTATTTTGCTTGGGACTGTTCTCCTTATATCCGGTAGAGAAATTCCGGCAAGTACATGAAGGCTGTTCATGTTTGTTGGTTTTAAATATCCTGTGATATGGCTGCAGCTGTCTTTCAGCCCAGAGTCCATAAGACAAGTTTTCCCCCCACTGGACATACATAGTTGTCCATCTAATAGTTTGAATCTGAATGAGCCCCTTAGCTTGAGCAGTAACGTGTAGGTGTTGGCAAAGATAAAACTTCCTGTGCCAAGATAGATCTGTAGATTATTTGTGTAAATGTTGAAGAGTATTGGATAGAGTACACTCCCTTGTGGTAGGTCATTTTTCTGTTCCTGCCATCAACTTCACTTCCCTCATAGTTTGACATAAAAATGTTAGTTCTCTATGAGATTTTATCAGTCATACGAGGTGGGGATCTTCCATCATGTTGTATATTTTCAACATGTGAGTCATTGGGTTGTACACAACTGATAGGTCAACAACACGGTGCCTGTTACCCATATCCTTTTCAAAGCCATCTTCAATGTATTAATGCTGTCTAGCATTTGACTGGTGCTTTACTTGCCTGGGCAGAATCCACTTTGCCCTGCCATTAGATGCTTTCCAACAAGTGGTGATAGATGATTTCGGATGAGATGTTCATACAGTTTGTCGAGGCGATATAGCAGTGATGTAGGCCTGAAGTTCTCTGGCTCCTTTGTGTCCTTCCCCAGCTTCAGGAGTGACACAACATATGTTTGTCACTAAATCTCGGGTATGTTTTATGTGGCTGAGCATGTATTAAACAACGTGAATAACCAGTTCTTTATTGCTGGTCCGAAGTGTTTTGATTTATTCAGTATGAACTTTACTTAGACTGGCTTCTTTGCCATTCTTGAGGATGTTAATTTCAGAGGTTAATTCAGTCATTGTAGTTAATTCTGTCCCAAAATGATAAGTCTCCTGGTTTTCTTGCCACTTATGCTATAAGGTTGTTTGTTTGGTGTCCTGACATTCCTAGAAATTGGTGCTACCTGGTCTGCAGTAATGTTATAGTGTTGCTCTGCCTTCCTTGGGTGGTTGTTAAGCTCCTGGAAGGTTATCCATACTTTCTTACTGCTGCAGGAAATGTGGACACACTCAATGAGCTTCTGCCATGACTTGCTTTTCGTCCTTCAGTTCAGAGACCACTCTTAGCCAGGTGTGATGGTATGGAGAATGATTCTGTTTCAAACTTCTGTATTGTTCATACTAATTCACTAATTTCAATGTTAATCCTGGCCCATTATTTCTTCTGCAGCCTTGTGGCACATGCTTCTTCAAGACATTGACAAACTGATCTTAATTTTCTGATATTGGTTTGATATTTTTTTACAATGGCATCAAGATAATTTGTGAAGCCTTTCCATTCCACTTTCTTGCAGTGATCTAGATGGTGGTAGGACAGTGATGTGAATGCAGTATCCAAACCAAACTAAGGGCATGTCTACACTTATCAGTAGATCAGCACTGCTGCAATCAATGCAGCAAGTATCGATTTAGCAGGTCTGGTGAAAACACACTGAATCGATGGGAGAGCACTCTCCCATCCATTTTTGTACTTCATCTCCTCGAGAAGCATAAGGGAAGTCGACAGGTGACACTCTCCTGTTGACACAGTGCAGTGTAGCCACCGCGGTAAGTGGATCTAACTACTTTAACTTCAGTTACGTTATTCATATCACTGAAGTTGCATACGTTAGACTGATTTACCGCGGTAGTGTAGACCAGCCCTAAGTCTGTTATACGAGCTATCTAAGTTGTTGCTGGCAAATGCCAGATCAGGCCTGTAGCGCACTTCTGTCATCTGCTGTTGAAGAATTGGGAAGCCTGAGGTCATGAATTAAGCTCAAGTGGTGTGCATCTGTCCATGATTCAGCTAGTTCACCATGTTCATGTTACATGATCGTGCTATATGCCGATGACCGTGTCATCTGTAGGCATAAATATAACCAAAGACTATGTACTGTCGCAGAAGGGGTTCAGCCACATTCACAGATTCAGAGAATGGTCCTGCTATGGCCTCCATCCTTCTGAATGGAAAGAAAATACATGATCAATGTAAAAAAAAAAGTTATTCCCAATTTAAGAAGTATTTTAAAACAAATCTTAGCTACCCCCCTCTGTGCACACGCGTGTACACACACACACACAAATACAGAGTATCATCTAATTGACAAAAGATTGCAATTCAAGTATCTGAATAATTATGGCATTTAAAACAAGAATGTGGAGTGTCTGAGAATCCTCTCTGAATAACTCCAGTATTTCTCCCACAGTTTGTCTGGTAATTGACTAGCCTGGAGGTTGCTAAGGTAAGCACTGTTTTTTACAGAGCACATAATGGAGGCAACAGATATACATTAACAACTGTCTGTAAATTGCCTTCTGATGCATTATCATGCCATTTTGGTGCATACTAATTGTCAAATGCTAGCAAGTTTGTGCAGATAATGGGAAAAGATTTCCCTGGCACCGTGTGTGGGACAAAGATAATAGACCAAATTGATCTCATTAGAATTGTACAGTTGTAAAGGCAGAATCTGACTCTGTTATACACATAATTACTACTTTATTAAGATATATAATATTGGTTCAACATATTTAAGTGTCTGTAGTCTCCCTGTAAGACAGTGTGATTTTATAACCTTCAGTTCTTCTTTCACCTTCACAAAGGCAATTGCATAGATTTCAATTGTGCTACTCCTGATCTACACCAGTGTGAGTAAAAGGAGAATCTGGCCCTATGTATTTAGAACTGCCGTATTTAGGGGTTGACTGTGCCTTTGTGAGAGAAGCCTGTCTAATATGATGATTATAAATCTCTGTTGGCTATAGAAAGAAAGCGCAAATTTCTCTAAATGTAACTTATTTATCTTGTAGCCAGTATCTGGATTTCTCCATTTAATTCATCCATTTTAATTCTAATTTCTGTCATAGATTTCAGCCATTCTTCATAGGGCGTCTAAATGTCCATCTTTCCAGTGTCTGCTCCTTCCCTGTTGAAAGACAAAGGCCACACAGTCTTTTGAAAAGCCTGCTACTTTCACTTGCACCTCGGATGCAACACATGCAAACTGAGAAAAATAATCTTGGAAAAGATCCCTTAACTGCTTCACCGTAACTTTACTCTCTCCCTCACACTCTTCCATAAAATAAGACCAACACCTCTGCCAGCACCACTTTGCTTTTATTTAACCCATTTCTGAACTCTCTTTAATGACCCTGAATAGGCCCATCTTCTGCTGCTGATGAGCCCTACCTAGGTAAAATGATGCAAAGGTTACTCACATTTACTACAGCAATTAAGGTTACTTCAGGAGAGCCTGGCATTATTTTCCTGTTTGAGGAGAGACATCTGGAATCAGAGAACATTGGATCAGAAGGAGAGAATAGAAGCTCAAAGCACTCTTTGAAAGGTCAAGAGGAGGACAGTAATATTGTACATTTAAGAAAAGGATAGATACAGAGGAAATAATGTTGAGGGGTTGTGAGATATCCAGCAGCATCTGAAAAAAAAATTTAAGGGTAAATAGAAGAATAGGGAAAAATAGTAATCAGGGAGGAAACAGAAGATTATGGGCTTGATCCAAATCTTATTGAAATCTATGGAAAGACTCCAGTTGACTTCACTGATCTTTGGATTGAGCACATCCTACACTAACTAAAAGGTTTCCTTTCCCCACAGAGTCAAGAGCTAATATAGCAATAAAGCAATAATTCTAATAGAAGGCCAGTCTGGGACATTTGTGTACAGCTCTAGAAAAGGTCTTCAGTCCATTCTTGTGTGACACATTTAGACTGCAGCCTATCTCCTATGGAAGGGTTTTGGAAGGGCAGGTAATTTGTATCAGTAAAATTAACAAAAGTGTCTAAGTCCCATTTTCAAACCTTTTGGAACCTAATTCCCTTTTACTATCCCTGGGACTTTAGGCTCTTTTGAAAATGTTGTCTTGTGTAACTGTTACTAACCTACAGAGAACATGGACTCCTTAGATACTTGGCTGAACTCTCCTGTACTATCTACAGGGATTATCAAATGGATTTTCCCCTCTTTTCAAGAATGTGTCTTTTTATTAATCTGATCAATCGAATCCTTGGTGGATATAAACGTTTCACCTGTAGCTCCTCTCCCTGCTTCTCTTATTCCTAAAATAGTTGTACTTCTGTATTTCCCAAAAGGCATGTCAAGATGAGGAGCTGTCACAGAAACATTTCAAAATTTCCCAAAAACTGACTCATTCACAATCTAATTGTGCCAGCAGGCAAGAACATCAAGAAGTCCCTACATGCACCATGGCAGGTTTTATACAGACCTTGACATTATTTGCTGAGCTATTTATGCAGTCTTGAAGTTTTTAGTCAAAAGAATGATGATAGGAATAGGATGCCTAGGGAACTTGGTCTACTTAACTATTCTTCTTCCTCTGAACTGAAAACACCAATGTGTAGTGCATCATGTGAGAGAGCTACACAAGGAAAGATCTTTTATTTGTTGTTTAATGAGAGTAGATATTCTGTTCTAGGGGCATCTTCTGGTTGGAGCCAAATTAAAGCAATCTGTGGTCCTAAGCATGCCATGCCATGAGGCCCCCACACTATGCTATAGCCCCATCCCCGATTTTGAGTCGGAATGATTGGGAGTTTCTTCTTCCAGAGCAGCTGGGGCAGAAGGATGGAGCATCCATCTACCCGCAAAGGTCAGCAGTTAGGGGAACCCAGTACCTACCCCAGCAACCAGGATGTATCTGCTTAGGAGTATAAGCTGAGCACTCTGAAGTCATAAGAACATAAGTCTTCATCTCTTGCCACACATTGAGCTCTTCTTTCCTGCAGTGGCATTAAAAAGACATCCTAGAGCAGCTGGCCCCTGATTTAACTATCCATAGAGATGTATGGGGCTCAAACCCTTCTCAGAGTTACTGTTTAAGGCTGTCTACAAACTCAGGTAGGTGTCTCTGTATCAGTTAAACTGAAGTCACATTTTCTTCCCAACCATATGGTGTAAAAACGTTCTTGTTGTTTTTAAACTAAAACTGAGATTCCAATATAATCTCATTACTCCAGAAGCTGGGGCCTGAGGCATGGTTTTACAGTGCCTGTGTCTTAATCCTGGCACTGCTTTTGGTCCTGAAAGTTCAGCTTCATTGCCCAGTACTCTAAGTAATTCAGACCTCACAAATAGCTATGAATTGTTGAGCTGAATAGTTGTTGCTAAAAAAGAATGAAACACACAACTACATTCTGGTGTTGTCCAAGCTGCCTTTGATTCACTTTCTGCATGAATTTGTAGAGGCATGTTTTTGCAAAAATATTCACAAGGGGAAAAAGTGTTATGAATAGCAGTGTAAATATGTATTTTCATAAGTGTGGCACTCAAACTAGAAATCTTTATATGGCTATCTTGAAAGCTCTTTGTGGGTTTAGGAGTCTCCCAATCAAGGAACAGAAACAATATCGTGCAGCCAAGCAAAGAGCAAGTTTCAATAAAATTATGGAGTGATTACTCTATCAGTGACTGGTTACTAGTTCATATAGACATTGCAATCATCCTCTATGTACACCACTTACCAAGGCCTCCTGCTCAAAGCTATAGGAGAATTCTATGACTTAATACTAGCATATTATGAGGGGGTTCACACAGCGATGACAAGTTCACATATCTGATCAGAACTGATATTCTATGTCCATTTAGGACCATGAAGTTTAGGTGGCAACAGTGTATGGAATAGTTGACAAACCTAGAGGCTCTGTGGCTCCAATTATTACGTTGTCTGGATGAAGAAATTTTTCTTTAGTTTTAATTAAAGACATGTGGGCCCATGAAACGTTCACACAAAATTCACTTGCTTTTTTTTTTCATGGTAGTGTCTGAAACAAGATTATTTTTTCATAGTTTGGGATTTCTTTATCAATCTAATTGTAACTCTTCATTCGGGAAGTTTTAATACTTTGCTGATAAAAAATAAATAAATAGTCCCTCCTCCTTCAGATTCCTCCTCCACATGAACTTTTCCATGACAACTTTTCCCATGGAACATTTAAAAATTACCACTACTAAAGTTTTCTGTTACTGAAAACAAAAACAAACAGAAATGACCGTTCATTTCCATTGACATTTTGTTTGCAGAAACAAACTTCTTTCCCAACCAGCTCTAGAGTTGGAACAATTGGGCTCAGGAGTACATAATTTTTGCTCGTTAAGAATCCATCACATTGTAGATCAGATACAGTCTGTAATTCAATTAATGATAAACATGGGTTGCATTTATATTTTCTGTATTTTTGGCAAATGTCCTAATACACAAATAAAACATGCCCAATGAAAACATCAGTGTCATTAAATAAATCAATGACAGACTTGAGTGTTGGGACTTAGGTAACTGGTTTTCTTGCCTCATCACTAAGCAAAGGACTTCCATCCACTTCCCACTTCACCCCTGCCAGCAATAACCCTCCCCCTACTCTCTTTCTCCCTTTGCTTCTGACCTATCCCCTTTTTGCTTCCCACGCCAGCTCCATCCTAATTCCATTCCTAACCTCTGCAAAAATAAGTTTCCACCTGATCCATCAATGGTTGAGTCAAAAACCAACAGCAAGGAGGCAGGCCATGTGTGCCATGGATGAAAGAAGGCTGCCAAGACAAAGTGATTCAAGATTCATTGTGTGTAAGAGTCAAATTTTAACCCCATTCCCCGATGTTGGAAACTCTTGAAACCTCCCATACAATTGCTCCCTATTGTAGCTGCATATGGACACCTTTTAGAAATGCCTATTGTTGTGTAGGATGAATGCAAAACCCATGAAAGAACTCATTTGGAAATGGAAACTTCAGAAGATAATAGAAACAATGTGATGCTCTCACGATCTGATCCTCCAATAAGATGTCATTCTGATGACGTAACGCTCCTAACTTGTTATTTCATTGTCGGAACATGTCTTACTGGAGACCCAGCTCATAGAGCTGGTCGAATATTGTAACAGTGTTCATGAATATTAATTCCAATTCCAAATGGCTATTCAATCATATTCAGACCGCTTGATATTCAAGCTGCTGTGCAACTTTCAGAAGAAAACAGATTGCTGTTCATTTTAATCAGTCAGATCACAATTTTTTTGAATGTGCCTGGCTAGTGTGTATGCATCCTGTAAAAGGCATCCTGTGGAAGAAGGCAAAAAGAGCAATGCTATATCACATAGATAATAACAGATGCCCCCCTTAGAATTCATTATAGAAATCTGTTTTGCAGCCCTTATGTTCCACTTCATCTGAAATCCCTTTGTTCTCATCAACCCCTCTGCTGTGTGAAACTATTGCTTTGCATTTCACGAGCATTTGCAAATGGATTCTGATTATTTGGTGACTGTCTCTGAAGTTAATTGCCTGGCAAATGTTGTTTCTGCACCTACAAACTTTGCCCTCAATGGCCCCCCAAAATAGCCTTTTAATATTTACATGCTTATAAAGGGCCACGTATATTTATACTATAAACTAATAATAAATACTAGCTTTCCAAAGTGACTTTCTTCATCCCTAAGGGTTAGCACAACTAGTTAAGCACCCAAAACTTGGGAGAGGAGTGAAATCTGAGCTGTGCTTTGGAGTCAGTTGAGTTTTTGGGTGAAACTCACAGGATGTGAACATCTGTGAACCAAAACTACCAACTGTCCTGCACTTCTTATAATTCTCTGTCCAGCACTTCCCTTGCCTTTCCTTGAAGACCCCAGTGTCTGTGCCATATGTACTTCGCTAACCCATATGATTTGACCTTTATTCATAACACCTATTTTATAGGCCTGATACTCAGCTTGTGTGAATTGATGTAGCTCCATTCAACTTCATGGGGTTATGCTGATGATATGGCCCTACAGGTGAATTCCTAGCCCTAGTGAAGTCAATGGCAAAACTCTCATTGGCTTCAGTGGGGCCAGGATTTTAACCACTATGTTTAGTACACAGAGATTCTACTCAGCAGAAGGTCATGCACCAGGGCGAAAGGTTGATGCTTTAGTTGGGGGCATTACTCTAGGTCAATACAAGTACTGGGTATGTCTACACATTGAGCTGGAGGTGTCTTTTCCAGCTCAAGGAGACATACCTGAGTGAGCTCGTATTGAGCAGGCATGCTAAAAATAGAAGTGTAGTCACTGTGCTGTGAACGGCAGGGAGGGGCTAGCTCCCCGAGTCCCTGCCTAGTGTGTTGGAGAGGTACGCCCCCGAGGTAGGAATTACTGCTCCAGCTCAAAGTGTAGACATACCCTCTGTGTTAATAGCCTGTGGTAGTATCCTTTGTGGATTTAGCCCCTGTGGATTCTTCAGGGTAAGGACTGTCTCTTTCTAGTACAGCACATGGTACTATCATGCCCTGAGCTTGCTTGGAATCTCTTGGTGCAATGGAAATAGCAATAATAATAATAATAATTGGTTTCAAGTCCTATTTCAGCATTAGGCCAAACCTAGGCTGAATGATAAAGATACTGTATCTCTCATTCATGTTTGCTGAGTGGGAGGGGGTTGTCTCTCTCCTGTACACCTGGAGGGAACCTGATAACGTGGACATTTCTTAATCTGAAGGCTCCACTTTTGCCAAATGCTGCGTTTCTCTCTGGCAAGACGGGTGTTGAGGTACTGAATGGTCAGAAAAACCTTTCTCAGACAAGGAGGGTGTTAGCCATAAGGGACCCTAGCCAAATCTTACTGAAAGGCTGTGATGAATGATGAGGCAGGCCTAATGTTGCTTTGTGTGTGACATTAATGTGCTTGTGATGTGGTGGACGCAATGCTGCTGAAAATGCAGGGATATAAAAGCCTAATATAAGCATTACCAGCCAAGGCTGAAATAAAGGCAGGAAGGTTACCATTGACAGTGCAGATATAAACATATCAGTCTTATAATAGTGTTATAAATAAAAAGGCTGTTAATTTTAACAATGGCTATATATATATATTTAGGTAGTGTCAGGGCTCACACGCTGCCAACCTTTGTATCACCAGTTATATGGGATCGCATAAAGAAGCCAAATATTTCCTATTATCTTTTAGCAAAATAGTAGAGCAAACATGAGCATAAACCTCAGCCCGCAGCATAAATCATGTCCGGTACATATGTAAATTGCATGGGTAATTTATAAATGTAAATGCAAACAGAAATAGCTTGGCAGTGAATCAAAAAGCTAATGATAATGAAAAATACTGTACATATCATGCATCTACACTATGCAGGTGCTCAGTATTCTAGTACTGAAGTGCCTAGGAAGATAAATAGGTAGCATCTGTCACTCTATAATCTCAAAGCCCTTTACCAACATGTATTAATTTATTCTCCAAACATGTCTCAGTGGTATCATAAATACTTTGTGGCTTGCCAAGGCCCAGATGAAAGAGGCAGGGTGAAATTTTCACCGCACTGAACTTAATGAGAGTTTTGCCACTGCTTTTAATGGGGCCAGGATTTCACCCACATGTGACAAAGAACCAAAATGAAAAAAAAAATTATTTATTCAGGATGTTTAGCTGCAAGATTCATTCCTTAGTGCAAATAACTGTTTCTACAACCATATTTTCATGGCTCTTTGCACATTATTTAGCTCAGAAACAGCCCTAAAGGGAGAGGACACCAAATGTCCATAGGGTGTAAGTAACTTTGGGTTGAGTGATCTCAGTTTTCATGGGAGCTGACCTAGATAAGTTGAGTGTGATAAGGTGTCTACCCCACACCAGGCCTGTATAGGTAGAAAGGATACATTGACCCTGTGACAGTCGGCACCCAGAGGAGAATCAGGGATGATAAGCTCCTGATGATGATGAAGCCAAGCTGGGCAGGAGCAGGCTGAGTTGGTATAAAACTAGGAAGTGCAGCACAAGGTGGGGCTGTAGGAAGGAACACTGCAGTCACTCCCTGGAGACGGGTGGGTAAGCAGTGTGACGGAGTCAGACCAGAAGGATACAGGAGACTGCTGGAAGGCAGGTACATTAGTCTCAGGGTGTGCAGGTCCTTGTTTCCTGGATAGCCAAACAAAGGCTACTCCAGGCCAATCAAGATACCTGGGGCCAATTAAGAACCTTCTAGAAAGGAGTAGAAATAGCTAGCCTAATTGGGACACCTGAAGCCAATCAGGGACTGGCTGAAACCAGATAAAAACCTCCCAGTTAGTCAGGTGGCTGTCAGGAGCTGTGGAAGGAAGTTATGCTGTTGGTGAGACTGAGTGTTGGACAACATATCATACTGAAGGAAGGAGGCCCTGAGGTAAGGGTGAAGTGGAGTTTGAAGAAGCAGGGACTGCTGTGGGGAAGTAGCCCAGGGAATTGTATTGTGTTTTGTGCCTAAAAGGTCAGCCATCTTAGCTGATACTATTAGGGTCCCTGGGCTGGAGTCCGGAGTAGAGGGCGGGCCCGGGCTCCCCCCTTTTCCATCTTCCATACTGGCCTGTCATGAAGGTAACTCACTAGGTGGTGACTCTTGCCAATTATACTGAGAAAGGGAGGTCACTCTGGGGCCTAGATGAGTTTCTGAGGCCCCTAAATCTGCCAGGAAGTGCAGGACCCACAAGTACAGACTTGGAGCTTTGTCACAGCAGCAAGAAGGAGTCCTGGGAGGAATAAACCCTGAGATTCTACTTGGAGCTGCAGACTCTGGCAAGAACCCTATAGAGGGTGAAGTAGCTTCAGGAAATGGACGAAGCTCCAGTGATAACCCAGGGGTGGGCGGGAAGACAGAGGAAAAGATGGTAGGAAAGAGCCCAGACAGACAAAAACAGTGTGTGGCATTGCTTAGGCCATAGTTGCTGGACATAGGGTCCCTGAGCTGGAGCAGTGGGTGGGCCTGTATTCCCGTGCTAGCCACTGGGGAAGTGGCATAGTCTGGGCTGTGGACCAGAAGACCAGTTCAGACAGATCATCTAGTGGGACTTTGATACCCCAAAAAGGGAAAACCACAGTGATCTAGCTGGAAGGCAAAGCCATGAAGAGGAACCACCCCGAGTTATGAAGAGGGAGCAACTGAGTCCAGAGAGAGACAGGGCGAGCAGCTAAAAGTGGGGGCATCAGACTGGTTGCAAGCTAATCCCCAGATGAGCCACAAGAGGTACCTTAGTGGTGAGTCGCAAACTCTGTGACAATAAGCCAAGAATCTGGCTCCTGTGTCCTGATCCTGCAAA
Source organism: Dermatemys mawii (assembly GCA_007922305.1). Taxonomy (NCBI): domain Eukaryota; kingdom Metazoa; phylum Chordata; order Testudines; family Dermatemydidae; genus Dermatemys; species Dermatemys mawii. The sequence continues at coordinate 5,512,680 of ML677353.1, forward strand.
TACTTATGGGTAGCATTAGTGCTTACTACCAGAAGCAATCCTATTGACTCACGGCCTGAAACCCAGTCCCCCTTTTCTAACTGTGAAGCAGCATCCTCCTTGCTAAAGTTACCAATTGTTAACCATCCAGTTACCAAAACCATCATGGCTGTCTTGGAATGTTCCTTTTTGACTCTCGTTTTGAGAGTCAGCGAGGCATTCTCTTTACTTTTTCTTCCAACATCTCCTTTCCTCCACACTCATGCTGTGGAATGGTGCATGTTTTTTCTGTAAAAGCTTAAAAACAAAATTATACTGTTCCTGTAACTGGGGAAAGAAATTCTGGTGCTGCATAATACTACTAAGCTAAGAAACCATCTGTCAAATGTTAAACGTGCAAGAATAAAGGAGGACTGGAAACGACATGGCAGATACTATAGCTGTAGACTGGAGCTTTTTTATTCCAGGAAGTGAAAATAAGTATACAGGGATTTATCCTGGGAGTTGCAGGTACTCAGCCCCATCAACTATCATAAACTCCTTCAGGCAGGGATTATCGTTTTGTTTTGTGTTTGTACAGCTCCTAGCACAATGAAGTCCTGGTGCATAACTTAGGACTGTTAGATGCTACAATAACACATAATAAATAATAATTTAGCTAATTCATTGAATTGTGTTTACTTTGCTCTCATGCTTGAAGAACATCTGGGACTACTGACATGATATAGTTAAGACAGAAGGTGAAGGGAGACCTTAATTTCTCTCTAAAACTTAGTGAAATCTGGGTTGGGTCAGATGTTAGAGATCACTCCTTCAGCTTGTCCATCAGATTTAATTGACAGAGTGGCAATATTCATTTGAAAAGTTGGTTATGTGAGCCGAGTGAACTGTGTTCAACAATGGAAATGAAACCAGTAGGTGACAGAATAGTTATCCGTAGAGATGAGTGAACTATTTCCCTCAAGCTGAACAATTCTTGGGGTTCAGAACAACCATAGCAATTTTTTTTTATCACTTTCATACACCTTTTGTGTTTCCTAACTCTAACTGGGACTCAAAGCACATATGCCACATTGAAAGGCTCTTCACATCTTATTTTTACCCCAGTCTCCTAAAATATGGGGATTTAAATTGCAGCCTCTTATTTAAATTTGTCCTATTCCATGTGTGCAGAAGCAAACATTAGGCCCTTATCTATATGTAAGGAAGCAGTAGATAGCTTGAGCATGAGAATCGCTCCAAAGCTGCTGTAACATATGTTGGGGCAGGGTAGGCACTTACCATGCCCAGAAAACTGGGAGGAGCAAAGGTGAATTAATATCATCTTTCCTTGTCTTGCTATTCCTGTGCTGAGTCATTGCAGCCAGAATAGAGAATTGGGCCTTCCATCTGGTAAACTAGTGTCCTAAAATGGTGCCCTGGTGGATGACTGAAGACCTGGGTTCTATTCCTGGCTCTTCCAGGAACCTACTGTGGGCAAATTGTTCACCTCTCAGTTTTTTCATCTGTAGAATCTGGGATCTGGATCACCACGTGCTCTGATAATACAGATAAATAATAATAATTGACTTAAGGATACTTGCTGTCTTTGCAAAACACTTTGAGATCTTTGGAGGAGAGCTAGGTTTTATTGCTAAGAATAGGTTGGGAACTGCTGCTTTACGTTATAGGAGTTGTCCTAGGTCCTGCTTCCACTTGGCATTCAGTCTGGAACTCATTCAGCATTTCATGGTTTGGTAGGGTGACCAGATGTCCCGATTTTACGGGAACAGTCCTGATTTTTGGGTCTTTTTCTTATATAGGTTCCTATTACCTCCCACTCCCTGTCCCAATTTTTCACATTTGCTGTTTGATCACCCTATGGTTTGCTGAGTCCTTACATCAGATTCCTCTCCTGATTATTACCTAATAATAATTCTTCTCAAGTTCTTCTCCCTAAGAAATTCACTTGCTTCTGATGGTATAAATAAATGGTATCCTGGGATACCCATTAGCCCCACCAGAGTTGAGAAAGCAAAGTCTTCTCTCAGGCCCATTCCTTTGTGATGCTAAGCAGAGGGGTGTCATAGGTGGAAGTGATAAAAGTGAAAGTGTTTAGTTCTACAGACAGTAAATGGGGCAAACACTCCCTGCTCTTATCAACCAGCCCCGGTAACAGACTGAGAAGGTGTTATTAGGACTTGCTTTTGATAGCAGCTTTGCTGGTAGTGCGTGCTGATGGTCAGTGCTTTTTGGAGATTCACAGTGCCCACATTGCTTACCCTGGTGGGCTCCTTTATATAAACTGAGCCCAAACCAAATAACCGCAAGGTAAGTGAAGTAATAAACTAAGCAGCATGGAATAGTCATGTGGGGCTGCTAAAGAGGTTTCCATCTGCTCTTGTGAGCACACAAGGTAAATGCCATTGGGCTGGTTTCAACCTCTGTGCACCCAGCATAGTCATTTGCATCAGGGCAAAGTGGATGTAAAAACAACTTCCCACCAGTGTGTTTCACTTGCATAACTCACTCTGTGCTAGGGTAAAAACTGCTCTTAAAAACCTCCAGTGATGGAGATTCCATAACCAGAAGTTTTCATAAAAGTCATCATAAATGATCTGGAAAAAGGGGTAAAACAGCGAGGTGCCAAAAAATACAGACTATATACAATTACTCAAGATAGTTAAGACCAAAGCTAACAGCAAAGACTTGCCAAGGGATCTCACAGAAGAAGAAGGTAGAAGAAATTCAGTGTTGATAAGTGCAAAGTAATGCACATTGGGGAAAAAAAAATCCAATTATACCTACAAAAAGACAGGGTCTAAATTAGCTGAGATATTGGAGTCATGGATAGATCTCTGCAAACATCTGTTCAATGTGCAGCAGCAGTCAAAAAAGCAAAAAATGTTAGGAACCATTAGGAAAGGGATAGATAAGACAGAACATATCATAAAATCACTGTATAAATACATGGTGTGCCCGCACCCTTAAATATTGTGTGCAGTTCTGGTTGCACCATTTCAAAAAAAGACATATAACTTGGAAAAAGTACAGAGAAGGGCAACAAAAATGTTTAGGGGTATTGAACAGATTCAATGAAGAGAGATTAAAAAGACTGGGACTTTACAGCTTAGAAAAGAGAAAACTAAGAGAGGATATGAGAGAGGTCTATAAAATCATGACTAGTGTGCAGAAAGTAAATAAGGAAATGTTATTTACCCCTTCTCATAACATAAGAACTAGGGCTCACTCAGTGAAACTAGTAGGCAGCAGGCTTAAAACAAACAAAAGGCAGTATGTCTTCATGTAATGCATTTAACCTGTGGAACTCACTGCCTTGGGATGTTGTGAAGGCCAAAAGTATAACTGGGTTCAAAAAAGAATTAGATAACTTCATGGAAGATAGGTCAATCAATGGCTATTGGCCAACATGGTCAAGGACACAATCCTATAGTCCAGGTGTCCTTAAAACTCCAGCTGCCCAAAGCTGGGACTGGATGACAGGGGATGAATCACTTAATAATTGCCTCATTCTGGTTCATTCTTTCTGAAGCAACTAGCCACTGTCAGATGACTGGCTACCAGTCTAGATAGGTCATTTGGCTGTTTTTATGGTTTTTGAATTATCAGAATGTTTTAGTTTACCTGAAATGATAATTTTTTCAGCTCACAAATATTTTCAAGATTGACTTTTCGTTCCTATTTAAGACTGGAAGAAAAGTCAAACTCTCTAAAATATTCTCAAGGTGAGAAAAGTATTTCCCACCCACCTCTAGACGCAAGTAGAGGTTTGCAGGAGGGGATCCGGTTGAGGTATTCTAATAGATTGGAGACAGCATCCAGACATCTTGGGCTCTGAATGGCAGGATACTGGCCAAAACAAGCAAAGTCCCTGGAATTCTGAAAGTTTAAATAGTAAAAATCATTTTTCATTAGTGTGTATTGCAAACTAATAATTTACATTTCATTTTAAAAGCTATATTCATGTTTCAGGAATAAACTAAATACCTAAATAAAAAGGATTTGCAACTAAGAATGAAAATAGCACCAAGGCTCATACTCATTAACCTAGTTTCAGCCCAGTGTGGAAAAAATTGGGTTTCTTATAGGGCTGTGGCTTAATCGCAGTTAACTCATGCGATTAACTCAAAAAAATGATTAAAAAATTAACTGCAATTAATCACAGCTTTAATTGCACTGTTAAACAATAGAATACCAATTGAAATTTATTAAAATATGTTGGATGTTTTCTATGTTTTCAAATATATTGATTTCAACACAGAATACAAAGTATACACTACTCACTTTATATTCTTTTTATTACAAATATTCGCACTGTAAAAATAAGAAATAGCATTTTTTAATTAACCTTATACAAATACTGTAGTGCAATCTCTGTCCTGAAAGTGCAATTTACAGGTTTTTTTGTAAAATAACTGCACTTAAAAACAAAACAATACAGAACTTTAGAGCCGACAAGTCCACTCAGTCCTACTTCTTGTTCAGCCAATCACACAGACAAATAAATTTGTTTACATTTTCAGGAGATAATTTTGTTTGCTTCTTGTTTACAATGTCACCTGAAAGTGGCAATAGGTGTTCGCATAGCACTTTTTATAGCCCCCATTGCAAGGTATTTACATACAATACAAGAATACTTTGTATTCTGTGTTGTAATTGAAATCAATATATTTGAAAATGTAAACAGCTAAAAATATTCAAATAAATGGTATTCTTTTATTGTTTAACAGCACAATTAATCATTACATTAATCGCTATTAATTTTTTTAATCATGCAATTAATCACGATTCATTTTTTTAATTGCTTGACAACCTTAGTTTCTAATTGAAACTGCAAGAAACTCTAATATTGCTTTAGTGATGGAGCAACCTAAAGGTGAAGAATGGCTTTTTAAAAAACCTTTGAATGAAAGAATCATGATTTTTTAAAAAAATGAAAACAAATGATATCATTTAAAAAGACATTGCAGAGAGTCCTGGGAAAAGGAGGTGTTTGTTTCCAGACACCCTGAGTGCTCCTTGTGATTGGGATTTTACTTTGTTTAATGCGGAAGGTCAGATGTATAATAGAAAATGCATTAGTGGCAAAGTGCTCCAGGATTTCTGCTTAATTACAGTCCAAAAAGCTGACAGATAGTCACTTGGTTTCTTCTTGGATAGGATTCCATTATAAAAACCCAACCCATTACCACACTGCAGCAGTTAGACCAAGACTGCTCAGACTTGCACAGAATTCCTGTTAGCTGCAATGGGAGTTCTGAGCTAGTATCAGAGATTAGCATTAGACTGGCAAATTAGTGAGAGGTCAGTAGATTATTTAGTCCTGCACATGTTTCCAGGTACTGCCTTGGAGTGGATTCAGCAATGCATTTCATGACTCTCATCAGGCCAGGATTCTGCAACATTCCGTATAGTGATAGGAGGCAGCTCAGGCTGTATCAGCCCGTTAGGCTTCTTTTTGCTGCAGTATGCTGAGCTGCTCTATGATTCTTTCCCAGTGAATTGTGGGAGAATTTATCTGCCCTTCTGGGTGAATTGTGGGAGAATTTGTCTGCCCTTCTGGGTGAATTGTGGGGAGGCATTGGAGGACTATCCACCAGGAGGTGACTGGAAAATGTGGGAAGAGAATGAGAAGGACAAAAATTAGGAAGGTCATAGCCTAGAGAACAGGAAAAAAAAAACCCAATCAGGACTGACATAGGGAGTGAGGAGAGATAATAGAGGGCAGGTAGAAGCAGGTACTGGGAAGAAGGTAAGCGAATAAAAACACCACAGTGAACATAGCCTTTCAGCTATAACAATGGAAAGGAGAGTGGGGAGAATGACCCACAATGTCATACTTGTCTTGCACTTGGTAAGTGAATATTGAGCCTTTAATCCCGAGGTCACTTGCTCAGCAATGAGCTGGGTAAGTAGTGAGTGAAAGTCATTACCAGCTAAAAGGGGCTCAGTTTCTTGGTGGACACATGTATCTGCTAAGTGACAGATAGATATTGAAGTAGGTATAATGAGCCTGGGTTTAAAGTGGGCTGAATGAGGAAAACGAGCTCTCCCCAACCACAGAGGAGCGGGGGTGGGAGCTGTGTAGAAGGGCAGCGTAAGTCAAAATCAATATTTACCTCAAAGGACAATAGGATCCAGATCTTCAGCTGCTTTAAATGTAGTTACTTTGTTATCCACCAGCTAAAGATCTCAGCATTAATCGATCTGTCTAGTCAATATATGTAGTTTTAATCAGAAAGTCTGGTGTTCTCTTTATTCTGGTCATGCTGCATTTCAATGGTAACAGTTTTTTCTTTTTGAACTAATGTTGTAAAGGGGTGATAATGTGAGAGATCCAGAAATAAAATATTCTTCACCTCTGATGCGATTATTATGCTGTTTCATTTCCTCATCAGAAGTGAATAAGGGTTTTCACTGAACTAAGTTCCAAAAAAGATGATGTTTGAGCATTTGATTGGAATGTTCAACTTTTCTTCAGACTTCAGTGTTCTACTGGGGAAGTGAATAATGGAAACATACTAGCTCATCACAAGTCTATCTTAAGGCAATCACAAACACCAGGTTTTTTTCTTACATGTGACAGCTTACATATATTTTGACACTTTATAAATTGAGAATTGTAGAGTGCTTAGAGATCCTTGGTTGAATGGTAGTTTATATTGCACTAGGTTAAAGCATTATTAATAATAATCACAGATATATATTCTGACATGGCACACAGTCCCCACAGGAGACAATTGTGCTATTGATTTTATGTCAATGGGGAATTATGTTTTAATATCAATGACACAATATGACCCCAGACTATAACTGTCTTTGGGCAGGTTACATTTTAGTCATCTTACAATAATTGACTGTGCAGCCAAGTTGTCAGTACTGGCAAATTAGGAAAATACAGAGTCAAATTCTCTTCTGGCATAAATGAAAGCAGCTTCAGCTAGTTACATCAGCACAATATGTGACCCTTTAGCTCTTATACCACCATCACAGCACTACACTGTCTCTAGGAGTCTCATATGTTTCTATGGTGAAATATACAAGGTATGCAAATTTGGAGAAGTACAATACATAAGTCACAATGACTGGCCTTGGTGACATCGGACTTTTGCTGGACTGACCTTTTCCAGTGGCAGACACCTTACCGTTTGATCCAATAAGCAACTACCTGACCTTTCAATATGTACAATATCACTTCATGGGTCCCAGTTATGTAGGGAGAAACAGAGAATCTGTTCTGATCATTCCTGAAAATAATACACAGTAATTAACTTAATTTAAAAAGTTTGGCAACAAGCATAGATTGAGCAGAGACACACTGTCTGCATCGCTGCTGCTCCCAGTAACAGACCCTAAAAGCTTCACCAATGATCTGTTATTCTTACAAGACACAACAAAGCTCCCAACAGGCAAAGAACAACAGAATTAATGGATTGGAAAGTGAGAGTCTATTGTATGAGCTTTCAAAACTCTCCCCAGACTAGCAGACTGATTGGGCATATCCAGTAAGTTACTGCTATCAGGTTTTGGGTGTATGTAATAACGCCATGGGGGAAAAAGAACAAAGGTCAATAGGCTGCAAACTATCTGAACAACATTTCCATGGAAATCCTTTAACTTTTAGAGAAACAAATATTATTTACACATAAAAGCCCCTTTAGAAAAGTAAGCAAAAGTCTGCTCAGTTCACCTGCCCTCTGGTGAAATCATTTTTTATTGAATTCAAGTTTCATGGATCATTAGAGAGCCAGAGGCAGAATTCCAGGGACTGGCCTGGACTAATAAGTCTTGTGTAAATCGTTTTCTTAAGGGTCATGTGTACTTTTTCTAGGCTTTAAAAGAATCTCTAACTTATATTTTCTCTTTCTCTTTTTTCCTTAAAAACAAAACAAAACCTTTAAAAACCCTCTTTTAATTGCATATAAACCTTTTCCATTGTTATAGGCTGCCAGGAGTGTGCATTTCCTTAATCCATTTTTACTACACATATAAACATGCCAGCAATATAGAAAACATACTGCCACTTGCATGTGTTTACCTATGGCCAAATGCCACACACTTTTATACCCCGGGCCAATTGACTAAAGGCAATGGACCTTAGCTCCACTGATTTCATTGGCTGGTGCTGATTTACACCAGCTGAGAACCTCTGGGAATAAGTCAGCACAGTATCTGGCCCTTGCTTCTAATGTGCAAATAATTGAGTTGGTGTGTACAAGGGAGGGGAGCTTGTAAAAGATTGACTTCAATCTGCCAATAATTCATGTCTGATATAGAGTGGGGATACTGGTTAAAGGAAAGTGTTAGGAAAAAATATAAACCCTGTTTCTCTAGAGGCAGACAGTGAGCTGCTGTTCAAGTTAACACCTTCCATCCCAGAGAGTAAGCATTTGCAATAAGGTTCATTAGAATCCCAAAAGGACTTCTTCTGAACAACTGGCAATCACCCTTGAAAATGGAAGATGTAAATCTAAACAGAGACTCAACTGTTAAAAAGCTACCCATTGAAAGGAATGTGGTCTTCACTAGGAAAAAAAACGTTAATTCAAGTTAACTAACATGAAGTAAAATCTTAGTGAAGACAAGAAACTCTAGGTTTCACACATTGCATGTTTTTACAGTTTAGCAGGTCCACCAGCCAAGGGTTTATCTTGACCTTCTAACTCTTGTGACAACTAACTGCCTTGTCTTCACTAGGATGTTCACCTCGTGTTAGTTAACACAGGTTTAAAAACACACCCTTTTCCCTAGTGAAAACAAGGGCTCGGAGGAAAAGTGGCTGGGGGCAGCTCCCACGCTCCTGGCTGGCGAATGAGCAAGTAGGGTCGTGACCACAGAGCTGCAGAGGGCTCCCTGTGCAGCCATGGGATCAGTGATACTGGATCCCTGCAGTCACAAGGTGAGAGGAAGGCTGGGGTCCTGGCATGGCTGACCGGAGACCCACAGCGAGGGCTGGGAGGAGAAGGGCCCCAGCTGCAAGAGAGACCATCCCACTGCTGAATGGCTCCTGCCCAGGGCTCCTCTACGAACAGGGACAACGGTGATTACTCCCGATCCCTGAGGGCAAGCCGACTGTTACCGATTTCTTTATTTCAGTGTGTCATCTTAAACCGACATTTACCAAGAGTTCTGGATTAAAATAGAATCCTGCCGAGCGTAGCTTTGGGCACACAGCTACTGTAGCAACAAGCGCTGTGTTTCTCTTTGTGTTCCTGGCCCATTCCGTGGGTTTCCTGTACGGTCAGATTCTGGGGGAGTCGGCAATTAATGCAGTGAAGTCCCAGTGCAGATTATGCAGATCCCTGGCTCTTGGAAGCTTTTGCCCTGGCTTTACTTGTTTCAGGATGTCTGGGGATCAAAGGCCCCAAACGGAATAAAATGTGAGGTAGGAATGACTAATGGTACATCTACACAGTGTGTAGCAGCCTAGAGCAGTGAGTCTCAGAGCTCGGTTTGACAGTCTCTGGCTTGCAGGGCTCATGCGACTGCACTAAAAATAGCTGTGTAAACACTATGGCTCAGGCTCTGAAGCCTAGGGAGGGGAGTGGGCCTCGGATCTTGACTCCCAAATGTCTACACAGCTACTTTGAGAGCTGTCGTGCAAGCTTGAGTCTGTAAACCTGGGCTTTGAAGCTTGCTGCCCCTCACTGTGTAGACATCCCAGAGGCAGAGTCACTCTAGAACAAAGAACTGATGCACTTGCGTACAGACCTACTGGGATCCCATGCAAGTGATGCGTAGTATCTGGTAAATTTAGCATGTGTTCAGCTGTTTGTTTTATTATAGGTTCATAATATTTTTGTCCTGAATAAATTTACTGTGCTTCATAAAGGCCAGCTGGCTTCTGGTAAACCCTGTTCTTGTCCCCGGGAGATAACAAGACTGCAAGACCCCAGTCTGGAGGAAGAGGGATACAAATTTCTGCCCTGAGAATGGTGACTGTTAAGGAGCTAAGGTAGGGACTGCTCTCCAGGAGGACATGAAGGGGACATAGATGCAGTTGCCCCAGCATTGTGCAAGAACCTTGTTGTTTAAATTTAAACATCAGAAAAGATTGTGTAGCTTTTAGCACAGACTGCGCTATGTGGCATTTTAGCTTCCTGAGGAATCAGACAAAACCTCAAAGAACCGTTTGGGAAAATGCTCAACCCAGGAATCCCAATTCTTTTGCATTTTACCCTAGAATAAGCTTGCTGAGGTAGCTTAACTCCAGAAGGTTGATTGCCACGCGACTCGAGTTCCAGTCAAATCAAGAGATGTTAGAATTGGGACTCGGTGTGATAATGACGACTTTGCCCACTTAGTTCACTTTACGCTTCAAGCACTGTAGTTATTCCCTCTCCATTAAAAGGAAAGCAGCTTTTCCCTGCTGCTGTTCTCCAGAAAGGGGAAACTAAACCCAGCCAGCTGGAGGCTATTTGGATTGAAATGCAAAATGGCAACTTTGGCAGGGAGTGAGTACATACAATGAATAAAGTACAGGAGATTTGAAAACCAAGTAGGAAAGTGCACGTTAATTGAGAGTCATGGTAAAGCAACTCTCCATGTAGCATGCTTAAAGAAAATTACACTTATTTTGATCTTAAGGGAAACACGCCTTTTCAGATTTTCTCTCTCCCTATCTCACCTGTGCTAATGAAAAGACATTTGTCATATTAATGAGAAAAATGAGGAAAGTATTTCAAAGGCAGCTAGAACATATGATTAATCAGAATTCCTTTGATTATTAATTATTATAGTTGCAGGTATTATTGATAAATGTTAGCCTTAGACATCAATGGCTCAGCTACTAAGAATTCAGATTAATGGAAATGTATCTAATTTGCATATTGCCAAAGCCATTTTTATTAACCAATATCTCTTCTGGAGTATTGCTGTTTAATATCGCTCTCTGTGTGGTATGCACAGTTCCTTTTGCACTTAGCAATGCTAAGGGACAATGAATCAGCAGCTCTGTGTTCTGTTCTTGCCTCTGCTGCAGACTTCCTGAGAGGCTTTGGGCAAATGACTTAAATTCTCTGTGCCTCAGGTTTCCAGTCTGTAAAATGGGGGCAGCAATCCTCGCAGGATTCTTAGGGATGGCAGGATATTAAATTGAGTGCATTTGAAGTGAACTAAGTTCTCAGATAGGTGGTGCTATTAGAAGTCAAAAGTTTAAGAATCTCTTCAAAGTAAGTACCTGCCTTTGAGTGAATGATCCTGAACTGATAAAAGATGCTGTACTGCAGATGACCTAAGAGGTCCGTTCTAAAGCAATCTGCTGTCAGTTCAGTCTTTCACCTTTTAAAAATTTCAGTTCATGTGGATTGACACCTCAGGTTCTGCTTTGTGTTCTGAAATCAAAAGGAACTAGTATCAGAGGGGTAGCTGTGTTAGTCTGGATCTGAAAAAGGAACAAAGAGTCTTGTAGCACCTTATAGACTAACAGATCTTAGGGATCATGAGCTATCGTGAGCTAAGACCCACGAAAAAAAACCTTCAAGACCAGACTTCAAAGACAGGTTTAAGATTAGCAGCCCTATTAGTCTGTATCCGTAAATAAGACGAGGAATACTTGTAGCACCTTTGAGACTAACCAGTTTATTTCAGCATAAGCTTTCGTGGGCTATAGCCCACTTCATCGGATGCATAGAATGGAACAGAAGTAAGATGCATTTATACACACAGAAAGAAAAAAAAGTTGTACATTAGCATACCAATTCTAAGAGGCTGTTTAATTTGGATGGGCCATTATCAGCAGGAGAAAAAAATACCTTTTGAAATGGATCTCTGTGTCTGAGAGGAGATAACAACTATAGAAGGTAAATTAACTAGGGAAATGCAATCAATTAGCGTAATAAGAAAACCATTCACAAGTCCTGTTTAGCCCTTGGTTTATAGTGTCCAATTTGAAAATTAATTCCAGTTCCTCAGTTTCTCGTTGGAATCTGTTCTGGAAGTTTTCTGTTTTAAAATTGACACCTTCAAGTCTTTAATGGAATGGCCAGGAAGGTTGAAGTGCTCTCCTACTGGTTTTTGAATGTTATTATTCCTGGTGTCAGATTTCTGTCCATTTATTCTTTTGCGTAGAGACTGTCTGGTTTGGCCGATGTACATAGCAGAGGCGCATTGCTGGCACATTATGGCATATATCACATTGGTCGATGTGCAGGTGAATGAGCCTCCAACAAGACTCGCAAAAGGTCAAAATAACTCAGTCAAAACTATCAGGGTTTAGATATTTTCAAGACCAAGCAAAATCATTTAGAGTCACTTGGTTTCCATCCCAAGTCATGACTTGGCCAAGGCTCACCTCACACTTAACTCAATTCTAGTCTATACCAGGCCAACCTAGTCCAAGTTCTGGGCTTGCCACAAAACCAGCTGTCTTTTGGATGGTTTTCTGTTTCCTCAAAAAGGTCCTGCACATCTTAGGATGGTGTCACCATACGTATCAAACTGCGGTGTCACTAACATATCCCAGCAGCAATAGCTGCAGACACATGATCAATTATTTGAAGCTCTTCCAATTGTCCATACTCTCTCAAATATAACCTGCCTCTCAGCCCACAGAAATCAATGGGAAGACCCCTGCTGATGCTAGTGGGATTTGGATTGGGTCCACCATAATGTTTAATTTGGAAGAGTTCTTCCCTACAGCTAGTGAAGACGTCATCCTGACAATGCTTTATTCGGGGGTTTTTAAGAATACCTTTTTCTAAGGAAATAACAAACAGCAAAAATGCCATCGCTGTCAAAATCCAACTGGTTTGCTCCCTGAGAAAATCAATATGTAAGATAAAAGTTCCAAAGGTATTGTTGAGTTCCTAGTTATTCTCTGTATAGTGATTCTACATCAAACATATATCTTGGCTAGATACAGCATTCTTCTATATCCTCTAGTTAAATCAACTCCAAAGTGTGAGATGAGACAAGACAAAAATCTGTCGCTTGCTTGTGAATTTATCAGAGCTGCTATATTAACTCAGTGGGTGAAGTGACGTCATTGTTTTGAATGGGAGGCTTTCTAGGTCAATACTCAGATCTACCTTGGTTTCTTATTGCTTCTACTTTTCTCCTGTGCTCTACCATGCTTTCCTTCAGCTGCAGATGGTAATGATAATGCACTAGAATATTACCTCAGTGGCTAGAAAATGAGTTTACCTTTATATATACTTAAAACATACATATGCCTAGCTGTAGCTTTGTATATTTATTTCTGTATTCAAGTAGATGGCGAACAGACCAGATTAATATCAAAACACGCGTTTGTCTTCATGCACAAAACCCTCCAGTGCGATGGAAAAAATACACTTTGGTGCTTCTTAATTCTTCCTGCTGACCATAGTGGCCAGTCTCCCCAAATTGATTTATGCTGCTTCTCGTTATGTAGAACATAGGCCTTTCTCTATGCTGAAAGAAGACTGTTAAATAGATTCTGATTTGTTCTTGCCTAGCCTTTGTCATCTGTACCAGGATATCCCACCTACTTGAATGACATGTATATGTGCCCCCAATGCAGTTATATAAAATTGGCTAACGTTAAAACTTATATGGCACCCCAAGAGACAGCACATTTCTCTCATCTTTTACCAGTTGCTTTCCTCTCACCAAAAAGCACTTCTTCTGAATTCAACGAAGTCATACAGTCACAGTCATTAGAGCCAAGGAAATCCACTTGCATCACTCAGTGTGACCCTGCAGCTCTTGGAAGACAACTCAATCTATCATTCCCACTGATGTCTTATCTAACTTGTTCTTGAATGTCTGCTGGGATGATGCCTCGACCACCTCCCTGGGGAGTCTGACTGACTACCCAATTCCTTTTCCTACTAAGAAATTTTATCCTACTGTCTAATGCAAGACCATGGCCAATTTCTCCCGGGACAGTCAGCATCTAAGATGGGTATACAGAGGATATATATTTTTTCACTTGAAAAGACTCTAAAAAAATTCTTTAATGTATATATTTCATGCCCTGTATTTCCCTTTTATGATTTCTGTCCCTTTATTACAATGCTCTGTTGAGCAATAAGGCCTGAGTTCAGGAACTAATTGCATTTTTAGAATTGTCTCTTTGGACACACTAGCATTAGGGTTTAATGGGTAAAACAAGAAATTGGAGACCATTTTAAAAGCTGTATGAAGTTCCAAAGTAATTTCTGAGCTGCCCTTGTGCAAAACAGCTGGAGTGCAAGGAAGTGTGATATGTTTGATTTTTGGAAATGTGTGACAATTTGGTAGCTACAGTCCCATGCCAAATTCCATGACCTTTTCTTCCGTTTCCATTCCAAATTGCCTTCTGCCAGGAAGATAAATAGCTACAACTGCAAACAAATCCCAAGTTTACATCACAGTCTTTGTATGCTGCTGAAATGTGCTTTTGCTTCAGCACTGAAAAACTAACTGCCTATTTATCTTTTGAAACCAATCCCATTATTTATACAGTATTTATCAGCTCTTCACCTTGTTTTGAAATACAGGGATGCTGGACTGTTCTAAACGCTTAAGGAATTCAAGGGAAAATAACTACAAAGGCAACTCCACAGCATAACAAAATTCAGGCTAATAAACTGAACCCTCCGATCCTGTTCCTTGCTTTTCAAAGACATGTTTCCCTCTAACACTACATACATCAAAAAGACTCATAGCTTATTGCTGTGGTTTAACTTGATTTTGTTTATTTTGTTTGTTTGTTAAACTAACAGAGGTGGCACAATGGTTTAGTGTGTTGGGATTCCCCTCTGGAAGGCTGACAGCGGATGAGTTTGCTAGTTTTAAAGGCCTCATTTCTACCAATCCCATGGTCCAGTCTCTCACCTCCCAGCCACGCAATGACTGCTCCTATCTCCTAAGCAGAGGCCCAGCAAAGGGAATAGCCAAGAAAGAGTGTGAAAGTCATCGCTCTCCCACACAGCTGTGGACACTGTGTCTGCCTTAGTCTATTAGCGCCATTCTTTCCTGAGCACTAACCTCATTATGATGTTTAAAATTCATTACGGTTTGACAAGCACAAAGTCGGTCAGATCCTAATCTGGTGTAAATCAGCAAAGTTCCATGGAAGTCATGTCAGTTTACACAAACTGAGGATCTGGCCCTACTTACTCTCACGTTAAAATTAGGTTCTCTAAAGCCACAATGGAATAGTTTATTCTGGAGCAGAAAGCAAAAGGAAGGGTGTGAGGAAGCCCCCTTGGGTGGAGAAAAAGGAGCAGCCGGTCGTACTGGAGCCCTCAGAGGCGGCGGAAGAAGGTGTGCGCCAACATGCTCCACACCGGACTACCTGCATCATAAAGGAGTCTCTGCAAGGCCTGGTGGCAGAAGACATGGACCTGCCTGCAGAGGCAGACCACGCCCTGTCCTCTCTCCTCCAGGGAAAACTCGGGACCCCTGCAGAGATCCAGTGCAGTCCTGGCCAGACAAACTGCAGAGATACCCTCTAACGCCAGACCAGACCAGGATCCCAATGTTGAGCCAGTGCCAGACCATGAACAGGACTAGTTGGTTCAGACACCCGCCCACTTCCAATAAGGCAGGAACCCCCACAGAGCAGCAACAGCCAGAAAGAGACCTCCAGCCGGCAGAGCAGCCAGACCAGACTTGCCAGGCGCTGGAGTGAGGCGAGGGGGGTCCCTCTGGACTTCAGAGTGAGGGATCTCTACACGCTCCTTGGTGGGCAGAGCCGAACCTGCCTCACCCCCCTCACCTATAGTACCAAGGCAGAGCAGGACGTACAAAGGGAGGGTTCTGCAGCTAAGTTGGGCTGGAGCCAGCGGAGAGGGCAGATGCCTCTGCCTTGCTGAGGCATCTGGCAGCAGAACCTATGCTTTGCCGCACCCTGTCCCCAGAGGAGATGGATCCAGATGAGGAGTTGCTGGGACTTCCGTTGGCTATGTAGCCCGAGGACCTGTGGAGACCAGAGGTACCAAACCCCGAGGAGGTAGGCTACAGGGCTACTGTCCGGCTACAGAGCTGACTGTGCCTGGGTTGGCGAGTTGCAGGGATCCCCGCTGACCCACTGGCAGAGCTCAGTTAGGGCCCAGGGCTGGGATGTGGTGCAGTAGGGTGGATCCATGTCCCCTGATCCCCCACCAATCCCAGGGTGGCTGACTCCCCACCTTAGGCCAGGAGACCTTCGCTCTGTGAACACCCCTGACAGCACCCCAGATTGCCTGCTGGGTGCTCAACGTTTGTTAGAGCCTGTTAGACTGTGTGGGCGCTCACCCTTACCTGAACCCTGAGATGGTGTGTGTTTGCTGACTGCCTGAGCCCACAAGCCTAGGCCGAAGCCCCCTGCTTAAACCCACCCAAAGGGCTAGAGCTAAATTGACGGGGTGTCTGCTGGCCGCCTTTGCCCACAAGCTAAGGCTAAAACCTGCTCCCTGCTCTGCCCTGCCCCAACGAGCTAGAGCTATTGCCTGTGTGTTTGCTGGCTGCGGTAGGCCGGGAAGCCTAGGCTACAGCCTGCTTTCAGTCCAGCCCTGCCTTAAGGGACAGGGCCCAAACTGTTCATTGGTATCAGCTCCAGCTGAGAGGCTGTGGGCTAGAGACTACGTCAGGAGCCCCAGACTACTGTGGGGTGCTTTCCTCTGTTAGACGGGCCCAAAGCCACAGACTGTGTAGGACTTGGCCCCACAGTGTGACCCGAGCCCAAAGACTGCTGCCCCTGACCATGAGACCCACTGGATAGCAAGGCACCACTACAAGACTGTTTAACTATTTCTGTCGCTGTGCCCCTGAGAGGTAGGTAAGGTGAGATCTTACAGCCAAAGAAACTGAAACCCAGACCGATTATTTGACTTGCCCAAAGGAACCAATCACCGACTTGGTCAAAAGAAATGAATCAGTAGCAGAGCTAGGAATAGAAGCCAGGATGTTGATCCTCACTGGATGTAATGACTGGAGCTATGCCAATTTACACCAACAGAAGATCTGGCTCTAGGAGTCCCCTACTGTAATCAGTAGACACCAGTCCCTTTCATAACTGCTCCTTCAGGAATCACAGTGAGCGTGAGCTAAGCATGTTTCCTAAGCATTGGTAGCTGGGAGTATTGGTGGAGCTTAATCTCTCCCGGTTTGTTTCAGCACATTGCAATTCTGGAGGAAAACGATCAGTGAAGTAGTTAAGTTCTCACGTTTTTCTTTTGCCAAAAGCCCGTGCATCATAGTGTGCTTCCCTTCCCCAAGAGGGACTGAAATTGTCTTTCTTTTATTGTGCAGGAGAAAAATGGCATGTTGTATCCTACTGCAGGAGCAAGTGAGGGGCTGCTGTTTCTTTCTTTATTCTCCTCCCGAGAGCTGATCTGTGGTGCAAATATCCATGTCAGGGGACTGAAAAGAATATGTGCTATTGCTTTACCCTTTCAGTGTACCGTGCTTGCGCAGGTTAAAGGAGGCAAAAGAAAAAGACAAGCCACGAGCTGTAATAAAAGAGCCTGATAAGTATATGAATCATAAATATCTTTTTTTAATGCATCCCATCTGGCTCTCTGAGATAGTGTTACAACCTTCCCTTCTTAAGCGCAGAGGGGCTTCGTCACTTGGATCGGTCCTATTGAACCAGAACAAAAAATGCAAGATCCCCATTCCCTCTGTAATACAAAAATAGTTTCACCCTTTTTGTGATTATTTCTGACAGTGAAGCATGTGTTACTTTTCTGGCATCCTTTGCACAATGCCAGGATGTGGAACAGAAAAATGAGGGGGTACAGATTTTTTTTTTCAAAAGCACATCATTGTACTGGGGAGAAACAGAGAACCTCAATGTAATACTGTGCGGTATACTTTCCTTCCTTTTTAACATCTAATGTAACAAACTAAGTGGCATACACAACTGCAGAGACTGAAATTCAGGAGAATGATCCTATTAGGTGCAAGGATGTTGAACATGAAACTATACACAAACACACATATTATATGTATAATATTCGATTTTATGAATTGAAGCATGTGGCAGTCACTTAAGGTGTTTGTGAAAAGAGCAAGAGAGAGTGGATTGGATTTGTGGCTATGATTTAATTTCACAGCTCCTTTTCAGATCTCTTTCCCAGCTTTACCCTGCAAGGACAGAAATAGTGCAGGCAGCATGGAATTAGCCAATAGGCTAATGTGACCAAAGATTAGCAGCATCAGACTATCGGATTGTCTGGTCAAGGCGCGGGAATTTATTTGCAACACACTTCACTGCTCCTGGATGTGCAGAGTGTCAGTGGCAAGACACACCTCCTTCCACCTTCAGTTGGCCAGGAGGGCTCTCTTCTCCTAACCAATCTAATCCAAACTTTTGCAATCTCTAGGCTGGATTCTTGTTGTTAGAGCTGAACAAAACAATGGAATTTTTCAGTTCAAAACAGAAAATGGGAGGGTTGTGGGGGAGGAATTGGTTTGAACCTGTATTGAATCCTTTGGGTTTTTTCTTTAAAAATAAAATCTGGAAAAAGTGTTTTGGGTTGAACAAAGTGTTTCATTCAACCCAGTTTGGGGGAAGGTAGGGTTTTGGGGTTTTGGTTTCATTTCAATTCAGGTCATCTTTGTATGTTAACACCCTTATTTTAATTCGTATTCTTTCAAAATGAAATGGCATTTCAATTTAAAATTTCCAAAAACAAAACATTTGGAGAAGTCAAAATGACATGTTTCAACATTTCCAAACAAAACTTTCCGGGGTTTTGGTTTCTTTCAGTCAAAAAGCTATTCACTGAGTTCTACCAAATTCACAAAATAGTTTCCAGACATCTTTTAGCAAATTTACTATTTGTTAAAAAATTTGCACCTAGCTGTAATTGTAATTTTTCTACCTGGGATTGAATGCAATAGCTTTAGTCTCTCAAAAAATTAGGAATTGTATTCAGAAATAAAGGAAACACTGAGTTTGGAACGGGAGCTGATTTCTCTCACTTCATTAAAAGTGGACAAAATTTAGTCATGGGACAAAACTGCTCATTAAGGAATCGCCTTTTAAAAAAACACTAGTAAAAAGAATGACTTGCAAATCTGAAAGTTCCAAACAGTGAAATCCTGAGTTTCATTAAATGAATTCTTCTGCAACATCTGTATGCTGTAAGTTATCAGCTTTGCCCTTGTCTACTTGTAAAGTCATGCAACATTGGAGCTGTGATTGTTCTATTGTGCATCAAAAGTGTGTTATAATATACCATAGAACACTGGAATTACACTCACTTACAGCCATGGTTGCTGGTGCCACCACACAACCTTCGCTAAATCAAAAGCAATCTGATGTTTGGTTTGGGTGAGTGAACTGATGTATTTCTGAACTGGCGCCAATGATCTTGTTGTTGACAGCTGGCTTGCAACAGATGGAGCAGAATAATCAATTGATCGGGGCTGAAATCGGAACCACAGACCTAAACCACAGCTTAAACTTGTGCTTCTGTTATGTTTGGAGTTGAGAGTTTCAAGATTTTGAATAATTTTGTTCAAATCTTGATTGAATACTGGACATCAACTCAATTCCTTTAAAGTCAGTGTACAGTAGATTCCATTTATTAGCACCTGTAGGGCTCCCTCGCACTCCCAATCTGAGGGAGACCCCTCGGGCTGGTCCAAACCCGGCCGGGTTCGGGCTCTGTCAGGTGACCGGCATGTAGCGCAGTCCCTGAATGTAGCTGGGCCTGGGCTTTCAGGAGCTCAGGGAGCCAGCAGCACACAGTCTCTAGAGGGGCTAGGGCCTGGGCTTCAGGACATAGGCAGCCAGCAACGCTAACAGTCTTTAGGAGGCTGGCTCTAGCCTGGGCGTGGCACAGGCAGCCAGCAAGATACAATAGTCTATAGGGGGCTGGCTTTGGCCTGGGCTTCAGGGGCACAGGCAGCCAGCAAAGCAAACACAGTCTGCATGGGCTGGGGCCTCGGTTTCAGATTCAGGCAACCAGCAAGGCAAAACAAACCAGTCTTAGAGGGCTAGCTATAGCCTGGGCGTGGCACAGGCAGCCCGCAAAGCAAACAGTCTTTCAGCACTGGGGCCTGAGCTTCGGAGCACGGGCAGCCAGCATAATTACAGTCTTTAGGGGCTGGAGCCTGGGCTGCAGGCTCAGGCGGCCAATAAACAGACAGTCTATGAGGTTCCCCTGTTCAGGGCAAGGCCAGCTGACTCAGGGTCTGGGTACCTCTGCCATCCAGTCGGCGTCTGGTTCCTCCAGGTATACGGCTGCAGGTACTCCAGGCCAGTCGTCCTCAGCCTCAGGAGTCGGAGCACAGCTCTGGCTTGGGTCGTCTCCAGGCAGCAGCCGGTCCCATGGAGCGTCTTCCTCTCCCCTGCTTCTCCCCATTCCGGGCTGCAGGGCTGGCCTTTTATAGTCCCGCCTCTGTACTTCCGGCGAGGGGGGCGCGGCAGCCTTGGCTCCACCCTCCAAGGGGTATCCCCGGCTCCCTCGCACTCCCAGTCAGAGGGAGACCACTCGGGATCACTACAGCACCCTATTGGTTGACGGCTAAAAGTTGCCATTATCCAACATTTGCTAAAAAATGAAAGGCAGGATTATGGGGTTACTACCATTGAAGAAAGTACTGGGATGTCCCTTTCCTGGCTACCGCACTGCAAAGCTGCCTGTGCTCAGCACATCCTAGTGCTTCCTCTTGGGGCTGTAGTTCCATAAACTTGCCTTCTAGGGCTGCAGCCAGGAAAGAAAACTCTGGGGCTGCCGGGTAACTCTTCCTGCACTCTCTGGGCTCTGTCCTGCCCCGGCCCTGGTCTTGGGAGTCCAGGTTCAGCACATCCCAGCCCTTCCTTCCCTGACTGTAGCCCTGTAAACTTGCCTGTGGCCACGGGTAGCAGGGACACTGAGATGTCCCAAGCCCAGGTCCAATGCAGGCTGCAGCGTATGGGAAGAGGTGTTAGGCATCCTTGAGACCCACCACTGCCTCCAACCCCTATGGAGAACTCTGGCATCCAGATGCGGCCTCCATCCTTGCTGCTTGCCCTGCCTGCAGCCTACCCTGGGGGTTGGGCTTCACACATTCCAGCAATCCCATCCCTGGCTGTAGCCACAGAAACCTGCCTGTGGCTAGGGATTTCCATGTGAAGTAGGAGCACTGCGTGTCCATGGGGCTGCAGCCAGAAAACGTTAACAGCTAGCATGTGTGTTGCCAACATCTAGACAAACTTAGAGTTATAGTCAATTGCATGGGATCTGCTCCAGGCGAAATATTTCCATTAACTAAACGTTTTTATTATCTGGGTTGTTATTACATGGCATCTACTATACTTACCCACGTTCAGCGAATTTTATATTTTATAACTTTCTTTCTCGGAAACTCAGGCCTTGGCTAACCAACTTTAAACTTTACTGGGGGAGTTGCTCCCCGCATAAATTATAGCTTTCATCTCAGCAGATGGACAGAAGTGATTTAAGTGTCATTTTCACAAGGGATTGGCCTTCTGTTGCTGAAATGTCCAACACTTGCTTTCTTGGACAGATCATCCATGATGTTTATGACTTTTTCAAGCTTGTTCAGTACCAAAGAGGAAGTTCAGCATTCCCGTTTGAGTGCTACGTCATCCATTTGAGCTCATTTCAGGATCTTTCACGGCAGCCTTCACAACCCCTTGAACTGAGCACACATGGCAGCGAGTGTAGCTCTCAGAAGTTGAAACCAGTATTTCTGCATGGAGTGTCTGCCTGGTTGGACAAAGAGGTTGAGTGATGCATTTAACATGTCATAGTCTGTCCTGAACTATAGAGTCTAGTTTGGGTGATTATTTCTTTAATTTTGTGATTTGTGTAAACTGTTTCAAAAGTCTTAGGATAGTGTTAACAGTATCCTGACATCCCAAATTCAAAGCATGCCCATAGCAATGAGTATATATAGCTTGTGGTTTCTGCTGTTGCAATCAAGTTGCTATACCTGATACTAAGCCTGTCATATTAGCTGCATTGTCGTCCACAGTTGTTGCTCTTCAGATTTAAATGCAATTATACATCTTCAATTATGGATAAGATTACCCTTGCAAATATATAGGCTACATTGTACAACCCAATGAACATCAACATTTATGTCATCATCCATGTATCACAGGCTTGAAAGTATTTGTTCTTTGTTGCATAAGTCTGTCTCATCGAACTTGACTGTAGGCCACTTTTCAGAAGTTCTCAGAAATATCCTTCCTGATTAAGGGCCAGGCTTTGCATTACCATCTTTTGAATGACTGGATTTGTCAATTTGTTTTTCAGCCACTTTGAAATACCAGGATCATGTTATGCCTGCAAACAAAGCAGATGAATAAAGTTGCAGTCAATCTCTCCATTTAAGAGTGTATTTTTAGCTTGTTCAGTGTAATGACCTCGCAGTGCAAGTCTTTGTCTGGCAAAATAATGTAGCGCGTACGACTCTGAATTTTCATGAGGATCCTTTTGTTTTCTTCTTTTCTCTTAGCAGGTCACCAGTGTTCTTAGCAGTCTTTTGAAGACAATCAACTGCTTCATGGTGACACAGAAGAACTTGATACCTCTCAAGAAAAGCCACAAAAATGATTCAAGGGCTAGAGAAAATGCCTTCTGGGGAGAGACTTGAAAAATCTCAATTTGTTTAGATTATTAAAAAAGAAGATTGAGAGGTGACTTGTTCAGTGTCTAAGTACCTTCATGGGGAGAAAGTACCGGTACTAAAGTACTCTTTAATCTAGCAGACAACGGTATAAGTAAAAGCATTGGCTGAAAGCCGAAGCCAGACCAATTCAAACTTGAAATAAAGCACACATTTTTAACCGTGAGAGTGATTAACCACCAAGGGAAGTGGTGGATTCTCCATCTCTTGATGTCTTCAAATCAACACTAGACAGCTTTCTGGAAGATGCAAATGAGCCACACACACGTTACTGGGCTCAAT
Source organism: Dermatemys mawii (assembly GCA_007922305.1). Lineage (NCBI taxonomy): Eukaryota > Metazoa > Chordata > Testudines > Dermatemydidae > Dermatemys > Dermatemys mawii. The sequence continues at coordinate 5,535,480 of ML677353.1, forward strand.
TCAGGGACAACTGTATGACATTTAAGGGCCTGTGATACATAGGCAGTCAGACTAAATGATCTAATGGTCCCTTTTGGCTTGAATCTCTGGGAATTTTTCCTGAGCCTTTTTCCAAATAGAGAATCCAGATTGTGTGAAAGTTTCATCTGTGTACTTTGTAAAAAGTAGTTGGTGCCTAAAAGTTGTACAGCTGCAGAAACAAAATAAGCTGTCACTAGCATCAAAATAATGGACCTTCTGCACTGAAAGTTGTCAAAGCTGAGTGAGCAGAAAGATCAGCCTTTATTTTCCAGAGTTACACAATGGGAAATGCATTGCATCATGGCTGAGGTGTCTCAAACAATGCTCATAGTAGCAGGCATTTGGTTTCTGTTGTAGGCGGTGGTGGAGCCAGCTCAGTACAACCACCAGCAGAAACAGATCCACTTGTGGTTGGAAGTATCACTTTGTCCTTTTTAATCAACCACATTGTAGCACCCTGAAAATATGTTGCGGGAGAGTTGTGTAACTTCACCGAATCACTGACATTCTTGTCTATACTGGCACTTTACAGCGCTGCAACTTTTTTGCTCAGGGGTATGAAAAAACACCCCTCCCAATATTGGTAGCTACGCCCCTGGTGGGGATGGGTTTTTTTAGAGTGCTTGGGAGAGACTGTAAATGGCAGCTGGAGGTCTCGACGGGTCTTGGGGAAGTCTCAAAAACGATTGCTAAACAGTCATGGATTCATGATGTGTGGCCTCCCCGCTCCCTGTGTGGAAAAAGAGGGCATGGAACTTGGTGATCATGGTGTATAAGCAGCTCAACATGAGCACCTCACTGGGAGGCTGTGGCTGAAAAGCTTATTGAAAACTTTGGGAAAAATCTTGATGAGGAGGCGAGAGGTTATTTTACCTGTGTATTTGGCACTGGTACAACTGGTGCTGGAATATTGTGTCCAGTTCTGCTGGCCACAGGTCAAAAAGGATGTTGATAAACCGGAGAGGGTTCAGAAAATAGCCCTGAGAATTATTAAAGGATTGTGAAAAGATGCCTTTATAGTGAGAGATTTGAAGAGCTCAAACTATTTAGCATAACAAAGGATGTGACTTAGTCCCAGTGTACAAGTACCTACAGGAGGAACAAATATTTAATTGTGGGCTCGTCAGTCCGGTAGATGAAATGTAATATGATCCAGTGGCTGGAAGTTGGAGTTACACAAATCCAGACTGGAAATAAGGTGTACATTTTTAACAGTGAGCATGATTTATCATTGGAAAGATTTACCAAGGGTTGTGGTGGATTCTCTGTCGCTGGAAATTTTTTAATCAAAATGGAATGTTTCTGTAAAAGAAACGTACTAGTTCAAACAGGAATTATTTCAGGGAAGTCCTTTGCCCTGTGTTTGTACAGGAGGCTGGACTAGATTATCACAGTGCTCTGTTCTAACTTTTAGAAGCCCCAGAGGAGTGGCAGCTGGTTAAATCCAGGTGTCTCTGAAGAAAGAGAATCAAAAATCTTGATACAAAGAGAAGAAGGGTCAGTAGCCTTAGTGAAAGGAGAGGAAAATGGCTACAGAAAGGATGGGAAATTTGGTGAAACAATGATAATCAATGAGACATTGTGATACCAGAGTACAAAATGACATAGCAGGTCACACGGGTGGTGGAGTGGCACTATGTGAGAAAGAAAGCAGTCAAGTATAAATAGAATTTTAAATGAATCAAACTGTACCCATAGAATATCTATCGATAGACATTCCATGCTTGAACACTAGAAGTACAGCAGTTTGAATATACTACCAACCACCGGACCAGGACGTTGACAGTGAATGTGAAGTATTCATGGAGACGAAGGAAGCTACAAAACCAGAAAACCCAATAACAATGCGGCATTGCGCCTATCCCTATGATGACTGTTTACATGTCACCTCAGGATAGGATGTAGAAATAAAACATCTAGATCCCATTAATGACTGCTTCATGGAGCATCTAATCCTGGAATCTACAAGGGGCAAGGCAAGTCTTGATTTAGTCCGAAATGGAGCATAAAATCCAGTCCCATAGGCGAATAATGGTGACCTTTCGGGAATAGCAACTGTAATGTAATTTAAATTGAACATCCTTATGGGGGCAAAATACCAAAGAAACCCACCACAGTAGCATTTAACTTCCGAAAGGGGAACTACAGAAAAATGAGGAGGCTTGGTGATCACCTAAGAGTTCTGAAGGAGTTCAAATATGAAATTGAAGAACTACTACATGCGGTCTGTCACCTATCACGTAAATCAGCCTCTGTGCCTGATAACTGGAGACTAGCTAGAGTAATGCTGATTTTTTTTTAAAGGCTCCAGAGGTGATCCTGGCAGTTCCAGGCTAGTAAGCCTAACTTCCTTACCAGGCAAATAGGTTGAAACGATAGGAAAGAAGAGAATTATCAGACACATAAACATATGTTGGGAAAGAGTCAACGTGGCTTTCGTAAAGGGAAATTATGCCTCACTCATCTGGTAGAATTCTTTGGGGGTGGTAACAAGCATGTGGACAAGGGGAAATCCAGTTGATAGTGTACTTTGAAATTTCAGAAAGTCTTTCACAAGGTCCCTCACCCCAGTGGTTCTTAAGCAAAACAGGCAGTGATGGGATAAAAGGAAAGGTCACTCACGGATCACTCTATAATCTTCTCTCAGATCCAGATTCTGAGCATTAGGCACTGTAAACAGAGTATTCTTCATGAGGGGACGCTATCTGTGGAACTGCTTGCCACAAGAGATTAGACTGAGACCAGGCCTAAACATGTCCAGGTGCAGATGCTTTCACCTAGAATTTGTACCCTTTAGCTAAAGAAAGACTCCTACAGGCACAAAGTCATGCTTGTTAGCCCCACTGCCTTGGGAGAATGGGGGTAGGAGAAAAGCAAAAGGCCTTTTTGTACAGGGCTTTTGTACTCTTTAATTATGTTCAGTACTTTGATATCAAGGTGAAAAGCATTACATAAGCACACCTAAGAGCAGGCCTGCCAAAGGTGGGGGGGGTGAGGGGGAATTGCCCAGGGGCCTGGGCAATTTAAAAGGACCCCTGGGCCCCCAGCAGCATAGCAGAGCTAGGGCAGGTTTCCTGCCCACTCTCGTTCCGCACTGCTCCTGAAAGCAGCTAGCACACTCCTGGGGAGGGGATCTCCATGTGCTGCTCACATCTTGAGCGCAGACTCTGCAGCTCCCATTGGCTGGGAACTGCAGCCAATTGGAGCTGTGAGGGCAATGCCTGCAGGCAGCTGCATGCGGAGACCCTTGGGGTCCCTTGCCTAGGAACCGCTACCAGAGAGGTGTGCCGGTTGCTTTCGGGAGCCATCCAAGGTAAACACCGGCCCCCTTACCCCCTCCTGCATCCCAACCACCTGCCCCAGGTTAGTGCCTGCACTCTGCACCTAAATTCCCTCCCAGAACCCACACTCTCCTGCAGCCCAAACTCCCTGCACCCTCTCCTACACCCAGACTCCCTCCCAGAGCCCAACCCTTCACCGCCTCCTGCAGCCCAGCCCAGAGCCTGCAATCAAACTCCCTCCCAGAACTTGCACCCTGGGCCCCCTCCTGCACCCCAAACCCCTGCCCCAGCCTGGTGAAAGTGAGTGAGGGTGGGGGAAAGTGAGCGAAAGAGGGAGGGAGGATGGAGTGAGCGGGGGCGGGGCCTAGTAGAAGGGGTAGGACAGGGATGTGGTCTCCATGAAGGGTCATGGCTAGGGTCTTTAGGTTTGTGCAATTAGACAGTTGGCAACCCTCGCAGGAGGACATATGGAAGCCGTGTCCTTGCTGGAAGAGCACACCCAGCAGCGCAGCCGGCAGCTCACTGGGCCCCAGCCAGGGCAGGCGCAACACCACCCAAATGTCAGGTGCACCGCACGTGTGAGGAGGCCCATTGACTGTTCTGCCCTGAGGCCCGGAATTGCTGTCGGCCGGCCTGCCGAAGAGAGACCCGGGGCCTCTCTTTAATCTCAGCACTGCTCTGGACTCCACATGCATAAAGGTCAAGCGGAGCCAATGATGTTTCCCCAAATGCTCTTGAAATCCTCCATTATGAGCCACATCTTCATCTGAGATTTTAGAAAGCTGAGGATATGGATTACCGGTGCCCTCTACACCTTGTGTAGTATTCTGTCATCCCCCAAGCAGCTGGTAAAGGACATGCTGTTTGTTCAGTCTCCTGCTAAGCATCCCACCAACAAAAAAATGATTCTCCTTCATCAATCTGCTCCCCACTCAGATATCTGTACACACACACTGTATTTATATATATAAGGAGCTTCCTGGATTCTTTACCTTTGAGGAATCTCCTTGTCTGCTAGGTGCGTGATATGATCCTTTGTCTGATGTTTGTGTTATGTGGGCCCAGTAATTGCTCATAAGTATGAGGAGAGATAATGGATCAGTAAAATAAATAACCTTTGAGGAATATTATGGGGAAACTAAAGCAAATAATCATTACCTCAAGTTTGCTAAGCTCAGGCAGCAATGAATGATTAAACAGATAGAAAGGGAGCTAAACTCAGTGTGACTGAGAAACCTTCATTCTCAGCATGTTTGTCTGGTGGCACAGATTGTGATGCTATTGAGTGGGTCAATCTGGTTCTTATTTTTGTTCTATGTTTGTGCAGGGTGTAGCACAGGGGTCGGCAACCTTTCAGAAGTGGGGTGCCGAGTCTTCATTTATTCACTCTAATTTAAGGTTTCGCGTGCCAGTAATACATTTTAGCATTTTTAGAATGTCTCTTTCTGGAAGTTTATAATATAGAGCTAAACTATTGTTGTAGGTAAAGTAAATAAGGTTTTTAAAATGTTTAAGAAGCTTCATTTAAAATTAAATTTAAATGCAGAGCCCCCCCAGACTGATGGCCAGGATCCAGGCAGTGTGAGTGCCACTGAAAATCAGCTCGTGTGCCGCCTTTGGCACCCGTGCCATAGGTTGCCTACCCCTGGTCTAGCACGATGAGTCCTTCACCAGGGTTCCTAAGCACTATTATTATATTATAAATACATAATAGTAAAAATGTTAGACCTGTTCAGATACTTCAACATAACTTGGTCATGGAGCTGAAACTCAGTGGGAGGTGATACTTTCAGTGGTCTAGGGCTTAATTAATGTAAAGCCCAGGAGTGTGTTAACAACAGTATTTTATTCTCATTTGTGGTTAGACAGAAAGTTGCAGCCTCTTCTTTCAAATGTAGGACCTTGCCACAGTCATCCATGCTTTTCTTGTGTTGCAAGTGGCTTCCTATCATGCACTCTAGAGGACTTGACCTTATAACCATCTAGAAAATTCAGCATGTGCAATGTGCAGCTTCCTACCAGCTAAGATGTGTTTCTTGCCAGAAGCAATTCACACTTCTGTAGTATTCTCTGCACTGGTTTACAGTGCACTGACTAGATACAATTCAAAGATTTTGTAGACCAGAATGTCTGTCTTAGCTCTGGTCTACACTGGGGTAGGGAGAGAGGAAATCGGTCTAAGATACACAACTTCAGCTATGAGAATAGCGTAGCTGAAGTCGACGTACTTAGATCAACTTACCGTGCGGCATCTTCACGGCAGTGAGTCCACTGCTGCCAGTCTCCTGTTGACTCCGCCTGCACCTCTCGCAGCGGTGGAGTACAAGAGGCGATGGGAGAGTACTCGGGGATCGATTTATGCATCTAGACTAGACGCAATAAATCGACCCCTGATAGATCGATCTCACAGCATCGATCCCTGCCGTAGTGTAGACCTGCCCTAAATGGGTTGCATCTTGGTTAGCTGAGAAATTGCCTTTAGGCTTACATGGTACCATGTCTAGCACTGGTCATTTTTTTCCAACTGAATGTTTTTCCATCAGAAAATGCTGATTTGATAAAACTGAAACTTTGATAAGCTTGAAATACTTTATTTTGACCTTATTGAAACTCTTCCTTTTGACTTTGTTTACATTTGTTCTAGTTTATAATATAAAAATCAAGATGTTTCCACTTATCTATCGATGCTTGATTTATCTCCAGAACACAAAGAGCTGCCCCAGCAGTAGCAATGAAAAGTTTCATGAAAAAAAAATTCGCTGAAAATTTTCACCCAGCTCAAATGGCATCTTAAAATTTCTAGACCTAAGAGCTTGGTAGCAAGATAATCCAAGCTTTGGAAAGAGATCATAGATGGAATGGAATCAGAAATAAGGCAACATTTAATAGGTAAATCGCAGCTTGAAAAAGTGGATTTCATCAGACAACAGTTATCTAGAGAACACCACTCTACCCATCAAGGGCTCAGAGGGAAGGGGATACCTTGGGGTCAGTTAAGAGCTGGATTTAGTACACAGTCCCCCTAGAAACGTGTCTTTCTTTTGTGGAATTTTGAAACAGTCATTGCACAGGTAGATCAGTGTGACTACGCTGGGGATGAGTTCCGACTTCTAGCAGTTAACAAAATGCTTTTTAGCAACATGTTGTCACTATCTCTGGCAGCCAATGAGACAAGGTGGAATAGTCAGTCTGTGGTGGTAAGTTTGGGATTGTCTTGTATTTGTGGGGGTTCTGATCATTCCATCTGACAACTCCAGCATTGATAGACACTGACACACAGAGGGCAACTAACTAGGGAAGAGGAAGATAGCAAGCAAGACTCTGATCTCCTTTACATCAGAGAAACTCCTTTAATGCCCACTGTACTGCGGTCAGCAGAGCTCCACCATATACAGAGATATGAGATTAGAATATCCAGATGCCAACATTTTGTGCTACATTTGCAATTATACACTCTTACTAGTTAATAAACGTTAGATCTGGTTCTATAGTTAGAGGCAGGACTGATAATATCATCTACTCTCAGGTTAGCCCATATTTCCTATTATAAGACCCTGTTTTTAGTTGCTGATAACTTTGTCCAATTTTAACCGGTTGAGATGAAATTTTTCATGCTGGTTGTCTTCTTCAGGCCAATTGTGGGGGTAGCTGAGAGGTAAAATTTCAGACATTTTCGAGTCTGAGGCGAGGCAGAAATGTTAAATTCTGGTGATCTCTTTTAAAAGCTCTAGAATCCCCATGCTGTAAAGCAGGGACTTGAAATTAGGCAGAAGGGCGACCTTTGTGTCAGTGGTGTGCTTGTTTTGCTACCCAGTGAAAATCTGCCCAAACTTGGCCAAGTTATAAGCCTTTGAATAATTGCAGTTAATTATACGTGTTCAGTAGAGACGCATTCTGAAGGTTCCATTCACGCTGGGACTGCTCCAGTCCAGGACTGAGCAGGAATTTCCCTCCAATTGCAGGCTGGGCTTCTGGGAGGGCCATATTGGCTCTGGGCACCTAAATTGGGAATGAGAAGTCCAGAAGGGTGAGACTAAGATCTGCTGGACCAGGAGCCTGGAATGAGAAGCCTGATGAGTGGAGACTGGGACCGACTAGATGAGGAGAATGGGGCTGGGATAAGGAGCCAGATGCAGGGAAAAGATAGGACAGGGACAGGTCAGAGGAGTGGGGCAGAAGGAGTCATGCTTGGAATGGGTTAAATGGGCAGAAGAAGCTTGGTTGCAAAAGTTGAGCACTCAAAAGTAAGGAAATGTCAGCATTGAGCTTGCCCATGCAACCTTAATTTGGCCCCCTTGTCGATAAGTATATGATGATCACATGTGTTTTTTTTTCCCCCACAGGCCCTCTAACCACTTACATAGAGACAAGGGAAAATTCAGGCCAGCTGTCAGTGAATTGAGACAGTAGGGTTGCACGGGTCAGAGCTGGGCCCAGGATTTCATCACATCCCTCCACGTTTGCTGTTGCATTCACATGTTGACAGATTCTGGTTTTAAAAACAAAACCAATAAACCAACAGACACCCTAAGTACTGGAATCCACAAAGCAAAAAACAGATCCCTTATGCCAGCTTTCTGAAGAGGGGCAATTTTTTCCTCATTCAGACTGGTAGAATACACACAGACATTTTTCTCCCGTTTGCCTCTTCTTAAAGCAACCTGCTTTTTCATTCATTTATCTTTCCCACAGATAGAGAATGCCCATTTCTGGTGCCATCTGAGTGTGAGATGCCACTGTTTGGTTGGCTCAGCCTCCTTGTAGAACTCTACTATGAATCATTGGAAAGATGAAAAAAATTCAGCCGTGCTGCTTCTGAGATATAGCGGCAGCCATCCGGAGAATCTGTACAATTTTTCAGGCTCGGCATTTAGTCCATTTAGAAATTTTTTTTTAAAAAAAAATTGTTCATTTGTTTCATTACAATAATTTAATAAGGACAGCCATCCAAAAAAATAGAAAAATGTCAAGTGGGCAATTAAAGCTCTCTAGCTTGAACGAGATGCATTCAGTTGCAAGTTTTAAATGGGAATGATCTTGAGGAAGAAATACATATTGAAGGGTTCGCTGTGCCACGTGGCTTTTTTTTTTCCTGCTTATATTTGCTCACAAAGAAGACTAGCGCCTGGCAGAGCTATAGTGCAATGGACTTTTTAGGAGCAATCTGGACTCAGATGCTCAGGGCACAGAGCCCTTTCTCACAAGTTCAATTCCTCCTCTCTGTGTTGCTTCTGCACCTAACCAGAGATAAGATTCGAATCCTGCTTGTACAGATATTAATCAGGCATAGCTTTTGTGAAGCCAGGGCATTTAATAATTACAGCAGGTAAATAAAATTAGAAGGGCTAATATGGATCTTGAAGAGCCAGTAGCTAAAACCGTAAAAACAAACAAGCCACTCCAAGCCAGTTCTTTATTTGAGGGAGGTGAGGCAGGGATTTGACAGTGTCATTTTGCTCACAGATAAAGCTTTGGCTCAAGGAGTGGGAAGGGCCAGCTGCTTCAGAACAGTGACGTAGTTCTCGTATCACTCTATCTGGTCATTTACAGGCACTCCAATCCTAGTTCCCTATTTGGCGATCATCTGCATAATGGAAGGGGAGATTAATGAGAGGCAGAATGCTGTGCATGAATAAATAGCATTGAGGTTAGTTTAAAGAAGCTCAGAATATGGCCTCCAAGTAGAAACTGCACACTAAGGGTATGGTTACACTTACAAGATTGTAGCGCTATTGGTTACAGTGGTCCCCTTATACAGTAATATGTATAGCGCTATTGTATGTCCACACTCAGACGCGCCAGCGGTATAGCATGGCCACATTTGGGGCACTTAATGCGGCATTAAGAGCAGCGCATTAGGGCAGGTATCCCAGCATTCAGCTGGGTGCAACGTGCTTTTTAAACGAGGAGGGTGAGGGGGGACGCGTTGTGTGTATGCGGAGGGAGAGAGAGAGTGATTTTTCCGTTCTTCTGAAAGCCTGTCAGCGAGCCTCCGTTCACAGAAGGCTTTGTTTTCACACAGGCTCCCTCCTTAAACATTTGCACTGCTTATCTGCTGAGTTAAGAGAGAAACTCTAAAGAGGTACTTTCGCATTCCTCCAGCCGAGTTCAAAACAAAGGGTGGAGACGTCAATTGCCTTAAATGGCTCTAGGCATCTCCAGAGATCACTTGTAGCGCAGTGGGTGTCCACATTCTTGCTGTAGCGCTACAGCAGCTGCGCTACAGCCCTTATTCCCCATGCGGAGGTGGATTAACAATAGCACTATAACTCAGCAGTTATAGCGCTCTACGTGCCTTGCCAGTGTGGACGGGGAGGAGGTTATAGCGCTCGTGGGGGCTTTATAGCGCTATAAAGTGCCAGTGTAACCAAGCCCTCATATGTACACATTCTGATTCCAGGGAGACACAGATTTTTGTGAGTTGAGGTGACATTCCCAGAACAAAACCAGCACAGTTCTCCATTTATTTCCCTTGTCATTTTCTCCCACTCTGGTCCTTTCCACTGTGTTTTTCCACAGGAGCACATGCCTCAACTTTCAGCATGCGAATAGACTTGCTGGTTACCCTCAATGGGAGCGGCTGCATGCTGAAAAATCTAGTCTTTTAGGCCTGGGCTACACTGGGCGGAGGGGTTGTTTCAGACTAAGATACGCAACTTCAGCTATGCAATTCGCGTAGCTCAAGTCAAGGCATCTTAGTTTGACTTAGCTGGCCGTCAATCATGGTGGCCCCCCCATCAACTCCGCTTACTCCCCTTGCAGAGCTGGAGTTCTGGAGTTGACGAGGAGCACATTCAGGGATTGATTTATTGCATCTAGATGAGACACGATAAATCAATCCCCAATACATCGAACACTCCCCGCTGATCCAGAGGATAGTATAGACATACCCTTATTTGCATGTCTAAATGGAAGTGGAGCTCTTTTGAAAATCAGGCCCCAATTGTAGGTCCTAAAGATTTCTGAAAATTCTGATCCTTGTGTATGAAGATGAGATGAATAGGGCTTTGTAAACGTCACATCCTATTAATTGGATTCTTGGAAGGAATACAAAATGCAACAGAGATGTTCAATGAGGGCTGAGAGAGAATTGTGCCCGTAATTTATGCCATGTCTCTTAAATCACCTCACAAGGTTTTTTGGACCCTGCTATACTTGACTCCATTGAAACACATTTCTCATTCACAGGTCTAGTCTAATGAATTATCCAAATCCTTCTCAACCGGTTTGCTGTTCTCCTCAGTATTCATACTTTCTTCACATTTATTATCTTTGGCATTGAAAGTCGACCTTTCAAAGCCCTTCTCCAAATTGCTCACCCAAATAAACTCATAATCTTTGTAATAAATCAAACATGCCCAGAAATCAGTGACTGACACCATTGACTGTATTGTGTGTTACAGTCTCAGTTAACCTTTAGACTTCTACAGTGTATCTAAATCATACAAGGATATATATATATTTCAAATGTGGATCCAAGTGGATGTCAAGCAAAGTTGAAGCTCGAGTAAACCTATACTGTACCAAAGCTACTTAAGGTTAGAGATGGGCCTGTACCAAAACTGGCATCCTAGAACTTCGGGATAGTTTGGATACAAATCCATATTTGACCTTGGTGGCAAGGGTACATTGCTCTTGAAGATAAGGCTTATGTAAGTACTTCTAGCAACAAAGTTTTTCCTCATGTTTGAAAATGTCTGAATGACTTTCTATTTTAATTATCTTTCATTTCCACATGTCTCTGCATTTCCATCCACAACCTGACTGGTTAAAAGGGAGCTTTAGTGGATAGGGTACTAGATTGGGAGATCTAGATTCAACTCCCAGCGCAGCTAGGCTTCCAGGGTGACCATGGACAAACATTGGGTAGATTACATGACCTCAGTTCCATTGATAAAATGGGTATAATACCTGTGCACCTCAAAGGATGCTGTGAGGATAAAATACAATAATGAATGTGCAACATTCAGATGCTTTAGTGCCAAGGGATATGTTGCTAGATAGAGCCTATACTGTGCCATTTTGCAAACCCAAGTGATTTAGACAGTTCATGTCTAAGCAACAAACAGCCTCCAAATGGTTTTGAAGTTACCTGTCCGTGTGTGTTAGGTCCAAATGAGACACATAGAAGACTCGCTGCAGTGAAAGAAGTTGTACTCCGTATAAATTGCATGTTTTCCTCTGTTTTCAACATAAATCGGATTTACCTCTTGCTTCAAGCTTCCTCCTCCTGGCTGAGCTGCTTTCCTGTGAAAAATTCTGTAAATTTGCCCGTGAAGCTAAAGGAGAAAAAAACCCAAACCTTCCTGTTCCTTGGTGCCACTTCATGACCTTCACATCTGGTGGCATGCAGCTGTCACTTTCAGACTCTGCCTTTCCCATAACAAACCTGAAAATAGCCTGCTCCAGTGTGAAGGGCTGTGGTGAATGTTATGGTTCAGACAGGATGTGCTACGGTACATGGTTTGGAGCTGATGTGCCAGTGCTTTTAGCAAGAAGAACTTGGAAAGGGGCAGGAGGGGAGGTGCAGACAGGTTAGGGGAAAATCTGAAGGAGAGAGAGTCTTTTCTAGAATAATAGAAGTGTCTGAGACTCTTAATTCTTCCATTGCTGGTTTTGCTGTTACTTTTGTAAAATAACTGGGTCCAATTTGCTTTACATAATTTAAGACTCTTTAATTTAATTGATGTTACACCTAATTGACACCAACATAAATGAGAGAAGAATCCAGCCCACTATCTGCAGGTTCCATCTTCTGGTGTGTCTAGTCCCCAAATCTGATATTGGCTCTGATGCTACAGAGCATCTGTAGAACTCCCCACTTGGCTTCTAACACACCTCATGGCATCCTGGATTGCTTATTGCCCTGATAGATTTCAGTGGAAGTTTTACGTAAGCAAGGCATTCTGGTTTGGGCACCTTCATCCATTGTGTGCAGATAATATAGTTTAGCCACAACCCCACTGCACCTTCTCCCTCTCTTGATGCAATGACAGCACAGCTGATCCAAATACTTAAACAAGCAACCTGAATTCTGCCATGTCTAGTAAAACCTTTGTCTCTAACAGACATACTCTACCTTGTGGAGTTGAAGGCAGCAAGCACAACTGAATTGTGCTTTCCAGGTTACATTACCATTTCTTGACCACTGGCATGCTGTGTTGACATATTCCCATCCACAGATGCCAACGACTTGGGAGAAATACACAGACAGCCAAGGACATGAACATATTTGCTTAGTACAAAGCAGAATGATCTCTTGACCTCCTGCCTGTAATGGTTGAGTTTTGAAGTACAGGGGCACAGATGACAGTTTTACCCTGCCCCAGTTTTACCCTGGTCGAGGCACAATTCTGTAGGTAACTTTCCCCGACAAACACAAGGACCACATGCTTCACTGGTGTAAGTCAGCACAGCACCATTGACTCCAAAGGACTTCTAGAGGAGTGACCACCCTGCAGTTACAGCCATGTAATCCCACTGCCTTGAAAATAGCAACTGAAAGAAGAATTTGGGAAATGGAGGGAACCGATGATTGTGATTCTCAACCTTTTCCATAGCAGAACCTTATCTTCCAACCTAGGAACCACCCCACCCCCAGCCCCCACAAGGACTTCTCCTAGCCAAGACTCCAGTCCCATGTAGACATATGCGAAGGACAGGGGAGTGGTGAGACTCAAGTTCAGTACTCTTGATGGAGCTCATCCTCCAATCCTGAATTATGTGCAGCAAGTTAATCCACCTAGGTATGTTGCTGATTCGTCTACTCCAAATATGCAAAAAGTACATGTTGACTTAAAATTATTCTCAGCTCTCTGCTCCCACTACGTGTGATACAGTTGACCTGACACATGTAATGAGATCTGTCTCCAAGTCCACCCAGGACAGCCATCAGATTTTCTGAGCCTCTCCTCTCCAAATAGGCTTTTAACACCCTTATCTGAATGTGTGATATCATCAGCTCTAACTTATGCTGCTCCAGTTATCACTCTGACACAAGTAAGTTACTTAGGGGGAGATTTTCAAAGGCAAAAGGAGCATTAGGTACCCCATTCTCATTAAAAAATCTCCCCTCTAACACCTGTGCCTTGGTTTCCCCCGGTCACTGTCTGTCTCACCCAGGCCTTGCAAGGCCTCATTCAGTAGTGCTTATAAGGTGCCTTGAACACAAAAAGCTAGATAATTTGTGTTCTTTATTATTTTATTTTTCAAGTCTTAGGCACGCATATGTTGCTATGGTAATTGGCAAACTTTCCACCTTTCACAGGTAGAGGCAAAGAGTGCTCCTATATCAACTTTGTAATCTAACTAATATAATAGTGCAAGTGATATTTTCTCTTCTTCTCCATTTAGTCGATGAGAAACTGCTAGTCATCTATGCTGAAACATCCTGCTGTTTTGACACCCCATCTCCCATTCTGCTCCTTGTATGTTTCATTGAGCTGTTGTACCTCCTCTTTCAGGCCCTCTGGGGCAAGGACTCATTTATTGTGACCAGGATTGTCAAAAGTGACTAGAGACTTTCTGAAAATCAGGCCTTGTTAAGTTGTTTCTTATAGGGCAGCTGTGATGGGGACCCCTGGAGTGCATCCTTCTGGCTGCCTCCGGGGATTAGGGCTGCCAGTCCGATGCCCTTTCCTCACAGTTCATCAGCCCATCATCTTGCTCTCCTGTTCTGTAGCACCCCCTCATGCCTCATCTTCATGTCTTAGCCCTCTGGCCAAGTCACAACAATCCTTCCTTTCTGGAGTATTATCAAAGTCGTCCACACTTTCCCTGAAAACCCTTACATGCAATCTTCCTCCCTCAGTGGCTAGAACAAAACAGTCTCAGACATTTTTCAAGTTCGCGGCCCAAGCCGTGCCACTCATTCAGTGGCTGGGAGGGGAACCCAGACCCAACCCTTTACTAACAGGGGCCCTATCTCCAGCAGCTAAGATTTGTACTGCCGCAAATCTTCCTACCACTCCCCTGAACTACTTCCAATCTTGCCTGTCCTAGGTTCACTTTCTCCACCCTTCTAGCTAAACTCCTATCCCTTAGGTGAGCTAGACCAGTGGCCTTCAAACTGGGGTGCATGAGCCCACCCCAGAGGGTGTGTGAGACCCCGGTGAACTCCTGGGTTATTTTGGTCCTGCCAAAATGCCACCGCGGAAAGCAGAAGCTTCTGCTTTCTGCGGCGGCATTTCGGCGGACATACACCCCGGGGGCTGCCGGACATTTCCCTCCGAGGAAAGGGGCCGCCGGGGGGAAAGTTTGAAGACCCTTGAGCTAGACAACCCCTTCCTCTCGGGTACAAATTCCTTTCTCTTCTTTGTCCCAGAACGAGTGACCAACCCCTTTACTGCTACCAGCTTCCTGGCTTTATAGAAGCCCCTCAGGTTCCTGCACAAGTGAGTTTCCCTTGATTAGGGCTTTCTACTTGGCCTAAATGTCTCCTGGCTAATTAGACCATGTGGCCTATGTTAATCCCTTCAGAGTAATGTGGCGTGAACCCCCCGTCACCACACCCAAGAATTAGAGACAGCTGACTTCACTGCCTAGATATACACAGCTGTACAGTACCTAGTACCAGGAAACCCCAACCGGCTTACAGCCTCTCAGCATTTCTTCAACACAAATGCTAAATAGTAATAACACAATAAACTGAAAATCTGGTTGCCTCTCTGGTTCATTTGGTGGATGAGGAAGAAAAGGATAGTCTTCATCGTAAAGTGCTCTGGGAGTTTTTAAAGGCCTAGCTGAAAACAAGCCTTCGTACCCAAAAGGATGGAAGTCTTCAAAAACTGTTGGATATTGTGCCTTCCTGTGTTCCAAGAGTTTAATGTACCCGAGAGAGGGAAGAAACAACTTTCCAGCTGAGAAGGTCACCCCTGCCATGGGCATTGCATGTGCCATTCAAACTAAAAGTAGTTGGGAAAGCAAATGTTGTCATGATCATTACGGGCATTCACTTGCGTTTTAATTTCCCCTTACAATGCCACCCTTGCACAATATATTATATTTCCAAGGTGACAACATGGCTGAAGGTGAATTCATTCTTCTAAGCTTAATGGGAAAGAGGGGAAATGGCATTGGGAAGGAGGGGAAAAACCTCATTTTCAAGGCTCTACCAGCAGACCCCAACTCCACATGATCAATCCCCTCCATCCCAGTCATGAAATCATCATGGGCAACAAGCTCTCTCTGCAGCACTCCAGGCCCCAAAAAAGCATGACTAATTTTGTAACTATCAGTACGCTGAGTGATCAGCCTGACAGCAGCTTCCTAATAGAAAAGGAGATCTAATGTATGTCGGCATATGACAGGCCAAAATTCTGCAGTGTAGCCAGCTGTGATTAGTGCATGCCATGTTCTCCTTTTCAGAACTGTTGAAACAACGGACCATCATTGCCTGAAACAGACAAGCGTAAGCCAAGTGTTGTCAGGTCCTGTTATTACTGATAAGGCCTGACAGTGCAGAGCGTTGCTTGATTTTTTTTAGCCTTTTCATCCAAGCGTATACAGCAATTACTCCCCAGTTATGGTGTTTATTTTCACTCCACAGTGCAGCTGGTTGTTCTTAAGTGTAGAGGGCACCCATCCTTTTTTGAAACAGAAGGGACATAAATGCTATTCAACAACTAGCAGAATCACCAACTGAGAAAAAAAGAAGCCACCACTGACACCGAAAAGAGGTGCCCATAAGAATTCTCAGTTCAGACATTAAATATTAACATTCAAAATAGCAATCTGCTGCTGGGTTTTTGGAGGGCTAGTTCTTTCTTCTTCCCTTTTTTTTTTTTTTTTTAAGCTGCAGTTAATTAGCTCTTATCTTCTGTAGGCCTAACTTATCTAGCTGGAGAAGCCATGCCATCCATCACTCAGGAATTTTCTACTCGTGTCCTTATTATTCAGCTTTAGAATTCAAGCCGTTCTCCTGAAATTGTGACTCCATAATTAGCTGGCCGTCATGACAATGCTCTGACTCCTGGCCAATCAGTTTAAATGAATGTCCTAGAAATGCCATCACTGGCCACTTTAGAGGCAATTGGTGCCTAGAAATAACAGGTAAAATAGTTTTAAGAGCAACCCTGCTAGAGAAGGCTCAGTGAAGCAGTTGGGAGCAGTAGGAGATTTGGACTATGGTTGGGGTCTGAGATTGGGTCAAGGCTCGTGTTAGGGCCAAGGTTTTGTAAGATTCTGGGATGAAGTTTCAGGTAGCGCAAGATTTTTTTTTCCTCCCCATAATAAACACCAGAATCACAGTTGCCAACTTTCACATGGTAAATAAGCCTCCCGACTTTCAAAATCAGCCAAAAATCAAGCTAATCCCATTTCAAAACAAAGCCAGTCCCTGAGAACCCCAACACTCTCTTACTAGATCCCGCCGGCATGTAGTCTGGGAATGTGGTGGGCCCGCTGTTCACCCCTGACTCTCTCCCCACCTTGTCCTTGCTTGCAGGGAGCCGATCAAAAAAAAGAAGCAACAAGCTACAAGAAAAACAAGCAACACGGTACGAGCCAAAAACAAGGCAACAAGCAACTCACATGCCCATTAGGCCAAAAACAAGCCCATTTCTGCATTTTTTTTAGCCAGTTTGGTATAACTGACCAGAAACCACATGAGATCAGCTTGCAGATTTTTCCTGATTTGGGACTAAAATCTCACAAAAACAGTAGTTCTCATGAGCCTTCTAAACAGACATCAGAAAATAGGTCTGTTTTACTTTTGGAGCCAACCTAGATTCATAACAGTAGAGACAGCACCAGATCTGGAGGTCTGTAAAAACTCTCTTCACCCCACCTTGAAATTAAAAGTAGAGTGGGATCTGACATTCTATTTCTGATCACTCACTAAAAGTGTCAAGGCCTTTAAACAAATCAAAATCACATTGGTTTCCTGCATTTACATGGCTTTTCATTAGATGCTCTTCACTAATAAAATGAGGTGGAGGTGTTCTCTTATAAACCAGAAAGCTTTACAATTCCTATATAAAATAAGGAGCCATTTTACCCTCAATGGCATAACCAAATGATTTCCAGAGAAGCTTAGATGTAAGTGTCAGGTAAACAGAAAGTCCTTATATGATGGAATTCACTCACCAGAATATTGCCTCCTGCTGGCCATCTAAGAGATTAGCTCTCTCAACCAACATACCCTTTCCTGGTGATGTCTCTCCCACCACCTTCTCCTCCTGAAGATCCCTCTCAGCCCAGGAACCACAGCATCCTTTTTGTGATTCAGCTCTCTGGACATGTTACCTTCCAGGTTTTCCCCCTTCCGGGGTGGGGAGAAGAAGTATCTTTATCAATGGTTCAGCCATTTCCCCACTGACGAATGTTGGGGGGACTCAGGTCCATCCACTACTCCAGCTCCCAGCTCAGAGACCCTATAGATAGCAGTCTCCTGCTGCCTCTCCTTAACTTCTTCACCAGAGCTGCTTCAATTCCCTGGGCCACTTCCCCAGTGCCCCAGCACTTTCACCCTCCTGTTCAGGTATCCAGCCACCATGAAGCTCTGTCGTGCTCCACTGGTCCCTGCCAGCAACTGCTCTCTCCAACGAGCTACCAGCCAGCAGCTCACTAGGAACACAGTCCCCTCTCCTTGTGCTCCCTGCAGCAACTGACTCTGCTCTGCCCTGCAGCTTCATTTTATGAGTCCACTGGGCCCTGATTGGTTGCTCCATGCAGCTTCTCTCCAATTGGCTGCCCCCTGCACAGCCTCCCTCGTCTGCTTTTAACCTCCTCCTTGCCGGCATGGGGTGAACATCCCATCACATTTTAATCCTTAGAAATGTTTCATGTCAAACTTTCCCCAAAACGGCCCACCTTGAAACCACTACCCAATTTGGTATGACTAACAAGCATGTCCGAAGGCTGGAGTAGCAGAGGGTATTACACTTGAGCATTGAGGAACAACAGCACAGCTGAAAGGAGAAGCTGGTAGAGAGTAGAGTCAGGCAAAGGGAAGACTTGTGCAAGTCCCTTATTTCCATGAAAAAATGAAGGAGCATTTGCTGTATTTTTTCCTGAGCTTTGGCTGAGAAGGAGGAGATAGGGTCTTTGGGAAGAAGAAATGAAAAGAGAAATAGTTTCTTTGGAATAGTGAGAATCTTTTTGCTTATTTACCACAAAGATAAAGCAAACACACACTTCTCTGTGGCTTCAATCCAGTTTTTAGTAACTGAGTTTCTGCAGGAAGGCCTGTGGTTAAGACATTGGTCTGAGACTCTGGAATTCCAAATTCAGTTCCTGGCTCCACAAGGGGCTAAGTTTTCCAGAAAGTACAGAACCAGATTTTCAACATCCACTGCAGCGGCCTTGTTTTAAAACAAACAAACAAACAAACATTCTTTTGAAAGTCTTGCTGTTTACATTGACTGTCTAGATGGGAATTGAGCTCTTTCAAAAATTCATCTCCAGTGGCTGGTGCCAAGCGTTTTTGAAAACTCTGGCCTTAATCTGTGCCTTAGTTCCCCATCTGTAAAATGGGGGGTATAATAATGGTTGCTTCCCTCCAACCTTTGCCTGTCTTGTCTATTTAGACTAATTGTTCTTCAGGTCAGGGACTCCCACTTCCTTTGTGTTTATTCAGAACCAAGCACAATAGGAGCCCCCACTTTCAGTTGGGCTTTCTAGGTGATACCATAATACTAACCATCATCATCATTATCACTAACCATCTACAGTCAACCTGTGGAACTCCTTGCCCAAGGAGGTTGTGAAGGCTAGGAATATAACAGAGTTTAAAAGAGAACTGGATAAATTCATGGAGGTTAAGTCCATTAATGGCTGTTAGCCGGGATGGTTAAGGAATGGTGTCCCTAGCCTCTGTTTGTCAGAGGGAGGTGATGGGTGGCAGGAGAGAGATCACTTGATCATTGCTTGTTAGGTTCACTCACTCTGGGACACCTGGCATTGGCCACTGTCGGTAGACAGGATACTGGGCTGGATGGACCTTTGGTCTGACCCAGTACAGGCATTCTTATGTTCTTCTCATTGGTCCGTTGGTTGGCATTTGCAGCAGAGAAACCAAGATGGATGAAGGCTAATGTATCCTCAAAGAGTGGTCCATTCAGGGCAAGGATAAACTCATTAGCAAGGTGGTATTGGAGGAAAGCTTACTTTGCTACCATCTGTGCTGCACCTGTTCAGTGGATAACGGGAAGGATTTCAGTCTCCAGCACTGCCAGGCTGGCATCTTTCAACAGCTCAAAGTACATGAAACATTATCTGAAGGGGAAGGGGAAAAAATGTAAAAAGAAGAAACAAATGCACTTTTGGCAGCTGGGTTTATGAAAAACGTAACTGCAAATTAAAATCTTGTTTGGTGATAGTAGCCTGTCAGTTGAGCAAGAGTCCAGTACTGGTCTCATTTCACCTTCTGGCATCTGTTGACTGCTTATGTAATCTCCGGTCTGCAGACCGGGGCTCTCTGCTGTTGTTGGCCGTGTGCTTGGATTGTCTGACTGTCACAAGTGAACGACTCAGAAGAGAGAAAGCAGTTGGGAATGGGAAAATAGTTTCACAAATTCATATAATTTCTCCTGCCCTCTACCTGGCATCAGAGAGTCATCAACAAAGGCAGCAAGTGCTTCCAGGCACATTAGATACACATCATCGTTCCTGAGATCAAACTTCCCTTGCAGGTGCCTTTCTACGATACTCAGCATTTCAGTGTATCTGGATGATTTCATGGACTCACAATGAAATGTCTCTAGCTGGCATGGTAGAAGAACTCTCAGCTCTTCTGGCTGGTGCATCCTGTGCTCAGAATAATGGGCTCTGCTATTGTCCCACCTTGCTGGCATCAACCTTGCAGGGAGATATTAATTGATTCCTGCCAACCCCTGGTGATCAGCCACTATATCAGTGAGGTGGGCGTGGCCCTTTAGGGAGAAGGCATTAAAGTGTGCTGAGTTTCTTTGTTTTGTGTGGTTGTAAAGCTGACCTCTAGGATGGGGTGAGTGCTTACCTTGCATAGTATGTGCTGACTGTTCTGGAACACTGTTCACTTCTGCAGTTTCAAAAGGAAAGGCAGTCACACCAAAAAAAAGGAATCTGGGTGAGATTTGTAGAAGTGTCTAAATGATTCGGGGACACAGATCCCACTGATTTTCAGTGAGGTTTGTGCTCCTAAATCACTGAGGAGCTTTTGAAAGTCCAGCCTGCTACCCTATACTCCTAGCATGTGCTGAGCAGGGGAGACTTAATGTAGTGCATGTAGCTTGCTCGTTTTCCAGGTGTGGTATGGGTAGAGCGTATGGACCTGATATTCCTCTCATGCTGGTATAAGCTAGGAGTGACTCCACTGACGTTTTACTGGTGTGGTATGTATGATTTGTGAAGGATTTTTTTTTTAGCATATGTGCTATATGACACTATCTAGCCCTGGGAGGACACTGGACAGGGTGATCTTAATAGGGCTTTTCTATGCCTTTCTCCAAAAAGCCAGTTCCAAAATGAAGGTGGAGGTCAAGATCAAATCCTTAGCCCTGCATGTTCCCTTCCTAAAGAACCATGATGGCAAGCTCTAGTTGTCTAAAGCAACATCAGTGGGACTACTTGTGTGTGTAAAGTTAAGTATGTGTGTATGTGTTTATAGGATTGGGACCCGTTACCCAATTTTTTA